>OY756938.1:34607128-35807128 GCA_963580275.1 Crataegus laevigata | reverse complement strand
TCTTTTTCGCCTTCACACCTTCAGTTTGGATAAACAGCACTGTGAAGGCAACCGGTAAACACTTTCAGTTTGGATAAACAGCACTGTTGCCGTAGAATCAGCCGTCCTTGAAGCACCTTCAGTTTGGATAAACAGCACTGCAACAGGGTCGACTGATTATCTATCCAAGTCTCGGTCAAGAAGGATTTTCGAATCTTTTTTGGCAGAGGTCATCTCATTAGCCTTCTCGGCGAAGTGAGGTGTTACCAGGTCACTACATTCGGCACATTGAAAGCCGAATTTGATATTGAACTTCGTAAAAATAGCAGCCTTGTCTTCAGGCTCTAGAACCCAAAGGCCGAGAAGTGTTCCTTCCTCGGCCGCAATCGCAAGACGTAGAAGTCAGCAGCGCGCTCAACGCAACATCAACACATTTTACTCCTCGACCGAGCCCGGCTGACGAGTTGGCACGCCCCGCACACATTTGAAGGACATAGTTAGCTTACTAATTACTCGGCCTGTGCGCCACGTAGGCTAGGTGATTTTCGTAGTCAACATAAGCCCATTTGAAAATAAAGATATTGAGAAAGGCAAGGTGGCTGAGCCTAGTGGGCTATTAAGAATAATGGAATTAGAAATTAGGAAAGCCTACCTTAGTGGGCTGTTGAGAGAGTTGTTTGTGTTAATGATGCCATCTTTAAAAGGAAAAATTGGGATGAACCCCATCAACCTGAGAAAAGACAAAAAGCAGTGAATTTTATTAGTAAATTCTCACACTCCGCAATGCTCAAAACTCAGGCATAATCGGTGGAGGCTGACGAGTTCTAACCACGCCGAATACAAAGAAGATCATAATATAGAACTGCAGAGGGCTTGCAAACCCTCGAAAAGTTCAAGATTTGTTAAGTTTCATTAAGCATAAAGCTCCCAATTTGGTTTTCCTATGTGAAACCAAATGTAGTGTCGAAAGTAATAAAAAAGTTCAATTGCGTTAGGGTTTCTCGCATTGTTAGGGGGTGAGTTCCGGAGGTAAATCTGGAGGTCTTGGTTTGCTTTAGAATGAGGACCTCGAAGTGCATATATTGTCATCTTCTATTCACCACATTGATGCTGAAATTGGCTGTAAGGGTGATAATGAACATTGGTGTTTCATTGGCTTTTACAGATATCTAAACACTTCTGATCGTGTACAATCCTGGTCTCTTCTTCGAAACCTTGTTGATGTTAATACACTTCCTTGGGTATGTGCTGGAGACTTCAATGAGATCCTAAAGCCAAAGGAGAAAGAGGGAGGCCCTGCACGACCAATGGGACAAATTCTGGCCTTTCGAAAAACGTTAACAGATTGTCGTATCTTTGACTTTGGGTTCATTGGTAATCCGTTCACATAGAAGATAACTATAGGTTGGGGGGATCAAGAAGCGTCTTGATAGGGCTTGGGCGACTGCCTTATGGAGAAATATGTTTTCTGTCTCTAAGGTTACTCACCTTAAATTGTGGAAGTTAGATCATATTTCTCTACTTCTTGAGCTCAGTCATACTGCCCTCAAACGAAATTATCATCTTTTTCAATTTGAGGAGTTGTGGACGCATCATTAGGAGTGTGAGAAGGTCATCCGGTCAGCATGTGAGACAAATGTAGTCAGATATCCAATGTATCAAGTATGTGAGAAAATTAAAGCTACGCGTATGGCTCTTAATGCTTGGTAACATAAGACATTCAAGGCAGGACTTGCAGAGATTGAAAAAGTTAGAAACCAGTTAACAATGATTGATTCCCAACCCTATAAAGATGTTTCTATTACTGAGCAATATGGATTGATGCATCAGCTGAATTCTCTTATTTTTGCTGAGAAATCCTACTGGAGACAGAGATCAAAGGTTCAATGGTTAAAATTAGGGGATCATAACACCTGATTTTTCCATCAAAAAGCTAATTTCAGATGTCAAAAGAATATAATTGCGGTTTCACAGACAGAATTTGGATAATGAAGTAATCAATGCCATCGAAAGCAAGGTAACATAAAAAATGAATGTTAAGCTCAATCGTGGTTTCACTACTGACGAAGTCTGGACTGCTTTTTTTTTCAAATGAACCCCTCAAAATCTCCTAGCCCAGATGGTATGTCCTCTCTGTTTTTTCAAAAGTACTGGTCAATTGTTGGTAATGATGTGTCAAATGCAGTGATTTCCATTTTATCTTCTGGGCGTATACTAAGAAAGATAAATTTCACTAACGTGGCCCTTATCCCAAAGCAAAAACATCCTCGAGACATGAGTCAACTGAGACCCATTAGCCTATGCAACGTTGTTTATAAGATCATCTCAAATGTGTTAGACAATTGGTTAAAGAAGATCTTGCCCTAGCTTATTTCTCAACAACAAAGTTCTTTTGCCCCAGGCCGTGCCATTTTTTATAACACAATTTTAGCTTCAAAAATTGCCCTTTTCATGTATAAAAGAAGAATGGGGAAGAAGAGCTTCTTTGTTCTCAAACTCGATATGAGTAAAGCGTACGATATGATTAAATGGAGCTATTTGGAGAAGGTTATGGTTAAATTAGGTTTCAATTCAAGATGGGTAAATTTGATAATGATGTGTGTCTCCTCTACATCATACTCGTTTTTTTATCAACGGTTCACCAAGATGCTATCTAATCTCGTCTAAAGGTTTACAGCAGGGAGATCCCATTTCCCCTTACCTGTTTTTGCTTTGTGCAAAGGGTTTCTCTGCCCTTATTGCAAATATGGAGCGGGTTAGGGCTATTCAAGGAATTTCAGTGTGCCAAAATACCCATTTTATAAACCTTTTACTCTTCACCGATGATAGTTTTATCTTTGGTAGAGTTAGTAAGAAGGACTATGAGACGGTTCAAAAAATTCTAACTTGCTATAAGAGGGCTACGGGCCAATAGGTTAACCTACAAAAAAAGTGCAATATGTTTTAGTCCTAATATTAGGGGGAATGACCAAAACCTACTAGCATCTTTGATTGGAGTGGAAAAAGTTGACATACATGAGAAGTACTTGGGGCTTCCAACATTTGTGGGAAGAAATCGTGGGGTATGTTTTAATCATATCAAAGAGAGACTTTGGAAGAAACTTCAAGGCTGGAAAAGGAAAATTTTAAGTGTTGCCAATAAAGAACTGTTAGTAAAGGTTGTAGCTCAAACCACCCCGCTGTACACCATGAATTGTTTTTTACTCCCAAAATATTTATGTGATGAACTGATTCAGCTAGTGGCATCATACTAGTGGAATGAATTTGAGAATACAAGGAGAATTCATTGGATAGCCTGGAACAAGCTTTGTCTACCTAAACTTGAGGGTGGCCTTGGGTTTCGTAATCTCTTCACTTTTAATCTCGCTCTCTTCGCCAAGCAAGGGTAGAGGATTATACATGATCTGTCATCCCTGATAGCAATGACTTTAAAAGCAAAATACTTTCCTCAATCTTTGTTTATGGAAGCTGTGGTCTGGTCAAATGCTTCTTATGTGTTGAGGACTATTTGTGCAGTAAGGGAAGGGATAAAACGTGGGTGAAGATGGCAGATAGGGAATGGAAGTTCTGTCAAGGTGTAAGGTGACCGTTAGATCCCTCAACCATCTATGTTCTTGGTTTTTTCCCCTAAACCTGCGAATTGTAATGTTTCCATGGTCAATGATAGGAACATATTTATGTGACTTTATTAGTTTGTTTCCTTGCATTTACTTAATTAGTTTCATCTTATTAGAATGTTTTAAGCTATTTTTGTGTGTTTGTAGGTTCTAAATAACAAAGTTAGCAAAGAAGTGCAATTTGGTGCAATTTGAAGCTATTTTGGGGTGAAATGGATTGCATGCATGGGGAGCATAAAAAATGGATGGTTGTGATTCATTCTCACCAACAAAATGGATGGTGGTGATTCATTCTCACCAACAAAATGGATGGTAGTGATTCATTCTCACCAACAAAAATGGATGGTGGTGATTCATTCTTACCAAGAAAATGGATGGTAGTGATTCATTCTCAAAGCCTATAAATAGGCTTCTCCATCAAGGCCAAAAGCACCAATTCACACAACACTTCCATTCTACACTCCCTAAACTATCCTAGCCTTATCCCTACCTACCCATCCTAAACACCACCATACATCCCCTTATCCATTCCTCCATACAACCAAACCTTCAACCCACAACCACCCCTTGTGCCGTAGCAAAGGAAGGGAAAGAAAGTGCTTGGACGTGCTTGCCACTCAACGAGAATCGTTGGAGCGTTTAGGTGTTTTCTTTCTTTTATTTTCAATGTATAAATCTATTTACCTTTGTTTTACAATTATGAGGAACTAAACCCCCCCCTTTTTGCTAAGGGGGATTCAAAGCCATGATTACATTTGCATTATGAATTAATTACTTTTGGTTGTGCTTTAATAATTTGTGATTTCAATTCGCTTAACTATTTGATTGATAACTTATTTGTGTATGTTAATTAAGAGTGCACGCTTAGTTTTCATGCATAAGTTTGATGCTAGAATATAAGGAAATTTCACCTAATCGTTATGAACTTATATTCATGAGTAGTGAAGGTTGCTATCCACAATCGTGTTAAGTGAATTCTTGGCAAGAGTATCATGCTTTTCATAGTTATGAATGCCTCGTCAATACTTATAGTTCTCATGAATCTTAATGATCTTTGATTGTATCTCTATTGTGCTTTTCACGTATGAAACTTTTGAAGAATGTTTTGAATTGTTATATGCGCTTTCCCATTCAATTCATTAACTTAAGGAGAACTTGAAGGTTAAAAAAGTGCTATCACGGTTAATCCGAAGTATTGAGTTTCATAAGTTATCAAAAGAACAACTAAAAATTGGTTTATATATAGTGTATCATGTGTGGAGGAGACCCCTCTAGCTAATCCATCATCCATTCAAACAACCATATTTTGTGCTTAAATCTGTCTAGTTTACAATTTGTTTGTTTTCAAGTTATTCTCATCAAAACCCAATCCCCCTTTTACAATTTGTGTCTTTTGATTTGAATCTACCTTATTTGATTTCTTTTGAGTTCTTTGAGTTAATTTAGTTTAGAGTTGGTTAATTTTCATAGCTTGAATCTTTTAAATTCATTCGCAAATCTGTTTTAGTTTATTTGTTAGTTTTATTTTGAGTTATTCTAGTTTAGTTGGAATCATTTGAATCTAGTTAAGTGTTTTGATTTTAGATTTGTGTTTTTAAATTTTTATTTAGTGTTTCTAAGTTTATTTTATATAGATTAGCAATCCATCCTAATCCCCGGTTTAGAACGATCCCTACTTGCATATATACTACAATTGTCAACAAGAGGGTTTAATTTGTGTGTTTGCATAATCATCGCATCAGTCAACAATCTCATTACTAGTGAAGCTAAATGGGATTTGGTGATATTAAATTCTTTTTTTATTGGCCGAAGAGGTTGAACTTGTTCGCACCCTTCCTTTGAGTAAACAAAATGCTAGGAATCGACCGATATGGCACTATGATAAAAATAAATAAAAAAATTCACTGTCAAAAGTGCTTATCATGTGGCTTGTATATGGGCTACTCCTCATTTTCTCACTTCCTCATCATCTTCTGATTGTAGCCTCTTCACTGCATTATGAGGTAAGTTGTGGAAGGCGAAAGTGCCACCCAAAGTAAGAATGACTGCTTAGAGAGTATTTTCTGATAAAATCCCTATGGGGGTTAACCTTCTCAGGAGAAAAATCTCAGTTGACCCATTGTGCATTTTATGTGGTAATTATGTTGAATCTTCGAGGTATATTATGCTCCGATGTCCCTGGGGCTACGACCAACTCACTAGAAAGAATGTTCGCTGAAGGAATGGGCATTGCAAATGGCTCTGGAACTTAAGCCATCTGACTTTGAATGTGTTCTTATGCTATGTTGGGCTATTTGGAAAACTAGAAATGTGAAGTGTTGGGGAAAAGATCTCAACCCAAACTCATCTAGTGTTGTTGGTCGTGTGATGGATTGGTGGCATGATTTTTGAAAAGCTACAACCAGTGCATCACGATCTAATAATCAGTCTACCATACCTAGGTGGTCGTGCCCTCCTCCTGGCAAGATCAAGGTTAATGTGGATGGGGCATGGAATGAGGAAAACAAGGTTGGCGGTGTAGGGGCAGTTTTTAGGGACTCGGAGGGGAAGTGTTTAGGTGCTGTCTCTAGAATATTTGAAGATGTTTTCTTTCCTATCCAAGCGGAGGCGTTAGCAATTAGAGTTAGGCTTGAGACTGCGATTGAATGGGGCTTAAATATGATCGATTTCGAGAATGATTCGCTTCAGATCGTCTCAGCATTGCAGGACTCTTCTACTAATATGTCACACATGGAACCTATTATAGAAGATGTAAAGCATCTGCTATCTACGATCGCTGAAGCTTGTGTTGCCCACATCCGTCGCCAAGCTAGCTCGTTTGGTCATCGATTAACTCATTTTGCTCTCCATTGTGGTAATGATTAGACTTGGTTAGATCTCCTCCATCTATAATTTGTGACTTTCTTGAGGAGGATGTTCATGTACCTTGTACTAATTAGCCTTTTCATGGCTTCAATGAAATATATGCCGTCATTTCTTCTTCTTCGTCTTCTTCAAAAAAAAAAAAAAAAAATCAGCAAGAACTCATCTCCTAGCGTTTTAGTAAAAGGCTGGTGCACTATATTAGAATTTTGTACGCAAGTTCATAAAAGTTTACAAGATATTTAATTTGAAGTTCAAACAGTTAAAAGAATTAAAGAGTGTAAAAATTGCTACCCTTAACGCAATCTGTTCTTATGAAAAAGAAAAAACATTGTGTATTTTGGAGAGTTAAAAAATGGATAACTCATTTTTGTAGTTTGTATATGATCCTTGTATTTTATTCCTGGATCTCTCTATTAATGTATTAAGAAGTGACTCCTTTTTTTAACATTCCATTTGTTGTGCTATTCATAGAAGTTATAATTAGGGGATCCCATAATGATGGATTCATCGTGAACTTAATAATAAATCATGCAAGAACGTAAATTTAACTGAATCTCATGTTCCTCCTACGTAGTCTCAGTTCAGATACTCACATTTTGAAACTCTAAATATCGCATTCGATATCCAAAAAATTGAATTTTCTATTTTAACTAAAAATTATGTACACCAAGAAAATTATTTGGCACACACTTCCGATGCCACAATATGTATACACACTCATTGTGTTGGCAATTTGTGCTTCTAGCTTTCTAGTATTTCTTTACCTTCTTTCATGTAATTAACACTGTAATTTTTTTTTTCTTATGGTGTTAAGTGAGATAATAATGTAATCATCAAGTAGTTTAGTGGATCTTAGCTTTGCCCTAGTACTTTCTAGGAAGAACATGCCTTTTGCATCAACGTCTTTGTAAAAATTTATGTCGAATCTTCGATATGTAGGCAAAGTAGAAGTTCGGTGGGGTTCAACACAATTAGCCGAAGATGGAAAAAAAATGTCTTTAAATGTGTCCATGGTTGGTGCATTTAGGAGGCACTCAATGCCTCCACACTCACCCTTTAGTCTTAACACTTGTATGGAATATGGAAACTATGGACGGTCATATATGATATATGAGTCACACCCTCTGATCCTTCAGATCAGAGCTTAGGCATAAAGAACCTTCATTTTATATCCTACAGTCCACTGCACCTAAAGGCAGGCGAATAATGGTTTATTAATTTGAGCATTAAACAAATGGAGTACTTAAACCAAAATTACATTGATGTTCATTTTATTTTCTAATTTAATCTCCCCAATCATCATATGTTGTAGGGATGACAATTCTAATCATTAAACCCGATAATCGTAGATAACTGCCTGAATGGAACGGATTTGGGTATATTTTGGATATGGAGAAAAACCGTTTATATTATTCAGTTATAGTTTTGAATATGGTTATAGGGGTTCCCAAACTGTATCCGTAACCAAATCCCACCCAAATAGAAAAAAATATAATTATATATAATATAATAGTAGGGATGTAATATCCACACACCCCTTTTTACTTTTTTCACACCTTTTTGGATTTCGGCCGTCGGATCGGATGAATTAAAGAAGATCAACGGACAAAAATTAAAAGGGGTGTGTGAGATGTAAAAATGGTTGTGTGGATTGCACACCCATAATAGTATAGTGTGTGTGTATATATATATGTATGTTTATATATGTATTTGTATATCCATTATTCTCCGAACCATTACCTTGAGAATACAATAGTTTCCTTAGGAAAGTAAAGTTTTGAATCAAAATCAATGCGAACTCAATAGAGCTTATAGGAAATATCAAAGACAAGCCAACATGATCAGTGTTTTAATTTTTATACTCAACAAGATCTATTCATTGGATCATTTTATACATCAAACGTTTAATAACGAAATTAATATCTACTAACTTATAATGTCTCAATTGAACAAATATATTTTTTGTATTAACAAAGATGGATATACCCGTTAATCGATTGGAAATCCGTTACCCGGTGGGTATGGTTATGAATTATACCTGATGGTTAATTTGTGGTTATGGATATGATTAATTTTCGTGATTATGGGGATGGATATAGCATTTCCATCCTCAAACCAAACCGTTGCCATCCCTAATATGCTGATAGACCAAATTAAATAAGTACAACATGAATTTATGTCCATTTTAAAGGAATATGGATCATATGTACCTTGGCATGCATGCATACATGAATTTATCTTTGTCCAATCTATGATTTTACATATTTCTCCAAAACATTTGTGGAATAACTTTAGACGAGACACTTCCTTAACAACCTATATTGCACGAAGACTTTGTGATTGTTCAACAAAATAATAAGGAGACTACGTGATTGATCGACTATATTAATGAAATTTCTACCATGATAGCTTGCTTTTAAAGTGATAGCACTTCCACATCATTGTTGGATTGACAGATTCTAACTTTTCCAGATAATGTTTATATATCATAATTACGTCACTGAATTGTGTTTTTATTGGTCACGAACTCTTACTTAGATGTAATCAAATTATTAATAAGCGTCATTGTTTACTCGGTTTAGTGATACCTGATTTTAACTTGTATGCTGAGACGGGAGAATTTTTGAGATCAAAGGTCTCATAAACAAAAACTATTGAATGAATTTGTCTTCTTCCAAAATAAATATGCTGAATAAGCTAGCACGGCTTGGAATGTAATTAAGTGATATATAGTCGAGCTAAGATGTGGTTTATGAAGTTGTGTACGTTGGTAAAGTTTGGGATCCAAAGTTTAAGAAGAATATTATGCTTTAATAATTGATGATGAATGACCACACGGATAAAGCAAATTCGGATAACCAGACCTAGTGCTATATATATGTATGTATGTATGTATGGACCCCTCTAAAGAAACAGACCTCTCGTGAAAGTATTGAGGCCACCATATATTGTTTGTACCAAATTGTCAAGTCTTTGGTCCCTCGTCCCTCACATATCTACACGACTCATACCAATACCATCAACTTCAACACCATGAATGACTACCTACCAAGATAATCCCTACTTGCTGCTCCAAATTTCACCCTTTTAGTAAAAGACTGAGCGTCAATTCCAATTTAGAAGTTGATCGAATTCACAATCATGGGCCCAATTCAAAATTAAGTTGAAGAAAATAAATCAAATTAAATCTATGAAGTGAGTTTTAAATTTCATTTCATAAAGAGTCAGATAAAACACACTAAGCTATTAGATGGTGTCTACAAGTTCTCTTTCCCAATTTCTTAATAAGGGGATGATGGGTTTGCCAAAGCGAGTATCTGTACATCTTTTAAATGGAAATTAGGTTAAAAATAAACAAACATCATTGTCCTTTGTTTTCCTTAATTAATTTACTGGGCTATTTTAATTTCACGCCAGCATTTCTTGTATGATTATACTAATAATACGTACAGTCTAAATTGTTGAGGTTCCAGTATAAAACTAATTGACAATATGAAATATTAGGAGTAATCTAACCTCTTATAATCTCATGCAAGGTCCCTCCCCCCATTAATGTGGGACTCATTCGCAACATAAACCACATACATGGATCGTGTTCTAAAGCCCCTCATACAGGGCCTATGCCACAAGAATTGGGAGAATATTAATTTACAGAATCGGATTTAATTAAACTTTAACCTACCTAGGTTTATAATTTATTTTACGTCATGTTCTCATCAGTGAACTAATATTTGGTTGTTTCATTTTTTCTAAAACATGTGAAATGATTACTGAGAACCCAAAAGAAACGCTTGATACTCCTCCCATGTGAAATGGACTCATTTTCTTTTCTAGTTAAAGGTGGCGAATCTTCTTGACCATCTTATTGCAAGCTCTAAAATTATTTTAATATACAAAAATATAGTCCTAATTAAGAACATAAACTATACAATTTTTTTTATATGTATGTGATATTTTTATGCCATGGATCATATGACGATGACATGACAGCAATTGCTAAACATTGTTATTCTTAATTATGATGATATTTAAACAAATTTAATGTTAAACGGTCAAAGATCCTCCACTAGCTGCCGTGCATGTGTAACATGCACTCAAATGTTGGGTGTACTTAAAGTAGTGAGACTCCTCTTCTTGATATGAAATATGAACCCTTTTTTCCATTAGCAAGCAAAGTTGTGTTTGGTGTTAGATGAAAATGCATGCATGTAGTAGCTAATTAAGACAAATCAGCATAAGACACCAATATTATAAATCAATCAAGTCACTTAGACAAAAAATTCAAGAGGAATCTAATATTAGAACTGAAACGAGAAAATGACAACTACGCACTCTTTTTCTTCTGCTACATATTTTTATTTAATTTTATTTGTTGTTTTCGAATGATTTATTCATTGTTATTGCTAAAAACCAAAAATAGTGTGAATAAAGAGAAAAATGATGCGTTTATCATTTCTCACATAAGCAATCATCCAACATGATTAATCTCCCAACACTCTTTTTATTGTAAACTAGTTGACTATAATAAGTTGCTCACCGAACCAAAAATCTGTGTTTAATGAAGAAACTTAAACCCTATTCCAACCTTAAAAATAACTTAGTATTAGACTAAAAATTCAAGTTAGGAGTCATTTTGGTCAAATTGAATCTCTTTTCAATTCATCACATATATGGTTTTCTTTCGTTTTATTGGCCAAAGAAAAAAAGAACATCACGTCATTTATGTTTGATATATGATAAAAGAATTGTACAAGGAATACTAAGAGGAACTAGCAGATAATTAATTTGATTGCAGCATGCTTGAAGACATTCATTACATTAAGACTTTGTATATGCAAATTGGAATGTTGTGTTTAGGTTGCCTTATATTTTCCATCAAGCTAAAGAAAATTCCAATTCGACAACTTCAATATCCTTGTCTATCACGCATCATCGATGGGGTCCAAATTCTTCAAAAATATATGCCACGCTCTCTCGTATGTATGCATCCGCATGATGTACGATTATTCAGTGGAATACCATCTTAATCGATCAAACCACAACAAGATGTGCAAAATCATATGATGATATGAACAAATTATGAACACACAAACAAAGAAAAGATTGATTAGAAAGAGCACACTCAACACACTAGTGCTGCTGCTGGCTCAGTGGAACGGAAAGGGCGAAACTTGTGGGTTTCCATATCCAAAAAGGTGTTACTTAGGTTTTGTTAGAACAATTTGTCAGAGGAACTTTGTTTGGATAAGTAAGAAAATACATAAAGTGAAAGTGGGTGGTAGGATGGCTTCTCTTCTCTCCTTTAAAGCCTTTCCTTTTATTTATTTTTCAAACAACCATCTTTTAGAATCTTTTGGACTGGTGGGGGTAGGAAGAACCCTAGGAGGACATGATTTATCTCCAACGCCTGCTGGCTGGCTGTTGCCACGAAAAGACATGGTAATGCAATTTCATGACAAAATGAATATTTCAATGATGACATGTAATAAGTAGCAGGAGCATTTTTGGTGTGTGATATTTATGTGCTCATTGTCCTTGGGTGAACAAGAAGCTTATATAAATGGGTCAACTCGACTATAAGGTAAATGCGTGATTCATAGAAATCATAGCAAATGTTGATCGTGTTCCGACCAATAATACTACAAAATAATCATATCTGCGAACAAAATCCATGCTCGTCAAGAGAGACGAATTTGATCAACTTTCATCCCTGCATTTGAGGAGATATAAATAATTAAAGTTGCATGATATAGAAAAAATTATTCAACGATAATCTCAAAGAATAAGTAAACTGAAATTCACTATAAAGTTTAGAAAAACCTCAAAGTTTGTTAATTGATAATAATTTTTTTGTCCCAAAAAAAAAAAAAAACCTAAAGCCTAAATGTAAGATCCCACATCGTCCAGGGGTGATGATTTTGTAAGCCTTATATGTACATTCCCATCTCCAATTAGCACGAGGCCTTTTGGGAGCTCACTGGCTTTGAAGTTCGTCGGCACTCCGAAGTTAAGCGAGTTCGTGCGAGAGCAATTCCTAGGATGGGTGACCCATTGAGACGTTCTCGTGTGAGTTCCCAGAAACAAAACCGTAAGGGTGTGGTAGGGGTCCAAAGTAGACAATATCGTGCTATTGGGAGTCGAGCCCGGGTCGGGATGTGACAATTTGGTATCAGAGCCATTCCCTGGGCGGAAGTGGGCTGACGAGGACGTCGGACCCTTAGGGGGATGGATTGTAAGATCCCACATCGCTCAGGGGTGAGGATCTTGTAAGCCTTATATGTACATTCCCACCTCCAATTAGCACGAGGCCTTTTGGGAGCTCACTGGCTTTAGAGTTCATTGGAGCTCCAAAGTTAAGTGAGTTCGAGCGAGAGCAGTCCCAAGATGGGGTGACCCACTGGGAAGTTATCGTATGAGTTCCTAGAAACAAAACCATGAGGGTGTGGTAGGGGCTCTAAGCGGATAACATTATGTTATGGCAGAGTCAAGCCCGAGAAATGGTTGAGCCCGGGCCGGGATGTGACAATTTGGTATTAGAGCCACTTTGTCGTGTGGTGCAGGTGTGCCGACGAGGACGTTGGGTCCCTAAGGGGGTAGATTGTAAGATCCCACATCGCCCATGTGTGAGGATCATGTAAGTCTTATATGTACATTCCCACCTCCAATTAGCACAAGGCCTTTTGGGAGCTCACTGGCTTCGAAGTTCATTGTTAAGCGAGTTCGTGCGAGAGCAGTCCCAGGATGGGTGACCCATTGAGAAGTTCTCGTGTGAGTTCCCAGAAACAAAACCGTGAGGGTGTGGTAGGGCCCAAAGCGGACAATATCGTGCTATGGTGGAGTCGAGCCTGAAAAGTGGTCGAGCCCGGGTCGGAAGTGTGCCGACGAGAACGTTGGGCCCCTAAGGGGGTGGATTGTAAGATTCCACATCGCTTAGGGGTGAGGATTCTGTAAACCTTATATGTACATTCCCACCTCCAATTAGCACAAGGCCTTTTGGGAGCTCACTGACTTCGGAGTTCCCAAGATGTGTGACCTACTGGGAAGTTCTCGTGTGAGTTCCTAGAAACAAAACCGCGAGGGTGTGGTAGGGGCCTAAAGCGGACAATATCGTGCTATGACGAAGTCGAGCTTGGAAAGTGGTCGAGCCCGGGCCGGGATGTGATACTAAACATTCTTCTTCTTTTTATTTATTTATTTATATATAATTTCCTAGATGCAATAGGAGTCCAAATAAAAATAAAATTAAACAACTAAAAAAATATTGAAAACTTTCTTAAAACTTAAAACCCCAGTAAAACACTATAAACGATAATAAAAATTCATTGGTTAGAAGGAACCATATACATATATATCAGGGCAAAACGAGGCAGTTTGATCCGTGTCGTTGTTCTCTTAGAAATGGCTAGTTATAAGCTCAACTCAAACACTAGAACTCAAATCTGCAAAGATTTATTCTTACTGCCCAATTTGTGCCTATCAACTTAATTTTCAATTCATTATGGTATCTAATCTTCATCAATAACCTAGCAAGTGCCGGATAGAGACAATATCTCTACGTTATTAATTATAAGATAAATTAGTTAATCAATCCGTGTTAAAGCATATAACAATGCTTATGGATGTGGTGAAAGTAAGAAACATAAACATTAGACAACTAGTCAATAGTGGTGACAGCCGCCAGTGCTTGAATTGCTTGGATTGCTCCACGAACCGTGGTGGTGGCGTCAGTTGTGTCACCATTGTGCATTTCAATGTCAATATTACACCGACAAAACCTGTTGTGGATTTCACCAATTTGAAGCAAGAGTTGTTTATTAATTGCAAGTACAACAAGTAGAACATAATTTAACGACGCCAGATTAATTTAAAATTTCGAGTAAAATCATAATAACATTTGACTTTCTCCTTAATTATCTCTCGATTTTCGTCCTCGTACCAGTGGAGTAGTTAAGTTCACCAGCCTCATGCTTGCTTTCTATCTAAGTTCACTATAATTTTGATTCAAGATCCAAACCTGCAAAAGAGTAATTTGATACCACATTCGATTCCGTGAAGTCACGGTCTTCTAGTAATCTATACTCTTCTGGATTGCTGTTAGCTGCAACACATGTTGTGTAACGTACGTGCAGTTAATGGAGAACAACTTTAGGAACCGTAATTTTAGAAACTATAGTTATACTTTATTGGAACGCGGAAGACGATACCTTTTTCCTCTACCTCTAGAGTTCCCACTACTGGTCAACCACCTAAATTCTCGTCTCATCTTTTATTTATTTATTTTATTTTTCGTTCTTCTTCTTCTTCATCCTATCAACAATGAGCGTAAGACATAAACAAGTAGTGTCGGAAGTTTGTAGCTCTGTTTGTAAGAAGACCATTTACCCTCATGCCTCTATACGTAATTTTATTTCAACGTCAATCTATACGTGATTCATGTGAGTAATTTTCAGTCGTTCATGTGTTGGACCTTAAAAGTAGATACATGCACATGCGGTATGCGGAAAATGACACACACATATGGGGGCGATTAATCTAAATATCTTTTATACAAATGCTGGAAAAGTTAGCAATTTGATGTTTTAAATTAGAATAGGATTTACGGTTTGTAATTATTTTGTGTCCTCGTCCTTTGTTTGGTTAACAAGTAATGGTGAAGAACTTTACCGTACTAATATTGTGCATGACAAGTAGATCAATTAATGTTGGTTTTATCAAAGAACTGTTCAGTATATATGTGACCACCATATATATCCCTGCCTAGAAGTTGGCCTACATACATTAAACCTTAATAAACTTTAGCCACTACAGCACAGTTAGGCCATCACAGTCACTTAACTCTATTGGGGTCCATCGGTGTAATCCCAAATAGAGACCAGGCCACCGGGAGTCGCTACGAATTCATGAGAAAACCTTGTGTGGTTGTGAAGGCTGAAAGCAGCTGTGAAGCATTGAGCCATTGAGGCTGGTGATATCTACAGATGGTGCTTCTATTCAAACCATGCAACCATTGCTTCCACATAACAAAATCATCTACATGTCACTGATTAGTCTGATTTGAACACTTTGAAATTGAACCATGCAGCAGCCTATGTTGGTGTAGGGCCACCCTTGATCTTCCACTCGGCACAACGCGGATTCATTCTGGAGTCTGGCATCCTACACAATCTCAGCCACGAAAAATAATTTACGTGGAATTGATCTATTATTTGGACTACGACTGCTAAGAGTTATTGCAATCCATGATGATTGTAAGTCATAATACTCGTAGAACTTTGAAACTTGGTCTCTAGGGGTTGGCTTATAATGTGGACGTATGCGGCTGCTACTAATTTAGGGTTTCAATGAGTGCAGTGTGCACAAAATTATTTGTGCGACTTCAAATATTTCAAATTTGGAATAATGAAAATCTGAAAAAGGATAAATACAGGGGTCTTTTGATTGAGCCACAATCAATCATATAATTTATAATATATACACATATAGATAGAAAATTATTATTAGTACTCTAAAAATTTCATTCTACATTTATCGCAAGTATATTTTTCTTTCTAATTATAAAACATTTATAGTGTCAATAGTAATTCCCTATTGACATTGCACGGAAAAGGTTGACTAGCTATTAGTTTATGTGTTTGGGTGCTTAGAGAGGCAAGAAGAAAAGAAGTAAATTAATTTTGCATGTGGACTGGAGAGACGTGATATATATTTTGGAAGAAGGTAATAAAAGAAGGCGTTTGGATTAAGGAGAAGTCTGAAGTGCCTTGCTTTATGTATACATTGGCATGTGAGTGATGGTCTAGGAGAACGTGACATCTGGACCTCTGGAAGATAGAATTACAGAGATACATAGCACATGAATTGTTTTAAAGAGAGAGAGCGATGGAGCAGCTTATAAGGCTCGGCCCTCGTTGCACGCCGAAAAAGAAGCTGCAGCAACTGGGCAAGCTTCGAGTGTTTACTCTTTGTTCACTTGGGTGCACTCAAATTTTGTGTGGGTGTGGGATGGAGAGAGAGAGAGAGAGAGAGAGAGAGAGAGAGAGGGATTATGGTCAGAGTTTTCCAGAGGTTCAGTGTTTCTTGTTCTGAGACCATGTGGGACTCGATAGCTAACCAACTTGCTTTTAATTTCTCTGTTTCTGATTAGCCTCCCTTGCCACTTAATCTGCGATTTTTCTTTAACTAGTACCTAAGAGAAATCAGTATCAACATATATTTCATCGTTAAATTTAAGAAAATTTTAACGAAAATGTACCGGTTCTGTTCACTTTAACAAAATGTTATATTTTTACACTAAAAAGTTAATTCTGTTACTATTCATTTTATCCTTTATTTGGTCTTTATCGTTAAAATTTAAAGTTTTCAATCTATTTTCATTAGTTTTCTTTAAATTTAACCTAACATAATTATTGGTTCAAAGTAACAATCACATGTGTGCCGAGCGAGTCCAAGTACTCAATAAAATTGATCTTAAATTTTATAGCAGTAAGTTCCAAACTAAAGTACAAATTTTTTTGTACAATTTGAACTGCACATGTTCATAATATCTATTTTAACTAATTAGTATTTGTTTAGTTACCAATCGATTGTTTTTCGATACAGATGAAATTACTTTTGAACAGGATCTGACAGCAAAGATACAAATTAACAATATTGTTAATGATAAAACCCACTCTCTGACTATAACAGAAAAACCGTTGAAAGGGTATAAAAATATGCAAATGCCTCCTGGTGTTTAAAAAAAAAAATTGTTTTTAGTATTTTTTTGGAGATCTGATCGAGTTGTTAATAAAATACTTTGAGTAGCTATGATCTTGCTAGCTCATATGAAAGATTAATAATTCCGAGTGAAAAACTTGGACTAAAAACAAGTTACGTAACCAAGAGACTTGTTTAAATCAATGATGTAACTAACATGCATGGATAACTTAATTTATTTATTTAGGAAAATCTTCGACATACATCGTGATTTGCAACAAAATAATTCTATTTAATTGTGATTTTGGAGCTTAGAAATTAGAATTGTAACTTCATAACGCAAACAAGCAAGCTATTTTACAGAACATGTACAATTAATTTTTTCGAATTAAAGAATTAATATATGCAATTGTTCGACAACGCATATGATGGGGTACGTAGACTGCTTGGTCTAAATATCGAACAAGGATTTTTTTTTCGGATTCTCTTTATGAGGATCTTTAGGATCATCCAACTACGTTCGTTCATTGTATATCGTGCGGTCAGTTTTCGTCAAGTACTATTTATATTCAATTTTAAATAAAAAAATTATAATAATTTTTTACCGAACGATGTACGATGAACATACGTGATTGAAGAAACCCGGGGATCCTCACAAAGAGAATCCATAAAGGATTCTCATTCCTAAATATCCACTTGCATACAGAAATCCCGTTAATCTTCTGGACTTAATATAAGGATTATCTGTGTACTTACTTTGACTAATATATATTTGAAAGTGACTAATGCAGAAGCCACCTTGTTTCTCCATGTGTGCCATACTTAGCACTGCCATATGCAGCTCACTATAGTTGTGGCAAAAGGAAAGAGATCCTTTTTGGATCTCTTCCTCCAAAGCACACGGATTAAGTGATCTAAATCCTTAAAATTTGATCCAAAGTTAAAAATTATTATAACCTTTAATTTTTTTTACTAAGTTATCTGTTTTTGGCCTCTAGATCAAATTTTAAAGCCCTTATTACTTGATCCGTAGACTTTGGAGGAAGAGATCTGGAAAGTATCTTTTCTGTTGCAAAAATTGTACTACATCCACCCGTCGCATGCTTCACTGATTATAATTAGGAATATTCCTGCCATAACTACCTCTAGTTGACAATTCTAGACAAATAATATCCCACTCTCTTTAGTATCCAATGCAAAAAGTTTGAGGGATTAGGCTAAATTGGCTAATTAGTATATGTGTGTGTGTGTACACACACACATTTTATCGTATGGCCCGTAGTTACATTACAAGTTTATGCCCATTTAGGGTCAGTTCTGGATTGTTGTGCCTCTTTTTTTTTTGAAAAACGGTTTTTGATATGCTTTAAAAATAATCAGCTATAAAATAAAGTAGTTTGACGTTTCGAAAACTTCTTTTGAAAAGAAAATGTTATGAGCATAAAAAATAATGTAAAGCGTTTGTTAAATTTTAATGTAAAAGTGACATAACTGTACATATAATGATAAAAAGGGACATGATAGTGTAAGCTATGACGATAACAACGGTGGCATAGGCAATAGTTGTGATGGTAGTGGTACCAATAAAGGGGTGTGGAGGTTGGGCTGCAGGGTTGTAGAGGTAACAATTGTGGTACGGTTGACGACAACGACGACGGTGACGATTTTGGTGGCAGTGTGTGGTGGTTGTGTTTATGGTGGTAGCAGCAACGATGGCAACGATGGTAGTGGCAGTTGTGGTTTTGGTAGTAATGGTGGTGGGCATGGTTGTGGTGGTGGTTGTAGCGCGATTGTGGTTCGGTGGTAACAATATATGGTGGTGTAAGATGCTAGGATTTATAATGGTAGGTGGTGGTGGTCACTTTGTTCTTAAAGGATAAAATGTGTCTAGAAGGATAGATAATATCATTTTTTTTATTTTTGAGTGTGGTATGAAAATTAAAAATATTCATTAAATGCTCAACTCTTCTTTTAAGCAGATTTTAAAAATAACCAACATACTGCTTTAAAAGCTGATGTCTATAGGCCATTGATTTCAAAATAAGTAGGATATTTTATATTTACTAAACACTTTTTACTGTTTAAATTTAAAGTAAAATAGCTTTTGGTGAAAAAAAATGCATTACCAAACTAGACCTTTATGTAGAGAATAAAAAGTGTATAGGAGAGAAATGAGAAATGAAGAAGAATAAAGGAGGTAGTGGGATATACCGACATTAGAACAAAGAAGCTGTTTAAATTGTTCACTTTCAAAGTTTTTAGTTTGGGTAAATCTCAGTTTACTACCATCAAGTTTCGTTGTTTTCAACATTTAGTACATGAAGTTTTTTTTCGTCCCATAGTTATACCTAAAATGTTAATTTTGGGACAGTCTCATACATCTGTTATTTTGACTGTTAAGTCTCTCATCAACTGATGATGTGGCACCCACGTGAACAATGAATGGACGCCACTTGTCAATATGGGCACACGTGAATATTAAAAATGTTAAAAAAAAGGGCTTCCTACCTCCCTGCACACCCACCCATTCACCTCTTTCTCCCTCCATTTTTCTCCTATGCACTCACCCTCCCTGCACACCCACCCATTTGCCCGCTCTTCTTCCACCTATCTGGGTATGACGCAGACCTCGCCGCCGTACAGATGGGTCGGTGTTATTGAAGGTCGGCCGTGAGTGGTGGTGGATCAACAGAGCAATGTTCTAAAAAACCCCCTAGGAAATGCCTTGGAACCGAGGAGATTTTGTGCAAAATGGCTGAAAAAATCGGGGTGGCTCTAAGCGGCTGGGTGGTTTTTTTTTTTTTTAAATTTGTTTTAAGTCTAAGTTCTAATTATACCTTGAAATTTTGTTAATTTTATAGAATAGGTGCGTTGTGTATCAACTTAAATTCCGGGATGCTAAAGATAAATATCTTACATTACTAAATTTCCTTATTTTCCTCCTATTTTCCATTTTATGTTGTTTTAAATTGTGAACTTGTTGTACACGTGTCATCCTATAATACTCCTCACTATGGTTATATGGCATATATGCTTAATGTGTTTTTAAATTTTGGACTTGTTGGATACTCATTTTGCATTTTATCATTCTTTTATTATCTTATCCATGAATTTCATACAAGTATAATTTTTTTGTAAGTGTCAATATGCACTTATTTACAAGATATACAAGAAATTTACCTAAATCCGCCTAGGCCACCTAGCTGCCTAGGTGCTAGGCACTAGGCCACCTAGCCGCGCCGTTCGACTAGCGCCTAGCGTTTTTTAGAACCTTGCAACGAAGCCAGTAACGGATTGGCGTTTTGGAGATAACGAATCGCCGTCTCAATCGCTGAATGGTCTTGATCTTGGAGGCCTTGGTGATGGCGACGGGTTTGGGTGAAGAGGGTGGATGAGAGAGAAGGGAGGGGAGGTGAAGAGGGGTGGGGGTGGGTGCAGAGGAGAGAAGGGAGGGAGCAGGGAGGATGGGTGCAGGGAAGAGAGGGAGAATGAGGGAGAGGGTTGGGAACGCCTATAATTTTTTTTTTTTATTTTAATTTTTTTAATATTCACGTGGGATTCATATTGACACATGGCGTCCAATCATTATCCACGTGGGCGCCATGCCATCAGTTAACGAGAGACTTAATAGCCAGACTAACTGATGTATAAGATTGTCCCAAAATTAACACTTTAGGTATTACTCTGGGATAAAAAAAAAATTTCATGTACTAAATATTGAAAACCACGAAACTTGAGGGTAGTAAACTGAGATTAATCATTTTTGTTTTCATTTTGTGTGTTATAGCTTTCTCTTTTTTTTTCACCGTTCTTGTTGACCTTCCATTTATCTTTTAACACACTTTTATTCGACCTATAGCACATAAATAGGAAAATAAAAATTAAAAACAAAATAATTATCAAACAGCAAACCTAGTATAACCAATATATATATATATATGAGGAGTAATTCAATGCTCTAACACCTCTTTAATTTGGGTGAAGTTCCGGCGAAGGTGACCAACATTTGGTGGCTTTCAAAAGTTTAAGCCGCAGAAGGAGAAGCCTCAGAAGTATATGTACCTAATTACACTTAGTACCTAACGGTTTTGCTTAGTACCTAATTATTGGAATTCCAGTCTGTGTTCAAGTAGTTACATTTTTGTTTGAACAAACGCAATGCACACAGTTAATCAACATTAATTTATTAATTTTATCTCTCTATTTTCCACTTTCGTTTCGATTAGATAGTGGTGGGGGTGATCATTTAGGTATTAATGATCGCAATAGATCGTAACGTGTACCGAACTTGCCATCTTTGTCACATTATTCAATTCCAGTTTTCATCATCTTAATATCAGAGGGAACAATCAATTATGTTAGGGATAAGACGAGCTAGGAAAATATTTACAAACGGCACAACATTCGTCTACATTTTATGTCACACTAAATAGCTAACCCTAAAATAGTTGGAATTTGATAGTGAAAACCAGCAGCTTTTATTTAGAAGAATGCTGCGACAAATACGATGAATGAGCTGATACTGACCAATGATGTTACAGTCAAATTATCGCATGTATACGCAAGTAATCTTAGCACATCATCACCGCCGTTGGACCATCTTTTACCGTATTGCAATAGCACTTGCGAGCGTCTCTCACCTGTCTGCTTCATTACAAGAAATTTCATCACACATCGTTGTCCCAATGAAGAAACAACCAGTGGTAAAAGAACCTTGAAGATTGTATTCCAAGCTTAATGGGAAATCACCTAAATATGCGAATATCACTCAGTTTTAATTTAGTTCCTATCAATCCCTTCAATGCCGCTACCTGCTACGTACCATATCTACTTGTCCAGTCATATATTGGGGATCATGACACGGGAGCATGGATACACTTTGAATATTTTGGATTGTGTAATGCTAGGGAGACTAAATTTGTAGACAAAGTTCTGAAAATTAAAAAACCTGAAAGTTGATGATTGATTTATTACTTAAACATTGATAAATGTGCTTATTCCTATTAGTGACACATAATTTAGTTTGTAATTTGCAAATTTTATCTCTCCAGTATTACCCTTTTGGATTGATGTGGCTATCGAATTGAACCTATACCTACCCTTTAATTTTTTTCTTCTTTGAAGCCCAGCGTGCATATATAACGTGTAGTTTGGGAAATTGACAAGCACAGACTTTTTTAGTGCTCACACATCTTCATTTAATTGTAATCGTTATTTTCCTTAGAATTTTTCAATTTAATGGTTGACAATAAAAAAAGTGCGTAAAAGACTTCTAAAATTCATCTCCTTTTGTTAAGTGTCCACTGACCTTGTCATGCACCATAATTTTAGCAGAGAAAACCCAACTTAGATTCTTAAGTTTTTATTTTTTGGTAAACACTTGGATTCTTAAGTCTGTGGTCAAAGGAAGAAGGGATATTGTCAAAGCATGGCCATTGATGTAGGGAAAATATTGTGTAGGGCACGTAGGGATCCACTAAGATATCAAATATAATGGATATTTGGAGTTAATGCACATACCAGCCCTCCAACTTGATGATTCTCCCTCAAGTCCCAGCTCAAAAGTTTCGGCACTTTGCTTAGTGAAGGGGGTCTGATCATACCAGAAAAACTTACCTATTCTAATTTCATATATTCTCTCATCACATGACTGTGAGAAAGATATAGAACGGAAATGAATGAAACAATTGCATGCAAGTTTTCCTTGGCATGAGATTTCCATTTTACCGTTTACTAACAAAGTTTGAAGGGACTAATACTAGAAGAAATATCGACCGTTGTTCCAACTTACTAGTTCTCTCGACTAATATGTGATTATATTTTTTATTTATACATTTACTTACTCATTTTGTAGACATGAGCATATATCTATAGTAAGCAAGAAACTACTATATGTCAAGTATCATGTTAGTAATAATAAGGGAACTGTTATCTCTAAAAATTTCATTTGACACTCTACAATTGTATTTTTTTTCTTTCTAAACATAGAAAGTTTTAAGTGCAAAATAAAAATTTTAGAGTGCTAATAGCAGTTTCCTAACTCAAAATTAATATTTTCATTCGAAGTGTTCTCTCTCTAAGAAAACCCTAAGTGAAAGCAAACCTAAGTATTGGTTTAAGACTACTTTTTTTTTTTTTTTTTTTTTAAGAAGTGGTGAAAAAGGTGGGCTTCAATTTGTATTTGGTAACTCAAGTAAACCTAGTTTTTTTTTTTCAAAATCGTGATCATTCAAAGCAAAAATGCGAAAGCAACTGAGAGTTGCTTTCAAAAACTAGTTTTTTTTTTAAATTGTTAAAATACGGGTGAACAGTAGTTATTAATGAATTTTTTAATATGGCAATAGTTACCGGATTTCTCGCCTCTTATGAATTATGCGACAAAAATGAGTAGTTTTGATAGAATCGAACTTTCGATTGATCCCGATACTTGGGATCCTATGAACGAAGGCACGATCTCTCTGGATCCCATTGAATTTCATTCGCCGAAAACACAATGTGTTTGCGTCCCAGTTTGCTGGCATTCGTGTCTTGCGTTGGCGAACAAAACGAACTAGATGACCAAAAATTGTGGCATTTTCAGTGTTCATGGAGGTGCCTTTTTTTGGGGGGGGGGGGTGGTGGTGGTTCAACCAGTGAAGTGGGTTGATCAAAGTCTGATTGACGCTTTGGGATGAGAGAGAGAGAGAGAGAGAGAGAGAGTTTGTAGTCTCACTGTAGGCGAGTTTGGGTTCTTAATTGTACCTTCTCTATAGAATTGTTGTGTTATTATACAAATGTGTGGCTAACATGCATCAACGACTATTGTCATATTGGTGGCTGAAGCAAGAGTTCTAATCTATGGTTTGTGCGTTATTCTTCATATCATATCAACCATTATGTTGACATTGGTCATTGGAGAGTGTTTACCCATATTTGGTGTCATGGCTGAATCATGTAGTCTTCTCTTTTTATTAACATTAAATCATTTAAAAACTAAAACTAAAAATGAAAGATAATGGTAAGTAACTCTTGAAGAAAGTTGGGGTTATATCATAAAACTAATTGGTAATATGGGGAGTAGCCCAACCTCTTATAAGCCCAAGTAAGGTCCCTCCTCCCATCAACGTGGGACTCATTCTCAATACGCCCCCTTGAGTGTGGCGAATTTTCGAGCTTAACATGTGGACAACACAAGAAGGTGACGTGGAGCACATGTGGCCGTTTGGCTCACACGTGTGACAACCTGCTCTGATACCATGAAGAAAGTTGGGGTTCCACCATAAAACCAATTGGCAATATGGGGGTGTGACTCATTCTCAACAACTCTACTATATAATCGCTAAAACTGATATATATATATATATATATATATATATATATATATATATATATATATATATATATAATTGCTAAAACTGATATTTAGTTACTATGTTTGATCTTAAAGTAATTTGATGGGCATTGAAAGGGGAATGGGATCCACCAAAACAAATACATAGAAGTTTAGCTTGTCAAGCATTTATGTATAAGATATCAATGGATTAACTGATGATAATAACACGATCTTAAGGAAGCTTATAAGTTATATATGTGGAGAGAGGTTTGAATTGGGTTAATTGTTTGGACGGGTCGATGACAGACATTCGAGGGGGACCCTCGTGGTGGTCACGTGCTCCCGGCCCTAAGACAAAAGACAGCTGCCCAACAAACCATCCTCCACCTCGGCTCTCTACCCCTCTCCACCTGTCCAGTGATACCACGTCAACATAGTTGAGTCCCCCCCACGTGATGTTGTATTCAGTTGAATAAGTGGTGTGCAAGTGCAGAAGGAATCAGGTGCTCCCTGGAGCACAATTCCCCTAGGGTTAGGGTTTCCACTCATATGCGTGTGGGGACATCAGATCATTTATCCACGATTCTGGAAGTGAAGGTACTTGAAGACTTGAAGTTGAGAATTGTAGTGTAGTAGTAGGGACTCTACTAGGGCTTGCAAATTTGAAGGGAGGCGGTGGTTTTCCTTTTATTTTTGGTTGGGTTTGAAATAATCTCTTTCTTAACAATTATTAACCAAGTTTTAAGTTTTTAATTTTTATAAAATAGTGAAAACAAAAACAAAAACCTTAAAACACAATGTTTATCAAACGACTCGTTAAGCTCAATAGCTACCTCTTAATGGAGAAATTGACCTGAAAAGAAATGGGGAGGAAAATAAAAAGAAAGAGGAACTACAATTTATATATGTTCCCCCAAACTTGGATAAAAGTTTTAATCTATGGCTGGTTGTACAGAAAACATCACAAAATTATGCAGACCTGGCCTTGGTTATGCAGTTCCAGCTAACCAATCAAATCGAGCTCGACCTGTAAAAACCAAAATGTAATTAAAATAAGAATAAATAAATAAAGCTAACGACGATAACTAAAAGCATTTGTCCCTTCAAGTAATAGGAACCGTCCAATTTGTAATAATCCTTTTGACTTGGGAGATTCCACGAAACACGAGTAGATCTTTCACTGAAAGAGTTGCGGCAAGATTAGGCACTCAGAATGTTTCCACACGTGAAATATAGAAGAGGAAAAAGGTTGAGAGCCACCAGCTTTATTAGAAGGCTTTTTGCCCTTAATTGCAAGTCTTTTCCAAATTTCCTTGAGAGGTTGCTGGTTTGTATATATGGAACTTCAATGTGGGATTAATGGCTAACGTTGAAAGTTTTCTGCATGTTGTTACAAAAGGAGAAAGAAGGGGATTAAAGAAAAAACACCTTTTCTTTTCTCTCTCTCTGTGTTTTTTTTTTTTTTTTTTTGTTTTTGTTTTGGCAAACGACCTTTTCTTTCTCTTTACACGTGAGAACTATATCTAACCTTCAACTTTTCCCTTTTCCCTTGGTTTTTGGTTTGGCCACGCAAATTAACTTCTTTCGCTTGGTTGAGGTTTTACACATCACTTTATATATATATATATATATATATATATATATATATATATATATATATATATATAAATATTATGTTCTTATAAGTGATATTACGACTTTAAATCATAATAAAGAAAGGGAAAATATGAATCCGAGATGCCGTTGATTGAAGAAGAATGTCATACTCACAAAAGAAATAAATCACTTGCATTACACAATTTTATCTACCGGCTTAAGTTTAAAATTAACGAACATGATGTCATTGAACATAAAAAGAGTATTTAACTTATTATATTGTGTTCACTTGTTTTCAATTGTAAGATATTATTTGAACATCAACAAGTTACTAGGATCACATATACAAATATGCAGATATAACATTCATCATACATACGTTAATTGTATAACAGTGAAGTCCTTGTTTTAAAAACAAAGTTATGGTTATTAGCAAATGTGTACGATATCAATCAAGAAGCCTAGTGACTGCAGATGAGGAAGCCATATCTCTCTTGTGGATGACAAATGAGTTTTTTACTCTCAGCAACCAAAAGTGTTCTCGATCAAGTGATTAGGGTTTTGGTATTGTGCATGAGAATAATCGTTGTGAGAGCAGGAACAAACCTTTTAAATGACTAGAGTTTCTCTCCATCCATCCTTTTATAAGAAGGAGATATTTACCAAATCATAATCCAATTAATCAATCAATGTCCCACCATGACATATATTATCTAAGTTATACAAAATAGGGTTTCACAAAATTAGCCTTAAGACTCTACGATTCTTGCTCTTTTAGAGTTTTTAGATCACTAGAGTATCAAGCAGTTTGGATATCAAGTTGCTCAATAATCAAGTGACTTGATCAACAACCCATTGACATTCACAATGAATTTTACTTTAACCACTTTGAGTTTTTGAGGTACGATGATCATCTGTCACACAATTAGTATTGTAAGATACCTTTGAATTGTGCTAACAAACCAAGGGGGCATAGGTTTGTGTTTTAGAGAAATGAATTGCCAAAATCAAAGCGTTTCTTCAAACCCGGCCATGTTTTTAATTGTCTTCCCACTAGTATTTGCCTCTTAATTTCTATTGCAACAGCACATTGTGGCAGACACCAAGACGACCCACAGGGAGGTCACCTTGAAAATATGGAACAAAAAGGAGATTCCTAGCATATCAATAGGAGAACTATGTAGTGGATTCTCCCCCCACATTCAGCTTCTTTTACATTATTGAGTTACTGATTCTTTGTAGCGTATCCGTATATTATGGTATGTTTGGAATTGTTTTTTAAAGAGTTAAAAATGCTTTCTAACAATCAAAACTACTTTACGATTATGTTTGACAAATTTTTTAAAAGTATTTACTATAAAAGTGTTTTTTAAAAAGTACTTAGATATTTATTCAAGAAGCATTTCAAAAATGCCCTTGAATATTTGTTCAATAATTTGACGTGATTCTAATAAAAAAGAAATTTCTAATAAAATTACTTATAATTAAAAGTGTTTCCTGTAAAAAAAAAGTATGACCGATAGAAATTCAAAACAAGCTAATATCATATTCTTTCCAATTTTACAACCTCTTAGTATAATTTTGGATTGTAATGGGCCTGATTATAACTATTTTAAAGTCCACTAACTACCCGCAATGAACTATGCTGCTAATGGGATGGCCAAGCTTAGGCTTACTCATGTTTTGGGCTACTTTCTATTTGCCCAGTCTGAAGTTAAGAGAGTTTTGCAGATTATTTTATTTTATATTTTTGGGCTCTAGATACTAATTTCACCTTAGAAAGAAGTTCATCATTGGCCCATTCGTTTCATGGTCTTGAACTTTTGACCGATGGAGTGGATAATAGTTCAATCAAGTTGATTCAAGCAGTGTGTTTTATGTTTTGTATTAGTCTCTCTTTTCATAGATTAAATGAATTTAGTGTAATCAGTTTATCGTTTGTTAAAAAAAATGAGATTTGACTATTCAGAGAGTTAATAATTGTGTCCCAAAATAAATAAAAAATTAAACATGGTGTTAATGCTAATGACCATTTAATTTAGTGGCATATAATTACCACAAATGTAGGACCATGAATTTTCTTCAGTCCTTGTAAGACAGGTTGGAATATAAGTGCCTCCATAGTCCAGTCATGGACTAGGTAGCTCTGATTGGGCTAGACCAAACTAACTGACCAACGGTGCCACCACGCCCTGTTAGACTCTAGAATGACCGCAAGTATTCTCGAGAATGACCATGCTTGCTCGCAAGATAGGGAAATTAGATTCGAGTAAGGATATTTCCTATATTTTTAGATATTTCTGCAATCTAGGGATTGACTTGAGCCACAAGTAATCACAATCCTAAAAACGAAATAAGACCATATTCTAGATATTATTCAGGGTTCTCTTGGCTTTACACGTCACTATTCTAAAATGATTCTCTCCCGACTAATATAAATACACCCTTCTAGGCTTCATCAAAGGTGTTATGATATTATGCACTCTGCATATATATCGCTTTCTCGCTCTCTTGCCTACTGCTTGAGTTCTAAACCTTTACTAATTTGATCATCAGAGAACCTTTGGCTGGTACACATTGTTACCTTAGGGATTTCACGGTTGTTTATTCTCTTTTGTAGGTGGTCATCCTGTACTTTTCTATCCACCATGGTGCGAAAATTTGGTTCAACAACAAACAATATGGTCTAGTAATATTATTCTTTACTTGTAAGTGAAATATTTCAAGTTCGGCTCACAAATATTATAGTCTAAGTTAATTATTGTGTATGGTTGGCCATTTTATAACTTAGCCCAAATATCTCGCATTGAAATAAAATAAATGTTTTATTAAAAAAATTGGACATTAGCTACATATGCACTTGCCTATGATTCACTTGTAAATTTATTGTATCAGGTCTCTAGGTACTAATGTTCATCAACTAAAACCTTATTAATTTTCAAATTTTGATCCAAGTTCCTAGCATTAATGTAATAATAAATTTACATGTCAGTTACATAATTTTTTTAAATAAAAATTAATAATTGATTTAGTATTTTAATACTCACACGTTTATTAAACTCCTAACTAATTTTTAATCCAAAATATTTCTAAAAAAAAATAAATATTAAAATAAGTTTGTACCCATTGTTGTAAACTTTCCTTGTTTAAGTGTGATTGTGTAAATCCTAGATTAGATTTGATTCTAGTTATCCTTTCCTGTTATAACTTGTATTCCTTGGGGATTAAGAAATTTCTTCTATCCTTTTACTACTATAAATAAAGGCACTATGTGGGAGGGATAATTTACACATTCTCCTAGAATTCTACAAACACATCTCTCTCACTCTCTATTCTCCTTGCTGCCGGTCCACTCACCTTTGTCAGATAAAATAGGCTACAACACGTTATCAGCACGCTCATACCATAACGCTTAGGAATCTGGCGTTGAACAATTTTTCTGCACCAAACCAGTTCATCCATATTATCACGCAATCAGATTCTTTCAAAACAACAGTTTTTATCTCGATATTTTTGCAGTCCTAATAGCATGAACATTCACCATAATGCATGACCAAACTTTACGTTTTTTCGAATTTTAGATTCTACAAAAATTGTGTATGCATTATATTCATAATTGTTGAATTATGTGAATTTGATATTTGCCATGAATTGCATCAAATATATGTACATGCATTAAAATATTGAATTGCATATGCATCAAATTGAATTATATATGAATTGAATTGAAAAAATAAAAATAAAAATAAAAATTGCCACCTCGGTTCTTCGAACCCGTGACCCCGAGTAAGCATGGAGCATCAAAGCTCATTTGAAACCCGACGCCCATGGCATCCAAACCCAGAAAATCCATATTACCTGAAGCGAGACCACCGCTTTGCTGTGCAATTTTATGACCAAATCCAACATGGTATCATAATTTTGATTCGATAGCATTGAAATTCCCGAAGAAATTTCATCGAATTTGGGTGAAATTCCAGTTTGAATTTCTTAGGTTTTTTTTTCTCCGATGTCGAGGTACTTTCTTCATCCCCCAAAACTTGCTTGTCGGCGAACTATGACCTTGCACCGAGAAATTTTCTCCGAAACACAGCCGCCTGCAGTGGCGGCACTGGCCTTCATCCTCAGTGACTGCACCAGCTTTGGCTGGGGTTTTTTTTTTTTTTGTTGAAACCCTAAGCCCCAAATCTTTGGGCTAACCTTCTCGGCCTGCAGAATTTTTTTATTTTTTTATTTTTAAGAATAAGGCTCGCATAATATGGCCTAATCATTGGCTCGACCCAACACCAGCCCGAGGGGCCTTGGTGTCTGCTCTCCGCTGGCGAATCTGTGTTCCCCCGTATCGCGTCATACATGATCTGACCCCCATTTGGGCTCGGCTTCTTTTATGTAGCTGGTCTACTATATTAGGCATGCAGCCCACTATTAATATTAAGGCCTGATATGCCCGTGAAAACAAAAACAAAAACACAAAATTCTTGGCCCTGCTGGATTTTTTTAGGGCTCGCCCGATGCGGCTCGTTTTGTCAATCTCCTCCCTATGGGCCTTAAGCCTGCACCCGAGAAACCCTAACCCAATTTTTGGGCCTGGGTCACACGAACCCTTTTTGTTCAACCAATCCGTGGGCTTTGGTCTAATTTTTGGGCCCCGAGCTTCGATTATTTAATATTTTTAAATAATTTGGGTTTTATATTTTTCACCCACACTTGGCCTGAAGTCCAAATAATTAATTCAATTATAATTATAGACCTGAAGTCCTATTTGCATATTTTTTTTACATATTTATGTGTATATATTTGTGTTTGCCTACAGGAATATAAGAACTTGAAGTTTATAATTATTTTGAAACTGGAAGTTTCTTATAAACATACCTCGTTTGAAAAAATGAAGTTTTCTTTAAAAGCATCACCCATGAAAACCCGAAGTTTTTTCATGCAAAATTAAACTAATACATGTCTATTAGAACTTGTATGTTCTACTCCTACATGAATGGATTGATTTTTTCTCCATTACACTAACCACATCTTGTCCACCATAGGAATATGTCGAATTTGAACAAACTTGACTTCACCATTTTGGAGGTCTCTGGAAGAAACAACCTTAAGCAGGTCCAAGATATGAAGCTCCACCTCACTGCAAAGAACTTGCATCCCACCATTGAAGAAGAAACGGACAATCTTGTTGGCGAAGTTGAAAAAGACATTGCTACGATCTTCATCTGAAGACATATTCATGACACCTTGCAAACTGAGTATCTTGCTAAGGAGGATCCACGTGCACTATGGGTCACTTTGGCTCATTGTTTTGGTCATCAAAATGACATATTCTTGGTTGCAGCAAGACATGATTGGCTGCATTTGCGCTTCCAAGATTTTAAATATGTGAATGAATATAATTTTGAAGTTTGTCGAATCCAATCACTTCTCAAGTTTTGTAATGAAACTTTGACTGAAGAGGATCTCTTAGAGAAAACCTATTCGACCTTCTTTGCTTTTAATATTGTCCTGTAGTAACAATATAGAGCTCATAAGTTCACTAAGTTTTCAAATTTGATCTCTGTTTTACTTCTCGTTGAAAAGCAAAACTAGCTGTTGATGAAGAATAATTAAGCTTGACCTACTAGGGTGGCTGCTATGCCTGAAGCATATTATAGCACAAATCAATGCCCAAAACGCCAAAAGAGGCATGGTAGGGGCGGCCAGAAGCCATCCCACCAAGGTCAACAAAGTCAAGGCCTATCCAAGGGAGGAAATAAAGTCAAAAAGCGCCCAAACCTCGCTCCTAAGGCCCCAAACTTCAAGAATAACAGCAAAGCACCTGAACCATGGATGCAGACATGTGTTATTACTGTGGTTCAAAGGACCATTGGTCCCGTGTTCACGGAGCTTACAAGAAGGCTGTAGATGAATATCATTCTCGTCATAAGAAGTTTGAATCAAACTTAGTGCAAGTGGACGAACCAGAGACTACAAAGATGGAGGTTTCTAACTTTCAAGAGGATACCAGTACCCCTATAGAAGATTAGAATCTTAGATATAAATAATTTTAGTTAGTTAAAATTGAATAATGGGGCCAAATTCCACTTAGTGGCTGAATGAATCTCCTTTGTTTTTTTGTTGATTTTTGAACAATTTTCCTTTATGTTTGGATTATTTGTTGGTGATTTATTTTTGGATATTAAGTTTTCATTAATTACCATCCTTGAATAAATGAAATTATTTCGAATTGATATTTATTTTTAGAACTTTTATGCATGTAACCGATTCAAATTAATTTTTCATTCTAGGTATGACTAGTGGGGAAGTTAGTTGTTTGGCAGATAATGCAACCACGCACACCATTTTGCATTAATGCATCTATTTCACTAACTTCATACCAAAGAATACACATTTGACAACCCTCTCAGGCCCATCCAACCTAATAGAAGGATATGGTAAGGCACGTATAATGTTGTCCAATGGTACAATTTTGACCATTGCCGGTGCACTCTATTCTCCACGTTCTGGAAGAACGTTGTTAAGTTTCAAAAACATTAGAGATAACAATTACCACGCTGAAACCCACGTAAAAATGGAGTTGAATTTTTGTGCATAACTTCGTACGAATATGGCCAGAAGCATATTTTAGAGAAGATGAAGCGTATCCCGAGTGGTCTGTGTACTACGACCATACTCCCTATAGAATGCCACTATGTGGCCGGCCCTACTACTGGGACCGTGCACGAAATTACACTTTTGCATGATCGTTTGGGACATCCTAGAATAATAGGGATGCGCCGAATCTTCAAATCATCACACGGGCATCTACTAACTCGGAGTTTAGGTTCGATCCAAGGAATCACATGCCAGACATGATCCATGGGAAAGTTTATTACTAAGCCTTCTTATGACCAGATTCGTTCGTATCCTCCCATTTTTCTACAATGGATTCAGGGGGACATTTGTGGACCGATTCAGCCTTCTTATGGGCCATTTAGATACTTTATGGTTTTGGTTGACGCTTTCACATGTTGGTCACACGTGTGCTTGTTTTCCACAAGAAATGCTGCATTCTCTAAACCGTTGGCTCATGTTATCAAGCGCAAGGTTCACCACCCTGATTATCCGATCAAATCTATTCGATTGGATAATGTTGGAGAATTCACATCTAAAACTTTTGATGACTATTGCATGTCGGTTGGGGTTAAAGTTGAACATCCCGTACCTCATGTTCACACCCAGAATGGCCTGGCAGAAGCTTTCATTAAACATTTACAAATGATTGCTCGATCATTGGTCATACGTACTGATAGATATTTTACCACCTGCAAAAGTAGGGATAAAAACACTTAAAAAATACTTGCAAGAGTACAAGGTAGTTATAGTATAATAGCTCAAGCAAGGTCGTTTTCCACAGAGATTGAATGAATAATTTATGCAAAAACCAAATCTTAATTAATTATTTGAAAACAAAGATTGGAAAAAGTTGATTTTGAATTTAAAAATAATCAAAACGAATTTTAAAATAAAACAAAAGAAATTAAATAGAAAACTATTTAAAGAAACTCAATTTGTAAAAGCCTAGGGTACCGCCGTCCCCTTAACAATCCTATGCAATCTTACCAACTACTTATGAATTTCTACATACATGCTTTGAAGGTTAGGTTTTCCTAATATATATTCTCCTCGTGATATTCAAGCAAGAACGTATATCTAACATGCAATCCGTCTGTGATATTCAGATCAAATATGAACATGCAAGACTCATTATGCTTTGTGAAAACCCTTTGAAAAACCATGCAACCCTTAAGAGCGTGATGTTCGCCTTAAGTGAACTTACAATTATTGACCACAAGAAGCAATACTCAATCCTCCGGTGATATTCCGACCGAATTGCATCCAATTACTTGTCTAAAAACCTTAATGGTCGCGAATCACTAAGACAATTAGATAGTTTAATTGCGGTGATTAATAATTCAAAGCAAGCATGCATCTATTCATAAGCAGATTAATAAAATTACATATTCATGCTAAGGCTCAAGGCTTCGCCCTAGCAAACAAAAATTAGTTACGAAGAACCATCAACAAAATATTAAAAACAAGGATAGAAAACACCTTAAAGTAGAAAATCTCGAAGAACCCTAGCAAAGTCCTCTGTCTCCAAAGTTGAATAATAATCAGCTCCCCCAAAACTTGGCAAGGCAAAAGCCTTATAAACCCTAACTACCAATCCAACGCCAAAAACCCTAGATTGGCCTCCTAATCTAATTAGGAAACTAAAACTAATAAATAAAATAATAAATTAAAGTCCTAATTAAGCTAGGAAATCTGCACAGAAACTGTCCAGCCACGTTTTAGCCTCAAATCTCCTCCAAATCCGGCCCAATATAGCTTGTTTTGAAGATTAGGACGTTCCGAACACATCTCCAGAAGGCCACGAACCCATCCGAAGTCATCTTGGGCTCCAAAAACACAATTCAAGCCCTAAACGTCACTTTTCCAGCACTGCTCATCGCTCCTTTATTTTGTTGCCAGAAAATCATCGCTTAGTAGAAAAATCTGATATTTTGATACAATCAAGCTTAGTGATTCACGAACGCCCTCCAACTGGAATTACTCCAAAATTCATCCGTTTGGCCATGTTTTGCTCTAGAGGAAGTCAAAAGTCCTATATTGAAAATACAATTCAAAGTATCAAAATTCTTCCAAAATATTAACCAAAATATACTAAGAATAGGGTTAAATATATAATATAAAATCGACTCATCACGTACCAAGCTTTTGATCGATGCTTGGGACCATGCAATATTACACGCAGCAAAGTTGGTCCGCCTGAGGCCTGTTGCGACATAACCATTTAGTGCTCTTCAGTTGGTTACCAGATACAAACTTGATATATCACATCTGTGCATTTTTTTATTGTGCGGTATATGTGCTATTCTCGCCACCCTTGCGTATAAAAAGGAGGCCTCAATGAAGGATGGGAACCTATGTCGGATATGATTCTTTTTCAATTATTCATTACTTAGAACCTTTGACAGGGGATCTGTTTACCTCTCATTTCACGGATTGTCACTTTTATGATACAGTCTTCCTGTCGTTAGGGGGAGATAAGAATGTCAACGTTCCTGAAGAATGACGCGAATTATCATAGATAACCCCTACTTTGTCTCATTTGTATCCCTGCACCGCTCGGTCTGAAACTGAAGTGCAACGCATATTAGTTCTTCACAACATGCCAAATACTTTCACCGATGTAGCATGCGTGACAAGATCACATATTCCAGTTGAATATGCCTGCAAAGATGGATGTGCCAAATGTACGAAGTGTGGTAGACCTCTTGGTTCAAAGGATTCACGCCCCTGAAAAAGGAAATCCACGGCACAAGGTCTCGAAGAGCCTACCATGAATCCGACTATCGTTTACTCATTTTATCCAACTCTTTAGGAAATTATAGATTATGGAAGTGTCCTTGAAGAGACGAATTCTCTTCCCGAGAATCGTGAGATTTCGGTTTATTATGCTAGCTTAGATGATGTGTGGCGTAGAAATGAGATGATTGTCGACGATGCATTAGCATATGCAGTAGCTACTGAGATCATGTTGAGCGATGACATTGAACTGTGTTTCGTTGATGAATGTCGACGTAGAACTGATTGGTCAAACTAGAAACAAGTAATCCAAGCCGAACTCGATTCACTTGCAAAATGGAAGGTGTTTGGACTTGTAGCTCATGCTCTTCCATATGTGAAGCCAATTGGCTATAAGTGGGTTTTTGTTTAGAAGCGTAATGAGAAGAACGAAATTGTACGCTACAAAGCTCGTCTTGTTACACAAGGCTTCTCACAATGCCCCAGAATTGACTATGACGAAATTTATTCACCCATTATGGATATGATTACTTTTCGCTACCTTCTCAGTTTGGTAGTTTCCGAAAAACTGAGTATGCAGTTAATGGACGTAGTAACTGCGTATATCTATGAGGATCTTGATACGGAAATTTATATGAAAGTTCTTGAATGACTTACATTGATTGGTTCAAATATTTCCAAACCCCGAAACACGTTCTCAATTCGGCTGAGACGTTCACTCTACAGTTTGAAGCAATCTGGAAGAATGTGGTATAACTATTTGAGTGAGTATTTGACTAGTCAGGGATATGTGGACAACGAACTATGCCCTTATGTGTTCATTAAGAAGTCACATTCTGGATTTACGATTGTTGCATTGTATGTCGATGACATGAATCTCATCAGAACTCTTAAAAAAGCTAGCGAGAACTACCGCGCACCTGAAGTCGAAATTTGAGATGAAAGATCTAGGTAAGACTCGACACTGTCTCGTTCTCGAGATAGAGCATTGTCTGGATAAAATCTTAGTACATCAATCGAACTACTCCCAGAAGGTGTTGCACCGTTTTAATGAGGATAAAGCGAAGCCTTAGAGTACTCCTATAGTCGTTTAATTGCTAGATGCAAAACGAGATCTATTCTATCTGAATGAGGATGATGAAGAGATTTTGGAGCCTAAATTTCCTTATCTAAGTGCGATAGGCACTTTATTGTACTTAGCTCAATGCACTAAACCCGACATCTCCTTAGCTGTTAATCTTTTGGCAAGATACAGTAATGCACCTACATGCAGACACTGGATTGGCATGAAAGACATCTTTCATTACCGTAAGGGTACTACAGATTTGGGTTTGTTCTATCCATATGGATCTTCGAGTGATGCCGCACCTCTTGCTTCTCGAGTCGATTCTCGCCTTGTTGATTATGCCGACACATGATACTTATCTGATTCGCATAAGGCGCGTTCTTAAATGGGTTATGTCTTTACCATTAGAGGCACCGCAATCTCTTGGAGGTCAACTAAACAGACCTTAGTTACCACTTCGTCTAACCATGCTAAAATTCTCGCCTTACATGAAGCAACTCAGAAATGCTTTTGGTTGAGAGCAGTAGTAGGCCATATTTGAAGCTCCTAGAATTTTTTTTCCATCATTGATGTCTCGATGACGATCTTTGAAACCAACGCAACATGCATCGAGCAGCTCAAGAAGGGTTATATCAAAGGAGACAACACCAAGTACATTGCGCCGAAATTCTTCTTTTCACATCAATAATATGAACATCAAAAGATTGAAGTCATGCAAATCCGTTTCAGAAGCTTGTTCATGGAATTGGTATGCGTAAACTTTATGAGTTGTAACATTACTATTTTTCTTTGGAAATGTGTCAAACTTAGGGGGAGTATCCTGAAGATACTTTCTTGATTTTAATGTACTCTTTTTCCCTACGATTATGAGCATTTTTCCATTAGGTTTTTGCTATCTAACTAGGTTTTAACGAGGCACCCACATTTGGCTGGTCATATCCCTAATGATGTCTTGTAGATGTTCTTTTGACTTTGCATTTCTCACGCATTTTTTCCTTAGATTATGGATTTTGTCGTTCCTCGAGTTTTTGCCATAACCTTAGGGTTTTTTTTTAACGAGGCTCACTTACTTATGAAAGTTCCTACATTATTGAGAATAAGTGTTGTTCCTTAGAATTAGTGCCGACGAGTCGACTTCCTCAATTTCTGCATGATGCTAAATCTACCTGGAGTATTTACACACTCAAGGGGAAATGTTGTAAATTTTCCTAGTTTAAGTGTGATTGCACTACTACAAAACCATTTATTAGTGTCGCTATGAAAGCCGACAAGAAATGTATATTACTGTCGAATATTAAGCAAAATCAGATAGAAAATGGATGCAGTGGTGGATATAATAAGCGATAGAATTGCTAGTATCAGGAAATGAATTTTCTATCAGTTAAGACTCTAAAACCGACAGATGTTGTGTCGGATATGTAATACCCTAAAAATTTAAATATATTAATTAGATATTCATAATTATGAATACATGGAGAAAACCAAAAATATATCAATTTATGGTTATGGAAATAGAATTGGGAAATTATTATAATTAACGTATTTGTATTATTGAGCTTTTATATGATTTTTCAAGAATTTATAATAATTGATGTGAGTTAAGTTTTAAATTAAAGTAGTTACGAGGTTTAAAGTTTGGAAATTAATTATATAAAATTTGTAGACCTTTTGATGTCACAATTTATATTTCTTGAATAGAGCTCGATCTCACGAACGCGCGGGTACAAACCTTCATGAAACGGAGTTATAATGAAGAAGTTATTAATATTTAAAGTTGGGGATAAATTGGTAATTTTATACTTCTTTAGAAGGCTTCAGAGAATCTGGAGCCATGTGAACATGCCACGTGTGTGGCTGGGATGAAAGGAAGAAACAAAACGGACGGATGAGATTAAAAGAAAAGACTAGAAAAGAGGAAGGGAAGGAAGGAATGAGGGGAAGGGAACCAATGGGGGAGAGAAGTAAGGAGGGGAAGGGAGAGAAGGGTGACACACCGGATCACCCTAGATCCGAAGACTCGACCTGTGTAACTAGCTCCCGTGATGATTTTCAACAGTTTCCTTCCAAATTTCGCCGAATTTCATTGAATTAAGACCTGTAAGAGTGATTTCGATCTCCTCTCTCTAAATTATAGCAAGAATTGTGAGCTATTTTGCCTTGATTTTGTGGAAAATGCACCGATGGGTGCACGGGTGAACTGTGATGATTTCGCCAACTGTGAAAGTAACACGGTCAATTACCACCATGGTTAGACCTCTGGAAAGTCCAGGAACAAAGCCCAAACCACCTTGAAGGCGGTGGAGCAACGGAAATGGTGAATTGAAGCAACCAATTTTTAGGATTTTCTGGTGGATCGAGGCCGATTTGGGGTGTGTTTAGGCCAAATTGGACTTAGCTACAAGTATAAAAGTTGTTCCACTCACTGACATCTATTTTCCTGTAAAATTTGGTAATTTTTGGAAATATTTGAATTTTCTGGCCAGTCGGGGCGGCCGACTGCCACGTACGGCGGTGCGTGGCCAGTGGGTCGACGCTGCCTTCTTCATGCAAATTTCGATATTCTGAATCTATTTTTTTATAACCACTTGATGTGTTTTCGATTGTGAAAGTTAAGTTTGAGTGTGACCTAAACTAGAACATTTTCGGAATTGTAGAATAGAATAAATTGTGAACTACGATTGGCTTGATCCCTTCGATGGGTACGTAGGCAGTTTCACGAGAAGGTTAGATGCAGTAATAAAATAACAAAGATTAATCATTTGTGTGGGAATTGATCCTTGTCGAAGAAATGGATGATTAATTTAAAAATGAACTTTATGTCTAGTTAAATAAAGGTAGTTAAAGACTTGGGGTGTATAAATTAAATTAAATCAATAAGTAGTTAAGGATGGTTGCAATTAAACAATTATTGAACTTTTAGCCCATCATTGCAATTACTTCCGAAATAAAAATATTTCGGGGCGGGTCATTATAGGATATATGCAACATCAAATACTAAATTATTGTCGTTCATGACTGTCATGAACTTAAAAATACCGTCAGATTCACATCATGTTTCTATTAGTTATAACCGACAGAAACATTTAAAAAAATAAAATCTATTTATTTTCAGTCGGTATTAAAAAAAATACGAGACTTTCTGGTTATTTTTCGTCGGTCACAACCGGTACATTGCTGTGAATTAATGGATTTGGATCCTCTCCGGATCCCCTTTATGGGGATCCTAGGGATCAAGTAATAAGGCCCGTTCATCAAAAATCGTGCGGCTACAATTAAATGTTTTTTACGCAAAACGAGACTTCTTTATTTTTAAAAATATAAAAATCATTTAATTGTAGCCGCACGATTTTTGATGAACGGCTATTTTTGCTTGATCCCTAGGATCCCCATGAAGGGGATCCGGAGAGGATCCAAATCTTGAATTAATTACCAATGTCATTTAGGCTGACATTGCTGATTATAATTAATCGACTAGAAATGGAAAACGCAGGATAAGTGCTCTATGTACGGAGTCTACATACACCAAATATAAGCCCGCATTGCTGTCTTTAGGATTTTCATTGTTAAATGAGCTACCAATTTAGTCCTTCCTATAATCATACATGCTTATATAAACACAAAGCATCAAATACAATGACTAGTGATAACATTTCAAGAGGGTGAAACAGCAACCACTAACCTGATAGTCTCAAGAAGAGCAAGAACAACTTTGGTCATTGCCCCTGCTAAAGCCCCACTTAGAAACTCTCTAACTTCCCTTGTCCTCGAGAAATCCTGAAGCACATTAAGGCACACTTTTTTTGTGTTACCAACGGCAAAATAGTATGTTATTTTTCTTTAGGCTCCTAAAATAAAAATACTCACATAAAAGAATGCACCCAAATAAACAATACAAATTCTATTTAACAGCCAATCCCAAAAGTTCAAATATTTTTCTAAAATTCGAACTTTTCAGAAATAGGTATTTCTCATCTCGGAGACGCAACAATTCAACATCAAAAAAGGTAAATGGGCTAAATTCCTCAAAAGGGTTCTGGTTTCAGAACAAATATTATCTGTATAGCCCCATTTCCGTTGCTTTTATGCCATTTTCTTAGCAACCAAACAGACAAACAAGAATTAAAGCAAATCAATTTCCCTTTAAAGTTATAATTAAGAAAAGTTAAAAAAAAAACAAAAAAAAGAAGTTGGGGGCTTACTCTGAGGGGTTAGGAGAGGTCAGTGAGCTGAAATCGGAGCTCAAATTTTAGGTGGGCAGCCTCCTTCTCGAGCTCTAGCTCTTTGGGAAGTATGGCCATACGATACACACCCCCAAAAAACCCACCACCACTGTACTTCTTCTCCTTTTCTGAGATGCTCAGTTCATCATTTTTCTCGCCCTTTATCTCTGATCGAAGTCCCTTGTGGATGTCGTAGAACCGAGGATTTATGAACTACAAGTCGAAAGGTGGAACTGGGCTTGGGTTTGCAGAAGTGGAGGTGTATGATTTTTTTTTTGGATAAAGCCAAAAATAGAGAGAAATGAGAAATGGTGTTGGTTTTGATGAATGTGGCTCTGAGATTTTGAGAACAAAATGAAGGATGGATGCTAGGGTTTTGTTTCTGAATAAGAGAGGCAGACAAGCTGCAAGAGAGAAAGCTAAACGGCGCTGAGCATTGTTTTCAGAAATAGAGAGTTGAGTTTTTGGGTGCCATGTCAAAATTTTGGCAACCCTTCATAATTTTAGTCTCCTGCGCCTCTAATTTATGTTGGTTATAACTACCATAATACTAAAATAATAACCGCCATAAAATAAAATAATAAAATAGTCAATTTTTGTCAGTTATAACCGACACCATTAACTTCAAAACTGTCAGAATTTGTTAAAACGAATTCAAAAATACTGGCGGTTATAATACTTTTATGGCGGTTTCATCCGATACTAAATATCCGCCAGGAATTTATGTCAACTATAATCGAAGGGACTGCATTGTTATTCGACACAAACTAAATAATCTGTCAGATATCTTTTATTCGGCATAATGTCTTATTAAACCGCCACCATCATTCAACACCTAAAGCTAATATTGTAGTAGTGTTGTGTAAATCCTAGATTATATTTTATTCTAGTTATCCTTTCCTATTATAACTTGTATTCCTTGAGGATGAAAGAATTTCTTCTCTCCTTTTACTACTATAAATAAAGGCACTATGTGGGAGGGATAATATACACATTCCTCTAGTATTCTACAAACATATCTCTCTCACTCTCTCTTCTTCTTGCCGCCGGCCCCCTCACCTTTGTCCTATAAAATAGCCTACAATACCTATTAGCTTTTTAAAAAATGTTTTCAATTTTTTAATCTTATATGTACCGATTCATTTAATTTTTTTTTTTTGAAAATTTTAATCTTAAAATATCACATCTTGGCCCGGGATGTGGTGGACCCCGGGCCGGGAAGGTAACCATCTCCTGAGATTTGTCAGAATCCTCGTAAATACGTAAGCACGGCTATTAAACCTGGAGGGGCGAAAAACAAAGTTGAGTGGGTCAGTGAAACAATGCTTATACGGAAAACCCTCATCCTGTTTACTATACTGTCTTATGCTCTGACATCACGTGTGAATAGGGTTCAATCTCGCTCACCTGTACACTCTCTTGATTAGGCACTTTTAGGTTTAAATGTATTCACATTTTCCACATCACTACACTTTATGGCTTCGTCACTGTCTAGGTGTCGGCCAACATAGCTCGATTTGGAGTCCAAGTGGACATTCCGGGTCGGGGTGTGTCATAAAATGTACCCATTCTTAAATGTACCAATTTGTTTTATGTAAAATGTACCATTTTTTGCTAGCAAAAAAAATGTTCAATTTTTTTGTAATCCATTTTTAAACTTATATAGATACTTTTTTTTTTAAAAATTATTTTGAAAATGTATCCATGTCAAGTTTTATCGAAGAAATTTACTAATGTTATTAAGCCTAATATCTTTCTTTTTTTTGTGCTTTTGAAGAATGTACCCATGTTTTGGTACAATAATTTTTTGTTAATTTTGATGAATGTACCATGTTTACACACACACACACACACACACACACACACACACAATAGTATAATTTATATTTTAGTATTTTTAATCCCACAAATTATGGCTTTTCATTTAAAAGCTCATTAACATAAACAACTATAAATTTCAAATTTAATTTAAAATATATAGTAACATAAATAAAAATAAATTATCACATTAATTCAAGAGCTTAGATCAAAAAATTGAAAACCAACAAGATTTTAGTTAAAAAATATTGATAGATAGAGACTGCATCCAAAGTCTCATATTTATTTATATATGTTACCAACAAAACTTAACTATTAATTCACTGCTAAAAATTTGCACACTAGCCTAGATTGTGACATTCGATTGTTACTTTGGGTCTCTTTAATCATATAATTATTAATTCAGAAATTATTTTTAATATTCATTAATACTCACACAAAACAGTTGTGATTGTTCTCTGAAAAGACACTAAAAGTTCACAATTAGACTTTCACATGAAAATTAGAAAGAACTAAATAGTTACCAACATTTTATCACGATGAGAACACATTTGAGTGAGTGGGAGAATCACAGGACTGTTGCTCTTACAATCGGTCTCGGCCACACGTTGAGGATTTTGGGATTTGTTGATCGTTGTAGTTTGTGTTACGGGCGTGCCAACTAGCAGAGTAAAATGTGATTTGCACTTTGTTAAGTTCTTTCAAAACGATTGTGACCAAAGAAGGGTTCTAGACTCTCCGTGCTTTATGTGCAAGGGCGCTGAAAGTCTTTATTAATCTTGAACTATGGGTCTTGTTATGTGATGGGTGAATTCGAATGTTCTTGTGATGGGTGAGAAATCTCTTGGATCGAGATACTCGCACGTGATGGATGTGTAATGAATTTGGTTATCAGTGGTATGGTAGGTGATGTGAGAGTGTACGATGAATCGCACCAATCCAAACGCAATGGTCGTGGAGATTGATTTGATAAGGAATGCAACTATAAACAAAAAAAATCAAGATTAAAGTGCAAAGCGAAAAATAAATTTATATTTCAAAATTAAAATACTGAAATAAACTTTAAATTATTGAATTAAAGTGCTAGGTAAACATGAAATTTAAGAGAAGAATTAAAAACAATTAGAAAGATAAATTCTACCTAGTGTAGAATGCAAGATTAGAACAATAGAGTGCAAAAGTGAGGTTGATGAAGGACCCCTAGCAAATGGCCTAAAGGGTTCTATTTATACTATTGAAATTCCAATCAACGCTAGCACAATCATCTGATTCTTGATTGCCTTCATCAACCTTAATATTGCCTGCATAACTACTAGCGCGTGTGTGTGACAAATTTTTGCAAGGAAATTTCAATTTTCAAGTTTCGATCTTCATACAAGTCAATTGTTTATTCACTTCCGTTTGTATTGATTTGTTGCAATTTGCTGAATTTCGTTTAATACAATAAGATTGTATATTGTTCAATTTTTTAAATAAATGATATACTATACTAAATTTGTCCACACTAAAGAGAGGAGAGCATTACTTTATTCAATTTTCATTTGTATTGATTTGTTGCAATTTGTTCAATTTAGTTTCAACAATAAAGTTCTATTTGATTGTATTGTTTAATTTTTTTAACTATAAATGTTATTCTACACTAAATTAATCCACACTATGGAGAGTTTAGCATTAGAACTTGAATGCAGAGGATGGAGCCTACTGCTTTAACCAGCTTGACTAAACAATTTATTTATTTTATATATTTTTACAAACAATAACATTAGTAGATTAAGTTGTTAATAGAGAGAAGAGGATTGGTGAGAATCTTATCTGCACCAAGGTGCATATGCATAATTGTTTTCCGCCACTACAATATAGCATCATGTGCAACTAAATAATGTATTTTTCTATTTATGTTTAAGGTTACTTATTATTATTTGATTTTTTTTAAGAAAATAAACATATTCATATTTTTTTTTTAAAGAAACAGTAGTATATTTCATAGAAGCAAGTCAATACATAGTTCCAGGACCATTACAATCATTAACTAGCAAATGAGAAATGAAATATGGGGGTTCCTCCAACCAGGAGAAAATAGGAGAGGCGTTATGGAGGGCATATCGAGCCAAATAGTGGGCTATGCCATTGGCTTGGCGACGTGTGTGGGCAACCAAAGCTCTAGTGATCTGGAGAAGCAAATCATTTGAATCTTCCACAATATGCTCAGCATCCGACATATTAGGAGAACTATTATTCAAAGTATTCATGATCTGGAGAGAATCACACTCAATAATCAAATTGTGAAGACCCCTATCCATCGTTAAAGCCATACCCTCTCGAGCGGCCAACGCCTCAGCTTGCAGGGGAAAGAAAATAAAATCAAAATGTTTTGCCAAGGCAGCCACAAAGAGACCATTGTCATCTCAAATAATAATGCCTACCCTACCGACCTTTAAGTCTTCGGTCTAGGCCCTATCAAAATTGACCTTAAAACATCTGGCTTGAGGCTTAACTAGAAGGTTGTGGAAGCCTCAACAGATGAGGAAAGATGCAAGGAGGTGGCATAGATGAACTTCTGCTAGAGACACAAGGCTTGGGCCGCTACACCACTAGATTAAGCAGTCTTACCACTCCAAAGGAGATTGTTCCTCGCACCCCAGATGGACCACCAAATCATAATTGCCATGCACATGGGAGAAGATTTTGGGCTAGGAATAAACCCCACTCCATAGTATAGTTAATGTTAGGGTTAGTTAGTGGGCAACCGAGTGGTGTAGATAGCCATGTGCACTTCGTAAATAAGCAATCTCTAACCAGGTAGATGGTGGACTTCTTCCGTGCATTACAGAGAACACATTCCACCTTGATGTCAATATCCAATGAACGAGGTTTCCATGAGTAGGAATGATGTTGTTGTAAGATAATATAAGAGACATCAAGAACAAGATTAGTCTTTTCCCACTAACTAAATCAAAGCAAGTGATTAAACCACATCACTAGCAAAGATATATAAAGGACTAAGTATTGATAGTACACAAAAAGATACTGACCTGCAGACATGCTGCTTGATGAAGAGGCCATCACAGTACTAACTCAACCCTTCAACTCTTTGCAAATCTCAATGCTTTCCCAAGAATAAGTTATTGGTATAAAACGAGAGTGCTTATTTGTGAGAGTAGTGGCTTATGTATTTATATTAAACACATAGATTGTCCTATTACAATCCTATAAGGATTACAATACTGCATTCCTTGTATCAATATAAGTTCTATAACCGAGTAAACACAAAAGTCCTCAATGTACCTATAATCTTATTAACTCTTGCCAACATGTTTTAGACTTCTTTATAATATCAATTATCCTAAAACTTGTAAGAATCATACTCATACTCTAACATTCTCCCACTTGAGTATGATTCATCACAATAGATAATTGTCTCAAATTATTATAAAGGTGATCACATAAGTCATTCATCAACATACTAGTATATAGACATAACCAGCTCACACAAACCAAAACAATGAACTTATAATTTCCTCTACAACTTAAAATGCAAATTTAACTTACAAATCACAATGTTCGATTAATGTTCATAGCAATGTATCTAGGCTTAAGAGCAAACCAAAATGTCTACTCTCACTCATATAGCCCAAAATTGATATAAAAATACCAAACAATCTTGACAATAAGTTGTCAACTTAAAATCATTCATAATGATATAAATAGCACAGGTATAATCTAATCAACAGCTTCATCATGACTAAAAATAATTCTCAAGCTTTTATAGATCTAAAAATTGTTCTATAAGGCAAATAATCACATATACATCTAGAAAAACTGCAATGAACAAAACCATAACTAGCTACAAAATAACAAAATAAAAACTAGCTAAACAAGCTAAAACACTTAGCCTCCAGAAAACATTCGCAGAATACCTCATTTTTGAAAAGTAATCCACTGTCATCTTCTAGTAGCTCAACAAACATTCAGTAATTATTCCCACTTTTCAAAAGCCCCCAATACTCCCATCTGAGTAACCTGAGTCTTGAAAATTCCATTAGGCAATGCATTTGTTAAAGGATCAGCAATCATTACATCAGTGGTCAAATGCTCTACTATAATTGCACTAACTTTCTCTCTAACTTTCAAGAATTTCACATCCATCAACCTCAAAGATGAAGTTCTTTTGTTGTTCCTTGAGAAAAACACTGCAAAATTATTATCACAGAACATTTTGACTGGCTTCTGACAACATTCAACTCACTGATGAAATTCTTAAGCCAAACTTCCTATTTCATGCCTTCAAAACATGCCACGAATTCTGCTTCCATAGTAGAGGTAGAGATCACAGTTTGCTTAGCATTTCTCCATGAAATGGCACCTCTATTTAACACAAAAATCTAACCACTAGTTGATTTTCTTTCATCCAGATCATTAGCCAAATCAGAATCTGTATAACCAACTACTTCCAGTTCATTCTCTCTACCATAGACTAACATGAAACTCTTTGTTCTCTGCAAATACCTTAACACTTTCTTCGTAGCCATCCAGTGTGATTCACCTGGATTAGATTGAAATCTGCCTAGCAAGCCAACAATGAAAGCAGGATCTGGCTTAGTACATATGTTGGCATACATTAAACTACTCACCAGAGAAACATATGGCTTTAAACTCATTTTTCTCTTCTCCAACTCAATTTTTGGACATTGATCTAGAGTGAATTTATCCCTTTTATTCACAGGCACGTCACCATTGCAATCTTCCATATTAAATCTAGCTAAGACTCTCTCAATGTATCCTTTTTGTGATAACCCCATAAACTTCTTCTCTATGTCTTTGATTATCTAAATCCCTAGAACATAATGAGCCTCTTCCAAGTCCTTCATCTCAAAGTTAGAACTGAGCATAGTCTTGATTTCCATGCAACAATTGGAAATTGGAACCAGTTATCAAAATGTCATCCATATATAGTACTAGGAAAACAAATTTAGTACCTTTGAACTTAAGGTATATGCAATCATCTAGCTTGTTCTTAGTAAACCTATGTGCTATAACAACCTTGTCAAATTTAAGATACCATTGTCTAGAAGCTTGTTTAAGTCTATAGATCGACTTATTGAGCTTGCAGACCATACTATCATTCCCCCTTTCAATGAATCCAGGTGGTTGCTTCATATGTATAGTTTCTTCTAATTCTCCATTGAGGAAAGTTGTTTTCACATCCATTTGATGCAATTCAAGATCAAAATAAGCTGTTAATGCAAAAATAATCCTCATAGAGTCTTTTGAAGAAACTAGAGAAAACATGTCACTAAAATCAACCCTTTTCTTTATGTGTAAAGCCATTTGCTACCAACCGAGCCTTGTACCTTTCAATTCTACCTTGAGCATTTCTCTTGGTTTTGTAAACCCACTTGCAACCTATGGGTTTAGTTTTAGAATTAGATTATACCAAGGTCAAGACATTGTTCTTTGACATGGATTCCAATTCTTCTTCCATAAGAATGCTTGTGGACTTGTTATTTCTTGAGAATAAGTTACTGGATCATCAATATCTCCTAGATCAAATTCATTCTCTTGAAGATATACAGTTATTTGAAATAGTTGGTTTTTTCACTTTCATCGAATGTCTCATGGGGTGCTGCACAGGTTGATGGTTATGTTGTTGAATTTCCTCAATCATATATTCAAGATGATCATTAGCTACATGCTGCATTTCTTTTTCAGTCATCTTAGTGTCTTTATCTCTAATTGCAAATGGTGTGCTTGAGAAAATTAGAATCTGCACATAATCATTCACTACATCTTCATCATTTGTTGGATTAATTTCTTCAAACACAAAATCTTCAGCTACCAAATCTGCAACATCTTGGTCTTCAATAAACACTGCATTATGAGTTTCTTGAATCCGTGAATGAGCCCGTGGACAATAGAATTTGTAACCATTGGATTTCTCAGAATATCCAATGAAGCAACAAGTTGTGGTTCTAGCATCCAACTTCCTTTCATTTGGATTATAAAAACGACCCTCAGACTTACATCCCTATTTATGGAAATGCCCAAAACTAGGTCTTCTTCCTGTCTAAACTTCAAAAGATGTTCCCTTGATAGACTAAGAGGGCACTCTATTCAAAATATAATTGGTAGTCTTAAGTGCTTCACCCCAGAAGAAACTAGGCAATTTGGATCTCGAAATCATACTACGAACCATCCCAATTAAAGTTATATTCCTTCTTTATGATACACCATTTTGCTGTGGTTACCTGGTGTAGTATATTGTGCCGCAATTCCTTGTTGCTGGAGATAAAATGCAAAATGACCCTTCTATTGTCCAACCTCAATATACTTGCCCAAATACTCTCCCTCTTTATTTGATCTAACAATTTTAATCTTTCTATTTAACTGCATCTCAACTGTAGTCTTAAAGATTTTAAAACAATCAAGTACTGTTGATTTTTCACTAATGAGGAAAGTAGAATCATATCTAGAGAAATCATCAATGAAATTCACAAAATAGTTATTCCCGCATATGGTTTTAACAGGAAAAGGGCCACAAACATCAATATGCACAATCTCAAGAACGTTTTGACTCTTTTTTGCTTCAAAATTTCTAATATTTGGTAACTTTCCTTTCATATAATCAACACTCTTTTGCATTTTTGAAATCAAGTGCAGGAATCAAATTTGCTTTAGCTAATTGTAAAACTCTTTCTTTTGAAATATGTCATAGTCTTGTATGCCATAAACTATATGAAGACTCAGATTCATGCATTCTTTTAGTAGTAGTACTCAAAACAAGTGATGTATTTTCTTCAAATATATACTTTATCTTCCACAATTCATCATGCAAGATAGCAATCCATAGTAAAGTATTCATATTGTTTTTCTGTAAAAAAATTATACACGAATCATCACAAAGAAAACCAAAACCTTGTTTTACCAATTTTGATGCAGAAATCAGACTTCTTCTCATATTTGGAACATAAAGAACATCTTTTAAATGAAGAACAAAACCTGAGTTCATTTTAAGTTTCACAATCCCAATTGCTTCAACACCTACTTTTGTCCCATTCCCCACAAAAACATTATAGGAGTCTTTATAAGTTTGTTTCTGTTTTTCAAATCCATGAATTGTGTTTGTAATATGAACTGAACACCTTGTGTCAAACAACTAGGAATTAGCAAGAATTTCAATCAAATTCGATTCTACATAAATATAGACATTAGTTCTACCTTTACACCTCAGCCAATCCTTGAATGTTTCACAATCCTTTCTATAATGACTCTTAAGTTTGCAGTGATGACATCTAATTTTAGTCACATCTTTTACATTAAGACTGTTAGATTTAAAGGGTTTTGAGTACTTTGCAAGCTTAGCAGGCTAATTGGCATGATTAGAGAATTTAGATGCCTTGCTAGAAGCAGTAGTGGTCTTTTTATTTCTAGCATGCACTAGGTTCACTGCTTCTATCTATTTTCCTTTCTCTTGCCTCTGCTGAGTTTCCTCTTGCACACATTGGGCAATTAACTCATCCACAGTCCATGTCTTGTCTTAGGTGTTGTATAACATTTTCAATTGGCTGTACTTCACTGGAAGAGCTTGCAATATCATAAAAACCAGTTGTTTCTCACCAATATTAACCTCCATGGAATTGAGTTTGTCTGCTGCATCCGTCCTTTTTATGATGTGATCTCTAATGGATGCATTACCTTAAATCTTGTAGGTTGTCAACATAGACATGTATTGACTAATCTTTGTCTTTCTCAGATTCTTTAAACTGGTTCTCAATGGCCTAGAGATAATCAACAACAAGATCATGCTTCTTGATTCCCCTTCTCACAGTGTGTCTTCCCACTTTCGAGAATGGACAAAGAAATTTTGTTGGCCCTAGACCACCTTTCAAACTCAACTTTCTCTGACTTGGTACCTTTGTCTGTCAATGGTGATGGCATAGGCGTGTATAATACTATATCAAACTCATTAAGAGTAAGCAATAGACCAATCTCAAGCCTCCATCTCTTGTAGTTACTTCCCCCCCAGTGAGAATAGGAACACTTGCAAGATTGAAAGTCTTAAGAGGAACTGCAGACATGTCAAAATGAAATCACAAGAGAGAACTATAAGTTCCTTATTCTAATCTACAATCACTAAAGATATCACTGTGATGAATCAATTTAGTCATATACACAAACTTTTCAATACAATCGAAAAACATATATAGATTAAACAACCTTACTGTGATGAACACATTGTTTTCTGGAGATTCATAACTTATGGGGTTTTCCCAATTCCAACAGATCAAAACGATAAACAAATAAAACAGTTAATCTCTTTTAGAATAATCATGCAAAATTTCAAAAATTTTCAATTTGAACTGTCTAACAAATCAGGGAATAACATATTTTCACTAATCAATCTCAATTTTCCAACAACTGTTATAAACTAACAAGAATTAAAAGAATTATACGGGAATGAATTTCTTGTATTCCATAAAACCAAATAAAAAGGTATACAACCCTAGTTACAAAAGGAAACAAATAAAGGACATAATGCCTTTCCTAAAACATGACACTAGTAATTACAAAATATTTACATTCTTTTTCTCCTAAATATTAACTTATTCCAATACTCCCCCTCAAGTTGGAGCATAGATATTACTCATGCCCAACTTGACAAGCGAATCACCAAACCTTCTACTACACACGGCATAGGTAAGTACATCCGCAAGTTGTTCATCTGAGTTCACAAAAGGTATTGACACAATCTTCTTCTCTAGTTTTTCTTTGATAAAATGTTTATCAACTTCAACATGCTTAGTCCTGTCATGCTGTACCGGATTCTCGGCTATCTCTCTAGCGGACTTATTATTACAATACAACTTCATTGCTTCATTTTGTTTAAAACCAAGACTCCAAAGTAACGTTCACAGCCAAAGCATCTCACACACACCATGTGCCATTCCCCTATATTCGGCGTCGACAGAAGACCGTGATACCACATTTTGCTTATTGCTTCGCCACGTAACCAAATTACCTCCAACGAACCCAGATGTAGACCTTCTATCCATCACATCACCTACCCAATCAACATCTGTAAATCCCTCGATCCTCATATGTCCATGACATCCATACAAGACTCCTTTACCCGGAGTAAACTTCAAGTATACCAAGATTCTCATCACTGCCGCCATATGATCCACACTCGGTGAGTGCATAAATTGACTAACCACACTTACCGCATAAGCAATATCCAGATGAGTGTGAGACAGATAAATCAGCCTCCCCACTAGTCTTTGATATCTACCTTTGTCAACCGGTTCCTGATTTGGATAAATTCCCAAATGATGTTTCTCTACGATAGGAGTGTCCACAGGTTTACACCCCAGCATGCCTGTTTCCTTTAATAAATCCAGAACATATTTACGTTGAGACAAGAAAATACCTCTAGATGACCGAGCGACTTCCACGCCAAGAAAGTATTTTAAATCTCCCAAATTCTTCATCTTGAACTTGGGGGCAAGGTTTTGTTCAAGCTTCATCATCTCTTCCAAGTCATCACCAGTTATAATAATGTCATCTACATAAATTATTAGGGCAGTCACTTTACCACTTCCCCGTTTCACAAATAATGTATGATCCGAATGACTTTGATAATACCTAAACCTCCTTATAACCTGAGTAAATCTACCAAACCACACACGAGGTGATTGCTTAAGTCCATAGAGTGACTTTCGCAATCTACATACTCTGGGTTTCCCTCTGGCATTTTACCAAGGAGGAAAATCCATATATACCTCTTCTTCCAAGTACCCATGAAGAAAAACATTCTTTACATCAAACTGTTTCAGTGGCCAATCCAAGTTTATAGCTAAAGAAATCAGAACATGTACCATATTCATCTTCGCTACTGGAGAAAAGGTCTCCTGATAGTCAATAACATAAGTTTGAGTATAACCCTTTGCTACTAACCTTGCTTTATAATTGTCTACCGATCCGTCAGCCTTGTATTTGATCGTAAAGACCCATCTACACCCAACCAGCTTATTTCCTTTGGATAGCTTAATTATCTCCCATGTATCATTTTTATGTAGTGCCATCATTTCCTCATCCATCGCAGCAGCCCATTTAGGATCCTTCAAGGCCTCTTCAACTCGGGTTGGTGCTTGGATTGCTTCCACATTATTTACCCAGGCTTGACGTTCTGGTGCAAGGCTTGAGCATGACACATAGTTAGTTATTAGATACTTCACTTTTCCTTTAGGAGAAAACCTGTCAGGAGGAACACCACGATTTTGCCTTGGCGGCAACTGATATGTACTCATAATATTATCTTGATTAGTTACATGAGTATTAGTTGTACTTACCTCAGGAATATTCAGAGAAGACACATTGGGTGGCACTATCGAGCTCGAGAGAGAGGGAGTAATGGTTTATGTAGCTACTTGTTGCTCAAGCGGCGTAACTGGTTCAACAGTTCTCTGTTGTAACCCAGCATCACACTGGGTGTCTTGTCAAGAGCCATTATCTGCATTCTTGACAAGTTCTTGTTGTGGCCTTTCACTTATCTCTTCAGTAATATTTTTATCACCAACTGCTCCCCTTGAGCTACATATTTCCAACCACCCAAGATCACCACTAGTAGTTTCTCCACAGTGATCGGAAAGTGGTGGAAACGAAGCATAAAAGAACTTGAATTCAGTAAAAGTGACATCCATGGTCACATACATATGGCGAGTTTCAGGGTGGTAGCACTTATACCCTTTTTGTTGAGGAGAAAATCCCAGAAAAACACATCGGTGAGCACACGGATCTAGCTTACTTCGATGAACCTTGTGAATATGAACATATGTCACACACCCAAAGACACGAGGAGTAAGATGATTAGTTGAAACGATGGGGACACACTCTGTTAACACTTGAAGCAGTGCTCTAAAGTCCACAACCCGGGAAGGCATACGATTAATAACATACACTGCATAGGTGACAGCTTCAGGCCAGAATCGTTTAGGTACGAACTCACCAATGAGCAAAGCACGGGCAGTTTCCAGGATATGACGGTTCTTTCTCTCAGTAACCTCATTTTGTTGTGGGGTACGAGGACAAGTAGTCTCATGTAGAATTCCTTGATCCCGAAGAAAGCCGGACAACTCGGAACCAACATACTCTCCTCCATTATCAAAACGGAGAACTTTAATAACAGAGGAATATTGTGTTGCTACCATTCGAGAAAAAGACCGAAACACCATACTCACATCACCTTTAGTTTTCATCACATAAATTCACGTCATATGAGTACAATCATTAACAAAAGTAACAAACCATTTAACTCCAGACATAGTACTAACGGGAGAGGGACCCCAAACATCTCAAGATCAAAAGGCAATAATCTTTTATTCATACTAGGAGGAAATGAAGCGCGATGACTCTTCGCGAGAATACACACTTCACAATGTAAGTCTGATTCTTTTATTTCATGAAATAAACTAGGCAACAAACGCCTTAAATAACCAAAGGAAGCATGTCCTAACCGACGATGCAATAACCAAACTTCTTGTAAATTAGTAGTACGGGATGCTCGAACTGCATTGGCTTTGCCAGGAACGACGTCATCCACAAAATATAACCCTTTTCTCTTAGTGCCACGCCCAATTATCTCCTTGGTCTGAATATCCTGAAGCAAACAAAACAGTGGATACATAAGTACAACACAATCTAATTGCTTAGTAACTTGAGGAATAGATAACAAATTATGAGACAACGAGGAAACAAGCAGATAGTGATGAAGGGGAAGAGCCGGTGTGAGTTGCACCGTGCCGGCCCCCAAAACCGGTGTTGTTGTTCCGTTAGCAGTTGCTATACACTTCCGCAGACTTGTTGTCATACTAGTAAATAAATGCTTATCAAAAGTCATATGATCAGTTGCACCCGAGTCTAGAATCCAACCTGTATGATGTTCCATATCAGAGGCTAAAAGAACACGGCATCCTTGGTGGTAGTGGCTACGGATGCACGACTTCCACTTGCTCCATGAGCAGCTCGCTCCTTGGCACGTAATTTTTTCTTCAATTCGAGGAACCATTTAGGTACTCCATGTTTCTGAAAACATGTATCCTCTGTATGACGGGTTTGACCACAAAATGTGCACTTCAGATCATCCTTGTTTTCCCTAGTAAATGGCCGAGAATTGGCCATTGGAGATGAATTAAAACCTCGGCTACCTAAAGGTTGCCGTGAGACCATGGCTACAGGAGGAGCTCCTCCTTGGTTCCCCACACCACTATTGCCCATCATAGTTGCATGGCGTTGTGCTTCTCGCCTAACAACAGAGAACGCCTCCTCCACATATGGTAAAGGTTGAGTTCTCAAAATATCACTATGCACTTTGTAAAAAATATCATCGAGCCCGGCTCGGAAGGCATACACATGGTCCAATTGAATTTCTTCTCTTAGTGTCTTCAAGTCAACAACACACTCCATCTTGATTGGTCTTCTTTGATCCAATTCTTGTCAAACCGCTTTGAGATTGGCAGTATACACTGATAGGTCTTCCTTCCAGGCGAAGTCGGAATGACTTCACCTTCAACTCATAAATCTGAGAAATATCAGACCCATCATAATACGTTCGAGCAACTTCTTCCCAGACTTCTTTAGCCGTACGAAGATGAATGAAAAATCCCATGATGGTAGGATCCATGGAATTAATCAACCACTCTTTCACACTTGCATTCCCCGTCTCCCAAGCTTTATACTCAGCACTATTCTCCTTGGGCTCTTTGACTCTCCCTGTCACGAACCCTTTCTTACCACATCCAACGATATACATCTCTAATACCTTGGGCCATATAGGATAGTTTGATCCATTAAACTTTACAGTACTTGGTACAGTCGAAGCATCACTTTGAATAACCACTAGATTGATGACTGACCCATGAGTGGAACCAGACACTACACCCTCCAGAACCAATTTCTACCATTGATCACAATCACACAGTACACACAAGCACGTAGCAAGCGGCTCTGCAAAGAACCAGAAAAGAAAAAAAAAACACTGTTCTGTTTCCTTACTGCACCACACGGCACATACACCAAAACAAAGGTGCAGCACATACACAGCACGGCACACCTTTCCTTGCTTGTCAAAAAACACACGGTACACTTTTCCTTGCAGCACGGCGCTCCTTGTTGTCAAGAAAATAGCACGGCACACTTCACAAAGCACACAGCAGTCTGAAGTGCTACAGGGATGCAGCGGTACACCTGGATGTTTTCCTGATTTCACTATGGCAGCGGCACAGTGGGTTCTAGGATTACATTTTGGCTTTGGTACCAAAAAGAATTATACGGGAATGAATTTCTTGTATTTCATAAAATCAAATAAAAAGGTATAAAACCCTAGTTACAAAAGGAAACAAATAAAGGACATAATGCCTTTCTTAAAACATGACACTAGTAATTACAAAATATTTACATTCTTTTTCTCCTAAATATTAACTTATTCCAATAGAATTACCTCATATTCACAATCTTTGAGATCACTCAGCGAAATTTAAACATTGAAACATGAATTCAAAAGAGATGTGTTTCCGAAATTGTTACTTGAATCTATGTCAAAAACCCGATAAGTCGAATACAAAACGAGTATTGTGGAAAAATCCCCTTCTCTTTTTCAGACCAGCAACGGTAAAAAAATTTGAAACTTTTAAGAAAACCCTAGCTTTTCTCTTTAGTTACCAACGGTCAATTAATTTTCTAAACTTAACTGAGTCCGAAAAACAACGTCCCTTCATTCATAGTTAATCTAACACGGATTGGTTCTTCAATTGCAGTGTGGAAACTTCAAGTTAAAATCGTTTTCAAATTGAATTTAATCACAAGATTTATTTAGGCGGAAAGGGAGAGGATGGCCTCATCCTCGACAACCATGAAGAGATATTGAATGAAGAGGACATTCCAATAGTGGCCCTCGATGAGCTAATTCACCATGAGAAAATTGCAATCGATAAGTTTGGGATAGAAGATCTTGAAACGAGAAGGGTAGGGGACCCATTTATGATTCCAAATACTAAACTTCTCTCCAGACGCAATTTGCCATCTTAAGCCCAATGCGAGGATCCCCCCGCGCCTTGCACAGACTCGTCCAGCAAAAGGACGCGTTCATACTGACAGCGACGATTATGAAATAGCAGTTAGGATAGTATTTGGCTTTGAGAACTCTAGCAACAGAGAAGATTTATGCTGGATAAGTCTCCACCCTTGTTTGGCGAGAGTGCCCAGATTTAAAGGCATACATGTTTCTGAAACCCAAGCTACCCTCGCTTTTTGGAGTCCCATGCAAGACAGTGAATCTTCCTAGTATCATCGGATCGGTGCCATTCCACCAAAACCTAGCCACCACCTGGCTTCAGTCGTCGTAGAACGATAATTAATAGTACATCAAAAGATGTGTACACGATATGAATATCAATATAATTACAAAAGCAAAAATTTCAAAGGACTAAATATACACAAACAAGTAAAAAACTCATAAGACCAATATATAGCACAGCCCATGTCCAATCTCACACAGTCCAAAACAACAAAAACCCTAAATAAATATGTAATCGCAAATAATAACTATCATCACAAATCGAAATTGCGCGACCATTGAACCTACCACATATGCCATGAAGAATCTGTAAAACAAATGGAGAATCTAGAGAAGTGCCAATCTGCAATGATCCAAACACACATAATAGTAATTTGGAATCATCGTTAGACGAATTAAGCTCAAAATACATGGGCAAATTGTAACGAAGTCTTTTCAAATTACGGATAGAAATAAAGTTGGAAAAAACAAAAAAAAAACAAAAAAATTAGGGAAAGCGTTATCATTTATTTGGTTATATTTCTAATTGTTCTCCAACATATATCTCCTTACTTTATGTAATTTGTTACACTTTTAGTATAATGTGCATTGAGATAGGACCATTTCTTGTATTATTGAAGTTAACCACACATGCAAGTTTTGTAAGATCAAGCTTTTTACACGTCATTTTGTCCTAATTTTATTCTTGTTTCAATTTATCTCTCTCTCTTCATTTTCGTAGAAAAATGAGGACAATCATATTGCAAGCTACTCTAATATGGAATTATAGTTATAGATATTGATTTGGAAAAACTATCTTTAACAACACTACAAGGAGCCACTTAGTCCAACAGTCTAATGGTATTTCTCTTCATTTGTAAGTGAGAAGTCTAAGATTCGATTCTCACCAAAGGCGAATTTGAACCATATTATTATGGCTTACCCAGTATGAGGTTTAGCCTTCTCCTCCACCCCTTAGTGTAGATAATATCGTTTGTTCAAAAAAAAAAAAAACAACAACACTACAAGGAAAATGCTTAGTAAACATGAAAAAAGAAGAAGAGCAGATGACGCTTACCGCATTGACAAAAATCAATTATTTCTATGTGTGCATTCGATCATCACTAATCCCCCTTTCCCTAACACATAACAATTTAACCTACTAGCGTTATAATTTGTAAAAAAGAAAAAAAAATTAAAAAGGAAGAACCCATAAAATATATAAGCACTTTTTGACAAGGTAAATTATTATGGGGTGTGATATCCACACGCCACTTTTATTTCTCACACACCCTTTTAATTTTCATTGTCGGATTGGATGAGTTGAAGAAGATCAAAAGACATAAATTAACGAGGGGTGTGTGAGAAGTAAAAAGGAGTGTGTCGATATATTGAAAGTTAAAAATGTATTTTCTGTTATGAAGAAACCAAGTACAAAGATAGCTCATGTATATGAGCGTGGGAAAAGGAAAAACACAAGTAACAAAACCAATCTTCCTTCCTTGATTTTCGGCTAACCACTTAACAACTAAAGTAAGGACAGCAATCCCTTGAATTAGTGAGAATGACATCCATACTCAAGTTGTTAGACAGCACCCCATGCACACCCTATGCATACACCCACGCTATCTACCAGCTAGAGCATACACCCATGCTACCTACCCGCTAGGGCAAATGATAGATAACATAGACTAGATCTTCTTCCAATACTCCCCCTCAAGCTGGAGCAAACGGGTCAATTGATCCAAGCTTGGACAATAGGTGATGAAAAATAGCAAACGACAATCCTTTTGTGAAGATATTGGCAAGTTGATCATGACTACAAATGAAGTGTGTATCAATCACCTTGGACTGCACTTGATTTCGAACATAGTGGCAGTCAACTTCAATGTGTTTAGTTAGCTCATGGAAGACAGAATTTGATGCTATGTGCATCGCAGCTTGATTATCACAGTAGAGAGACATGGGTTGCTAAGGAGGAAATCCTAAGTCCGATAACAGATTTTTGAGCCAAATAAGTTCAAAAGCAGTCAAAGTTATAGCGCGATATTCTGTTTCTGCACTAGAGCGTGCAACCACACTTTGTTTTTTGCTCTTCCAGGTAACTAGGTTACCTCCTATGAATGTGCAAAAGCCAGTGATAGACTTGCAATCGAGAGCGTTTCCCGCCCAATCTGCATCTGTATATCTTGAGATATGAGTGTGATTATTACTGCGCATGAGAATCCCTTTACCAATGGAGCCCTTCAGATATCCAAGCACACGATGAACAATCTTCATGTGATCTATACGTGGAGCATGCATAAACTGGCTAACAAGACTCACGGCATAGGCTATATCAGGGCGAGTGATAGTGAGATAAATGAGTTTGCCGACCAATCTCTGATAGTACTCTATATTGGGAATGAGATCATTGTGAGATTGCAGCTTCAAGTTACTATTCAAAGGTGTGCGAGCAGGTTTACAATCTGTCATGTTGGCTTCATGAATAATATTAATAACATACTTGCACTAATTTAGAAAACAACCCTTGTGAGAGTGTGCCATCTCGATCCCTAAAAAATATTTAAGGATGCCGAGATCTTTGATAGCAAACTTGTGATTGAGATATTGTTTAAGAACACTAATCTCTGACATATTATCACCTGTCACAATGAGATCATCAACGTAAATAAGCACCACAAGTTTACCCGATGTGCTTGAACACACAAATAAAGAAGAATTAGCATTGCTCCGACAAAAACCAACTCTTTCTAGAACATGACTGAGCTTGGCATACCATGCTTGTGGACTTTGCTTGAGACCATAAATAGATTTATGATGTTTGCATACCATTTCTGGATTGTTTGATTGAGGATGACCTGGAGGCAGTTTCATGAAAACTTCTTCTTCAAGCTCACCGTGCAAAAAGGCATTTTTAACATCCATTTGAAAAAGAGGCCATGCATTGTTAATGGCAACAGATAACAACACCCTCACAATGTTCATCTTTGCCACGGGAGAAAATGTCTCCTTGTAATCCACTCCATAGGTTTGAGTAAATCTTTGAGCAACCAAACGAGCTTTGTTCCTTTCAATCGTGCCATCTGAATGAAACTTGGTCTTGTATACCCAACGACTTCCCATAGCCTTCTTTCCTTTGGGAAGTTTCACTATAGTCCAGGTGTTGTTTTCATAAAGAGCTTGAAGCTCTTCTGCCATAGCAGTTCTCCAGTCACTGTGTAGATTAGCTTCTTGAAAGCTTTGTGGTTCATAGGTTTTAGTAATTGCACTGAGGTATGCGGCAAATGAGGATGAAACTTTGCTGTAATTAATAGCAGAAGTCAAGGGATACCTGGCATTGTAAGTTACATAATCATGTAACTTGGATGGAAGTTTCCTCTCTTGAGGAGGATTTCGATGAACTGTGGGAGATTGAGTTGCTGGCAATTGATCAGTTTCTTGGTTGAGAGGACTACTTGAGGGCTCTGATGAGATAGGTTCTTCAGGGACCACAGGTGGAGAGTTCTGCAGGTTTCGAGAATCAACCTCATTCAATATCTGGTCCCTTGAAATATTTGTTGTATCCTCTTCACTTGGATATAGTATTGGGAACAAATCAGAAAAATTCTCCCCCTCTCTAGAATAGTCCAGAGGTTGAGTGAAGTAAGGCATGGTTTCTTCAAATTTTACATCTCTTGAAACAACTATTTTCCTAGTTGTTGGATTGTAGCATTTGTAACCCTTTTGAGCTGATGAATAGCCTAGGAAAACACCTTTGGCAGCCCTTGGATCTAGTTTGTCATGATTTGGTGCTTGAATGTGAACGAAGCATGTACATCCAAAAATTCTCAAATGGGATAGATTGATATGTCTACCTTTCAAGATCTCATAAGGTGATTTAAAGTTCAATATTTTACTTGGCAATCTATTGATAAGATAGGCAGCAGTACGAACACCTTGGGACCAAAAAATGTTTGGCACATTCGAGTGAAACATAAGAACTCTAGTTTTTTTCAAGTAGATCTCTATTCTTCCTTTCTGCTACCCCGTTTTGTTGGGGTGTCCCAACACAACTAGTTTGATGTAATATACCATGTGTGCTTAGATAGTGAGACATGTTATGGGACATATATTCGGAGCCATTATCTGATCGTAAGACATGGATGTTTAAAGCAAATTGTGTGTTTACAAGTCTATGAAAATCTTGAAAAACTTCCAGCACTTCACTTTTAGATTTCAATAGATACAACCAAGTGATCCTTGTGAAATCATCCACAAAAGTTACAAAATATTTGTATCCGTCAAAAGACTCTAGGACTGGTCCCCAAACATCGGAATGCACGATTTCAAAAGGATTACTAGCCCTAGACAAGGAAGAAGTAAAAGGTAACCTAGTGGACTTAGAGAAGTGACAAAAATCATAGGAACTTGTAACTTTGCACAAGTTTGGAAACAAAAAAGATAAAACTTTATTAGAAGGATGTGCAAGTCGTCGGTGCCAAAGTTGTTGTTCTTGAACCAAGCTTGAAGTGACTTGGAAAACCTTGGGAATTTGGACATGCTTGGAAAGGTAGTAGAGGCCATTTAACAAAAAAACCTTCACCAATCATCTTCTTGGTGGTGATATCCTAAAAAACCACAGTTTTTAGGGAAAAAATTGCAAGACAGTTCAATGAGTTTGTGATTTTTCCAACAGATAAAAGCTTAAAAGGGAATGAGAGAACATAAAGAGCCTCAGACTCGACATCACTAGAAATCAAATGTGTTTTCCCTCTTCCTACAACCATAGCAACCTTGCCATTAGCAACTGACACTTGAGATGGACATGAGAGTTTTTCAAAATTATGCAGATTTGTAGACTTGTTAGTCATATGATCAGTAGCTCTTGAATCTATAATCCAATAATCATGCACATTACCTACTTTGAGGGCAGTTGAGAAAGATTGTAAGGTACCTGGAATATCTTGTTGTGTCACAACTTCATTTTCAGCCAAAAAATCAGCAAACTGCCCGAGTAGAGCAACTTGTTTGTTGTCACCTTGACTAGTTAATCCTTCATTGTTTCCATGACCTTGTTTCTTGTGGAGGAAGACGGCAAATTCATTTATCAGGGTAGCGGGATTAGAGGTGAACTTCTGTGCTCCCTCGGAATGTGTGATGGTGGTATGATTTGCCTTGTAAGATGAGTTGTGTGAGCCCTTAGGGAAACCCTTGTTGTTGTCCCTAGAAAACTTGGGCCTTAGTTCAGGGTGGAGAATCCAGCAATGATCTCGTGTATGTCCACCAGTATCACAGTAGCTACATTTCACAATAGGTTTCTTTCCTTTTGTAGCCCCTCTCGTCGCTAGTTCTGTGGTTAGAGAGATATACCCTAGCTTCTGGTATATTTGCCTTTAATTCCACAGTCGTGATTTTTCTGCGAGTTTCGTCCCTCTGAATCGTGGCACATACACTTGAGAAGGAGGGAAGATCAGGATTCATGAGAACATTACTCTTGAGATCTTCGTATTCAGGACTTAAACTCGCAAGAAGTTGAAATATTTTGTCTTCCTCAGCTCTCTTGGTCAGCACAGCAGCGTCAATAGTGTGTGGCCGATAGACATTCAACTCGTTCCACGTAGTGGTTAACTTCCCAAGATGTTGCACAAATGAGTTTCCTTCCTGTTGGAGACCAGCAATATCTTTTTTTAACTGGAACACTCGGGCTGCATTATTCTTATTCCCATACATTTCTTTGAGATTTTTCCAAATTATGCAGGAGGATTCGGCATAGCTAAAAATTTTTGCAATCTTTCGCTCCATAGAATTGAGTAACCATGACATGACCAACTGGTCCTTGCACAACCAATCATTGTAATCTGATGAGGACACATCAGGCGCTGGAATAACACCATTAACATAACCAAGTTTCGATCGTCCTCCCAAGGCAAAAGTGACTGCTCTCTCCCAGGGAAGATAATTAAACTCATTTAGTAAGACAGAACTGAGACGTCGATTAGGGTTGACATCAACATCTAAATGAAGTGAAGATGGCACAGCATACGAGCTAACATCTTCGCCATGCACTGAACTTTCTTCAGCCATGATATATAATCAGGAAAAGAACTCACAGATCTCTCAAGAAAATACTCAGAAGCAGGTCAGTTAAGATCACTGCTTTGATACCATATTGAAAGTTAAAGATGTATTTTCTGTTATGAAGAAACCAAGTACAAAGATAGCTCATGTATATGAGCATGGGAAAAGAAAAAACACAAGTAACAAAAACAATCTTCCTTCCTTGATTTTCGGCTAACCACTTAACAACTAAAGTAAGGACAGCAATTCCTTGAATTAGTGAGAATGACAGCCATACTCAAGTTGTTAGACAGCACCCCATGCACACCCCATGCTATCTACCAGCTAGAGCATACACCCATGTTACCTACCCGCTAAGGCAAATGACAGATAACATAGACTAGATCTTCTTCCAATACGATAGCACACCCCTTTATTATAAGGGGTAAGCTAGGGAGACTAAATTTTGTAAACTAAATGACTTGGAAGTTGATAATTAGATTATTACTTAAGTGTTGACTAACATGCTTATTTTTTATCGGTGAGACATTATTTAATTTATAAATTTAGTCTACCTAACATTACTCTTATAATTAGGAGATGTAAAACATGTCACATGCATTATTTTAAGTGATTATCTTTAATTCTTAGGGCATGTGGTTTTGATATGCTTATTCAATCCACCCGCTCTCCTTAATGAATAACGAGGAACAATGGATTTAAGAAGTGAAACATTACTGGATGACGGAAAGATGAAATGAGCCATTCCATTGTGTATAATATATAGGTTCTATCTCAAATGGAATTAGGGTAATGATAACATGAAGAAAAAAAAAGCAGACAATCATAAGTTATATAAGTCCTAGTCATATATATTTTAAATAGAGTAAAATAGAGTAATGGTTTTTCAATTAAAAATTAATTATTATTGGTCATTCAACTCATCAAAACGTATAACTATGGTCCTTTTCGTCAACTTCGTCAAAATTCTGGCAAATGAGTTATATTGGAATGACTATTACTCCAATTGGGTTAAAGTTGAGGAATAATTGGTAAAAAAATTCTTATTTGATTTTCTATATTTGCCTCTTGATTCAACCTCACGTGTATGACACATGACTCATTTTTTAGGAAAGTTCTAATAGTGTTGATGAAAATGACCGTAGCTGCATGTTTTGACGAGTTAAGAGACCAATGATAATAGATTTTTAGTTGAGAAACTATTGCTCCAATTAGGTTAAAGTTGAGGGATCATCACTACAATTTACTCTTTTAAATAAAAACAAAAGAGTTTGACGGGAAAGAAAGAGAGGAAACCGATGACTGAGAAATGGGATACTTTTTACTAAGGGGTGTACTATTCACACACATCTTTAAACTTTTCACACATCCTTTGTTAATTTATGCCCCTTAATTTTTTTTAATTCAGTCAATCTGACAACCGTATATTAAAATGGTGTGTAAAAAGTATGTGTGGATAGCACACCTTTTCCAAAATTTCATGCGGTGCTTAATTACCCGTAATGTGATAACGCTATCGATGATTGAGACCGACACTTGATTAATGTACGATACCCTCAAGAGTACTGGATCACCTTGTCATTGAAGCTCCCGTTGTTGTCAAATGTCACGATGGTAGATGGAGGGCTCTACGTATAATGAAAATATCAAAACTTGAAAATAACTCAAAGACATAAAAAAATTAAAAATAAAAATAAAAATAAAAACAAAAACTAGGGTACGTGTCCATTGAAGACTAGTAAACGAGTGCCAAGTGAGATGAATTCTAAGGCCATCTCTAAAGAAAATATCAAAATTTAAATTAGAAGACTTATGTAGTATATTAATTATTTTTTAAATTTTGTTCTCTAGTTGATATATCAAATTTAAACTATTATTAAACTATTATTTACTTTTTATAGTTGTTATTAGTATTTTTTAGGATAAATTACAAAAAACTACCTCAACTATTGGGTCATTAACAGTTTCATACCTCGTCTTTAAAAAGTTTTAATGTCATACCTTATCTTCGAATTTATTGCAATGGCATACCTTCCGTCAGTTGACTATTAGTTTCTCTGATAAATGCTGACGTGGCATGAGGCGGGGTCCACTTTTTATTAAAATATTATTAAAAACTTAAAAAATATTAATGAAATATTAAAAACTTAAAATTTAAATTTAAAAAAAAACCAAACCAAACCCAATTCGTCCCCCCAACCCCAACCCCTTGCAACCAAGAAGAATAAGAAGAAGAAAAAAAAAACAAAAAACAAAACCAAACCCAATTCGTCCCCCTTCCCAAACCCAACCCCTTTCTCTGAAGAAGAAGAAGAAAAAAAAAAAAAAAGGAAACCCAGTTCGCCCCCCCCCCCCCCCCCCGCCCCCTGCAACCCAGAAGAAAAAGAGAAAAAAAAAACCAAACGTAGTTCGTCCCTCCCCCCCCCCCCCCCAATCCAACCTGCAACCCAGAAGAAGAAGAAAGAAGAAAAAAAAAAAGCACCCACCCTCTTCCCTCCTCTACAGACTCCACTCCTTAAATCCACAACCATTGGAGAAGACGGGATCTGGGTTGCAGGGAAAGGGGGGATGAAGATGGGTTTTTTATTTTTTATTTTTTTTCCTGGGTTGTAGGTTGGGCTCAGGTTGGATGGGGTGAAGATGGGAAATGGGTGCACAAAGGAGGTGGAGGATGAGTGCAGGGAGGGACGATGGATGGGGAAGATGACGCGGGGGTATGGGGGTGATGGGATATGGGTTTAGTTTAGTTTTTCCTTTTTTTTTAAATTTAAATTTTTTTAATATTTAATTAATTTTTAATTTTTTTTTAAGTTTTTTATTTTTTTCATTAAAAAATGGACATCGCCTCATGCCACGTTAGCATTTAACAGAAGAACTAATAGTCAACTGACGGAAGGTATAACATTGCAACAAATTCGAAGATAGAGTATGACATTGAAACTTTTTAAAGATGAGGTATGAAATTGTTAATAACCCAATAGTTGAGGTAATTTTTTGTAATTTACCCAATTTTTTAAATAAAAGATAAGACTAAAAATTATGAAAAGCCTTTATTAATTACTAAAAATAGATTTTAAATTGCTGTAAAATTTGACAACAACTTCCTCTGCTGCCATTCCATGTCATGCCACATAGGAATTGGCATTTCAGTTTAAAAACACCAGTGATCCCTTTTTTTACCTTTATTGCTGGCATTCCATGTCATACCAAAGGAGATGTCAAAATCGTATGTGGAATGCAACTGTGCATATTTGACATAAAAAAATCTCTCCAAATGAAGTGTTATTTGCTGACACAATTTGAAGACCTTGTGATTAGGAGTCAAATTTGACATCAATGCTTTTTAATTCATTTTAATGGTAGGTCCTTTATTCCAATAACAATTCAACCAATAAAAATTTTCTTTCAACAATATTTTAATAATTACAACCATTTAAAGTTCTATTTAAATAAGAAAATAATATTTGACAGCTTAGTTGAAAAAGTACAAAATTTGACATAAGACTTCAAATTAACACATCAATCATCAATTATAATTTGACATTTAATTTAAAGAGGTAATACTAGTGAGATCATTTATTTAAATAACTTTTCATAAATTATATGACATTACTCATTCAAATTGTCGGCCATTAACGGATCGACTAATTAGGTGAGGGAAAGGGCAAGTATGTACATGTGCCTTTGAAGTCAATAATGATATGTTTTAAAGCAACGCATTAATTCTGCATGGAGTTAGAGATGTGAAAACGACATAAGCATCAATATCCATTCATATTAAATTATGATCCATAAGAGGGTACGTGACAACAATTTGCACCCCCCCCCTTTTCGTTATGTTAGGTCCCCTCTCATACTTTCTTCCTTGTCCAGAAGTAGCTCAGGCCATTAGCCATGTGTCAAAATTGTCCAGGAAGTTTAATATCTGCCGGTACATGGAAACTTGGTAAACAATGTAGTTTGGCAGCAGCCAGCTGCTGTTTATTAAATGTTGAAGTCTGGAGAGCCAAAGGCTTCCTAGCTAATCTCAACAACTAAATCCTCAACCGTTTGTGGAATCATTCATATGGGATGATTGATTTCAAGTTATCTGTTTCTTGAGAGAGAGAATTGACAGATTGTCTTTTGGCAAATAATACGAGCAATTGACAGACGGAGTGAAAGAGGATGAGAGTTTGGTTGATGTTGATATCTACCACATGGAAACTTATGCAATATAGAATTCCATGAGTCCAGCTTCGTGCATCTCTGTGTGTACAGACATAATCAAACTACAACACACACACACCAAAAGCAAAAACGTACAAACGGAGAAGTTAACAAAGAAACGCTTGTTTTTTAGCTTATTGAAGAAAGAGTAAACAATCTAGTAAAAAGTAAAAACTGGAATCAGAAAAAGAAAGTGGAAGGTGATAAAAGATTAGGCGAATCAAAACCACATATAGGTTTGGTCACCAAACTACTATTATAGTCTTACTCTCCTCTAGCTTAGGGCGGCTAAAAAAAACTAAGATCCGGGAGTCTTTCATCGAGCTACTAGTATAACACTACTACAATATTAGCTTTAGTTGTCGGATGATAGTGGCGGTTTAATAAGCTATTATGTTGGATAAAAGATATATGAGACATGATTCAGTTGGTGTCGGATAACAACAAAATCTTGTCGGTTATATACACCAGTATTTTTGAATTCTTTTTTCTTTTTTATAAATATTTTTAACATATTCTGGTGGTTTTTAGTTAATGGTGGCGGTTATTACTTTAGTATTATGGCGGTTATAACCGACAAAAAATTATTTTTAACATATTCTAGTGGTTTTTAGTTAATGGTGATGGTTATAACCGACAGAAATTGACTATTTTATTATTTTAGTGTTCTAGCAGTCATTATTTTAGTATTCTGACGGTTATAACCAACAGAAATTGCTATTTTATTATTTTAAAATGTTATATTGATTATAAATAAATAAACACATGGTTTAAATATTTTAACAAACACTTAAGAGTTAATGTTATACTTCCATTAAGTATAAAGTAATATTTATCCACTAGTGTAAATATTTTAAATTGAAAATCAAATTCATTCATTGCGTTCTTGTAGAGTCGAGGAGTGTAGTTGTAAAAAATCAAAATCAGAGCTAAAATAACCGTTAACTTATGATTTTTCGTTTATAACCATTGAAAACTTTTGTTCTGTTACCTAATCTCTGAATGTTTATTTTTTGCAATTTTTACGTATGCGATCTCAGAATGTGTACAAACAAATTTGACAATTGGATCATTGAAAAACGTTTCGTAGAATGCGTATCATATCAAAACGGTAGATTAAACAAACACTTCAGAATTAATGTTATACTTCCCCATCAAGTATAAAATAAGATTTTGTGGTATCCACTAGTGTAAATATTTTAAATTGAAGATCGAATTTATTCATTACATTCTTATAGGGTCAATGAGTGTAACTGTAAACAAATCATTAAAATCGGAGCTAAAATAACCGTTAAATTGTGATTTTTCGTTTATAACCATCAAAAAATTTTGTTCCATTACCTAATCTCTAAAAGGTTTTTTTTTTTGCGATTTTTTATGTATGCGATCTTGTAGTATCTACAAACAAGTTTGACGGTTAGATCATAGAAACTAGTTTCGTAGAATGCATATCTCCATTAAATTGTCACATCCCGGCCCGGGGCGGATCACTTCCCGGGCCCGCTCCACCACCGTAGCACAATATTGTCCGCTTTGGGCCCCGACCACGCCCTCACGGTTTTGTTTCTGGGAACTCACGAGCAACTTCCCAGGAGGTCTCCCATCCTGGGAGTGCTCTAGCCCCATTCTCGCTTAACTTCGGAGTTCCTACGGAACCCGAAGCCAGTGAGCTCCCAAAAAGCCTCGTGCTAGGTAGAGATGGGAATATACATTTAAGGATCACTCCCTGGGCGATGTGGGATGTCACAATCCACCCCCCTTAGGGGCCCGACGTCCTCGTCGGCACACTTCCGGCCAGGGATGGGCTCAGATACCAATTGTCACATCCCGGCCCGGGGCGGATCACTTCTCGGGCCCGCTCCACCACCGTAGCACGATATTGTCCGCTTTGGGCCCCGACCACGCCCTCACGGTTTTGTTTCTGGGAACTCACGAGCAACTTCCCAGGAGGTCACCCATCCTGGGAGTGCTCTAGCCCCCTTCTCGCTTAACTTCGGAGTTCCTACGGAACCCGAAGCCAGTGAGCTCCCAAAAGGCCTCATGCTAGGTAGAGATGAGAATATACATTTAGGGATCACTCCCTAGGCGATGTGGGATGTCACAATCCACCCATAAGGTGCTTATACATAATCAGAACGTACTAAGTTCAAATGCAGTCAAGCATAAAAATAAGTTTAGATAACACCACCGGTGTCATACATAAATGAATGTGTCAGAACTGCCGATAAGCCCTCGCGTCCACCGAAAGAAACTCTAGCTACCTAGTACCTGGAGGGGCGAAAAACAAAACTGAGTGGGTCAGCAATACAATTCTTTTCAAACCATTCATATTCAAACATATAGCCCCTCACCGTAAAACCTGTATAATTTCCCAGAATCAAAATATATACTCATATATATATAAGTTCTCAAAACCATGCTGAAAAGTATATGTATGCCATGCCGAAGTATTCAAAACATAAACTAAATCATAAACTGTTGATGTGATCAAATGCCAGGTAATCATCTTGGCCCTCGGCCATCTAATATCTCATACAGCTCATAACATCATGTAAATCAATACTGTACAATCATCACTACCACATCTAGTGGTCTACTCATCATCATGTATATCAAGTAAATATGCTCTAGTGCTACAATCACGTGAAGACTGTGCGAATGATTCGCGGGTCACCTACATGTCGTACCCACTCAAAAGTGGTCTATACGACAAGACTGTGCACCTAACTTGGATCCAAGACGAGCATGCGGTGCGGGAGGTGAACGACACGTGAAAGACTATGCCCCTATCTCTGGGCGGGAGCAGTACTATCAATGTGCAAGTATATGAGCTCTAATCACATCATATCACATCGTTCTCATTAGAACCAGCATATAATCTTACTTGACACTTACCTGTGCGTCCGCAGCACCAACATATGAATATGCAATCATTAATGCATTAATATAATATATGAATGCTTTGCATGGCATACATATACTTTTCAGCATGGTTTTGAGAACTTATATTTATATGAGTATATATTTTGATTCTGGGAAATTATACAGGTTTTACGGTGAGGGGCTATATGTTTGAATATGAATGGTTTGAAAAGAATTGTATTGCTGACCCACTCAGTTTTGTTTTTCGCCCCTCCAGGTACTAGGTAGCTAGAGTTTCTTTCGGTGGACGCGAGGGCTTATCGGCAGTTCTGACACATTCATTTATGTATGACACCGGTGGTGTTATCTAAACTTATTTTTATGCTTGACTGCATTTGAACTTAGTACGCTCTGATTATGTATAAGCACATTATGCCTCTAGTTCACTATCTTATCTAGGTTGCTAGTTGTTTTGATTTTAATTAGTTCGTACTTAGTTATCGATCCTTGCTTCCGCACCGTGCACATGGCTACGTCACGCTCACGTGACGGCCAGCACGCCCCTTCTTCGGGTCGAGGTGTGTCAAATTTGTGCTAAATTTTTATTTATGTTTTTCAAGTATTGATTAGACAATATTTAGTTTGTGTGATGACATTTTCATTGTACAATTCTCTTTTTGTTTCTTTATCGCATATTTTACATGGGTTATTATCTATTAAACCAAAAGTGTAAAAATTATCTATTAAACCAAACAATTATTTATTTAATTTTAAAAAACGTATTCTATTTAAATACATATTATTTTTATTTATTAAACCAAACAATTATTATTTTATTTTTTAAAATCGTAGCAAAATTTTTGAAGGGGGGATTTAAAATTTTGGGGGATTTTTGCCGCCATTTTGTTTCTATCAGTTATACTCGACAACAATGAAAATTTTCTGTCAGTTTTAACCGACAGTAATTAAAAAAATTCAAAACAAAACCCATTTATCTCTTCCTTGCGCCAGTACTTCTCCCTTTTCCCTTTTCTCATCTCCTCATTTCCTTCTCATTCTCTTCTCACCTTCTCCTTCTATCTTCAATCACCATGGATGAACAAGGCAGAAGTTATGCAAGCCCTTGCGCACATAGACAAGCAAAGAGTTGTAAGTCCTTCCACATGCTTCCACCTATGATTTAATTTACGTTTTTGTTGGATATGAATAATTCATATTTTGGAAGATATCAATAAGGGCTCCATCTTATTAGGATTTCATAGATATTTAGGGATTTATTCGAGTAATCGTGTTTTTTTTCCATGCATATATTAACTTGTTACCTTAATCCTTTTACTAGGAAGCAAAAAATCCAGTTGACTCTGATGTAAGCATACGAAACTGACACCTGAGAGTTTATCAGCTCTGTCATCTTTTTCTGCGGTCCCTAACAGCTTTGCTGTGTTTTATTCAGGTTGAGAAAAAGGATGATGTGGAAGATGACTCTGATGCGGAATCTAAACCGGACTCAACTAAAGAGAGTGCCGAGGAGTCTGAGAAACATGTAGGCTTCTTTCCTTTTGCGGTTACTCAACTAATACTACTAATCTATTTACTGATCTTTACACCTTGTGCTTTGTATTTTTAGGATGAACTGTAGGAAGGGAAGCATCTAGAGAAGCTTTGGTGGAGTGCGCCATTTTTTCTCCTTATTTTTTAGCTGTAGAAGTGTTAAAAGGGAAGAGATACTGCTAAATGTTGAATGTTGTTGATGTCTTAATCTCTCATGAGTATCCTCTATCTTGAAGAATTAAAGAATATGATGTCTTAATCTATCATTAGCTCAATCTGGTTTGCTCATTAGCTGCAGAATCTGGTTAAAGCATGTTGGGTCATTTGCAGAAGGGGAGAAGAATGCTCAACGAGAACGAGAAAGAGAAGGGAGAAGGCTCTCATGTCCTTTATATATATATTAATATATTTGTTGTCAGTTTTATCCGACAGAGAATGCTCTTACTTATTATTAATATATTCTCTATCGGTTATAACTGACACAAGTTTTATCAGTTTTATCCGACAGAGAATGCTCTTATTTATTCATTATTAATTTATTCTATGTCGGTTGTATCTGACACAATTTCTGTCGGTTATATTCGACACAATTTCTGTCAGTTTTAGAGTATTTTCCGTCGAAAAATTCATTTCCTGACGTTGGCAATTCTGTCATTTATTATATCCGCCACTGCATCCATTTTCTGTCGAATTTTGCTTAATATCCGACAGTAATACACGTTTCTTGTCAGTTATCATAACAACACTAATAAATAGCTTCGTAGTAGTGTAACCTTCTTTCTTCTTGCTGAGTAGTTAGAAAGAATCAAACTCTTAATAAAGCACCTCCCAGCTCCTCCAACTCCTAACCAATATATTCAAATAAAACATCATGAATTAAAGCAGAAGGTTCCTCGAACGGGTTTCTAAAATCACCTGATACAGAGCAAAACGAGCTAAACGGTGGACCTTTGGGTATTCCAGCATTTACTCACAAGGAGAGTGCAAAAGTAGAAGTAACATATTCAGTTCTAACTGGAATTTTGCAATTGTTGCTAATTGCTGCAAAGTAGTTGCTATTAACTTGTTGCAAACATGGGTTGTAAATCTAAGCCAATTAACTCTCTTTTTTGTCACTTACTCACAAGGGTTTAGGTTATATTCAGTTCTTAAATAATTAGTGTCATAGTTATTATTGATCGAATTGAGATGTATGAAATTCACTAAATAAAAGTTTGCATAGAATGGCATATAGAAATTAGTTGTAATACGTGTTTACTTGATCGCGAATTAGAGTCAACCCAAATAAAGAGGCAAGCTTAATTACCAGATAAATGAGTCATAAGCCAAGCTTCAATGAGCAAGGAGGCCGGCGCCTATAAACTAAAAAATAGGCTAATTCAATGTAAAATGTTGGTGTTGGTATCCACCTCCAACTACTCCCACCAACTGCCCTAATTTATATATGCCAAAGAAGTCTCTCTATCTCCATCTATATGTATATGTATAATAAATTTGCATTTCAAACTTTTTATAATTGAAAATAAAAATACATTTGTAAAGAGTGTAAAACGAGATTTTTAGAATGCTAATAACAGTTTTCTTTAATTAACCTCTTCACTAATTATTAGTATAATAATCTAATTGTCTTTCTCTTTACTTATAAGTGCAATACCACATTATTATTCTCTCGTCCTTGTGTAAAATGTTGTTGTATTGAAAAGAAGAAGAAAAAAAACTCCACTTGGAATTCCCCAAATTGAGGAGAGAAAAAAGTCAATCAACTCAATCGCATAACATTTTGCAACCACATAATATGCATGGCAATATAGGAATTAACATTATGGCCAACTTTCTCTCCTTCCTTTTTAAACCCCTTCTCCTACCTTCCTTTCCATAACATAAATCTCAAACACACACACACACCCCCCACCCCCCCCCCCCCCCCCCTCCCCCCTCAAAAAAAAAAAAACTCACAAACCCACCTAATAAGCTCTCTCTCTCTCTCTCTCTCTCTCTCTCTCTCTCGTTGCCATGGGGCCACAGCGTCATTTCGAGCCGATTTCGAGATGTAGCACCGAGGGAAGATCAAACCAAACCGTGGCAGCAGACCTTGATGGCACACTCCTTGTGTCACGCAGTGCCTTCCCATATTTCATGCTTGTAGCTATTGAAGCTGGTAGTCTCCTAAGAGGCCTAGTTTTATTACTATCAGTCCCATTTGTGTATTTCACCTACTTGTTTTTAACAGAGTCCATAGCAATCAAAACCTTCATCTTCATTTCCTTTGCTGGTCTCAAAATGAAGGACATTGAGATAGTGTCACGCTCCGTGCTTCCGAAATTTTATGCCGAAGACGTTCACCCGCAAACCTGGAAGGTGTTCAATTCATTCGGAAAGCGTTACATAATCACAGCAAACCCTAGAATTTTGGTTGAACCTTTTGTCAAGACTTATCTAGGAGCTGATAAAGTTCTTGGCACTGAGTTGGAAGCAACAAAATCTGGGAGGGCAACTGGTTTTGTGAGTAAACCAGGTGTTCTAGTTGGAGAGCACAAAAGAGAGGCAGTTCTCAAGGAGTTTGGTACAAACTTGCCTGATTTGGGACTGGGAGATGGAGAGACCGACCATGATTTCATGTCAATTTGCAAGGTATATTATAACATGAAATTTTCAGTACTCATTATTAATTTCTTTTTTCTTTTTTATTTATTTATTAAAAGCTGTTATTTGCATTTCTAAAAATTTATTCTGCACTCAACTATATTAAAACTGAGCGAAACATTTACATTAAAAAATGCACGATAATAGTTTAAGAGTGCCGATAACATTATTCTTTATTTTTTATTTTATTATTTCATTTTTTTGTTTCTATTCTTGATGTTGTGAGCATTTAAGGTTGAACTTTGTGAGCTGTTTGTTAGCTGAAATAAGGGGTACAAATTAAAAAGGGGCACTGGCCATTCACCTAGATTCATTAAGTTTGGTAAGAACCTTAATATCAACCTCTATATGATGAGTTACTATACAATATACATTTGAGAAATGTTTTAGTGTGCCAGAAATGCAGTCTGGTACATTTTATGTGTTATAATACAAGTAGTTGTAATTTTTTTTTTTTAAATATATCCAACTACTTATATTATGACACTTGATGTACCGGGCCGTGTTTCTGGCACTCTGCATTTTGGAGGAACGATTTTAACCTCTTGTAGCCTCTCTTTGTCTTTTTTTGTGAGCTTTTTGGATACCATTTATTCCCATGCTTTTTAACTGGTATACTGATTCTTTTAGCCTTGATTTCTAATTTGTGACTTGTAAAGCACAAAAATCATATTTATTTCACTTGTGTCCAACTGACACCCCCCACCCACATACGCTCTTCATGCCCCCAACGCACTCTTTATTCAATTCAATTAAGTCCCACATGAAGCAGTTATTAATTAGTTAGCGCTATCCTTGTGACTTCCCAAGCTTCTTTTCACCACAAGTTGTATATCCAGTTAAACAAAGTTGTTTTCAGCACTCTATATATGTGACGCCCGACTTTGTATAAAGACAGTGTAAGATGACATTTTAATGCAAGTATACATTTTAATCACAACAATCACATTACCCTTTTTTTTGTTTATCCCAACTAAATTCTGTTCAATGACAATTTGACTTAAAATTCTTCTGATGTTAACCACATGAGTCAAATTTTAAGAAAATTCCCGTTTTAAACTGTGTTGACTTGTTAATTGCAGGAAGGTTACATGGTCCAAAGGACTAGATGTGAGCCGCTACCAAGAAACAAGCTTCTCAGTCCAGTCATATTTCATGAGGGCAGATTAGTACAAAGACCTACCCCAATAGTTGCCCTATTGACTTTCCTATGGATGCCGATTGGTATCCTCCTCGCCATCCTCAGAGTCTACACCAACATCCCATTGCCTGAGAGAATTGCAAGATATAACTACAAACTCCTAGGGATTAACCTTATAGTTAAGGGCACCCCTCCCCCTCCGCCCAAGAAAGGTCATAGTGGGGTCCTATTCATTTGCAACCACCGTACGGTCCTAGACCCCGTTGTCATGGCAGTTGCCCTAGGAAGAAAAATCAGCTGTGTCACATACAGTATTAGCAAATTTACAGAACTAATTTCTCCGATTAAGGCCGTGGCTTTGTCGAGGGAGAGAGAGAAGGACGCGGCGAACATCAAGCGTTTGCTCGAGGAAGGCGACTTGGTGATCTGCCCAGAAGGCACTACGTGCAGGGAGCCGTTTCTGTTGAGGTTTAGTGCGCTATTTGCTGAGCTCACTGATAGAATTGTGCCTGTTGCAATCAACACAAAACAAAGTGTGTTTCATGGGACAACGGTTAGAGGACACAAATTGTTGGACCCTTACTTTGCGTTCATGAATCCAATGCCGACGTACGAAATTACGTTCTTGAACCAGCTCCCATCGGAGCTCACTTGCAAAGGTGGGAAATCAGCCTTCGAAGTGGCAAATTATATCCAGAGGGTGTTGGCTGGAACTTTAGGGTTTGAGTGCACAAATTTAACTAGGAAGGACAAGTATAGCATACTTGCAGGGACAGATGGCAGAGTTCCATCATCCAACAAGGAAAAAGAAAAGGAAAAGCAAAAGCAAAAAGCTTAACTAAGCATGGAATCAAGTTAATTTTTATTTTTAATCACCTCCATCATGAAGATGACGAATTCTCTATTGTTTCCCAATATGTTCAAAGTTTTTTTTCGCGTAATAATGAAACTGATTGTGACAAATCCCATAAAAAGTATATTACTATATTATACCTTATTATTTTTATGCAAGTGTACATTACACTAGCACTTTCATATATGGTGGTGGTGGCAAGGGCAGGACCTAGTTAAGATGATTAGGTGACTGCCTGGCTGATATAAATGTGAAATTTAAGGCACTTCCCCCATAAAAAAAGCCAACGTCAAAACATAGAGACAAAATTATGAACACCTGGAAAACTGGAAAACTAAAACGTTTGTTCCTGACGTTTTACAGTACCCAATTATGTTTGGTGGAAGAGCAATCTAACTAACATCATTCCAGAAATGCAGTGAAGGGGCCCGGTCTTCTCCATGAAAGTTTGAGAGTAAAATTTTCTGACCATATAAGGCAGTTTCAAATTAATTAATTTGGTGACCATCTAAAAATAAGCACATGATTAGTGTGCTGAAAACTATTTAGCCTGAATATTTAGGTAAATAGTAGCTGATTGAATGTGCCTTGATATCGTCGAGATCATTTTGAGAAGGCTTATTTTTAGATGTGTCCTAATAAATACTCAATACGAAATCTCATACCTCTTGTATTTTATTCTATCTCACTTGACCCTCAGCAATATCTCAGGTTATCACATTTTGTCAACTGGGTTGAGAGAGGTTAGTTTGGGTGAAATGGAAGAGGGTTTTTTTTTTTTTTTTTTTTTTTTTTGCAGTGAATATAAGGATGGGTTAGAAGGAACTTTGTTGGCGTAATTTTGGCAGAGTTTTTATGATGATTTTTGTAGTTTCAAATGTTACAAATGCGAACATGTGTTGAAAGACCAAAAAACTTGCCACACAAGGCAATTTGTTACTAAAAACAAATTAGAAACTTTAATATCTTATAACTCAAAACCTGATAAATTCTGGTTGATTAATTTGTAGTTGGTAGGATGTATTTCTGGACATTGACAAGGAACAAGAAGAAGGAATTTCAAAGGAAAGTGGAGTGCTCTCTCTCTGTCTAGAGCAAGCACAGATATTTTCATTATATTCAACACATTGGACTTTTCCTCTTACAAGCTACTCTAGAGCAATATCAGCCCTTGATTCAAAAATAGTAATCTAAAGCATACACTTGTCCTATGAGACTAAGCAAACACTTAACTGTTGGTTTCTTCCTTCTCAGCCATTCGATCAAAACCAAATTCTATTTAATTCCAACACTCCCCTTTAAATGAATTCTGGTTTTGATCCCAAGCATTCCTCTGAGATAGACAAATCTTTCTTTTGGTAGAGCTTTGGTAAAGATGTCTGCCATTTGATCCTGTGATTTGCAGTAGATCAGTTCAATGGTATTCTCCTGCAAAGCTTCCCTTATGAAGTGAAACATCCTTTTGATATGCTTGGTTTTCTGGTGAAAAATAGGATTTTTGGTCATACCTATTGCTGATGTGTTGTCACACATAAGTGGTGTAGCATCCACTTGCATTTCACCAAAATCCTTTAACACAAACCTCAACCATATAGCTTAGGAGGTAGCCATTGCAGCACTCGCATACTCTGCTTCAGCCGTAGATAGTGCAACACTTTGTTGCTTGACATAGGCCCAAGAAAATATCCCAGAGCCAAATGTAAATGCATATCCTAAGGTACTTCTCATGTCATCTTCACTGCCACCCCAGTCACTGTCACAAAAGCATACCAAAATTGCTTTTTCTCCCTTTTCATACTTGATTCCAAAGTCCAAGGTCCCTAAGATATACCTAAGTACTCTCTTGGCAATTCCCATGTGAATTCTTGTGGGATTATGCATGAACCTTGATAAGAGACTGGCTGCATACATAATGTCAGGCCTTGTGACAGTCAAGTAAAGTAAACTTCCAACCATTCTTCTATATAAGCTTTCATTAGCAGGTTCAGAACCATCCACTTTACAAAGTTTCTCATTTGTGATCAATGGCGTTGCCACAGATTTACATCATTCTAGATTGAATCTTTCAAGCAATGATTGTGCATACTTCTGTTGATGTATGAAAATCCCAGTAACTTCTTGTATTACTCCAATTCCCAAGAAGTGATGGAACAAGCCATGATATGTCATCTCATATTGTCTCATCATATCCCTTCTGAATTCTTCAATCATTTCTTTGCAATGACCAGTAAAGACCACATCATCAACATACATAGACACAATAAGCATCTCAGAGTTCTCACCAGTTTTTGTATACAATATAGCTTCACTAAGACTTTTGTTAAATCCACTTTTGCTGAAATAGGAGTCTATCTCACTGTACCAAGCCCTGAGGGCTTGTCTGAGTCCATACAGCGCTTTGTTTAAGTTATACACCATTTCTTCTTCATTTGGAACTTCAAATCCTTGTGGTTGATCCACATACACTTCTTCCTCCAAATTTTGATTTAGAAAGGCTGATTTAACGTCTAACTGGTGAAGTTTCCATCCCTTTTGGGCAGCAAGAGCAGTCAAAGTTCAAATGGTATCTAACCTTGCCACTCAGGCGAAGGTTTCATTGAAATCTACCCCAGGTTGCTGTGAGCAGCCTTTGGCTACCAATCTTGCTTTGTTCTTCTGTACTGATCCATCCAAATTCAGTTTGGTCTTGTAGATCCACTTCACACCTATCACAGGTTTATCACTCGGTCTATTTACCGATTTCCAAGTAGAGTTTTTCTCAATCATGGCAATTTCTTCACTCATTACTTTCTGCCAAGATTGATTCTTCTCAGCTTCTTCAAAACTCTCTGGTTCAACAACACAAAAATTACATACTGCATAGATCTCATCTAAACTCCTCATTCTCAATGGAGTTGTTTCTGGGGAAGGATCCTGCAATTCTTGTCTTTCTGCATTTGAAGTAAAGGACTGAGATCCTTGTGTTGGAGTTGAAAAGACAAAGTCATTTTGACTTCCATCGTATATAACAGGTTCGTTCTCATTTTGCACATCAGTTTGTGCTTCTTCCATTGTTAGTGGAAGTGAGATGGTGTCAATGTTATTGGTTTCCCAATTCCATGCTTCATTCTCCTTGAACACCACATCTCTTGAGATAATCACTTTATGTGACTCAATATTGTAGAGCCTATAGCCCTTTTCACAGCTTCCATACCCTACAAGAACACACTTGATACTATTGATTTCAAGCTTGTGTCTTAATTGAGATGGTATCTGTGCATAGCAGATTGATCCGAACACCTTCAAGTGCTTTACACTTGGTTTTCTGCCACTAAATGCCTCAAAAGGTGTTTTCTTCTCAAGTGTTTTAGTTGGACACCTGTTTAGAAGATACACAAATGTATTGACAGCCTCACCCCCAAAGGAAAGTGGCATTTTCTTATCATGTAGCATTGACTTGGTCATTTCAACCACAGTCATGTTCTTCCTCTCAGCTACACCATTTTGTTGTGGTGTCTAGGCTACTGTCAATTGCTTCTGTAATCCTGCTCCTTCACAGAATTCATGGAAATCAAGTGAAGTGAACTCACCATCTCTGTCACTTCTTAGTCTTTTGATCTTGAGACCACTCTGAATTTTAACCATCACCTTGAATTTCTTGAAGATTGAGAAGCCTTCACTCTTGTTTCTCATAAAGTATACCCAAACCATCCTGGTGCAGTCATCAATGAATAACAGAAAGTATCTGTTCCCACTGAGTGTAGGTGTCTTCATTGGACCACACACATCTATGTGAATGAGTTCTAGAGGTTGGCTTGCTCTCCATGCATTTCCAGTTTCAAAGGATTCCCTGTGATGCTTCCCCAATATGCAACATTCATAAGGTTCTTTAGTCTCTTGTAACTCAGGAAGACCAGTCACCATTTGTAATTTCTCCAATCTCTTTAAACTGTGAAAGCCAAACCTCTTGTGCCATGACCAAGAGTTTTCTACAACACTTGCTTTTAAAGCAATTGAGTCATTGTAATCTAGCATAAGTGGAAAACTTTTGTTTCCTGTCATGCCAACTTGTGTTACCAAGTTTTAGAGGCATCTGTCATTAAAGATCTCCACCATATTGTCTCCAAAAAGTAAGAAATAACCATGAGCAATCATTTGTCCCACACTAAGGAGATTCTCATCAAGGCCAGGTACAAGTATCACATCCTTGATGAATCTTCTTCCACCATTTGTCTCTAGAACAAGAGTTCATTTTCCAGTAGCTTCCACAAGTTGTCCATTCCCCATTTTAACTCTGCAATTGAAGCTTCTGTCAGTATTGATTAACAAGGATTCATATGCAGTCATATGATTACTGCATCCACTATCAATATACCAGATTCCTCTATTATTTTCAGTTCTTGCAACACTACAAGCATAAAAGACATTTACTTCCTCTTCCTCTGCTCTATATGCATAGTTGACAGCTTGGTTCCTTCTTGGATTACAATCTTTTGCTAGATGGCCAAACTTGTCACACTTGTGCATTTGGATTTTCCTTTGAACCAGCAAACACCATAGTGTAATTTGTCACAAATTTTGCACTTGATTTTGGTAGAATCACTGCTAGTTTCTGATTTTGATTGTGGAGTATGCTTGTTGTCCCATTTCTTCCCTTTTCCTTTCCAGAATTTCTTTTGATTTGAGTTGTTGCCCTGAGCCTTGTAACTACTATCTCCCTCAGTCACACTTAGGCTGGCAAAAGCCTTTTCAGCTAAGCTTTCAGAGTGCATGTTTAACCTCTGCTCATATCTTTTTAATGTACCAATCACTTTCTGAACCTCAATGGAGTCAAGGTCCTTAGTTTCTTCTATATGGATGCGATGGAATCATAGGATTTAGGCAAGCTAATAAGTATCTTCTGCACTAATCTTTGGTTTGACAGTTCTTCACCAAGAGTTTTCATTTGGTTTACTATGTCAGTCATTCTTGTTAAATAAGCAGATAGAGTTTCACCATCATTCATTCTAGTGTACTCAAAATATCTCCTTAAACATTGTAGTTTGACAGATCTAACCTTTTTATCACCACGAAATTCTTGTTGAAGAACATCCCACGCAATCTTGGAGGTTTCAAAGTTTGAGATTCTAGGAAAGATCTCATCAGACATTGCCCCTTGAATGATACCAAGAGCTTTTGCATCTCTGGTTTCATTAACCTTCATTGATATCTTCTTCACAGACTGTTGATCTTCATCGCTAGACTCACCTTCAGTTTCTGCGATTTCAAAACCCTTGTCCACCAAATTCCAAAGATCATGTGATTTGAATATGGTCTTCATTTTGATGGACCAAAAATCGTAGTTGGACCCATTAAAGATAAGAGCCCTCAGATCTCCTCCACTGCTCGAAGTAGCCATGTGAGACTTTGTAAGAACAGATAAGGTTTTCCAAGATCTAGGTTTGTTTTCCCCCCTTTTTTTCTTTTCAAAGATACGAAGCACACAAAAAAACGCCAAGTCCTGAAATTGATCAGAACCTAAGCTCTGAGGCCATGATAAATTCTGGTTGATTAATTTGTAGTTGGTAGGATGTATTTCTGGACATTGACAAGGAACAAGAAGAAGGAATTTCAAAGGAAAGTGCAGTGCTCTCTCTGTCTGGAGCAAGCACATATATTTTCATTATATTCAACACATTGGACTTTTCCTCTTACAAGCTACTCTAGAGCAATATCAGCCCTTGATTCAAAAACAGTAATCTAAAGCATACACTTGTCCTATGAGACTAAGCAAACGCTTAACTGTTGGTTTCTTCCTTCTCAGCCATTCGATCAAAACCAAATTCTATTTAATTCCAACAAAACCCTCTATATTCGCATAAATATGCAAAACCTATATTTTGGCGTCGAAACACCCTCGTCGTTTCTATCGCTCAACTCCCATCCTGCGAAACTCGCTAGCCTAGCTACCATCTTGCCTAATACACTGGAGGGAGGAATAACTCATCGAGACACGAGAATTATGGAGAGGGTTAGACAGAAATCAGCCATGAGGCAGCAGAGATTCGGCTAGAGTAGTTTGTTTTCCATGACTTTCATCACCATAACGGTTAGGGTTTTAGAACATTTAGGGTTTTGTGTTTTGGTTACTCTAATTAATCACTTCAGTTCTTATTTCCACAGTATATATATACACCTTGATCATCTGACTCCATCGTTCACAGAGTAGGGATCGATAGTACTTTCATATTGTCTGTATATGACCATGTATTTCCTACATAGGATCAACAATATATCAATATAGACGGTCACTATATGTTCAGTTCTTGGTATATACAGGCAATGAGAGTGAAATTTCTACTAAGAAGCTGGTCCTATATTTCAACGTGGTATCTAGTACTACTCAACTAACAAATTGGTTAATTAATATAAGCCTCCATATATGCTTTTAGGAGGGTGAGTGAGACGAATCACCCAGCTCGATCAGTGGTCTAATCTTCATTGTATGAGCAGCAGCGCATGTATGCCATGGGGACCATATCTTTTAGGGTAAGTGTTTCTCCTTTTATATACTTAAATTTTTACCAGCTCGATCAATTTGTTCGTCCAATCAACTTAGGGCTTTCGGATTGACATATGGTATTGGTACACCAATACCGTGTTGTTTTATGTCAATGATATAACGTTATGTAAACCTAAACTTACACATATTTTTGTATAACACAAGACATTATTGTAACGGTATACATGTGCTATATAAGTCATTCTCCCAATACGTAATAGCTATAAGACAGCACGTGGTTTGACAAGGTGTAATTCATAGTGGTAGCTAGCTTCTTTTATATGTATTTTGAACCTCCAATAATATATCTGGCCTGCCATGGCTGCTGGGACCTTGCTCACATTTCGTCACCAATGCGTCTTAAATTTCACGTGCATTTCCATATCCATATATGCTAGTGAAGCTTCGGAGTTTTTTTCTGTTTGATTTTTTTGTGAAATTAATTTACTATAGGTCTTTCACGTAATCAGAAACTACTAGTGGGGAGACCTTAATTTGGCTAGCTGCAGATACATGCATATTTCTAACAGAGTCATGAATCAATAGCCATTTAAATTCATGGGCACCTCATCATAATTCATATACTTTAGTTATTCGACCCAGATAATAATAGAGGAGTAGTAACTCATCATAATCAGGGAGGATGAAGTACTTACAGCTGAACTTAATTAGCCATGCATTCCAAAAACTACAGTTCGGTAAGTAGTCGTAACACTACTGCAGAAGAGGCAGCATCTGGCAGAGGTTTGGGAACAATTTTTTAAGAACATTTCTTAAGAACATTTCTTGAAAACAATTTTCTTTAAGACTCAAAAACTTGATTGGTTTGCGATTTAAATTTTTTAAATCTTACGACTTAAACTTGATTGGATTGGAGTAGAGACGAAAAAAGTAAAAAAAAAAAAAAGAGGAGAAAGAAAGAAGAAAAGAGAGAGATATATTTGGAGTGAGAGGGGAGGAGGGAGAGAAAAGAAATGAGTGAGTTTAAGTTTAAAAACTCACTTTTTATGTTTTTAAGGAATAAACTATATTTTTTAGTTAGTCTTGAGTTCAGTTTTTAAAAATAGTCATACCAAACAAGTTTTTAAGACCTAAAACTTGAAAACTGTTTTTGAGCTTAAAAAGTTGAATTCAAGTACACTACCAAACAGGCCCTAAGGTTTCTGTGAGTTTCAGAACTTACTGTTTTTATTCATGTATATATGGTATTGGTGACTAATTGTTTAGCATTCATTTACCCCCAGTTTGTGCAGCTCTCTCATTGGCTAATTTCCAATCACAAGAGAGTATATATACATGTACATATAGCAACTTGTAGCATAAATATGCTGGTCAGGCCGTTCATCAGGTTAATTATGTTGGAAGAAAGTTATATGATTACAACTTAATTAAGACTTATCATGATCGATGTCTTACGGATTGTGAAATTCGATTGTTAATTAGGCTAAACCAATTTTATTTATATATGAACTTAGGAATGTTACTAACAAAATGAGAGATGCAATGAATTGGAGAATTTAGATTAATTAAGGGAAGTCAGGAAATGGCTGTTCAAGGATTTTTAAGTTTTTGATATTTCAAAGGCACTCACATTTTTTCAATTTTAATTAACTTTGAGTAAAGTTAAGAAGTAAAATGATTCTCAAAGATTAAGTAAGAACAGAAAAATACAACCAAAGCCATCCATAATTCTCTTTGAATTCTAATCTATTCTCTAGAGGAAAAATTGTATGCATTCTGATGAGTCGATTTCATATTATGTATTTTACCTCATTTTTAGTATATTTTGGTGATTATTTTGGTAGAATTTTGATATTTTGCTTTATATTTCTAATATAGGATATTTGAATCCCTCGGAAGCGAAACGTGACCAAACAGAAAAAAATTGGATTGATTCAAATTGGAGGACGTTTGTGAGTCCCTTAGCTTGTTCGTGTCAAAATTTTAGTTTTTCTACAAGTGGTTATTTTTTGGCGATTAAATAAATGAGCAGTGCGCGTTATTAGAAAGTAACTTTTTGGGCTTAATTGCAAATTTTGGAGCCCAAATGACCTATTTTGGATTCGTGGGCTTTTGAAGAAGTGTTCAGATTATTTCAAGCTTTAAATCCAGCCATTTTGGGTCGGTTCTGGAAGAGATTTGAGTTCAAAACATGGCTTTGCAAATTTTGGGCGAATTTGCCTAGTCAATTTATGACACGCCCGCCCCTCAATTATATTTAAAACCTAGAAATTTACCCCCAAAATCCTTTTCTATTACACCAATTTAATCCCTAAGCTTTCATAGACTCTCAATTTAATCCCTAAAGTTTTACAACTCTCAAATTAGTCCCTAAACCCCTCTTTTAATTTTAAAATGGTTTTGGTTCTTAAATGGTGAGCCCACTGGGCCCACCCGGATTTCTGTCTCCCCCGAACCCCCCTTTCTTCTCTGGCCCTCTCGAACTCCCTCTATCTCTCTCTGCGCCCTCCCGTAAACCCCCTCACTCTCACTCTCCCGATCTCTCTCTCTCGCTCGACCTTGTCACACACACACCCACACTCGCACCCTCGCCCTCTCTCTCGTCTCGTCCCTCTCTCCCTCCCGCGCAGCGCCACCGTGACAAACGGAGAAGACCCAGAGAACTCCCGGCGTCCCCTTCGAATTTCCCCGACGAGGTAAGCTAAAATCTATTCCCCCTTTCACTCTATTCGTCTTTAGGTTAGAAATTAGGAATTAATTGGGGGTTGTTTCTGAGTTTTAGATTGAAATCGAAGCTCGGGTGAGTGCACCCCTTTTTCCGACGGACCCGTGAAGTTTCGAGGCTTCTCCGGTCACTTCCCGTTCACTCCTCACTGATTGGAAGGTACCAAACTCCTCCTCTCACTTCGCACTTTAATTTCGTACATGGATCGGGGCCTTGGACCTCCGTAGGTAGCCGGCCGGAGCTGTGGAAGCTCCGGCGTTCCTCTGTCTCTCAGGCAGGCGCAACCCAGCCCTTTGGGCCAGAACCCGTAACCCAGACCCTCTCGGGCCTTAGGCCCGCAACCTAGCCCAGCCCAGTATTTTAATTAATTAGTTATTTTAAATATTTTTATTTTCTGTTAATTGGTTAAGGCCTTTGGGCCTTGTTAGGAAGTTATTGGGCCTTAAGCCCGTTAGGGCCTAGCCCAGTACCCTAGCCCGTAGCATTTTTTGTTTAGGGCACCCTAATTTAATTAAGGCCTTGGGCCTCAGAAAAAACTAGGGCCTTTGGCCCATTTAACCAAGCCCAAACCCAAGGCTTATAAGCCTTGGGCCGAAATAGAAACCAGGGCCTTTGGCCCGTGTGAATTAAAACCCAGAAACCCTATCGGGTCAAACCCTAAAGCCCAAGACCCTTTTGGGTCAGTTACCCAAGCCCAAACCCATGCGACCCAAACCCTAAACCCAATCCGGATCCAACCCAATTCGGGTTGACCCGTGGACCCGACCCATTGACCCGTGGACTTTGACCGACCCGTTGACCCGTTGACCGACTCGGTTGACCGTTGACCTGGTCAACGGTTGACTTTGACCGTTGACTTTGACTTTGACTAGTCAACGGTCAACGTTGACTTTTTGGTTGACTTTTCGGGTTCCGTCCGGGACCCCTCCTAGGCTAATTTGGACGTCCTGGACCCGTTTTTGAAGTCCGTTTTCCCAAATAAATTCGTTTGAATAGGGTTTGACTAAGTTGTACCCTTTATGTGCTTAGGGGCAACTAGTGCGGCTTTCTATGTTCGCTAGCAGCGCAGCGTTGGATGGCTAAGTACTGTGAGTGGACCCCTTCTAAAATACTTACTTTATTTTGAGAAACTATATGAATGAAATGCTTGAGTATAGAATAGTGGGATATGATGTTGAGTATTGAATACCGTGTTATGGTGTTAAGATTAAATAAATATATGTGGCATTGATCTGATATTACCTAGTGGTCCACTTCCGCTACGGGATGTAGGGATAGGGTTCCGGTCCATCCCGGGCGACGGTTATGGTGCTGGCATAGGGCCTGGAGTGTGTTACCTCTGACTTTCGAGTACAGGGACGGGAAGCTGGCATTGGGCCTGAAGTGTGGTTTCCTCTGACTGTATGCTCAGGGACGGGGAGCTGGCATGGGGCCTGAAGTGTTATATTGGACATTCACTAGCGATTATTCTGATATGGTTATGACTCTATACTTATGAGCTGTTATTTGGGTATTACCTTACGAGTTAAACTGAATTGGGATGTTGTGCGATAAGATATGATTATGATTATGAGTTGTGATTGGGATACTGTACTGTATGGTAGGTTTAGGAGAACTTACCTATATATCACGTTTTGGTTTTCTAACTTGGGGGTTAGTATCTTGATAACTATTTTCTTATATGTATATCAAATTGGTCCACTCACCTTTGTTTTGCGCCCCCTTCAGGGCTTAGATCCGAGGCATACAATCCCGGCGTCGAGGCACTTCCGCATTTGGCATCTTCGAGTCCTCTCGGTGTAGGACCTACTCTTTTGTGTATTAAATTTGGTATTCTTTCTTGTAATATTTCAAATTAGATGTATGTTCTGAACACGTTCCTGAAATATCTATTAAATGTGTAATTTAAATTCATATTTCTCGTTTTTATACCTTCTAAATGGCTTTCGTCACCCTTCGGGTGTCGGCCAGCACGTGTCCGTCCCGATGTCTACAGGACATCGGGACCGGGGCGTGACAGATTGGTATCAGAGCGTGGTTTGTTCAGAGCATACTTAGGATCTTCTGTCACCATAGTAGTGTGTCAGTTATGACGTCATCTGGATGTCGTAATTTCTGAAATTGGCGCCATTTGGCACAGTGGTACAAATCTTCTCCATTTGGATTGTCGCCTTCTGGATGAAATATCAAAACTCGTGTCGGGATTTTGGCCTCATTTAAGACGTGTTTGGTGGGTGGACGAATTTCAGCATATGATGATACCCGGTGATGTGCCTTCCAAGGGAATGGCGGGTAAAGTCGGTATTACTGGGAATCGACGTGTTCTAGAAATCTCAGCTTGTGGAAATCTGGTCCAGACCAATTGTAGATCTGTAATGGCGATGCCACTCTGCAACATGCGTTCCCTAGGAATTGCGGGCAGAGTCGGCTCTACGTTGAAAATCTTCTGAACACGTTCCTGAAATATCTATTAAATGTGTAATTTAAATTCATATTTCTCGTTTTTATACCTTCTAAATGGCTTTCGTCACCCTTCGGGTGTCGGCCAGCACGTGTCCGTCCCGATGTCTACAGGACATCGGGACCGGGGCGTGACAATTTAGGATTATGTTTCCTAATTTATTTGGTTTCCTAGTTTTATTCTAAGTCCTTTTCTAGGAAGGATTGGATTTTCTATGTAGTATTGTTGACTACAAAAATCACCTAGCCTACGTGGCGCGCAGGTCGAGTAATTAGTAAGCTAACTACGTCCTTCAAATGTGTGCGGGGCGTGCCAACTTGTCGGCCGGGCTCGGCCGAAGAGTAAAATGTGTTGATGCTGCGTTGAGCGCGCTGTTGACTTCTACGTCTTGCGATTGTGGCCGAGAAAGGAACACGTATCGGCCTCTGGGTCCTCAAACCTGAAGACAAGGCTGCTATTTCTATGAAGTTCAATATCAAATTCGGTTGTCAATGTGCCGAATGTAGTAACCTGGTAACACCTCACTTCGCCGAGAAGGCTAATGAGATGACCTCTGCCAGGAAAGATTCGAAAATCCTTCTTGACCGAGACTTGGATAGATAACCAACCGGCCTTGACGCATTGCTGTTTATCCAAGTTGAAGGTGCTTCACGGAAGGCTGGTTTTACGGCAACAATGCTGTTTATCCAAACTGAAGATGTTTACCGGTTGCCCTCACAGTGCTGTTTATCCAAACTAAAGGTGTGAAGGCGGAAAAGAAAATAAAAATCTCAAGGGTGTTGAGAGGTTTCGCGTAGAGCGAGAAATTGCGCAGGGCAGATTTGTGTGTTGAGTTGGAGGTCCCTTGAATGTTGCATGTGCTCTCGTATTTATAGTGCTGATATACTTGCTTGGCACGGCCTGATTTGAGTAGAGTTTGATTGGGATTCTACCACCTTCTCTATGCGACATCCAAAATCCCAAATTTCTATTGCAGACCACGTGCTCCTTATTTTTTGCATGGCATCCATCTAGACCAAAGATTGGCTTTGAATGGCTCGTAAGCCGTGAATTTCTATAGTCCTCATCCCATGTAAATTCCATGCACCAACGGCACTGCATCTTGTGTGTTTCACCCTTATCCCAAACCATGCATGACTTTTAAAACCCCTCATATCATGCCTCTCTAATCCGATAATAGGAATCCCAAGTCCACTTGGACTATATTTGTTCGAAGATATGGTGCTGAGATAATTCAAAAGATAATTATTATGATAAATATCATAATATTATCTAATAACAAAATTATCTTCGTTGTGCATCCAACGGTTATAAACCATGCTCATCAATGGCCTTGATTGCACAAGTCGATAGTGTAAAATCGGGTCCAAACAAGTATAAATAAGCCATTGTGGCCGGCCCTAGTTCTTCTTCTTCTATGCAATCTTCGGAGAAAGGATTTTGGTCAAAGCTTAGAGATTTCAAGACTTATACTTTCAAGGTGTTTTCATTCTTTTTCTATTTCAATAAAGATCCTTTTTTATTTTAATTATGAATACACGTAAGTAATCCTCTTTGCTAAGGGGAGGCCACGAGCCTTAGCAAGAATATGTAGTCTCTTTTTAATTTGCTTATGATATTATGCATGCAGGTTTTGAATTATTAATCACCGATTTAAACTATCTATTTGTCTTAGTGATTCAAGACCATTAGGATATTTAGAAAAGTAATTTGATGAAATTTTAGAGGAGGGCTATCCCTTAAATTGATTAAGGCTTCTTGTGGTTAATATGTGTAACTTCACTTAGGATAGACGCCACGATTTAAGGGTTGCATGGTTTTTCAAAAGGTCTCATAAAACTTAATGAGTCTGACATGTTTACATTCAATCTGGACACTGCAGATGGGTTGCATGTTTATGCTATATGTTGGAGGTTCCAAGTAGGACATACATTATGAAAACCTAACCTTCAAAATATGCATGTGTAATTCATAAGTAATTGGAAGAACTACGTAAGATTGTTAAGGTGACAACGGAATCCTAGTGCTTTCTCACTTTGATTTTCAAAAATTGTCTCATTTTCCTTCTTTAATATTGCAGATTTTTGTTAACCTTTTTAATTGAATTCATTTTTCTTAATTTAGGTCATTAAATCACCTTTTTCCAAAACTTTGTTCTAAATAATTAGTTGAGATTTGGTTTCGCATAAATTTGTAAAATAATCCCTATGGAAAACGACCTTACTTGAGCCAACTATACTATTTTTCTTGTAAGTATTTAAGGTGTTTTTAACCTTTTTTGAGCAGGTGGTAAAAATCCTATCCCATTATAATTGGTTTATTCAAAAGTTTTGGGGCAATTTTCCAAACCATCATGTTTGGGTTTATTCTCAACTGATGGCGGGCCGCAGTATCCTGTATTTTGCCGTCGGCCGCCAAGATTACTATTTTCAGCAACGTCAGTAGGCAAGAAATCTTCTGCTCACTTTTGCTCTTTATAAGGAGAAGGCATACAACTGTAACCTACCTAAAGTAAGAGAACTAAATCAGTAGAGAATATAAGAAAACCTCAAAACTTATAGATAACTTAAAGATAAAAAATTCTAGAACCTAAAGATGGTATATAGTGCCTCTTGGCCCTAGACTTTCTAAGTGAAAACAGAGAAATAACAAAATATCGAAAATATTCCAAAATATTCCAAAATCTTATATTATATGGACTCGTGATATGGAAGGTTAGTGGCCTAAATCGAATACTTAAACTCAAGTCTACAATACTGAGACTTTATTGCCGAATTTACGTCTTTCAATCTAATTTTCAATTCACTGTGCCAATTAACCTACTACGCACTTTTCCCTATTTTTTTGCAAATAACTTTATGTGACTAAACTTGGTAATAGTAAGTTTTGATATCTGTCAAATCACTGAAGACACCACTAGTCAACTATTTAATGAACGAATTATGTACTATATGATGACATTAGAATCATCTCTGCTACCGGTGGTGGCTCTGGACACTATATTGGTTTCGAGCAAGGTATTAAATATCGATGATATCGGAAATATCGGTAGTCTAAAAACACGGAAATTTCGATGGAAATATCGGGATATTATCGATATCGATAAAAATTGAATAAAAACCTCGGAAATTGTAAGAAAAACTTGGAAATTTTTATTGAAACTTTGTACGATGTTTATTTAGTCAATTATCTATTAGTTTATCACAAAAAATTGGAAGAAAATTCATTGCACGATGGATTTAACTAATTTAAGTTGATTATATAGCGAGCTGGCAAACATTGTGAGTGTAGAAAATATGTAAATATTTTAGCATATTTTCACAAAAACATAAGTGATATGGTGGTCAAGGTATTAAAGGAGTAAAATGGGAGGGGTTCGAATCCCCTTGGTGTTTTTTTAAATATAGAAATTTTAAAAATACGGAAATTTCGATGGAAATATCGATGACATCGGAAATATCGGTAGTCAAAAAATACGGAAATATCGATGGAAATATCGGGATATTATGGATATTTAATACCTTGGTTTCAAGAGAATCTCTCTCCTTGCGCATAATATGATTAAGCTAATACTAATATGCAGGGGTGATTGAGGTTCGATTTGATTCGATTTAAAACAAAAAATCTAACCAAACCAACTCGCATTGAACGATTGATACCACCATTAAAACCGAACAAAACCAAACATTGTTAATCGGTTTGGTTCAGTTTTGTTAGGTCAGCTTAAGCCTATTCCCCACTGTGGAGCCAAAAATAATTACAAGGCGACACGTGGATTTTTGGATAAAAGAAGACAAAAATACCCTTTAGGCATACCGGGTTTCCTACGCGCGAGTAGTGGAGAATCATCCATCAACCAAGTCAAGAGTACTCAAAATAGGTAACAAGTTCAAATTTGTCTCATCCATCCTCATTCCATATCCTCTACAAGGAAATCATTCCATAAACTTCAAAACATTACATATTAATTGGATTAATTAGGCTAATTAATGGATTAATTCCTAATTAATCCATTAATAACCAAATTAATCACCCATTATACCAATTAATCACCCATTACACAAATTATCACCATTTTTCACCCAAACAAGCTTCTAAGGGCCGGCCACCCCATTCCCTATATATATGACTCTATTTCTTGTAAAAAAGCTAAGTCCATACTCTTACAAAATTCCCAAAAATTCTCTAAACACTTTTTCTCTCTAAATTCTAACTTTGGCATCGAAGGTTCTTCGGCCAATGCCCCTCCCCAATTCATCGTGGGCGCGTGAGGCTTTTGGCCTTGACCAAAGGTGTTAATTGTTTTGTAGGTGCAATTTTGTTCAAGAAGAAAGCGGCATAAATTTGCATCCACAAATTGGTGCTTTCATTGAGAGTTGAAGATCCATACTCGTAGAAGACTCTCGCATAAAAAGGTTTTTCTCTATTTTCTAGTCCATTTGAATATTTTTCATACGTTCTTATTATTAGAATTTTTTAATTTGCAAAGATTCTTTGATAAAACATGAAAGAAAAATATAATGGCTAGAAATTTAGAAAATTCCACAAGTGAAATTTCCAATACTCAAGAAACGGGACAGCGGCGATCCACGAGGTTAAACGTGGTTGTGGGTGGAGTGGCACCACCACGAAGTTCCACCATGGCAACCACCTGCGGCGAGATCCATGGCACCACCATCATGGCCCAAGATATGTCATCCAAGCTTGCATGGGCCCGAGCCCAAGCCATGCACTCGCATGCATCATGCACTAAGAAGCATGCCCCCGCTGAGCAGCCCACTCTCGTGCCCCAACCTGCTCCTACGACCCAGCCTACTCTTAAGGCCTACTCTGCTCACGCGGCCCAGCCTGCTCATGCGACCCAGCCTGCTTCCCTGGCTTCCCAAGCAACCCAAGTCGGCTCAAAAGTAGCACAACTGTCCCGACTCTAAGTTTCGAGACCCACAATCTAATTGGGGGCATTTCCACCACATTTCTTCATAGATTTGACATTTCTCAACTTAAATCTTGCGCCCGGGTTCTACCACACTTCCACTGCTCAAGGAGATACATTTTTTCCAAGCTCTTCCAACCCAAATGGAGAACAACAGTTGTCTCGACAAGTCATAGAGTTGACGAGTGCCCTCGCACAGCATACGACCTTGGTGAACCAGTTCTTGTAGTGCACCGAGATGCAACGTGCCCTAAGTGAGGTGTCCCGAAGTAGGACAAGGGAAAATGAGGAACCTCTCCAACAGCGTCTTGAAAAGCAGCCACTCGACCGGCTACGAACCGAGCGTTCGGGTAGTGTACACTCCTGACTGGGCTCTCAAGATAGCGTATACTCTCTTCTTAGCGCGCGGAGAAGCGTGCACTCTCAACTAGGCCCACAGATAAACATACATTCACGGTTAGGGCCACACTTCGATAGTCAACATGAACAACCTTCCAGGCGAAATGTTCATTCACAGCTAAGCCCTTAAAGAGCATTATCCACCTCACATCGGAGTAGGCAGCACGACGGATGGAAAGAAGTAGCCACTCAATCCGGTTCAAGTTCAACCAGCAACTTGCGAAGAATTCACTCGCCTGCTAGGAACGCACCACAAGTACCGCATCCATGGCATAGACGAGCCAAACACATGGAAGAGCAGCCTAGACCAACAAGGAAAATTTAGGAAGAAGTAGAGAGACTCTTGACCAAGCGAATGAGTCGTTTCGCGATTATGTGAAGAGGTTCAAAGCAGAGAAGGCAAGGATAATCAGATGCAACGACTTGATAGCTAGAGCAGCCTTCCAAAAAGGACTTCCAGCAGACCACCCGTTGTTCGGAGAATTGATCATGAAAGAATATCTAACCCTAACATACTCTTTCATTTTAATAGAGAAACACGCACTTTGGGATGAAGCTCAGCGAGCAGATAAGGTATCCACAGTAGCCTAAAAATGAAGTAGCAGTAAAGAATGAGGACGGAAAGCAGTTGAACAACAAAAGCAAACAATGGGCCAAGCGTAAGGACCGATCCTCGACTAAAGGAGGCCCGACGATTAAGAACTACTTTAAGTTCTCTATCATAACCCCCACCAAATGCACATTCGGAGTATCTTCAGGCAGATTCTTAGGGTACCTAGTAACCCAACAAGGAATCGAAGCACATCCCAAGTAAATCCGAGTGATCCTAGAAATGAAATCTCTCACTACCTTGAAAGAGATCCAAAGCTTGACCGGACGAGCAGCTGCCCTCAAAACGCTTTCTTTTGTGGTCCACCGATCAATGCAAGCCTTTTTTTCAAGGCCATCAAGAGGGCCCAATGAGACAAAAGGGATGAAGAGTGCAAAAGAGTTTTCCAAAACCTGAAGAAGTATCTCACATCACCTCTCTTACTATTCAAGCCAGAAGTAGTGGAAGACTTATACATTTACTTTGCAGTCTCAGAAGTAACAATAAGCTCTATCATTATACAAAAAGAGTTAAGGGCTCGACTACCTGTATTCCACAGTTCAAAATTTTTCCTCGATGCTACCAGAAATTCAAAAGCTAGGTTTAGCAATAGTTGTTGCAACCCGGAAGCTCAAGTTTTACCTTTAGACGCAAGCATTCATCTTTATGATGCACTATTTCGCCCATTCTAGACACGCAACGATAAAGTTTTTTTAGACAAACGCAACAGTTCAGCCCAAAAAGCGAGCCAATGGCAGACGAACACTAGAAAGACACACTCGGAAGCAAGTTTTGTCCTCGTTGCCCTAAAAGATTCTACTTAGAAGCAACATGTACTGGTGGTTGAACACCACCTTCTGCTACGTGTCACAAAGCCCCAGTCGACCCTTGCTCTATAATTCAACTCTAGAGTGGCCCAATACCGGCAGCTGAGCATCTCTTACTACGTGTTACATGGTCCAGCTCTACGGATCCCTATCGCACACTCACGCCTAGCCTAGGCGACGCAACAAAGCGGCCCAACAAGCCGAGCACACTCTAGCCATACCTGCTTCACTCGATGAAGACTTCTGGCATTTGCATATCGACGGCACATCCAATAAGACGATCCTCGACTGCCTCAAGAAATCCATCACCAACAAGAAGGGAAAATGGCCAGACAAACTCCTTGGATGTCTATAGACATATCACACCACCAAAAAATGAGCAACCGGTGAGACTCTTTTCATTTTGGCATTTAGCTCAGAAGCAATCATTCATCCCAATGTCATCAAGCGAAGTATCACCGCTCTACTACCAAGCATTGAGTAAAACAGTAAGGAGATGGCCACAAGCTTAGATCTGGCAGAGGAGAAGCGCGAGCAAACTATCACTAGCATCGCAGCCTACCAGCAGCAGCTCTTCTCCAGCTACAACAAAAAGACCAAGATTCAGCAGTTCCAGCCCGAAAATCTGGTCACAAGAAAAGCCTTCATCACTGCCCGCAAATAAGGCTCCAAAAAGATGGATCCCATCTGGGAAGGTCTGTATAAAATCAGCAGACTATGCGACAAGAGCAATTACACCCATGCCACCATGAAACGACAAAAAGATCGAAAAGCAGTGGAACGACTACAGTCTGAGGAAGTACAATGCGAGACATCCCGCTACATCAAAGCCCGAAGACTGAAGCAGCTCAACAGGCACCACATCGCAAGCCAAGAACTATCTAGTTGTTATGTAGTCTTTTACAGCTAAGTTATTTGTTTATTTCACTTATTTTTTCAATGAGGAATTCATAAGTAATTTGTAACTTGGCTCAACTACATGCCTACAACAACTTATCATACCTGCACTTCAAAAGAAGATTGCACCCTTCTTAGGGACTCATCACAGGAATTGCACCATCCCCCATCCCCGAGAGACCAACCATGTTTTCCAATGCGAGAGGGTTAACCAATTCCCCGACACCCATATGGGTCTGCTCTCTAAAAAGGGAGGATAAACTCCACACTCCGAATATCCAGACGTGGATGAACCGGGCTGCCCTAGTATAACTAGAAGCATGATGGCATACGCCGGGATTCCTAGAAGTAAACACAATGGTCATTTTCAAGGCCTAGCTAACTGAAGGATTTTGGGTCTCTTGGCCTAATTCGCGGGGAACCGGGCCCTAGAAATGGATGAGGCACATTACGCAGTACACCCCAAAGACGGCTGCCCTGGAACCCTAAAGCTGTTAACTAGTGCACTAAGGTAGCTTACAGTTTCCAGAAGACTGCCTACAACTTACCTTCAAGCAGTAAAGCCACGTTAGACTTATACAACCGCACATTCTTGTGAAAGGTTAAACAAGCTAGTGTGCATATACGAAGCTTTATCCACTGCCAACATGCTACGTAGTTGATAAGCTTCACATCTGCCAAGCGCGAAACAATCTACACCAATTTCTAAAGTGTTATGATACTTGCTATGCAACCGACGGAATTGGAGAAAGACAAGGTTAACAGCCTAGTGGTCACGCGGACTTGTATGCTTCTGTAAGTAAGGCATCCAACTGCCGACCCTATGGCTAATAACTTTGCCAAGTTCTATACCAACACCTACGGTTGCATCGGCTACACGAGCCTATCTGCTTATAGAAAAGTAGCACACCTGCCACTGGTCTATAAAATCTATAGGTTAGGGCATGAACAAAAAAAGCGAAGATGAAGAAAAATGAACGAAACATGTATATAAACAACTAGCAAAGGCCGAAGAAGTTCAAGCAAAACAAGAGCTACAAGGAAAAACAAAGAAAATCCTAAAGGCTACCTAGAACACTACACTTCAGCAGCTGCGATGCTCTTAACAGCGACATTATCCAACGCTTCACCCCCAGCTGCTCCAGCCTGGGCATCAGTATCTCCGGCTACTTCACTAATGGATGCCTCAAAAGTAAAGACAAGTAAGTCTTCCGAAGAAATAGAGAAGGTTTCGAAGTCTCTCCTAGCAAACACGAAGTCAAACGACCTACCAAAGAGATGATCTACATAACCCAGCTTGTAGAAATAAGCCTCACTTTGAACAAGCAGAGCCTCTAGCCCAGCCTTCTCTTCAGCTACCCAATCTCCTCGAGTAGACCAACATGAACGCGCTGCAGCTCATCCACTTCTTTCTTCAAACTTTCATTGATCTTCAGTGCACCTTAGAGTTCCAACACTTAGGGTTCAAGCCTATCAACAACCTTTTTGAAGTGGATCACTTGGTTATAAGCAGCAATCAATTCTTCATCATTTGCATAAGCAATGGAATAAAGCTAAAGATGGCATGCTCAAGATCTTGAATCTGAGGTATGTGACATCTGATCTTCTTCTTTGCACTTTCATACTTAAAATTTGATCGCGTCAAGCCTAGTCTTCAAGTCAACAACCTATTGGTGAGCGATCTCAAGCTGCAGAGAAGTGGGGGCAGAGATATTAAACCCCTTCAAAGCAAGCGGCAAGCTCAAATTCCAACATCTTGATCTTCTTGGCAAAAGAATAAGCTTCAGCTGCCATAGCCTTTGCCACCTCCTTGGCAGCCTTGGTATCTTTTTTATCAAGGAACATAGACTCAGCTGCTAGAATCTCCATTTTCTGCATCATGGTCAGCAGACCAATCCTCCTATACTCGGTCGTATGCTTCGCAAAGGAACTTGGGCCAACAAACCCTTTGATGTCATCAACAAACTTGGCACAAGCGTTCATGTCTTCAAGCAGATTTGGTCTCAAAAACACATAACAACCTTTCTAGAAGTAGACTTAGTGGATTTCTCACAGCTGCCCACGCGAGCAGTTCTCTCCTTCCCAGCAGGCGATTCAGTCTCAGCAGTAGGAAGAGTGGGCCTTAGCACCACTTCAGTAGCAGAGTCCACCTTATCGCTTTTCATAATACCAAACTTTTCCAAAGGTGAACCATACTTAGCTTCCAACAGACGTCTTGGTACGGACTTCGGCATTAGGGGCATGACATGAATTCTACGCTAAGTAACCCTATCAATAATCGAACTAGCCATCTTTAGCATGGCAGGCGTCACTAGCTCAGATTTAGCAACCTCATATTTCGTCCCCATAGAAAAAGTCAAGTTAATCACAAGCCTGGGGGAAGCTGGCGAACCTTCGCTGACAGCGAAAAAGTCTTTGGTTTTTTCTCACTCGACATCTGTTGAGCAGGCGGAAAAGATCTCTTTTCCCACATTCACTTGCAGCGGGATCCACAACAGCGATTGGGCGAGCTAATGCATCCACCTTGATTCTATTCATCTCATCTCCTAATAGCAGCTCACATTTTTCCTTACGAAGAGAACTAAGCAACCAACACCGTTCACGGTATTCAGCAAGGAAGCTCAACCCATACTGGCTTTTCTCTCATTTTTTTTGTCTCAGACTAGAAGGCAGGAAGCCTGCATGCCCAGCATTCCAGCAACCCATGAAGATTGCGACCTCCTCATTTCTCCCAATCGCCGGTCTGGCCCATGTCAAAAAGCCCAAAAAACATGAGCTTTGTGGCTCGCCTAACATTGCACCCCAGCGCCACAATCTGTGGCCCCAGCCGCACAAGCTACCCTTGGCTCTAGCCAAGCCGAGCAGCCTAAAGCAGTGGTCCCTGCCACAGTACCTCATTGGCCCATGCCGAGCTGACTCTTGGCCCCTACCAGCCGACGTGCCACACCACCCTGACGGCTGCCCCACGACAGCACTATCCAAGAAGAAGACAACAAAAATTAAATTTTTCTTACATCGGTGCGGCACGGAGAAGACGAAGAAAGCAACGAAAGACGGTTCTTTACATGGGCAAGATGTAAAAGATTGCTAGAGGAGGGGAAACAAATATCCTCTAAGCTCTCTCTCTTGTAGGGTAGAATAAATTGCTCTTCAAAGTTGATTTAATAACCCACTTAAGGTGGACTTAAAAAGGCTTTGAGAGAAATTTATTTCCTTTTCCTAGAATGATCTAATTTCCTATTAAAGAGAGAATTTACATCAAAATAGGAAGCAATCTTAAGTTTTCTAAAGCAAGAAAATCTCTACACATGCTGCCCTTTCCTACAAGCAGCCCAACAGTTGTGGGGCATTTGTGGAGCCAAAAATAATCACAAGGTGACACGTGAATTTTTGGATAAAAGAGGACAAAAATACCCTTGAGGCATACCGGGTTTCCTATGCGCGAGCAGTGGAGAATCATATATCAACCAAGTCAAAAGTACCCAAAATAGGTAACAAGTTCAAATTTGTCTCATCCATCCTCATTCCATATCCTCTACAAGGAAATCATTCCATAAACTTCAAAACCTTCCATATTAATTGGATTAATTAGGCTAATTAATCCATTAATCACCCATTATACCAATTAATCACCCATTACACAAATTATCACCATTTTTCATCCAAAAAAAAGCCTCTAAGGGCCGGCCACCCCATTCCCTATATATATATGACTCTATTTCTTGTAAAAAAAACTAAGTCCATACTCTTGCAAAACTCCCAAAAATTATCTAAACACTTTTTCTCTCTAAATTCTAACTTTGGTATCGGAGGTTCTTCGGTCAAAGCCCCCCCCACCCAATTCTTCGTGGGCGCGTGAGGCTTTTGACCTTGACCAAATGTGTTAATTGTTTTGTAGGTGCAATTTTGTCCAAGAAGAAAGCGGCGAAAATTTGCATACCCACATCCATAAAAAATGTCCTAGGTTTCAAGAGTTTTAATTTTATACAACATATCTCACACATTCCAATTGGACAAAAGATTAATTTTTTTTAACATAAACATTTCCATCAAGTCAACTAGGACTCAGTTTCAATAATATAAAAGATGAAATCTCATGTTTGCAAATGGTTTATTAGTTACAAGCTCACATAAACCTAAAATACAAATGAATTTTTAATTGTTAATAGTCATTACAACTTCTAATATGTTAACACTAATAATATATGTATGGTTAGATATCCAAATGACCTATAATATATTGACATGTGTAAAATAAATAAAATTACAAATAAAAGATATATGGTTGGTTTGGTTTGGTTTTGGTCAGTTTTAAAAGTATCAAAACCGAACCAAACCAACATAAAATCGATTCGATTCAATTTTTAAATTGTTTGACTTTTTTCATGGTCAAAACCAAACCAAGTAAAACGATTTGGATTGGTCGATTTGGACGGTTCAGTTGGTTTGATGTTCACAAGGATCGAATGAATGTGGGAAGGTGGGAGTTTTCAGAAATATTAATGTGAATGGCTCAGTAGTTTCTATAAGACCAACTTCAACTCTTGAATCCAAACCCAAATATTTACGTTCAATAAAAGACAAAAGTTAGTTATTTGAACAGTGAATGTCACCTAATTCTCCATACTTAAATTCAGGACTTTGTTTTTTGTGGTAAGATTTTTTTTTTTTTAATTTTGAGTTATGTTATCTTAATATAATCTTACGAATGTTTTAATCTAAAAAGTTTATATTCCCAAAAAAATTCCAAACCCAACAAATCACACCAACCAAACTTCAACATACAAACCAACCAACCAAACTTCAATGCACACACACCAACCAAACTTCAATATACAAACCAATCAACCATACTTCAATACCCACACCAACCAAACTTCAATATACAAATCAATCAACCATTCTTCAATACCCACACCAACCTAACTTCAGTAACACCAGTCAAAACAAATTATACAATCACCAAACAACAATAGTTTTTCATTTGAGAAATTGCAACACAACATAAAGCTTCATCTTCTTTTTTTCTTCCAATTTGAACCTCTTGCAATTTTGTCCTAAAGACATCTTCAAAAAAACTGAGGGAGAAAGAAGTATATGAAAATTATACGAGGAAGAAATTGATTTTGTGTAGATGGAAGAAGTATATGAAAATTATACGAGGAAGAAATTGATTTTGTGTAGATGGATGAACCAATGAATGAGTATTTATAGAGTTTGGGATAATTTTTTTGAAGTGGATTTGTTTAAAAAAATTATTTTATTATTTTGGTCATTGGATTTAAATTTCAGCAGTTGGATCTTTTTTTTTTTTTTTTACTGTTGGATTTGACAAAAACAAATATGCACTCTTAGATCAATATCAAAGGATTGCTAAAAAAAAATGAGTTTGATCCAGATCGTAGATAACCAACTGTCCAAAAATCGAAAGGCGTATTTAAACCCAGGGTTATTATTGGAAAGCTAGGGTCCCTGCCATGAAAGGTCCAACTGTTGCCTAGTCAATTTATATTCAAAAACCGTTTTTTATGGGACCCACTCAAGATTTGGGTAAGCCAAATTTGGATTTTGATTTGGGCCCAAACCCAAGTGTTTTAGGTGTGAGTCTTAACTTTGGATGACGTATTTTGGGTTCTAAGGGGGTGTATTCAAGTGAGAATTTGAAATTTTTTAATGGATTTATAAATCCATATATTTTTATGGAGTCTAATTGATTTGTAGAGATTCTATGTAAAATTTTCAATTCCCTCAAAATCTCTTGGGAAGAGGTGAGATTTGTGGATGCTTAAAATACACTACAAAATCTCTCCAATTCCCTCTAATTCCTCAACTTTTTCAAATTCTTTGAAATCAAATTCTAATTGAATACACTTAAAATGTTATAAACTTCTTTAAAATCATAATTGAATACACCTAGATTTCTAAGGATTTTAATAAACTATCTTAAAATCCTAATTGAATACACATTAAATTTCAGAGAATCACTTAAATTCCTAATTGAATACCCCTAAATTCATTAAAAGAATTAAACACACCCCCTAAATGTTTGGGTTTGGCTCCAAGGGTAGGAGTTGGTTTAACGTGAGCTTAAAAGATTGGTTTTGGTTAGAAAGTGGGCCTATAATATGGGCTTGTACCAAAAACAATCAGATCCACATTGTAGCCCAATCATAACTCGTGGGCGGAGCCCAAGAGTTTTAAGACACAAACTCCAATTCAAAATGACAAAAAAGGGCTTTCTTTGGATTTTTGCAGGCAATCACACAAGCCAACAATTGAGTAAATTCGTAAAACAAGAAGGGTATTAGTGTCAAGACAAGCATAAAACTTTCCGTCGCTTTGCCGATCGCTCCCGCCTTGCAGCTGTCCAGAAAGTCCCCGTGAAGTTGAAGACCGTGAAAACATCTTAAACCTCACGCGGCCTCGTAATGGATAACGGAAATTCCCAGACTGCCCCTGGCCCCCACACCGACGACCGCATCAAGCTCAACGTCGGCGGCAAGTACTTCGAAACGACGTTAAAAACGATCCAGGTAGGCGGACCCGACTCTCTCTTAGCCGCCCTATCGAACCGCTCCACCGACGACCCGAACCCGGTTTTCATAGACCGGGACCCGGAGATATTCTCCGTCATCCTCTCGCTTCTCCGATCGGACAGCCTCCCTTCCACGGCTCGCCGATTCTCCAAGCAGGAGCTCGCCGACGAAGCCCTCTACTACGGCATCGAGTCGCAGCTCAAGTCGGTGATGTCGCCGCCTCCTTTTTCTGGAATTGACGCCTCAATTGTCACCACCGTCCAACCCGCCTCCGATGGCTGTCCTTCGGCGATCACCGCAGGCGACGACGGCTCCGTTTGGATCGCCCATGGCGGCCAGATATCCAGCTACGATTGGAATCTCAGCCACGCCAGTACTATCCGTACGCATTTGGAGGACATAACCTCGATTTGCCGAGTGTATCCTGATATCGCCGCTGTAGGATCCGAATCCGGCGCAGGACTCCACTTCTACGATTTCTCAGGAGTGAGAAACCTCGGGTCGATTCACTGGACCGACCCGGAAGATCCCAGAATCTTCAAGGCGCGAGTCACTGCCATTACCGACTCGCCGAGCTCTGTCTTCGCGTCGTTTGATTGCCCCCGCAAAGAGAATTGCATACTCGTGATTGACAAATCGACGCTCAAAATCGTATCCGAGCTGAGCCGGCAGCCGGGAAGCTCGGCGAAGAACCTGGCCGTCGGAAAGCTGAGGTGGCTTCCGGAGACGGGCTTGATCGTCGGGAGCTCTGTCACGTGCGGCGCCTTTGGGTACTCTGGTTATATCCGTTTGTGGGACCCGAGGTCGAATGAGGTGATTTGGGAGGCGAACGAACCGGGTTCAGGCCGGAGCAGTCGCTTCGGGGACTCATTCGCCGACGTGGACGCCGACGTTGAGGAGTCGACTCTGTTCAAGTTGTGTTCAAAGTCCGGCGATTTGGCAGTGGCAGACTTGCGTAAATTAGGGGATGATCCGTGGGTATATTTGCAAGACAAGAACCCAAGCTTGAGGAACGCCGGCGGAGACGGGACGGATGGCGATGGCAATAGGGTGGTTAGTTGTTACAGAAAGCAAGTGTTTGTGGGGAGGGAAGGTGGGTTGGAGGTTTGGTCGAGGGTGGCAGAAGCAGAAGGCAGGGTGGAAAGAGAAAATGGGGTTTGTGAGGGGTGGTATAGGAGGAATTTTGTGGATAAAGAGGAGGATTCCGAGAGAGGGGTTATAAAGAAAATCGAAGGCGGCGGAGACCGGCTGTTTGTTATTCGGGAAGATGTTGAGGGTATTGAGGTGTGGGAAAGCTCTCATTCTTCTGCTGCGATTTCGGTGTTGTGACTCCAATGGAGGCTCTGTAATGTCAATTGTGTTTACTGTATTGCTTCTTTTTTGCATTTTAGGCATATTGGTATCGCGAGGCATTGTCTCAGATTTCATTTGATTTCTTCGTTTATGGATGAGTACTTCGGATGTTGCATTTACCTGGTCCTCACCCGTAACCCTGGTAGCCCTCTACATGATTCGGAGCTTTTGAATTGGTTAATTTCGGATGCTTCCAGATTTGTTGTGTAAGCACGTTTACATTCCATCATTCCAATTCTAATCAAGAATGCTGCTCTGTTTCCATCATTCCAATTCTCATTGTTGGTACAATTGCTGCAGTGGAGACCAGCTATCATGGACACGCATTGTCAATAACTTGTTTCCAATTTGATGGTAAGTAAAGTTTGATCTGCTTCGTAGCTTGACCAACATTTTAGATTATTTTGCGAGGTTGATTTGCACTTTCGCCATGCCATTTCCTTTGTAATGTAGCATTTGGGCGATGTTGAAACCATTATGCCTCTTGACATCCGAAGAGAACCACTCAACAACTAGAATTAGTGATTGATTTTGTTTTGGTTTTTTCTAGTCTCACACTATGTAGCAGTTCTGTCTTCGGCTTTCTTACCTGCATGATATTGTTTGGGTGGATGATGATAACATAGTTAGAAGTGATATGGAAGCTTAACTTCACACACGCTACTACAGTCTTCAATGCAGTTACACGTTTGTATAATGTTTTAGTTGTGTTCTCCGTCCAATGCGTTCACAAGCCCATCTGTATTGCAATCCTTTCTCTCTTTTTTTCGCTTTCTTGTTTGTCTTTAGTACAGAAAGTTCCCTTAATGGCTCAGATACACATTTGACACCACTCAACGGAACTACTAAGTTGCAATAATCACCAATTAGGCACATGCTTTGCAATACACACAATAATAGAACTTGTACTTCCCCTTAGAATTATGATATTGTCCGATTTCATTTCTGCTAGTTTCTTTTCTCTGGCTTGTCATTGCCTAATTTCATAATTCTTTTAGTTTCTTTTAATAATTACAGATTGAAAGAATTTGCATCAAATTTGTGAACTTATCACACCTGAGGACCAAAACTTTGGCATGCAGTGGTTGGGATTTTTTTCAACGTCAATACCGCCAGTATCATTTCTAAAGCTACAGCCACCTGCAGTGTAAATGATCCTGAATTTGCATAGTTATCCTCTTCCACATGGTACGACTGAAGCCATGGAATGCCAATTTCCAAGTGACAAAACCTCTCCAATTCGCAGATGACAAAACCAATCTAGTTCGAGCCACAACACCAGCTTACTTGAGGCATCGTCTATTAGGTTGGATGCCAGCGAAACTAAGGTGGCGGCATTCTTGTCTTCCAAGGTCAATGATCCTTTGTATGCACATGTAGCAGGGAAGCTTGCTAGCAATTTTGTTTAGGGTATTTGTTGCCTGTGCCTTCAAGGTTTTTCTATATGCGCACACGAAGTATACTCCTCTTTTACGGAAAAAGGATGATGACGGTCTTCATTTGGAGCCTCTCACACTCATGGCCTCAACCTATATTACCACGGGAAGCGCTAAAGCAACAATGAGAAGGCTAGATGGAGACTTCGCCGTCACTGAAGTAGAAGAAACTATAGTCATCTTGCGCATGATTCCTATTGCATCATCCATCATTTGGGGAGTTTATTTTCTTCCGGAAATGATTCGTCTCTTAAGCATGCTAACATGTAGTGTTCTTGCTCCACAAGCAGATGATCGGGAAGCTAGATGGTTACAAACATAGATGACAGACAAGATCCGAGAGGCCAGTCCACAATTGTGTTCCGGGTTCATTCCTCAACGAGCAGGTACACGATCTAAGAAGAGGAACTTTGAGACGCTAGATGCATATTGTGGGTGAGAGTAGTGAAAGAGGCAAGCTAAGTTGGTCCCGACTGTCAGAAACGCCGCAGACGGGGGTTGTTAGATGGTTATTATTGGACGTTGGCCGTGTTGAGACTTCGTGGCACACACATATAATTCTAAGATGGCTTATAAGGAAACTTTGAGGCATTTGGTAACTCAGATATTTGACGTTGCTGTTACATTTAGTGTGTAAATGTGAATAAAGTAGTGAATCATTTGATGATCCTGCACAAAGCTTCTGCTGTTGCCTATCGCAATGGCTATTGTTGGTGAAATTATTAACTTCAATCTTTCATGTTTGAGGGCATCTATTGCAATGTTTTCAATGAGACTTTGATTGAAGTCTTTTATCCTGATGCATAATTATCATAAAGTATAAGATAAATTAACAATAAAATTAAACTTTACCAATCCATCCACACGCAATAATCAAACCCATAACATCAGGCAACCTTTTTTCTATGTTCTATTTTGACTAAAATTTAGGTATGGAAAGTGATTTTAAAGTTTTGGATCCTCTAACTAAGATATGGATATATTTATGCTTTTTTTGTACGGATTGATTTATGCAACTTTTTTTTGTCTTATTTCAATTATTTTATAAACCCAAAGCAAAAATTCAATCAATGTCTAAGAAGCTTACTCCAGTTGATATTTCATTGTTGATTGTTAGAAGCGTTTACTTTAGTAATTTGACTTCTTTCTTGTTGAATTTGTGGTAAATTAGCAGCATGGGTAAAAATTATGTTATTAAAAATTGATTAGCAATTTTATTTGCACTTAAGAAGTTTAACATCGCAAGAAATTCTATCTTCACTTTTATCTACACTTTAAAGTTTAACATCTAAAGTGTATAAATACAAAATAAAAATATCAATCTTATAAATTGTTTCAGATTAAAATTATAGTCATAAGGTGATCAGAAACTTCGGGAGACACAGAGAAATAAGATTTATGACTTCAGGATCAAATAACAAATATAAATCGAGCATCCAATATCTGAAATTGAACCCAACAATATTCAAAACGGCAATCTCAGATCTCTAAAATCGTAGAAATTCAAATTCGAAATCAAGCTCACTAGAAACCAATATTAGGGAATGCATGCATCAGAGTCTAGATCAAATTGATTTGGTTATTTTGCAAGAGAAAAGTTACCACAAGTTCAACAAGTTAGTATCATGTGTAAAGATAAGTTTACATATAAATCTAGATTTGTAATGATGAGTTTAAAAAGATATTGATCGTTTACTTAAAAAATAATATGAGTTTACAGAGTAAACTAGATGCAAAAAGAGATTATATGAGTTTCAAATAATTTCCGAAAGAGAAACCTTCTTAAAATTAGACTAGGCATGAGGATACAAGAAAATGTTTGACAATGAGTCAGCAGACCAAACCCGACAACCACAAAGAAGTGAACTCTACGTAATCATGGCTTATAAATTTGGACTTGTATCTAGCTTATCTCTAAAGATCGAACAATATTTCAGATCAGGTAATTCAATAAGACAAGAGCCAAAACTATAATCCATTAATTCAGACCAAGATGCTTTAAAGTAATTTAGTTACTTGACTTGGGTAGACCAACTAGGGATTTTTCTGAACATGATCTCCTTCAAAACTTCTATTTTTCTGTTCCGTCTTCTTAAAAACTGTTGATCGACAATAATTCTCATATGGAAGCTTCGTTTTTCTTTTGAATGCATGAACTTCCTTTCAATATTAAAGTTCAAAGTCAATAAATTTCTATATAATACTGAGTTTTGTGACTATATAAACATTTAAATTCCTGAAACCAGAAGGGGAGATCAGATTGAAGAAGTTGAGTTTTTGTTTCCTAGAAATGTCGACACAGTGGCCACTTGAAGCGTCAGTATCACCTAAGTTGAAAAGCGCTTGTAAGTAGAAGAGAAGTGATATCTGCACACTACTTTAATTCTCTGCACACCTTGTTTATAGTCTTTGCATCGCGTTTTTTTTTCATATTAATTTTTTTTTTATTAATGTTCTGATAGTAACTCTGTTCTTCGATTTTAGTTGCCTTGTGGCCAAGTTTCCTCGCCACCTATCTCATGTCGATTATCGTTACATACTTAACTGGCGTTTGGGAGATAAGCATCACCCGCGCAGCTGCAATCGTCAATATCTATTGGGTTGCGGTGGGTATAATGCCAGCGGTCATGAAATTATTCGTGGATGGTTTCATCAGTAGCTATGGGATGGTCTTGCTCTCCAGGTTTGCCTTCGTCGCTATAAGTTTCTTCCAGTCACCAATTATTGTGTTGAGTGGTTTGACATTATTGAGAAACCAAAGAAAAACAGAGAGTGCATGTCTCTCACGCATTGTCATGTCATTATTTACGTTTGATCTTTGGGTAATGCTAGGTAGATTAAACATGTCGATTAAATTTTGTAAACTAAATGACACGAAAGTTGATGATTGAATTATTACTTAAGTATTGATTAACTTGCTTTTTCGTTTAGTTTACAATTTTAGTCTACAAATTTAGTCTGCTTAGCATTACCTTTATTTTTGTGTTGATTAGTCAAGAAGCGAGATCCATCATACAGTCACTACTACTGCAGCAAAATATAAATTCACTCTGCATATTAGTTTGTTGGTAGCACATGTAGATTGTATAGATGATATATAATCATTATGGGAAAAAATGCAGGGTTTAAGTCTTTTGACTGTGTCCGCACCACCAGTCCTTGGTTGGGCAACAGGCAGTTTCACTGCATATGAGGCTGAGTTCATTGCCCAAGTACAAATACAAAGGATGCTATTTTGCACAACACTGCCTCTAATAGCTGGAGGAGTGTCTTACTATGCCTCCACACTGACCTTAATTGGTTACAAGTCACAGCGGCTGCCATCATTATCATCATCGTCAGCATCTGAACAGTTATTACTGCCAGCGGCATCAGAATCAGATTATGCCTGCACCGGCAATGCTGTCATCCGTCAAAATTGCATTAAATTATTTTTCTAAATATTTTTATGGTCGCGAATCACTAAGACAACTAGATAATTTAAACTAGTGATTAATAATTCAAAACTAGCATGCATAAATTCATAAGCAAATTAAAAGACACTACATATTCTTGCTAAGGATCATGGTCTCACCCTAGCGAAGAGAAAATTAGTTATGCATATTCATAATAAAAATTAAAAAGAATATAATTAATTAGAAAAAGATTGAAAACACCTTGTAGGTAAAAAGTCTTGAACTATCCAAAGCCTTGCTAAGTTCTCTAATGTTGTGCCCCTAACCTAATGGCTAAGAAGCCTTATTTATACACTTCTAATTAAAACGCTCATAGGAAAAGGCTTTCTAAAAACTAGAAAACAAAATAATAAAAAGATAACTAAAAATTACATTCCTATTATGACTAGGAAATCTGTCCATCAAAGGAGAACCCACGTTTCTCGACCTTTAGGGCTCCAAACCAAGCCCAAAACAGTCAAATTAAAGATCAGGACCTCCTCTTCAAGTTCCAAGAACAACCCAAATCCAAAATCCATCATCTTCCAGCCCAAAAATCCATCATCTTCCAGCCCAAAAATCGCTCACAAGCATGGGTATTGGGAAGGATTGGAGTTGCAAAGGATGATGAAGGCATGCAAACACGCAGGTGTTGGAGATGGGATTAGCATCATTTATGTGAGTCTCACTTAGACCACCTAGTTTAGTTCACACGAGTCGAGTAGTACTTAGTCTTATTAAATTTAATCCGTACTTGCACCAAATACATACCAGTCATTCTAGTCAAGCCAGTCAAATCCAGTAAATGTTAGTATCTCGATTCAAAACTCATTGCTAGTGGATACCCCCTTTTTTTTTCTTTTTCTTTTTTTCTTTTTATGGTACACTGCGCAACAGTTCAAACAGTCTCCTGAGTCCTTTTGGTCAATGCATCGGACGGCACTTTTCTCGGGGTTTTTATTCTATCTCGAAGGGTTTTAGAAATTTGGACACGGAAAAAACCCGAATTTCACCGTCAGAGCACAGATCGAAGCTTCGAGATGGACGTCATCAAAACGCAGCAAGTTTCAGCGAGACTGATCGAGAAGGTGATAGTTCACCCGCTCGTTCTCCTCAGCATCGTAGACAACTACAACCGAGTCGCTAAGGACACTCGCAAGCGGGTAGTCGGCGTTCTGCTCGGAAGCACTTACAAAGGCGTCGTCGACGTCTCCAACAGCTACGCAGGTCTGATTATCTCATTTCCCTTGATTGATTTTACCGCATTATTTCAATTTTGCCCCCTCTCCTCTAATTTGCCTTGTCGTTAGGTTTGGATCCGGAAATTTGTTGGATTCATTGTGGATTTTTGAGATTTTGGGGATTTTAGGGTTTTGTTAAATTGAAATTGGCAGTAATTTCGTGATTGTTATTGGGTTTTTTTAGGGGTATGAGTGATTTAATTGGGGGTTAGGGTTTGCGCAATTGGGGCTGGATTAGGGTTTGGGTTTGTTTTACCGTAATTGAAGATTGAGCTCGAAAGTGTTACTTTGATGTTCAGTGCCCTTTGAAGAAGATGAGAAAGACCCTAGCATTTGGTTTCTTGACCATAACTACCATGAAGCAATGTTCTCCATGTTCAAGAGGATCAATGGTAACTTTTGTTCAGCTTTTGTGTAAATATGATGCTTGCTCTTCTTCTTTTTTCCCGGTAGTTGTTAGTAATCTGTGTATGTGTCTGTTAAATTGCAGCCAAGGAGCACGTTGTAGGTTGGTATAGCACCGGGCCAAAACTTAAAGAGAATGATCTGGATATTCATAGTTTATTCCACAAGTAAGATCATTTAAATTATTATATGCGTGCATTTAGCGTCATTGTGCATTTTCCCCCATATATCCTTTTCTTCCGCTGTAGTTACTACTGTCCTGATTATTCGTTGCGTGGCCATCATGGCTTGTCGTATAGTGCATGAATGTTATATGATACATGTACTCTTCACAAGCTAGGAATACATGATTGTCGTGCTTAACTGTTATTAATTTATTTATAAACTTTAGTTCTTTATGGTTTGTAGTTATGTCCCAAATCCAGTCCTGGTCATTATTGATGTTCAGCCTAAGGAGTTGGGAATACCCACCAAAGCCTACTATGATGTCGAAGAAGTTAAAGAGGTAACCGTGGTTTTACTTCTTATTTGGTTAACACCCCTGATTAGATGTCGAGGAACATAGTTGTTACGACATTTTCATCAAGTGGTTCCATATAGCCTCTAACGCAACTAATGTAAAAGCTTGCTAATGTTTACAGAATGCAACTCAAAAAAGCCAGAAGATTTTTGTTCACGTGCCCTCTGAAATTGCTGCTCATGAGGTTGAGGAAATCGGTATGTCATAGGATGAATAGCGATATTTCCCACTTAGGAACTTTCCCCTGTTAAAGAAACTGTAGGCAAGCTGATTTTTTCCCCTTTAGTGTTGAAATCCTAATATACTGTTTGTACTGTTCTGTTATTTATCAACAGGAGTGGAACACTTACTAAGAGATGTAAAGGATACAACCATCAGCACACTTGCAAATGAGGTTTTTCAATTTAAATTTTCTTCTTTTGTTTGAGGCATCTTGTTGTCCTCTTTTTTTAAGAAAAACAAACACGACAAAGCTCATTTGACATTAAACTACAGATATTTTTTTTTTTTTTTTTTGAGTATTGACTCATAAACGTTAAATTTCATCTACAAAGGATTACACTTACCTTTCGTTATTTTTTAGGTTACTGGAAAACTTACTGCTCTTAAGGGTTTGGATGCACGGTTACGAGAAATACGCAGTTACCTAGATCTTGTCATTGATGAGAAGCTTCCACTTAATCATGAGATACTTTACCATTTGCAGGTACACTTTTCAATGATAAGTTACCTCTCTGTCTCATTATTTCTACTTGTTCTGTTTATAGTTCTACCTGCATACTCCGTTTATTTACTTTTTATTTCTTTATTTATTATAAGTTAGTCACATTGAGATTTTTTATTTTGACTTTCAGGACGTGTTCAATCTACTTCCAAATCTCAATGTGGCAGATTTAGTTAAGGGATTTTCAGGTATACAAGCAAAAATATCAAGCATGTGAGTTCAGTAATTTAGATAGCTCTAAATTTAGGCCTTCTGATTTATGTTTCCCTTCTATATGCAGTAAAAACAAATGACATGATGTTGGTTATATATCTTTCTTCTCTCATCCGAAGCGTCATCGCCCTCCACAACTTGATCAACAACAAGGTAACCAATGCTCTTCTAACTTCTTCCCATCCAACAGGAAGCATACAGCCACACCACACACATGGTGAATTTTCTTCTAGGGTTTAGGACCCCCTTATACCTCCCTCTTATTTTAGCTATCTCTGAGCTGAACTGAAGAAACACCTTATAGGAGCTCACCACCAGTGTTAAGGTCCCCCCCCCCTGGAATACAAGTTTCTGTAAATGAACAAGAAAAAAAGTGAATGTTCAGCCCGTTGCAACGATTTCATTTGATTTGATTTGTTCCAAAAGATATGAATCTATTCTTGCTAAAAAAAAAACGAAAATAGTAAACTGCAAATCTATTAATCTTGTTAACGTCCCTCCCTCTCCCAGTAGTTAAGACAATTTGAGTTGGGGATGAAGGTGTTCTATCCTTTTGTGCCTCTTAAACAGATGAAAGTGTGATTATGTGAATATGCTACTTTAGATTGGAAATTGAAAAGGATATACTCTGCTCACCATTGCATTTTTTATTCATAAGAATTTAGAGTGTGGTACTTTAGAACGGATTCAATTGAATTTAAATTGTGGCGTAGATTTTTATGATTTTTCCAAATCTGTTTTCCAGATGCTGAACAAAGAACATGAGAAAGCTGAGGATGCAAAGCCCGCAACTGTCCCGTCTGTCGCTGGAAGCTGAAAACCATGATTTGCTGGTGATTGGGGTTTCAACCGTTACGGTGCCCTAACTTTCGTTGTGGATCCAATTCGGTTCGCTACTTTTGAGGCTTTTTATTGAAAATTTTGTATTCTCAGATTGACAGGATTTGCAGGTTGAGATATCTGTGTCATTGATTTGTTATACGACGTCGGTAACAGTTTAATCATCTAGTAGCATATGCTTAATTACACTGTACCACTAGACTCTCGATGCATTTCTCAGATGGACAACCATACCCTTCCCAATTAAGTGTTTCCATTTCATGATTGGAGATCAAACCGTATGAGCACCGTGCATGATGTTATCACTTTTCAAGAAACTGCATATATACTTGTACACCGTCATGGAAATAATTGGATTGTAGAAAATGTTGCATCCATTTGAAATCTATGTTAGAAATAACATTTTCGGGCAGAATGATTAGAACGAGTGATCGACGGTGAAATTTCACTGTGGTGTTTTTAATTCACATGTTGTAATATAAGTGAATAATCATATTGCGCATGGTAATATTTAATTCATGTGTTTTGACATGAATTGACAACAGAGTTAACATTAATGTGACAGTCATGCCGAACATTAATTTTCGAGTTAACATTTGCCTTGGACTAAAGTTACCCTTGTGGCTCTTGTTTCAATTTTCTTCTTATGTGGCGAGTGGAAACTCTTGTAATAGTTTATGCGGCAAATTCACAAAATAAAAACAAAGAAACTACACGTCGTTCAGTTGATAATCCTCGAAACGAAAGGGCACAGCGTTATTTGTCCACATCATCATTTACCAAAACCCACGGTGGCGGCATAGCCACTTAGACCTGCCGCCGCTAGTAAAACAAAAAAGTTGAAAACGAGCTAGAGGAGGGTTTAGGGTTTTCCGGCACCGCGCTCCGCCGTAGCACAACCCATCTCTGAACTTTCCCGCTCCACTGTTGCTGTGAAAGCAGAGAAAGATGGGTAAAGCTTCAAGGGATAAGAGGGATATCTACTACCGGAAAGCAAAGGAAGAAGGATGGCGTGCACGCAGCGCCTTCAAGCTCCTCCAGATCGACGAGGAGTTCAATATTTTCGACGGCGTCAAGCGCGTCGTCGATCTCTGTGCCGCCCCGGGTAGCTGGAGTCAGGTAACAAACGATTCATAAATCGATGTCGATAGTGTCCTTACTGTGATTTCGCTGAAAATTCAAAGTTCCTAATTTTGATGCGTAATTTGGTGTAGGTTTTGAGTAGGAAATTGTATCTCCCAGCAAAGAGTTCATCTGATTCGAAGTAAGTTTTCATGTAATTTTCAGCTGCTAGTAGTATTATTGTTGTTCTAACAAACAAAGATCCTAACTTGATCCTTCCGGTTTTTTGAGGGATGGCGATGTGCCTCTTATCGTAGCTATTGATTTGCAGCCCATGGCTCCAATTGAAGGTGTTATTCAAGTGCAGGGTGATATAACTAATGCCCGAACTGCCGAAGTGGTAACAATCAGCTACATTTCTACTTTCCCTTCTCTGCATATTGTTTGTCATCATAATATGGTGATATGTTTTGTAATCCAGTTTTTCTTTATCGGAATGTTTGCAACCAATTTAGGTCATCAGACATTTCGACGGCTGCAAAGCTGACCTGGTTGTGTGTGATGGTGCTCCAGACGGTATGCAGCATTTCTGGTTTCATGGTCCTCCGGATTGTTACTGCTCTTGTTTATAGTTACTATTTGCTTAACCTGTACTTTATCCAATTTGCAGTTACTGGCCTTCATGACATGGATGAATTTGTCCAGTCCCAGCTGATACTAGCAGTAAGTGCCCTCGAAGATTTTCCAAGGCAATTTTCCATCATAAGTTTGCATGATAATTACTTGTTGTAGAAGTCTGTGGATCATCGTTTGTTGTCCATGCTAGTTAGTCTACATTGCATTCAATCTTCCTAATCCATGCATAGACTGTTGAGCTTTGCATTGTATTGATATTGCCGGGTGGATCTTCCTTGCAGGGTTTAACAATTGTGACTCATGTACTGAAAGAAGGTGGTAAATTTATAGCAAAGATATTCCGTGGGAAAGATACAAGTCTTCTGTATTGTCAGGTATTTTAAAGGTCCGAAATTTGGGGTCCTAAAAACTTTTTACAACTACGTATTTCTGCAGTTTTTTTCTTCTGTTTGGCATCAAGAACCATGATTTCATTAAATGAATGTCCTTCTTGTTTTGCTCATTTTGTTGCAGCTGAAATTATTTTTCCCCGTCGTGACTTTTGCAAAGCCGAAAAGCAGCCGCAACTCCAGCATAGGTAACAAATTGGACTGCTTATTCTCTTCAAGTATTTATATATTTTCGGCTTGTAAAATATTGAATTTATGTGATTCTAAGTAGCATGTTGGATCATCGGTCTTATGTTACTTATGGTTTATCATGTAACCATTTGAGTACCAAAATTCAGGAGCTATGGATTGTGGATTGTGTGAAAAAATTAGGGTTCTTTCTGGTTACTTATATAAGTTGAAATTCAGATATAATTCTGGTCTATATATAAGTTTCACATGAAATGGAGCAGAATGATCTTCGTCTTGTGATATTATATCCGAATTAGTGTCCCTTCTAGCCTTCTGAACATATTAACAATATGACGTGGAGTTATACCTCTGTTGTGTAAAACTAATACTGGTATTATCTTATTATGTTATACAGAGGCATTTGCAGTTTGTGAGAATTATTCCCCTCCTGATGGGTTCAACCCTAAGGATCTGCATCGCCTGCTAGAAAAAGTGGGAAGCCCCTCCGGAGCAGATGATCTAGGTATATATAGATTGAGACTCTTTTGTTCACAAAAATTACAGTATTCATAGCCATTCTTGCAATTCTTCGGTTATGAGTAATGGATTTGTACAGTCACAGTTCAAAATCGAATACAGCTTCGCTGTGTTTTTTTTTTTGGACATTGATATGGCAGTAATTAATGTCATTGTGTCTTTTGGCAGATTGCAGTAGCGGGTGGTTGGAAGGGCCAAATAAGGTGTACATTCCATTTTTAGCATGCGGTGACCTGAGTGGGTATGACTCCGACCGCTCCTATCCGCTGCCTAAAGACGCCCAGGGAACTTACCAGAGCTTGGATCCCGTACAGCCCCCAATCGCCCCTCCTTATAAGAGAGCTCTGGAAATGAAGAAAGCTTCCAGCCAGGGCATTACAGAGCTTGAGAAGCTTTCGTTGGAATCTTGAACGCGTTTTGTTATCAATCCTAATATCTATCGTATAATTTAACTAATAGATGGGTTTATGCTCCGATTTTTGGAGAATTAGCGATCCTTCTTTGTTGTAAAAGCGTGTAATGTCTCAAGATATTTGATTAATCTTGAATTAACCATTGATCTTCCTGAGTAAATGAGCAGCTTTGTTGGGTCAAAAAGATTGAGATAAAGTTGATGTGAATAAGTGGGATATTCGTTGAGTTGAAACATTGTGGTCCAATCCTGATAGCAACTTCTGAATTCTGATGAGGTAAAAAGAGGCACGGGGCCCTAAAGTCTAGACCCACAGCCCATGCTGATTCTTCAAAATTTATCAGTATCCATGAGTTGGTAACTTTGCATCATGTTTGGTACTCGTAAAATATTCGATAGGTACTTCTTTGAACTTGAAGAACAAGCACAATAATTACTAATTCGAACACAGAACTTCGGGTGCACACTAAAAAGCTTTCGCCGGCTGGAGTTGCAAGTTTTTCACTTCTTGAGTTACACACTTGCTAATGACTGATTCGAACACAATACTTTGGATGTAGATGAAGTGCTCTTACCCACTTTCAAGTTTCAACTTGAAGAACAAGCATAGTAATTACTGTACTGGTGAACACAAGACTTCGGATACAGGAGTAAAACGCTCATAACCAGTTGACTTACAAGCTCTTGCATACACAGAAATTAGATAGTATCAGTGATTGCTCAAAATTAAAACGGCTTGGTAAAAAATTAAAAATTCACACAAGATGATGTGATTCGCACTCATTATGTTACAGATAAAATTTTCATGCAACAACCAAAACCTTTTTATTTCTTCCCTTTTTATGAACACTAATCATTCTACAAATCTCTAATTAACAATAATTTCAAGAAACTGATTTTGTCCTTTGCAAAGAAGCAGCAGAGTTCAAGAACTCGATGCAATCCTCCAAAGCTTCAACTCGATGCGATTCGATAGGCTCGGATACAGACCTTGACCTTGTCAGGTGGTTGGACGATGACACCTTCCGAGACGTCCGCTTTCTTGCTGACAGAATACACACTGCTCTAGCCACCTTCGCTCGGAGGGTTCGTAGCAGTTTGATGGGCGTGGAAAGAACTTGTGTATTTTTGTGCAACCTTGAAGTCCAAATTCTGGTCACCCTGCTCCTACTTCCACCTACTATGGTGCCGCCGCCGCCACCAGCCTGTTTCAGGTACAGGATTGGCTTTTCTTTCACATCAGGACTGAAACTCACCCTCATAGTAGCTCTCCTTGACATTTTAGAGAGAGAGAGAGAGAGAGAGGGTTATGATATGAACAAAAAATAGCACCAGATTGTGGAGCAGATGAGGGTAGTTGGTTTGTTTTGAGGAGTATTTATGGTGGGATTGGATTCAATTTGGGAAAAGAAAGAAAAGGAAACGGGAGGATTGGATTGGATACAGAATGGAAAAGAAAAGGAGAGGATTGGATTGGACTAAAAACTGAGAAATGGTTTGTGTTTGTGTGTGTTAAAAGCAAAATGCTGGTTTGACTACAAAGACCCAGCAATTACAAGCGTTTGGTTTACGCACTCAGTCACTCCACTGGGTTCATATTTAAATACTTGCATGAGCCATGCACACACTGTGAGGGATGTAATAAGATGGTAAATTAATAGATCATTATTAAACCCACATTCTATGTAGGCCGGCCATTGAACTGGATCAAATGGTAACTATATTTTACATAAGGTTTTTAAATCGTATCGATTTATGTTTTTAGATTGTTTGACCATCTGATCTTTCTAAATTGATACTACAAGTGTAGGACATGTTTGTAGGCTAACTTGAACAAAAAGTACTCATCACTGGGCTTCAACTTCTCCAAAATCAATGTTTTCTATTCCCGTTTAGACATTGCAACTATGACATATACGGCAACCAATATATAGATCTCACGTTTCGCATATCATCCTTTTAGCAAAAGATTAAACAATCAATTCAAACAGACTTTATGTAAAAATTGGTACAATTTTCAAAGCTTAGGATGCAATGTGAAAAATTAAAATTTCATGGCTCATTTTAAATATCACCTCAAACTTAGAGGGTGTATATATAATATAGTTAGCTTTTGTTTAGAATTCGATTAATCGTAAGAACATTGTTTGACTCCTTATGTTATATCGTCCTTCGTCTACGCTTACACATCACAGTCTAATATGAACATGCAAAAGTAACTCATCAAAATGACAAAAGAAAAAGTTAATGCGCACATCAAATTGTAATTTGTATGTAATGAAAGAATGACTTTTTTATTTGTGAGAGGTTTGGTATTTGTCTTGATTATGGTTAGAGCTAAAGGTGATTATTATTACCAATCAGACACTAGTAGTAGGTATGAACAGCAGGAAATTTTTGAATCTCTAGTAGTTACCATGGAAGAAGGGATCTCGAAGAAATAGGTTTTGGTCAAAAGAAAAGATTGAGATGGTGGTGGTGGAGCCGTGAGAGGAAGACAAAAGGAGGAGGGAGCAGGAGAGACAAGCACTTGGTATTCTTTTCTCAACAGCAGTATATTTCTTGCTTTTTAGGTGCTCCCGCAGTGCAGTGCAGGCCTACTTTTTCCCGCGGTTGTTCATCAGAATTGTGGACAGAGAGAGAGAGAGAAAGAATCTGTTCTGTACACAGGGGAGGACGACAGATGTGGGTTTGGCTTGAATATTAGGGCACACTTTATTTTATTCTCTCTTGTTTTTGGCAGATGAAAATAAATAGTAAAAAAATCTCGTTGCTGGGACTGGTTCTTTTTTGACTGACTGGTACAATACAATAGGCTCATCCCAGTCCCCAATAAATATAGAATTTGCATATTCAGTCCAGAACTTATTCTCATTGTTTACGACACAAGTAAACATAGTGTACGTAATTAAGTTTACTAACCCAGCGTGCTTTTTCTCGATAATTACGTTTGAATTTCTATCACTCTAATTTAGATTAAATTAATTAAAACACAGTTCGAATAAAAAAATGAAGATGAAACATGAAACACTGCAATGGTTTCATTCATCATGATTCATGATGATGCCTTTTCCTGCTAAATTCTAATTATTTTGTGGCTATTTTTCAGCTCCAATTTGTATTGGATTTTGAGTCTTCCACCACGTTTCGTCGGTGAAGTCTTGTATGAAATCAACATTTCAAGTTTGCGTTCAAAGGTGTCAGCTTTGAATCATGACTTGTTGGAATCAATGTACGTATGCCACTTTTAATACCTAACCTCGTTGCAGCAGTATGGAAGAAAGGAGAGTGGTCCGAGGGTTCTCTATTCACAATATAGATTATTAGATGCTGCTGATGCCATAGATGCCCAGGTGGACCACAACTCTAGGTAGACATCATATTTGTCCCGTCTCTAAGTTTAGCGGGGAGCAGCGTTAAGGTTATGTAGTGTTACAAATTATTTTTACGTAGATATAAGAATGGTAAATTATACTTTACCAATTTAAGTTTGAGGTCTATTGCAGCTTTATATAAAATTTTTAAAAAAAATTCATTTTCATACCTCACGTACTATTTTATTTCAATATAGTACATCCGTTACATTTTTCATCTATTGGTTCGTTAAGAGCTGACGTGGCTACCAAATTTGTGCCACGTGGCAAAAAAAAATTTTATACATTAAAAATATTATAATATTGCCCTATTAGAGAGAGAAAAAAAAAACTAAAACTCAGAAACCCATCCCCCCGACCCATTCCCTATCTTCCACTCTCTTCTCTTGCCCAAAAACCTACTTCTCCCTCTTCATCTCCCTAACCCACCTTCTCCACCTTCTCTCTCTCCTTCACTCTCTTCACCTACACCTTCTCCCTAAAACTCAGCTCGTTGAACAACTTGTCTCATAGAAACTCCACGAGGCTCAGACCCTAACCATATTCGTAGATCCGTGGATTACGACACCGTGACTTCAGCGATGAACATAGTCGCCGAGAAGGTGAAGAACGAAGGTGACAAAGGAGAGATTGTTGCAGGCCATGGCGACCCGCTCCACTCGAAAACCGTTGAAGTGGTGGATGTGGTTTGGAGAACTTGAAGAGAAATCCAACCTCGGGGAACTAGCTGGACAGTGGCAGCGAGCTTGGACTGGGCCTTCTAGGCTAGGGAGTTGTGGTGAGAGGTGACGTAGAGGGAGAGGAGGAAGAGGGTGATTGCCCAGATCCCCTTTTCAATATTATTTTTTTTGGGGGCGGAGGGGGGGTGTTGAGGGGAAGGGGAAGGGGAAGGAAGATGATGTTTTTTTATAATTTTAATAATAGGGTAAAAATTATTATATTTTTAAATGTATAAGAAAATTATTTTTTTGCCATGTGACATAAAGTTGGCAGCCACATCAGCATAAATGTGGATTCTTTATTTGTCACGTCATCACTTAACGATTTACTTAACATATTTTCAAACAAATGTATGAAATTGAAATAAAATGATAAGTAAATGTATGAAATTGAAATGTTTTAAAGATGTTATAAAGAATTGAACTTTACCCCAAACCTGAAAGGGTAAAATATAATTTACCGATATAATAATATGTTTAATCTAATTGATATCGATGACACGAATAAAGAATTGTGGGATAGGGTTTTTTTGTGGTGAATTTTTCGTGATTACTAAGGATGTTTGCTTAATTAGGGAGTTTCCCCAAATCACTTTGAGCAAGGAAAGAGTAGTTCTTTGATAGTTTGATGACTGAGCCTTTATGAATATTTTTGCACGTGAAAGTACGCCCTATTGTTTTTGCTTTGTCGTTAAAGAAAGAAAAAAAAGAATAATACTGTATTTGTTGTGATCTATTTTATTTGACAAGGAGAAAGGGGCTAGCAGCAAAGACAGAGAAATGTGTTTGTAGAATCGTATAGATGAATGTGTGTGTTATTCCTCCTACGTAGTGCCTTTATTTATAGTAATAAGATGGAGAAGAAATCCTTCATTCCCAAAGAATACAAGTCTATATAAAAAAGAATAACTAGAATCAAATCTAATCTATGATTTACACAATCACGCTTAAATTAAAAAGTTACCAACAATACTCTATTTTTCTCTATTGCACACTCTTTTTTCTTTTTATTCGTTGGATTGGATAATTGAAATGAAAACCATAAAGACGATTAAACATGAGTTTGTAGAAGGAAAAAAGGTACGTAATTATCATTTTAAAAAAATAAATCAATAAATGTGGCGACCCGTCCCAAACTTTCTATGTAAATTCTCCCCGTGCGTGTAAAATGACGATTATGCCCCTTATCGTTGAATAATATAACACGTTATATTAAGTTATTTCGGTTAAACTATAGTGTTACAACACTTACATTCTTAGGAAATATTAGTAAAAAACTTACGTAATACCCGTATTACCCTCACCGACTCATTCCTCTACACCTCACCAAACTTATTCCATTAACCCAATATTCTTCTATTATCTGTTGTCTGAAACCCACTCAGAATTCTTTTATCCAAACCCCGTCCCTTACAACTCACGAATCCACCATTGCTGTGACTCAATCATAACCTTATCAACGGAATAATATAACTCAAGTCTCAGATTCAACCTCTCTCTCATCGCAGATTTCAAACACTATCTCTCTCATCGAAAACTCAAACTTCAAACTTTCTCTCTCTACCCTTCCACACGGAGCAAATTCGAAAATCACTCAAACCTCGAAGATTTGAGAATCCAAGATCACAGTTGGATTGCTGAGGATCTCACGAATCCATCTACACCAATTTCAGGTAAAGACTCGAACGTTTTTACGTCGAACTTTCATTTCCCGATTATAGCACTGTTCATCGAGTTTTTAATGGTGAAGTTCTAGAACAAACCAAGATCACCACTATCTTTAAAACCTTCCCAGGAACCCCGGAGTAACTCGTTGGAGGAAATTGGACGTTGGAATCGCGAGTTTCGAACTTGGCCAAGATTCGTAGGATTTTTCCGGCGAGATTCTTTGAGATTTGAATCCCAAAACATGTATAACTATGTTCTACTCATTCCCAGCTTTCCATTGGTATAAAATTCATAAAAAATGGATTAAAAATGAAGAAGATATGAAGCAAACAAGAAATTCCCAGTTTCCGGCGACCGGAGACTCACCGGAGTTCAACCAGAGAAGACGACGGAATATTTCGTCAACTCTGACGGAATATTCTGACGCCGTCAGTTATCTTTAACGGTCACAGTTAATATTTAACGGAATATTCCGAGGAATATTCCAACGCCGTCAGTCAAAACTAACGGTTTCCGTTAAGACTTGACGGAATATTCTGAAGAATATTCCTAACGGCATTGAATAGACTGTCCACGTGCGTGGCACGTGACCGCGCGTGGGGGCGCGTAGGTCCATGCCATGTATGGCGCATGAGGGCGCGTGACAAGCCCAAAAATAAATATAAAAATATGGGGATGTTCGTGTTGATGAGTAGATCAATTTAGTGTATTTAAATCTTAGGATTGAGCAATACATGGGAATTTTATCTAAGTTTCCGTAATTAAGCGTTAATTAATTCGTATAAATTATGTATAAATAGGAGAAATATATCTGGAGGAATTACAAGACCAAGCTAGGCCCGGAGACTACGACCCAACGACGTACTTGTGAGTGGGCAGTTTGTTTTCATACTTATACATATTCACAGTTTCCAAAAGTTCATGAATGATTCACTTTACATATATATTGTCGAATAAATGTTACGTATGACATAATTGTGATAAATGCTGCTATATGGTTGAGATATAATTGTCATGATATCCATACATGTTTATGTACATACTCATCTGCTGCACCGGTGTTAGTACTCGCCCCAGGGTCAGGGCCAGTCCTTCACGTGTATGTTCACATCGCACCGTTCGCTCGTCTGGATCCAGGTTAGGTGCCAGTCCTGTCGGGTAGATTGCGTTAGGCAATCCGACTTGTATGTGATGTGCTTTTGCACCAGTCTTCACGTGATCGTAGTACTTGAGCGTATTGATTACACCCAGTCCTGTTCGAGTCAGAGTTATCTGTTCGAACTTGTGTGCCAGCATTAGATGGATGAGTACCTAGTTATATTGCCTTATATCATTGCCACATGATTATATAACTGCAGCATCGATCTTATCATGAATTGACTTGTATATTGTCGGTTATACTTGGCTTTATTATTGTGGATATATATATACGTACGTACTTACTCATAATGTACCCCTTAATAAAGGAAACTATAATTGTTTTACGGCGAGGGGTTAGTATGTTCAAAACCAAACGTTTTCACATAAGTTTGTTTTGCTGACCCACTCAACTTTGTTTTTCGCCCCTCCAGGACCTAGATAGCTGTTCTGCGTGGCATTCGAGGAACCTTGAAACGTTTCTGACATTCGGCATTCCGCTTCTGACGTATGAACTTATCACTTTGTGTAATAAGCGTACTTTAGTTGCTTAACTACTCTTCTGTAGTCGTTCCCTTGTTAAGCTCTGAATAACTATAGTGGGCCACACCCACGTTTGTGCACTCTGTCACTATTTCAAACGTTAATTGATTCTATGTTTATTTCAAATTTATACACTTTTACATCACTTACCCCTATGGTTACGTCACTTCACAGTGACGCCCAGCATGCGTCGACCTTTCCGGGTCGGGGCGTGTCAGCTTGGTATCAGAGCACTAGGTTTAGATAGTCCTGTCATTCCTAGGGTGTTTAAACTCTTGTCTTCTTATGTCAGAAACATGGCACCTCGAAAAGAGCCCCGTACTCCCGTCGAGAACAACTTCCCGGGTTTGGAGCAATTTGGCGAGGCTATCGCCAACGCTATCCAGTCGGCACTCCGTCCTCCCCAGAGGAACACCCTAGATTTGGTAGCGCGATTGAAGATAGATGAGCTATTCGGCACGGAAGGGCCAGAGAAGTCGGAAACTTGGCTCGATCATGTCGAGAAGACCTTCGAAGTCATGCATCGCTAGGGGAACCTACCCAAGGAGATATGGGTCGATACAGCCACTTGGTTCTTGCGTAAGGGAGCGGAATCCTGGTGGAAACAGGAGAAGCGTTCCTTATCCGCTGAGGATATTACTGACTGGGATACTTTCAAACACATTTTCCAAACTAGCTTCATTCCCCCAACATATCTGGATAGGAAAAAGAACGAGTTCACAGAGCTGAAACAGGGCAAGATGTCAGCCACCGAATACCATCGGAAATTCACAGATCTGTCCCGCTACCATCCCGAGACGGCTGCTAATCCTCAAGAGATGCTCCGTCTGTTCAAGAAGGGAACCCAAAAGAAATTACGCACCCTGGCGACTGCTATCCATTGTAACACCTATCAGGAGTTCTTCGAGATCTTGCTTCGGGTGGAGGAGTCGGAAAACGCTCCCGATGACAATGAGGAAGATAAGGGCAGGAATACCCAGAGGAACAATAACAATTGGCAGTCTTCGCTTGGTCCACGGAGGACCCAGAACTTCAAAAGGAACGGAAATGGTTCAGGATCGTCCCAAGAAGGTTCTAACTCTGGTACTCATAACCGAGGAGGCAGGTTCAATGGCAACTCTCGCTTCTAGGCTCAAGGAAACTCCAACAGTTTAGAGCCCCAATTCTGCCATAGGTGTAACACTCGTCACTATGGTGAGTGTAAAAGGGGAACCGGAGGATGTTACACTTGCGGACAGCAAGGGCATAGGGCCTATAATTGCCCTCAGAATCAGAAGAATCAGCCTGCTATTATGCCACCTGCAGTCCCCATACAGCAACGCCCTGCACCTGGTAATCGTCAGCTGATAGGCTATGGTGGAGCTTTCCACTATCAGGGAGACGTAGCCCCGCACCAAGAAGGACCATACCAGTATCCGGTTGAGGCACCCTACTATCAGACGGGGAATCAGCAGATTCAGGGAGGTTACCCGCAGTACCAGTGAGAATATATGCACAACGGAGGACAGTATCAGAATTGGGATGTAGCGTCCGGCAGTGGAGGTGCAGGCAGACAGACACTTCCACCCTCTCAGGGTCAAGGGAATCAGGGCCGAGGAAACCAGACTCAGGCAAATAGAGGTCGTGGAGGCAGACAGCAAGCTCAGGGGAGGGTCAACAATATCACCTTCCAAGAAGCCCAGGCAGACCCGAACTTGATAACGGGTACGTTGAATGTTCTAGGCCACCATGCAAAAGTTTTAATTGATTCGGGTGCTACACATTCAGTTATTTCCCATAAGTTTGCTCAAACAACCCAACCACATCCCACTTCACTCAGTTTTGAGTTAGAATTCTCGATGCCTAGGGGAGAAATATGTTATGTTAACTCGGAGTATCGAGGATGTCCCATCCTTATCGAAGATGTAGTAATGTCGGCTAATCTCGTTCCGTTGGATATCGTTGATTTTGACGTTATCTTAGGCATGGATTGGTTGAACTACTACAGAGCCCATCTAGATAGCTATCGAAAGGTAGTTACTTTTCATCGACCAGACGTGCCTAGTATCACGTTTGTTGGTGAACGAAATGGTCTAAGGCGCGAAATTATCACCGCAGTGAGGGCGAGAAGAATGTTGAGCAAGGGCTGTCAAGGCTACTTAGCTCATGTAGTGCTATCTGAAGAGGCTACTGCGTCAGTGAACGACATCGAAGTGGTCAGACATTTTCCAGATGTATTTCCTGAAGACTTACCTGGTTTACCCTCGGATCGCGAAGTAGAATTCACCATTGATCTACTTCCCGGCACTAATCCTATTTCTCTTGCACCTTATCGTATGGCTCCAGCAGAGTTGAAGGAACTTAAAATTCAGTTACAAGAACTTGTTGATAAAGGCTTCATTCAACCAAGCACTTCCTCTTGGGGAGCTCCAGTTCTGTTTGTGAAGAAGAAGGACGGAACTATGAGATTGTGCATCGATTACAGACAGTTGAATCGGGTGACGATTAAAAATCGTTATCCGTTACCTCGTATTGATGATCTCTTTGACCAGCTTAGAGGAGCTTGTGTATTTTCGAAGATTGATCTAAGGTCTGGTTACTACCAATTGAAGATCAGACACGACGATGTCCCGAAAACAGCTTTCCAAACTCGATATGGTCATTACGAATTCCTTGTGATGCCATTTGGGTTGACTAATGCACCAGCAGTTTTCATGAACCTGATGAATCGAGTATTTCATCCATACCTCGACAAGTTCGTCATTGTTTTCATAGACGATATCTTGGTGTATTCTAAGAATGAAGCTGACCATGCCAGGCACTTGCATTTAGTGTTGGAGAAGCTAAGGGAGAGTAAGTTGTATGCTAAGTTTAGCAAATGTCAGTTTTGGCTAGACCAAGTGTCGTTTCTGGGGCACGTGATATCAGCTCAGGGTGTGCTTGTTGATCATCAGAAAATATTCGCCGTTGAGAATTGGGAGCAACCTCAGACGGTTACCGAGATACGATGTTTTCTTGGTCTTGCTAGCTATTATCGACGCTTCGTGAAGAATTTCTCGGCTATTGCACTACCTCTGACGAAGTTGACCAGGAAGGGAGTTCCATTCGTATGAAGTGGGGAGTGTAAAAAGAGTTTCCAACAGTTGAAGTACTTTCTCATTCATGCACATGTCTTAGCACTTCCCGATGACAAAGGGGACTTCGAGATCTACAGTGATGCGTCTCTGAATGGTCTTGGATGCGTGCTAATGCAACATGGGAATGTAATCGCGTATGATTCACACCAACTAAAGCCTCATGAGAAGAACTACCTCACTCATGACCTTGAATTGGCGGCAATCGTGTTTGCTCTGAAGATTTGGAGACATTACCTTTATGGAGAGAAGTGTACAATCTTCATTGATCATAAGAGCCTAAAGTACATTTTCACTCAGCCAGAGCTCAATCTCCGACAACGAAGATGGATGGAGTTGCTTAGTGACTATGACTGTACTATTGAGTACCACCCAGGTCGTGCTAATACCGTAGCAGATGCTCTTAGCAGGAAACCTCATGCTCGACTTAATACTCTTATTGCAAGTCATCTTCCTGTATTGACCGATCTACGATCTACTGGCGTAACCTTGGAAACAGCGCGACGATGAGCCTTAATTGCAAGTTTTCAGGTCAGACCTATCCTGTTGGATCGTGTTCTTGAAGCCCAAAAGAACAATACAGAAATTCAAGAGTTGATACAGGCGGTATCGGAAGGGAGGAAGAAAGATCTAAGGGTCAGAGACAGTGATGGCATGTTGATGCAGGGTACTCGGATGTACGTACCTAATATTGGAGAACTAAAGAAGGAGATACTAGATGAAGCGCACATTTCTGCTTATACGATGCATCCTGGAAATACCAAAATGTATCATACCATCCGACAGTTTTACTATTGGCCTGGTATGAAAAGGGAGGTTGCTGAGTATGTCAGCCGATGTGCAATTTGCCAACAGGTTAAGGTGGAAAGAAAGAGGCCTTTCGGATTACTACAACCACTCCCGATACCTCAGTGGAAATGGGAGAACATCACGATGGATTTCGTGTACAAGTTACCCCGTACGCGAAATGGTTATGATGGTATCTGGGTTATCGTTGACCGACTCACTAAGTCATCACACTTCATACCTGTTCGTGAGAATTTCTCGTTAGACCAATTGGTCAAACGGTTTGTCTCCGAAGTGGTAAAGTATCACGGAGTCCCTATTAGCATCATTTCTGATCGGGACCCCCGTTTACCTCGAAGTTCTGGAAAGCTTTTCAGGAAGCTTTGGGTACAAGATTGCTTTACATCACCGCCTATCATCCTCAAACCGATGGACAGTCGGAAAGAACAATCCAAACTTTGGAAGACATGTTGAGATCGTCAGTTCTACAGTTTGGAGACGCTTGGCACAAGCGCTTGCCGTTGATAGAATTCGCCAACAACAACAGTTTTCATTGTAGCATTGGTATGGCCCCATTTGAAGCGTTGTATGGGAAACCGTGCCGTACTCCTTTGTGTTGGTCAGAAGTAGGTGAACGGGTATTGGTGGGCCCGGAAATCGTGGATGAGACAACACAGAACATTCAAGTAATAAAGGCTAATCTCAAAGCGGCTCAAGATCGACAGAAAAGTATTGCTGACCGACATTCCACTGACAGAGCCTATGAGGTTGGCGATATGGTGTTCTTGAAGTTATTGCCATGGAAAGGCGTTGTGCGTTTTGGAAAGAAAGGGAAGCTTAGCCCTAGGTACGTTGGACCGTACCAGATCATCGAGCAAATTGGAGAGGTTGCTTATCGACTCGCTTTGCCACCAGAGTTAGCGAGAGTACATAATGTATTTCATGTATCGATGTTACGGAGATACGTCTCGGATCCATCACACGTGATCCCTCCTCAACCGTTGGAAATCAACCCCGATTTGACTTACGACGAGGTTCCAGTGACGATTCTTGACTGGAAGGATAAGGTTCTTAAGAACAAGACCGGACGGATGATAAAGGTCTTATGGAGAAATCACTCAGTAGAGGAAGCTACTTGGGAAACAGAAGAGCGTATGAGAGATTTGTACCCACGTTTGTTTTATGGTTTCGACATGTAATTGATGTTGAAATTTCGGGGACGAAATTTTTATAAGGGGGGTAGATTGTGGCGACCCGTCCCAAACTTTCTATGTAAATTCTCCCCGTGCGTGTAAAATGACGATTATGCCCTTTATCGTTGAATAATATAACACGTTATATTAAGTTATTTCGGTTAAACTATAGTGTTACAACACTTACATTCTTAGGAAATATTAGTAAAAAACTTACGTAATACCCGTATTACCCTCACCGACTCATTCCTCTACACCTCACCAAACTTATTCCATTAACCCAATATTCTTATATTATCTGTTGTCTGAAACCCACTCAGAATTCTTTTATCCAAACCCCGTCCCTTACAACTCACGAATCCACCATTGCTGTGACTCAATCATAACCTTATCAACAGAATAATATAACTCAAGTCTCAGATTCAACCTCTCTCTCATCGCAGATTTCAAACACTCTCTCTCTCATCGAAAACTCAGACTTCAAACTCTCTCTCTACCCTTCCACACGGAGCAAATTCGAAAATCACTCAAACCTCGAAGATTTGAGAATCCAAGATCACAGTTGGATTGCTGAGGATCTCACGAATCCATCTAAACCAATTTCAGGTAAAGACTCGAACGTTTTTACGTCGAACTTTCATTTCCCGATTATAGCACTGTTCATCGAGTTTTTAATGGTGAAGTTCTAGAACAAACCAAGATCACCACTATCTTTAAAACCTTCCCAGGAACCCCGGAGTAACTCGTTGGAGGAAATTGGACGTTGAAATCGCGAGTTTCGAACTTGGCCGAGATTCGTAGGATTTTTCCGGCGAGATTCTTTGAGATTTGAATCCCAAAACATGTATAACTATGTTCTACTCATTCCCAGCTTTCCATTGGTATAAAATTCATAAAAAATGGATTAAAATGAAGAAGATATGAAGAAAACAAGAAATTCCCAGTTTCCGGTGACCGGAGAAGACGACGGAATATTCCGTCAACTCTGACGGAATATTCTGATGCCATCAGTTATCTTTAACGATCACAGTTAATATTTAACGGAATATTCCGAGGAATATTCCAACGCCGTCAGTCAAAACTAACGGTTTCCGTTAGGACTTGACGGAATATTCCGAAGAATATTCCTAACGGCGTTGAACAGACTGTCCGCGTGCGTGGCACGTGACCGCGCGTGGGGGTGCGTAGGTCCGTGCCATGTACGGCGCGTGACAAGCCCAAAAATAAATATAAAAATATGGGGATGTTTGTGTTGATGAGTAGATCAATTTGGTATATTTAAATCTTAGGATTGAGCAATACATGGGAATTTTATCTAAGTTTCCGTAATTAAGCGTTAATTAATTCGTATAAATTATGTATAAATAGGAGAAATATATCTGGAGGAATTACAAGACCAAGCTAGGCCCGGAGACTACGACCCAACGACGTACTTGTGAGTGGGCAGTTTGTTTTCATACTTATACATATTCACAGTTTCCAAAAGTTCATGAATGATTCACTTTACGTATATATTGTCGAATAAATGTTACGTATGACATAATTGTGATAAATGCTGCTATATGGTTGAGATATAATTGTCATGATATCCATACATGTTTATGTACATACTCATCTGCTGCACCGGTGTTAGTACTCGCCCCAGGGCCAGGGCCAGTCCTTCACGTGTATGTTCACATCGCACCGTTCGCTCGTCTGGATCCAGGTTAGGTGCCAATCCTGTCGGGTAGATTGCGTTAGGCAATCCGACTTGTATGTGATGTGCTTTTGCACCAGTCTTCACGTGATCGTAGTACTTGAGCGTATTGATTACACCCAGTCCTGTTCGAGTCAGAGTTATCTGTTCGAACTTGTGTGCCAGCATTAGATGGATGAGTACCTAGTTATATTGCCTTATATCATTGCCACATGATTATATAACTGCAGCATCGATCTTATCATGAATTGACTTGTATATTGTCGGTTATACTTGGCTTTATTATTGTGGATATATATATACGTACGTACTTACTCATAATGTACCCCTTAATAAAGGAAATTATAATTGTTTTACGGCGAGGGGTTAGTATGTTCAAAACCAAACGTTTTCACATAAGTTTGTTTTGCTGACCCACTCAACTTTGTTTTTCGCCCCTCCAGGACCTAGATAGCTGTTCTGCGTGGCATTCGAGGAACCTTGAAACGTTTCTGACATTCGGCATTCCGCTTCTGACGTATGAACTTATCACTTTGTGTAATAAGCGTACTTTAGTTGCTTGACTACTCTTCTATAGTCGTTCCCTCGTTAATCTCTTAATAACTATAGTGGGCCACACCCACGTTTGTGCACTCTGTCACTATTTCAAACGTTAATTGATTCTATGTTTATTTCAAATTTATACACTTTTACATCACTTACCCCTATGGTTACGTCACTTCACAGTGACGGCTAGCATGCGTCGACCTTTCCGGGTTGGGGCGTGTCAATAAAGCTTTTAATAAATGGTGCATGGGCCTGACCTCCTTAAGTTGGGCTAATCTTTTTTCATCACTATTTTGATGGACCTAGCATATATCAATTGTCCAAAATAGTTCGCAAACTAAGTGGGAACAGACTCCTTCATGCTAATGTGTCAAAAGGAAAAAAACTCTACTCTTTATCCTCTCCGGAATGTCTGAATCCTTTTTGTGAGAATTTTGGAAATTTTCAAATTGTGTTCGTTTATCGTACATCGTGCGATCAAAGATCTTTTTAAATACTTTTATTTAAAATTAAATATAAATAGTATTTGACGAAAACTGACCTCACGATATACGATAAACAGATACGATTTGAGAATCCTTAGAATCCTCACAAAGAGGATCCGGAAAGGATCCTCGGAATCTTCTCCGAAGGCTAGGGGTCCCAAACATCCAGTTGGCAACGAGGTTTCTATTATCTGCACTTCCCAGGTTGTTCCGTTGGGGTGCGTTTGGTACGTGGGACGGGACGGGACGGAACGGGACGAAGCGTTCCGTCCTGCGTTTGGTGAGCCAAAAATGGGTGGAACACGCTGTTCCACGGGACAGAAATTGGGTGTTTTTGCGTTCCACCTCTTCCCCTCGGAACGGGTTGTTCCACGTATATGGAACACAAAAATTCCACTGTCTACCCTCCCTCTCTCTGCCGCAGCCTCCCTCTCCCGTAGCTTCGTTACCCTTCATCTCTCCTGCCGCCATGATCACACGCAGATTCAGCTCCAAGCTTTCAAGACTCTCTCGTCATCATTCATCATTGTCTGCATCCTCCACCTACCTCGCCGCCCAAAACCCTAAAACCCCAGACCATTTCACTCACTCCTCCAATTCCACTCTCTCCCCAAATCCTTTCAAATCTTCATCAAACCCCACCACCATTATCAATCATTACATAAAATCATCAAATCCAAAACCCAAAAACCATAATCTAACTTAGGTACCCAATTCAAAATCCATTACTCAAAACACTGAATTCAAAAAAATCAATCTTGGTCTTACTTTTACACAATCGTGCTCAAGTTTCAGTACCAATTTGTGCAATCCTAGGTTTAATGGGTTAGCAGATCAAAAACCCAGATTTTTTTCAACCTCTTCTAGTTCACTGTCACCGGATTCAGAATCTGAAAAATCCCAAATGCTTCCTCAATGGCTTGAAGAGAAAGATAGTTTGATTTAAATTGGGGAAAAATAGTTTGATTTACTGGAATTGAAGAGAAAGATAATGAAATGAAGAGAAATTTGATTTTTTTTGGGAGATCTGAGCATGCGGGAGAGAGAGAGAGAGTCAAATGGAAGAAGAGAAAGCAGAGAAACAGGAGAGAGAGAGAGAGAGAGAGAGAGAGAGAGAGAGAGAGTCAAATAAAAGGGGTAAGTTAGTCATTTAATCCAGTTTCGTTCTGTTCCATCTTGCCAGTACCAAACATGACATGAATCTTTGTTCCGTTCCGTCCCGTCCCGTCCTGTCTGCGTACCAAACGCACCCTTGGTTACAACTTCCATTTTCATTCTAAGCAAACAACCTAAACAAAACCAAATAAATCTTGTTTTTATTCCCAGCATAACAGCAATAAGAAAGCAAAACCTGCATTAAACAATACAAGTAACAGGCTAGCCATGGAGTTAGCGGAGATTCTTGGCTGCAAATGTCCTTCACGAGACGTATAGATAGCCGTCTTACTATCTTTCTCGTCAGGTGATCTATTTGTACGTTAAATTTTTTGTGATTAATGTCGAGACATACACATCATGGACAAGTTTTTTACATTAAATTTCTGCAGATCAAGTACAGAAAGCAAACAATTGTCTTACCACTCTCATACAATTCTCAAATGGAGTAATTAAGACTGTAGGCCATATTCTTGCCGGTCTTTTCAAAGTTGTTATTCACCTTCACTAAAACAGCATGCATGCTTTTCTCAGTTTATTTCAAAGATAGAGCTATTTACAAATTTATTTTTATTTTCTACAAGTTTGTGTTAATTTTTTTTACCATTGATTATTCATTAAATTTGATGATCGGAAATTAAGAGAGGTGTATGAGAAGTAAAAATGAGAGTGTGGATAACACTATCCTATTTCAAAAGTTTGTTTACTTCGCCCAACTAGGGGTAAAACCTCTCTAACTCTTGGAGTAAGTCTCAAATTTTTTCTTCTATTCCCCCCTCCTCATTTCATTCCAACCCTTGTGCTAAAATGGGGTTAAGTGTTACAACTTAAAAAAAAAAGCCAAATTCCAGCCAAGATTTAGGCCAAACTCAGTGGTGGAGCCCATGCGTGAGAGTGAGAAACAGCAACTGAAACGCACCTGCCAGGCAAGGATGCGCGCACGCGCCAAGCCCATCAAGTATGCCGACGTCACCCACATGGGCTTGTCGCCCACTTGTCCCATGCAATAATGAGCCTAACGGCTCTATATCTAATCGAACGGCCAATTTTAAACGGGCTGTTAATTGATCCAATGGTCCAAGTTCAAATTTCTTTTTTTAGTTTTATATTTATATATTTATATATTTATTGACTCTAATGGTTGAGATCGAATATAATCAAATCTAATGGTAAAAAAAAGATCTAATGGCCCAAATTTGAATACAACAGCTAAAATAATTAAATTTTTTATTTAACTCAAAATTCACCCAAAAATTTATACATCTCTATCATGTGTTTCATATTCTTCCATAGTGTTTCATGAGTTTCATGTGTCAATTTAGTGATTTTTCAATATTTATTGGAATTTTAATATTTTTAGATTAAAATGTTCATAAAATTAATTTTGGATAGTCTACGTAATTTTTGTTAAAAGTTAATTTTTTTTTAAAAAAAAGCCTATATTCATTTTTTAATAACCTGGAGCTAAAATTTCAAGCCTGAAAGGTTGGAGAAGAAAAGCTATTTCTGGGTTAAAACCTAAATTTTCTTAGCTAAAAATTTTAGGTTTTAACCTAAGGGTTGGAGATAGTCTAAGGAATGTATTTGGGGTGGAAATGTTGGGATTTTGGATTTGGGGGTAGGAATTTAGGTCTGCTCCCCACCCAGGACAGATAAGGCAAATGGGCCTAACACATCAACTGTAGCAACACGTGAGACTATCTCCAAGAGAGAGGTGGGAAACAAAAAAAATAACTCAAAATTTGGGCCCAAAACCTCTTCAAGGGGTGTATTTTGAGGTGGAAAAAATAAATATTATGGGTTTGAGAGTGGGTATTTGGGTCTTGCATCCATCCAGATGGATAAGATTGTAAGTGGGCTGAAGGACCGACGTGAGACTAGCTGCAGCAGCCAGCCCATGTGAAGACAACCCAACACAGGCCCACGGAAGTCATCTGAAACATCCACAAGATAGATTATATAGAAACTAATTCCAAAATTATTAGCCAAAAAAAAAATTAACAAAATACAAAAGTTTAACAAATTATAAAGTTAGGGTGGAGATTTTAGGTCCCTTACCGTTAGAGGAAAAAATTGCCTAACCTCATACGTACAAGTAAACAATAGAAAATACATGGCTAAATTTTGGGATTTTAACCCCTAGGGTTGGAGATAACTTAACGAACAGCTCGTGCAGGCCTCGCTCAACAGATGTAACAGAAGTGACGAATTGTCTGTAGGCGAGTGCACGAAAAGCAACTTTTCTATGGCCCAAATTGGTGTGTCATTGACATCCAATTGTTGTCGCGTCTCTTGAGTTTTGATCCAATGTGGCGCACCCAACTACATTTCTTTTTTAATCTAACGGCTTCAATTCAATTCAATCAACTTTAATGGTAATAAAAAGGATCTAATTGCTCAAATTTAAATTCAACTCTCAAGATCATATTATTAATTAATCCAAATCAGATGCAACACCAAAACTCTTCCAAAACTCCATAAACACCCATCCATTTGTTCACTAATCCATAAAAATAAAAAATAAAAATAAAAAATAAAAAATAATTCAATTTTCTCATATTTTACTACTAAATTTATTTTTTTCAGAATTTGAATTTTTTTACATCAAAATTTTCATAAAAATAATATAAAGGAGATTAAATAAAAACTATCCAAAATTATTGGCCAAAAAGAAAAAATCAGCAAAATACAAATTTTAACAAACTATAAAGTTTGGGGGCGGTGAGAATTATAGGTTGCTTACCGTTGAACTATTAGATGAAAAAATAGGCTAACATCATACATATAAATGACAGTCGAAAACAAAGGGCTAAATATTGGAATTTTAGACTCTTGGGTTAGAGATAGCCTAAATAAAAATGCTTACAGAAAAGAAAAATCCCACCACAGTTTGACACACCCCGACCCGAAAAGTCCACTTGGACTTTGAATCGAGTTGTGCTGGCCAACACCTCGAGGGTGACGAAGCCATAAAGTGTAGTGTAGTGGAAGAAAAATGTGAATAAATTTAAACCTAAAAGTGCCTAGTCAAGAAAGTGTGCAGGTGAGCGGGATTAAACCCTATTCACACGTGATATCAGAGCATAAGACAGTACAGTAAACAGGATGAGGGTTATACCACTAAAGGTAACCATCTCCTAAGATTTGCCAGAATCCTTGTATATACGTAAGAACAGCTACTAAACCTGGAAGGGCAAAAAACAAAGTTGAGTGGGTCCGCAAAACAATGCTTATACGAAAACCTTTATTTTTTAATGTACTAACCCCTCGCCGTAAAACAAGTATAGTTTCCTTAAAACATACTACGTAAGTATGTAAACAATAATACGATAGCAATATAATCATAAATATGCCCAGTCATGATATATCAATTGCCACAGTAATATAATCAGGTGATAATCAATTATAAACAGTTTGCTCATCATCTAAGCTAGCACACGAGTCGGAGTTGCCTAAAGCAACTTGTACGACAAGACTGGGTGTAATAATGCGTTCTAGTACTACAATCACGTGAAGATTGATGCTAAGCACGGTCACATACAAGTCTGAACTGCCTGATGCAGTCTGTACGACAAGACTGACACCTAAACTTGGATCCAAGGTGAGCGAATGATGCAGATGTGAACATACATGTGAAAGACTGGCCCTGGCCTTGGCCTGGGCGGAGTACCAACACCGAGGTGCAGTAAGATGAGCATATACAAATATGTATGAATGTCATGACAGTAATATCCTAACCATCACTAGCAGAGCCAAATACAAGGCTCCCCTAGGCTATAACATAGGGAAAGTTTTAGATCTTTAAGCTTAAAAATATTAATCTTTGGGCTACTTTATGAATTTTAATTGTCATATTCTACTTAGGAAATGAAAATTTGGATCTTAATGCTGCTTTTAAGGAAAATAAGAGCTAATAAATGTTAAATAAACTCATCACTTTAATATCGTAGTATTAAATTAAAACTTCCATACCACAATTGGTTCTTTATTTTATTCACTTGAAAGTTATGAAGGCTAGAAGTCTAGAAACATAGTATAAATTTCTTACTTCAAATTATTACTTTCAAGATTACTATTATATAACTTTATGTAGGCAACAAAAGATTAAAAAATTGATTCGTATCATAATTTGAGCCTAGTCCACCCACCGAATAATTTCTGGCTACACCATTGCTAACCATATAGTAACATTTATCACATTTCGTATCACAATATCAAATACTTGGCAATATAAGCATAAAATGAAGTAAATACACATTTATGAAAACTATAAATATGTATAGATTATAAAATAAACTGCCCACTCATAAATACGCAGTCGAAACGAAGCCTCCTAGCTTGACTTAATCCCGTACGTCCTCGAAATACGTTTCCCTATACGTGAAATAACTATTTACGAATTAATTAAAGCACATATACGGAGACCTAAATAAAACCTTCGTAGATTACCCAAACATAGGGTTTGAATATACGAAATCGATCTACTCGACGTCACGGACCTACACAAATTGACAGAAGGTCAATTGGAGGCTGGACGCGCCACCACCCGCTGCACGAGCCGATGACCTATGCGAGCGCACTCGCGCTCACGCGCTGCAAGTACAACCGTACTTTCCTTATTCACGAGTTACTGCGTTTTTTGCAGGTTGAAGGTCCAACTTCCTGAGCTCCTAACAAGCTCGATTTTCAACCAAATTCAATTCTACAAAAACCAAATTAAAGCTAGGAATGTGATGAATCGATCCATATTCACAGAAAGTTCATATGTGGTCCGTGTTGTCTAGAAATATGGTCTGAAAGTGGCCAAATGGCCACAGTTCGAGATTTCCATAAAATTGAAAATTTCTTCCTAACTTTCAGAGTTGGTTTCTAACTCGATACTTAACCAAACTTGATGATTCAAAAGCTATTTGGAAGGCTCGGTGGAGAACGAGGTTGGCCGGAAAAATGGCTAGAAAGTGACCAAATGGTCACGGTTCATTGGCTAGAAAACGGAGCAACCTCCCCTCCTCGAGCTTTCTGTGCAAAACGTTTGTTCAAAACATGTACATGAGATCCATATCAACTCATAGGAATGAGATGAAGGTTCTAAGGATTTCCCGAGGCTTACCTAAGCCGTGAACGGCCTGAAAATCGTTAAACCAAGACTCACTGAGTCGGACCTTCCAAGTTAGTGAGTCAAAACTCGTCCGTTCTCGAATCTGGTTGCATGGTTGTGTACGTGGTGGTGAGATGAACACAATGGTGAAGTTTGTTTGTCACATTTGTGTGTTTTGAGGGTGGTTTTTCCTTGTTGCAGAGAGGAAGAGAGTTCGGGGAGAAAGGGAGAAGAAGAGAGAGAGAGTGAGGTTTTAATTTTCTAAAATTTGATTGGGTGATGGGTTGTGAGGTCTATTCCTGATTGGTTGCCAACAATAAGGGAATGGGTGTGAGTGGTGGAGAGGAAAATAAGGAAAAAAGCAAAAGTTGAATTTGATTGGTGGATGAGATGGGGGAACACAAGTCCCCTTTTTGAGGAATGGGTTGTACAATTTTCAATGTACAAAATCTGCCTCCTTACAGTGTTTCAAGCACTGACAAATCTGTACGCGCGTGTACAAAATACCGGTAACTAACGTACTTTAATGTAGCGTAACTTCTTCGTTACAAATCCGATTCGAGTCTAACACGCGCTCACTCGTCTGTAGCGACGAGTACGACGAGAATACGCTAAAAGAATAAGTCGTACATTTCTTTGGACGATGGTCAACAGAAGTCAAAATCCTTGCCTCTAAGGATATTTTTGTAAATTCACACTTTTAAAATTAATAAAAACGTAGAATTAGGGAGGGGTTGTCACACAGTTTCTCTCGCTAGTAATTTTATCTGAATTACAAACCCGAATGGACCTACACCAGCATATCTGATTACGTAATTTATTTTTGATCATATTATTCATATCTAATTACGTAATTAAACAACTTCAGGTTCTCAACAATAACTAAACCATAATCATAATAAAAATAATAATACTACTTAATCGATACGTTGGATGGGTTAGACATTATATGAGTGCGACCACTCGATATATTTAATAAAAATAGAAGGGGAATATTCAAACGAATATGATTTGATCCTCGGGATATTTTAAGGCTTCCACATGTTTCACATTTTTTTTTGTCAAAACACGTTTCATATTAATTAAAATAAAATTGCTAAGCACCTTAATTAGTTTTCTAAAAGATATAGAATCCTTCACGTATAGGGAAACGTATTCCGAGAACGTACGTATATATATATTACGGGAGAAAAACTTAAAATAAGTCCAATTTTATAAGTCTCTTTTGATATGGGTCTAATTTTTAGTTACTTTTTATTTAGTTCCAATTTTTGTAGCCTAAAATTGTGTGCTTACTTTTGATTTAGCTTAGACACATATCAAAAGAGACTTGTAAAATTGGACTCATATCAAAAGACCCCCATGCGCATGGATATATTCGATACGATTGTTTTAGAAGTCGTATATTTGATATTTCACACGATAAAGATTAAAAGAAAATTAATAAAAATGACTTAAATTTTTGAATTTTAATGATAAGGATAAAATAAATAATAAAATAAATAGTACTAGAATTGATCTTTTAAGGTAAAAATATAATTTTTTATTAAAATAAACAGTACCCATAACTTTTCATTAATATTTCTGCAAATTAATCACTGGACAAAATGGCTAGCCTTTAAAAAAATAATAGTTGTTTCAATTGAATGGTCCGACCAAACTGTCATGCAAATGCCAGATGTAGAAGGTATGACAAGAACAAGTGGACGTTGAATAATTGGGACCCCCATCAATATATGCATTGTTGGAGTGTAAAATCTTTTAGGTTAAAGACAAATGAAGACTTTGTCTACAAATATCGGTGTAAATCCAATTTCTTCACTTATTGGATTTTTTTTTAAATAAATGAAATAAAATTTTAAGTGATTTGCCATATCAACTCTGAAATCATTAATTTGTCATTTCACTTTTATTCTGTTAAGTTTTTCATTCAAAATAAGTTATGACTTATGTTCAAAGTTGCCTTGTTTAGCAGGTGACGACGACGTCGAATTGGCAGAGGAAAAAGACTCGGCATTAAGATGAGCCGCCCGGTGGTGTAGTACGTTTTAGCCAACCCTTGCTCCACTATCAACCATCGGAATGGTTATTTTTCTTGCCTTGCTTTCCTTTCCCAACTCGCCTACTCGAGCTCGTATGGATATGTAGGAAGAGGTGCTCCTAGGTGTGTGTAGGGGGTGTTTGTTCACGATGAGCATTTCAACATCTCATTATTCTGTTAAGTTCATGGTTACTTTGTCATATCACCCTAACTGCATTAAGTTATCTCTGAAAACTGTAGGATTTAAAAGAAATCAACTGAAAATGTTGTGAAATTTAGGCAACACTTTCTCATTACTCAGTGCTTTGATTTGGACATGATTGAGCAATGGACTAATATTCTTGGTATGGTAGCAATGACTTATGAAAAGGAGGTCAAAAGTTCGAAATAACCTAAACACTCGTAGATGACTTATTTTGAATAGAAAATTTAACGGTGTTAGAATGAAAAGACAAATTAATAATTTTGAATAGTTGATATAAGTCATATGACAAATATTTTAAAATTTTAGTTCATATAAATAATAAAAAAGGGTGTATTAGTTCATAAGATATTATAAAAAATTTCCCTCTCCTAATTATCAAAAGTTACAATTCGGTAAATACAATAAGGGTAAATTACATCAAACTTCCTCAGGTTTGAGGTCTATTACAATCTCATACAGCATGTTTAAAACATTTCACTTTCATACATTAAGTATCATTTTATTTCAAAATAACATCTCCGCAGCACAAATGTGACAGCCACATCAGCACAAATGTGGTAGCCACGGCAGCATTTAACAGACTAATTGATGGAAAATCTAACAGATGTGTTATTTTGAAATAAAATGATACTTAATGTATGAAAGTGAAATGTTTTAAACATGTTGTATGTGATTGTAACAGACCTCAAAACTGAGAGAGTTTAGTGTAATTTACCCATACAATAATTGGTAAAAGTATTGGTGGGGGAACTTTTTTGTTTGGTACTTTTCTGTGATGCTGAGGCAAGAATTTGTAGGGTGGGAGTAACTTTGGGATCCGACATTCGGACCATATGTCAGTACCGTTTTAGACACAACAATGTTCACATAACTCATCTCTTTAACATTGAGGTTCACCACCATCCTGTGCTAATGACCCTGTTCTCCTCTCACACCACCCCATAGCCCACAGCCTGATTCCGGATGAAAGAATTTCTCGTAGGATGGAGGTTGTGTGTTATTGTGCTACCCACGTGGCAATTTGTGGATAAAGGTGAAATCTAAGATGTTGTTTTTACAGTTTGACTGTAACTCAATTTTGTTTATATGTTTCTCTAAGTGTGACACCATATCTTATCATATCTCCTTTTCTTGTCAACTAGGAGGAAGTATAACCATATACCAATTACATTATATAATTATTCCTTAACTTGTTAATCTTCTGTCTTCTCCTAATTTATTAAAGGGCTATGTTTGGATTAATTCGTTCCATTTTAGTAAGCAGCTCTCAACTCTTGGTTATTAAAAAATCTGTTTAATTAAGTTAGCCGTCAGTTCGTATAGACAACTTTCGGTCGTTGATTATTAGATAATTGTATTTGGAATGTTTGAACAGTTGAGAATTGTCCACTCGAGCTAGTAACCTCGTTCACATGTCTCCAAAACTGAAATAATTAGTCACGTACATGTGTACATTTCAAATTAATCATTATTTATGGATTACGTTTGATATATATCAGCAGCTAAGAGTTATCCACACTGACGTTGATACGCTCTTTACCGTATCTCTGGATTGAATTGCGTATAGATTTTTTTCCCTCGTTTTATTGGTTTGTTGAATGGTGAAGAAGAAAGATTCAACTCAAGTTCTCAAACATCTCAAACTAACAAGGAATAGATGGGGCATATGCTAAGAGAGCTTGGATTTGATACCACCTCCCAAAGAATATCCATTGCCAAAGGTCCTTCAAGGTCCTCTAGATTCCTAGCAAATAATTCATCTTATCCTCCACATGAACCCAAATGTTATGATATTCCTTAATCCCAACGGAATATTTCCCACAAATTTGGTAACAAAAACCCTCTTCCATTCCAACTTCTACTTCCTTTTATATTACAATTTACATTATACTCATCATGTTGACCTCCTCTCCTGCTTCTCTATCTATAAATCCCTCTCTCTCTCCTCCCGCCTTTTCTGCATCCGCCACCCAATCATCTGCCTTTTCTCCTCCCCTCAGATTCCCAGGCGGCCAATCCTCACGAACAAGACCCAGTAGCCTTTGGACTCAAGGTGTTCGATTGTGTGCCTCCGAGAGACCAAAAAGTAGAAAACTTGAGCTTAAAGCCAGCGACATGACAATTACAGAGGTCGGGCTAGAGGAAAGGGAAGTGGAAGAGGGTCCTCCTCCATATGTTGAGTCGGAGATTAACTCCAGACCTCGTCGCATTGCTCTCTTTGTTGAGCCTTCTCCCTTTGCGTGAGTCTCTCTCTCTCCTGTTCTGCTGCTTTGACTTTTTCTTGTAGAGTTTCTGGGAACTTTATGATTTACCTTTACTAAATTTTCAATTTTGAGTTTACCCATGTTGTCAAAATGCTTTCTTTTGCTGTGTTTAATTATGGTTGCTTAAAATTTTAAGCCATAATTAAGTGAAGTTTGTGGCTTTAGGTGCTGCCTTTGGCGGTAGGTTTGGATCTAACCTGGTTTTAGATGTGACTAAAATTGTGTTTGATGAACTGTCTATGACGGACGTCCCGCATCGAGAATTTCTGTCGGTTTAGAACTTTGACTATAAGGCATCGGTGGTTCCTTTGAAAATTCTATGTTAACTAATCATTAACTTTAAGCTAAAATCTGGTTGTTTAGCTTCGGTTTAAGAACGTGACTTGTGCTGCTGTTTTAGCTGGTAGATTTATTGGCTCTTTCCATCTCAATGGTAGGGTAATCTGGTTATATACCAGCTGCTATCCGGCTTGCTGGTTTGTTAATTCTGGTATGTCATGGGCGTCTCTTGGGCTCATTTTGATGAGTAATTGGTTAGTTTTGTCCATTAGCTATTAAGTGCTGTTTTTATTTGGATAGCATTTGTTGTTTCACATTTTGGCTGCCATAAGAGTGGGATCGTAATGATGAAATTGAGGTTCCACCATAAAACCAATTGGCAATATGGAGAGTAGCACAAGATCATATAAGTACATAGCAAACCTTGTCCCTCACCGATGTGGGGCAACTCTCAACACATCCCCGCACGTGTGGCGGATTTTCAAGCCTACACATGGACAACAACTGGGTGACGTGGAGTGCGTGTGGCCGTTGGGCTTCACACGTGGACAACCTTGCTCTAATACCATGATGAAATTGAGGTTCCACCATAAAACCAATTGGCAATACGGAGAGTAGCCCTAGATCATATAAGTACATAGCAAACCTTGTCCCTCACCGATGTGGGACAACTCTGAACACTTAATTCTAATTTTGTATTTGTCCGCTTTTTCGGGGAATTTGATGGTCTTCATTTTGAGACTCTGAATCCCAAATAAGAGAATTAAGGTATTTTCCCTATGGCCAATTGGTTTTAAGGTTGTACCTCAACTTCCTTAAGGGCATGTTAAACTACATGTTGAGCCCAACAGTCCACATGCTTCCACATCTGCCAATATGTATTTTCCACGTGTTAGGCTTAAATGACCCCACACATGAGCGTAATGGCGAGAGTGTGAATCCCATGTCAGAGAATGAAGGAACTTTAGGGCTTATAAGGAGTGTGAGAATGTGAATCCCACATCAGGAAATTACGGAACCTTGCAAGGAATTGAGATCATTCCCCTATTGCCGATTGGTTTTAGTTTAGTACTGTGGGTTAGTTTAGTTGCTCTGACTGAAGGTTTTTGAAACGTCCTGTATTATTTTCGCATCAGTTGTCATCTTAGAGATTGCTCAGTTTCCAGTTATCTAGAAGTTCACTATTAATAAGTAGTATGATTTGTATTTGTTGACTGAGTCTTGCTTATTATTATTATCTCATTCCCACTATGCTTCTCTCGTGTTCTAAGTTACTGACCGTTGGAAATTTATTGAGTAAGAGAAAGAATTTTCATTAAGCTTTGATTCAACTGAACTATGGTTTTGTAAACGTAAATAAAAATAATGTACTGCCTTCATGTAAGTCTTTGTTGCAGTACAGGAGTATAGCACATTAGAAACGTAATTTGGGCTTTAGTACGATGATTTGTAATTTCTAGTCTGTTAAATATTCAGCTGATATACACCACCAAAGGTTCCCTATTGAAATGTTTTGTTTTTCGGTTTATCTCACAGATATGTGTCGGGTTATAAAAATCGGTTCCAGAATTTCATTAGATACTTGCGTGAAATGGGGGATGAGGTAAATTCTTTATCTCTCAATGCTTTTGTATTATATTGAGTATGGACTTCCTTAATTGAACCTGCATTAGTGAGAATGAGATTCCTGGCTAAACTGGTAGTTACATTGGCTTGTTTAGACTTCATGACAACGAAATTCCTTAAATTCCGATTGTCTTTGCATGAGGACTGACATATTTTCTTACTGATACATGGTATAGGTGATGGTTGTGACAACCCACGAAGGAGTTCCTGACGAATTTTATGGAGCAAAATTGATTGGATCCCGAAGGTAAGCTATATAGTGATCTAATTTCTAATAGTTTAGTGCATAAAAAAATAATAGACAGAAGGCATACAAAACATTACTCTTCCTAAATCTCTCTCTCTCTTTGGTTTTGCTCTTGTCTGTTTTATTTCTCAGCTTTCCCTGCCCCCTGTATCAAAAGGTGCCCCTTTCCCTTGCTCTTAGTCCTAGAATAATTTCGGAGGTTGCTCAGTTCAAGCCTGACATTATACATGCATCCTCACCTGGAATTATGGTCAGTATTTAATTCGTTCTTATTCTTTTCTTTGTAGATGGTAGATTGACTCTGTATATTTTGTTATCGATAAAATAGAATAATAACAAAGAAATGAAAAGATGGCTGACGCGTAACACTATTTTTCAGGTTTTCGGCGCGCTCATTATCGCTAAGTTGTTATCTGTCCCTATAGTGATGTCGTATCACACTCATGTGCCAGTGTGAGTTTAATTCTTAGTTTTGTTCAAGTTTTCAGCATAAACTTTGTCAGATATTGTCATATATTTTGAAAAATCATATAACTGCTTACGAAGAAAGTAATATATGTCAATGAGCGCTTAGTACTGAGCCTTGGTCTTGTTTTTTATGCAGATATATCCCGAGATACACTTTCAGTTGGCTGGTGAAACCCATGTGGTTGGTCATAAGTATGTAACCCTACCTTTGTAATGGCCTCATATCGTGATATGGATACGAGAGCATATAATTAACATTACTGTTTTTGTTATCAGAATTTCTGCACAGAGCTGCTGATCTCACGCTAGTGCCATCAGCTGCAATCAGTAAGGATCTCCTAGAAGCTGGGGTGGCCGCAGGTGAATATAGTAAACTCGTTTGATGTCTCAATCCCGGATTCACTTTTCTGAAATTGTTGACTGAATGGAAAAATCGTGTCCATTCAGCACTAACGTAAACTAATCTTTAAGTGCTTATTTGCAGCTAATACAATCCGTCTTTGGAATAAGGGTGTTGATTCTGAAAGCTTCAATCCCCGCTTCCGTTCACATGAAATGCGTATAAGACTGAGGTAGTTCCTCTATTTGTCAATTGTGTCTTTCACTTTCCCACGAGGTTGGAAACTTTTCTGATTCGTGTATGTTGTCATGAATAGCAATGGCGAACCTGAGAAACCTTTAATTGTTCACGTCGGAAGACTTGGAGTGGAGAAGAGTTTGGATTTTCTGAAAAGGTAGTGTTCTTCTCTCTTAAAAATAACATATTTAAAGCTTAAACTTGGATGTTGTTAAATGTTTTGGTAGATCTCCTCTGTAATATGTGCCTTGATTTTAAAATATTTCTATAATTTGCAGCGATTAACCTATAAACCATTTTGATTTAACAGTGTCATGGATCGGCTTCCTGAAGCACGAATTGCTTTCATTGGAGATGGACCATACAGGTATTACTCTGGTACATAATGAACTTCTAGAATTCTAGGGAGTAATCTGCGTCTACAGAAAAGCTCGTAAAAAAATGATGCAGCAGCTTACCATTGGTGTTGGGGATTATTATTTGGAACTTTGGGGAAAAACATGTTCCTTTCTCAACATAAGAATCACTGGTATTCATTTAATGATATGGCTTTTATTTTGGCAGGGAGGATCTGGAAAAACTGTTTGAAGGCATGCCCGCGGTATTTACAGGAATGTTAGGAGGTGAAGAGCTCTCTCAGGCATATGCCAGTGGCGACGTTTTTGTGATGCCTTCAGAATCAGAGACACTAGGGCTTGTTGTATTGGAGGCTATGTCTTCAGGTATCCCTGTGGTGGGGGCTCGTGCCGGTGGAATCCCAGATATAATTCCGGCAGATCAAGAGGGGAAAACTGGCTTTCTCTACGATTACAATGACCTTGATGACTGCTTAAGTAAGTTGCAGCCCCTGCTGGAGAACAAGGAATTAAGGGAAACAATTGGCAAGGCAGCACGTGAGGAAATGGAGAAGTACGATTGGAAAGCAGCCACACGAGTAATTCGAAATGAGCAATACAGTGATGCCATTTGGTTCTGGAGGAAGAAGAGAGCGCAATTTCTGAGACCGTTGCAGTGGTTCATGAAGCGCATTTTTCCTCCAACCACACCAGAAATCAAGTACAGGTGATCTCGGATCCTACCGCGTTCAGCCACAGGTAACTAGTGATTTGTAAACTTGCTTTGCGCTTTCAAAAGAAGTTATTGGTGGATTGTGCTTGGGATAATTGTTGGATTGTACTTGGGATAATTGTAAATTATTTGTTGTACATATTGGATGGTAGACAATGTCAGTCGTGGCATCTCTTGCTAATTTTTGTCTGTTCACAAAGGTGCATTTGAACCCGTCTTTGCGACATCTTACCATGAAATTTGTAATTTTATTACACAACCAAATGGGAAGTGAGGGATCTGTGTGCATGTTTTGTGCATCTAACGTTGTGCAAGTTCCTCGTATGTTGTTTTAACGAGGTAACTTTTAGTCAGATGTCAGCTGACAGTAAGTTCAAGTGCAAAGTCACTGTTTGATTCCATGCATTTCACTTGCACTTCATCTCCTTCACTCATAGATACGGTACTTGACGGCTAGTTACAGTAAGTGTCGGGAAAGAAAGATATTTGGTGTTCATTAACTTCACATCGAAAAATCATCCGATGCATCCACTGGATCAGAGAGAAACCTCTGTCCCGGTTTCTCTATTTCCAATCTCTTCTCATAACACGAGGAGAGATGTAGGAAGAGAATGGGGATAGAGAAACTAGGGTAGGGAAGTATTTTTCTCTATGCCAAGCTCGTCACGCGTAGCATATGGGATTGGATTTAGACATCTCTTACGTTCTTGTTGAAGAGTGTAACAGTTTCACAGTGGAGGCTTGACGCAATAATGCAAACTAGTAATATGACGCCTATCATGATAAAACCTCACATCTGCCTTGTGCATAAGATTAAGGTGGGGGGTGATATCAGTGTTTGAAGTGGGGAGCAAAGATGCGTCTTTCTGAAATCTTGGCATGGCACTAAAACATGTACTTTTGGACAAAACTGACTGTAAATAGCTCAATTTTTTAGTTAGAGTCAAACCGTTAATCTCTTTTAATTCTAAGTCATTTCCCCTCACTGCCTCCTCACAACTCGTGTTAATTAGGTTAATTTAGGTCATGTATACAATGTAAAGCTAAGAGTTGGGTTTGGACAGGAAGTTTGACGAAAATCTCACAAACCAAATTTGGTGGCTAATTTGCAAAACACCAAATCAAATACTTGCCAAAAGTGTAAAACGAGAGGAGAATCTATCTAACGTGCATTTTGGATGGTTGGGAGCATCTTGCGGAGCACATACACAGGTACCTGCAGCTTTCCTAAGCTGCCCAATGAAAACAAGTTTTGGCATTTGGGACTCAATCATCAAGGTTTATCTCATTCTCATACGTTGTTCGGGAGCATCTTGCGGAACACATGTACAGGTACCTGCAGCTTTCCTAAGCTGCCCAATGAAAACAAGTTTTGGCATTTGGGACGCAATGGTTCTCAAACATTGTTCGGTTTGGGGAATGAATTCACGGTTTACGTGGCGTCCGAATTTAATAATACAATGCGAAAGATTTACATGAAACATGTTCACTGGATGATTAAATTCAATCAAAATTCAGTTTGTTATGGGTTGATTCTTTTATGTATTGGATGATTAAAACTTTAATAAATACAGTCTAAATAGATATTTGACTAGTAGAATGCAGGTAAAGAAATGAATTCACGTTAGTTAGGATTTGCTTTCGCAAATACTTAGCTTTGTTTTTTTACCAAGTAATTATCATATATATGTCAGATTGTGATTTGAATATAAAGCTTGTCATTAAAAGTTATTGACCTAAAACACTTTATATCACCAACACTTTATATCACTTCAATGAACCAAGATCCTCCCCGGATCAATTCCTTAGGGATTCCACAATTGTGTCCGTTCATCGTATATCGTACGGTAAAAAATCATTTAAAATTTAAATATAAATAGTATCTAACGAAAATTGACCGCACGATATAAAATGAACGGACAGAATTGCGGGATCCCTAAAGAGTGAATTCGGCGAAGTTCCTGGGGCACTTCAATAACCTATTTTGGTTGGACAAAATTTTACGAATTTTATTTTCTGCTGAAACAATTAGGAATATGAGCAGTCAATATTGCCAAATAAAGGATAGAATGGATTATTATCAGATTAAATTCGGCAATTTGGTCACCTGCATATTTATCAAGCAGATAAAATATATAATATACATAAATAATATCCTAATCCCCTACTAAAAACCCTACACACTCTACACTAGTGGGCAAAACGTCGCTGTTTGACGTCTCATCACAACCGTCAAATCAATCTTGCACAGCGATTGACTAAGTTTTGACCATATCTTAATTTTCGATTTTTTTTTAATGCATTTAAAACAAGACTGAATATATTAAATATCATAATATAATTATTTAAATTTTTGAAATTTTTAACTAATTATATTATTATGTTTATACTCAGTCACGCTTTAAACACACTGAAAAAACCATTCCTAATTCCCACGACCCACCCACCATAACGGATTAAGGATGCTTTGATCATCAACGGCGGTCCCACCCACGGTGAATGCTGGATCGGCTACAACCCGGCTCACTCTACAACCGATACGTATTGCATGAACTCTCCATCGGAGAGCAGCCCCGCCATCGTCTCGGGAGCCAGGACCACCTCCAAATCAACGCTCCCGTTGCCTTCCCTCCCAGGAAACGCCGATATCTTGCCGTCGAATTTGTTGGCCGCGCCGCTCCGAACGGCGAGCGGTTTGCCCCACCCGAAATCGTTGTTGTACATCGGGAATCGCGGCGAGCTGCCCATAGTGATCATCGCGCCGTCGAAGTTCCCCAGCGGGAAGAGCCTCGGCGAGCTCTCCCAATCCTCCACGCCGCGGCGAACTGTGGCGTCGTCGTGCGCCACCACATTCTTGTGGAGGAGCTCGGCTCCCCAGCGCAGATCTCGCGAAAGCAGCTCGCCGGCGGTAGCGACGGTCGGGATGCTCTGTATCGCGTTCCCGAAGTAGTGCGAGTCCATCTTCGGCTGGAGGCGGTGGCGGCAGTTCACAGCCATACGGAACGTCGTCTTTTTGGGATGGGGCAGATTCCTGACGCGTGTCACGGAACGCCAGAGCTGCGCGCTCAAAGATTGAAATGACGAAATCTCCGACGTTTTCGCGCCGTTATATCGAGGAACGGCTTTCCAGCTGTCATTGCACTGCTTGCCGAAAATCTCGGCCGATTCAGAAAGGCCGTTACCGTGATCGTTACCGTTACCGTTACAGTTATGTGTTGTTTTAAACAGAGTGTTATTGGCTCTGTTTTTCAGTTTGAGAATCGATTCTCTGCTGAAATGGAAGATTCGCTCCCTCAGCGGGTCGTTGCCGGAAAAGGTTACCTTAGGGCCGCCTTCGGGGAAGTGGAGCACCGCCGGCGAGTTGAAGACGGTGTCACGGGAAAAATCAGGAGATTTTGAGATTTTCTTGGCGCCTCTGTTAATCTCGGCGAAGGTGTTGAAGAAGTGCCAGAACGAGGTGCCGTCTACGACGGAGTGGTTGACTGTACATCCGATGAATACGGCGTCGGCGAGCTCGGTAACCTGTACGGCGGCCAGAGGCCTGAAATGGCCGGTGTAGCTCAAAGTCCTTTCGTAGGCGAAGAACTTCCTGAAGCAATGTGGAACGTCGGCGTTGGGCCGCAAGACGGCGTCTACGGAGAGGGTCTTGGCTTTGGCATGGACGAAATTGACGCCGGCGTCGTTGCAGACTATGTGGACACGACCGTCGGCGTCGGTCTCGAAGCGGCCGGCGAGAGCGGGGAAGTGGGAGAGGGCGAGGGAGAGGGAGTGTTTGAGGGAGGGGAGGAGGTCGGCGAAGGAGCAGGACGGGGATTCGAGGAGGACGCCCTTCTGGATGTAGTGGCAGGAGAGCATAGGAAGATCAGAGACGGAGAGCTTGAGGGATTTGGTTGTGGATTTCTGGTGGGGGTAAATTGTGCATTGCGAAATTACAGAAACGGAGGAATCGGAGGAAGGCATGGCGAAACGGTGCGTTTTGAAGGTGGGTCGATTGAGAAAGTTTGGGGGTTTGAATTGTGTGTTGAGTTGTGATGGGAGGGAGTGAGGAGGGAGGGGGTATATATAGTGGCGGGGAGGAGGGGTTGGATGCATGAACTTGCCTCCTACTTTCTTGTTGGAAAATTGTAATTGAAAAAGCGCGGGCCCTGGGAGATATGATGACGTGTCAAGAAAGGGAAGGGGTAGTATACTAGTATTGAAGGGCTGCGGCAGATGGATGATGGACGTTAGTTTTGAGCATAGCCATTACTCATTAGTCACAGTGGATGCAAAACGACACAGTTTAATTTTGATTTTGTATGTAGTTAACTGCTGCGGCATGTCTAGTTTCTGTTAATGATAATGTTAGGGAGACTAATGTTTAAATTAATTTGTAAATCAAATGACGTGATATGAAGGTAAAATAAGCACATTAACCGATACTTTATTAGCAAATCAATTATCTACAACCATTATGTTGGCAAATTTGGTCTCCTTGGCTTTACCGTTAATGTTCATAAGATAGATAAAATTTACCCAAAAAAAAGGAGTTTTAACGAAAAGTCTAGGATATTGTTCACTTATAATGAAAAACTACATTTTTATACTAAAAAGTCAAAAAACTCAAAAGGGTAATGAAAAGGTAAAAATAAATTAATTCTACTACTCTACCCCTATGCCTTATATGTCTTATTTCTTCACCTGCTTCAAATTAACTATTTTGTTTATAAATTTAACCTCTTATAAAATAATTTTGAAGGACCTAAACAAAAAGGGATTTTGACAAAGTAAGACCGAAAAAAAATCTGTCTATAAATAATTATTAATTTCATTTGAATATTAAACATAAAGAAAAAGTGTAGAAAAAAGGAGGGAGAATACTATCAGAACACTGCCCGGCTCGTCCTTCTTTTTCTTCTTCTTCCATATGTACTAGGACTACCACTGACCACTGCTCCCAACCATCCTCCACTTTTTTCGTGCGAAGATAAAACTCATGGCTAGAAGACCCACGATAAACCCACAAACTATTACTTGCAGACCGGCCTCATGCAGGTCCGAGAAGAGGCGACCCGTGCGATTCCTCTATATACACGACCGGACTGGAACGTCTAGCCTTCTCGATACCCCACACGCAACAACTTCTCTCGTCCAAATCCAACCCACGACAACCTTCTCCAGATGAGATCCAAAGGGAAATTTTCAAAAAACTATGAGATCTCAAGCTTTTCCATTGATATCACTGAAAACAATTCCATTGATAAGGAGCATTAGTGTACCATCCCACATCGCCCAGGAGAGAGGATCTTGAAGCCTTATATGTATATTCCCATCTCTACCTAGCACGAGGCCTTTTGAGAGCTCACTGAACTTCGAAGTTAAGCGAGTTCACCCGAGAGCAATTCCATGATGGGTGACCCACTGGGAAGTTCTCGTGTGAGTTCCCAGAAACAAAATGGTAAGGGCGTGCTCGAGGCCCAAAGCGGACAATATTGTGCTACGGCGCAGTCGAGCTCGGATTGTGGTCGGGCCCGAGTCGAGATGTGACAATTTGGTATCATAGCCACACCCTGGCCGCGATGTGCCAACGAGGACGTTGGGCCCCTAAGGGGGGTGGATTGTAACATCCCACATCGCCCAGGGGAGAGGATCCTGTAAGCCTTATATGTATATTCTCATCTCTACCTAGCACGAGGCCTTTTGGGAGCTCACTGGCTTCAGATTCCTTTAGAACTCCGAAGTTAAGCGAGTTCGTGCGAGAGCAATTCCATGATCTCACACGAGAACTTCCCAATGGGTCACCCATCATGGGAGTGCTCTCGCGCGCTACTCGTTTAACTACACAGTTCCAATGAACTCCGAAGCCAGTGAGCTCCCAAAATGCCTTGTGTTAGGTAGAGATGAGAATATACATATAAGGCTTACAGGATCCTCTCCCCTGGGCGATGTGGGATGTTACAACTACACCTAATTCATGATTTTTTTTTCTTTTCATAATGCATGAGCAGATTAAACAAAATAAATTTTTAATTGTAATTTTCTTTTTTATTTATTGTTAAGAATTTAAAATATCAAGGTTATTTTTGAAATAATGGTGGTTGTAGAAATAGCATCTCATTGTTTCTACTTTTAATGGTGGGTGACAAAATACATAGGGTGGGGAGATAAGAAAAGGGGGTGAGCATAGTAGCACTCAAATAAAAAACCATAAACTTATTTGCCAAATCAAAGGGAAAAAAATCGAACTTAATTGGTAGGCATATCTAACTATATGGTAAAATAATAATAATAAAGTATTTAATTAAAAAATAAAATGTAAAAGAAAAATTATTAAGTTTTTGTCCAAATGAGAATTGCGGTTTAAACAGATTTAGAACTAAAATTAATCGGGAGTTAGACAAGATTTTTTAGAATAGTAGTTGTAAGTTTTTTTTTCTTTTTTCAAGAAGAATATTATTAAATACGAATAGAAATGTTTATATCAATAGTCAGGGTATTAAATAACCATTCCGGCTCCAAGCAATCCCACAAGTGAAAACCCTCGTATGTGTGACATACTTCGCCACCATATGCGCAGCCTTATTACAAGATCGAGGAGTATACAGAAATTTCACATTACCCAGTTGTTGTTTGCTATGCTCAATATCCCATAATAGACCTTCATGCTAGCCTCCGGCATTAGAAGGCCATTTAACATCTCCACTAGCATCTTCAAATCAATTTCAATCTGGATCCGTCCATAGCCCCTCTCCATACATGCCTTCACCGCTTCCGCTTCCACCATTAAACTAGATCCACATCAAATACTTTCCAGCACCGCCCCCCTCACCGCTTCCGCTTCCACCATTAAACTAGAATAGTAGTCGTAAGTTAGAGTAACACAAAACATTGTCCAATCAAAATAGTTTGTTTATATTTTAATATAAGCATGCTTACATTGGATCACCAATTATTTAGTCATGTTTATATCAGATCACCAATTATTTGGTCATGACTCATAAGCAGCATGGTTTTTCAATTGATTTCATAACAATACGGGTAAAGCACAGTGCGACAGGTGCCAAGATCCTTGGGAATGGAAAATTGACGCCTCGATTAAAAAGCATGCAGATCCTCTGCCTCGTTGGATTCCGAGTAAGAAGAGTAAAATGTAAGATGACAAATAGTTCAAAAGAATCTTATTAAGTTTCTTTTAACTCTTACTTCATAGATCGTGTTTGGGTTAGTCCTCTCAACCCCTCTTAAATGTGGATAATGTTGGGAAGAGTTTGATATTTTTTGGGTGTAGGATCTAATTAGTAGTTCAAATCAACCTTGTTAATTAGTAATGATTTGGACAAAATGTTGCCAGTGTGATCGATTTAGGTTGGTTTGGCATGGAGTCAGATTGTCTACCCTTCTATTTTGGTGCATTTTTCATGCCTTTTTATTTTATACAATCACGGTTAAAACACATTAATATTTTATATTATTTTCGGCATATCGAGATTCTCGATTTAGACAATTTTGTTTGCTCTCATTGGAAGGTTTCGAACTTGCGCTTAGCCTATTTCTACTCATCTATCCTACAGTTATCGGCACCGTTGGGCTTACCCCATTGACTGTTTGTTGCTTTGGGTTTACTCCACAGTCATTTTCTAATTATTTTCTTATTGTTTTCAAGACAAAAATTAGTAGGCCAAAACACTTGATTCTTTAACCAAGGCCTTCGGTTCAATTGTCAGAACATAACCAATAATTGTCATACCAAATCGAAATGTAAGTATTGAATCGATTGCAATTTTCGATTGTTGGATTATATAAATTGAATAAAATCAAACGACACAAATTAATAAAAAATAAATGAGTTGTAAAAAAAATGTGTAGATAGCACTACTCTTGAATTTTTCTCCACCACAACTAAACTATCCACGCCAACGTAATGTCGCCCACTGTCGCTAGCAAACATGCTTTTAGGTGTAACAAACACACCAATAAGAAGTCCAATAAGAAGTATACATATTTCTGATAGATACAGTTTAAACACACCAGGCACATGTTCAGTATGTCCCTTGAACTGTTAATCAAGTAGCAAATCCGTCGGTCAGTGTAGTTTACTGGTTCCAGGTCTCTCCTTTTTTCAGGACGCTGGCCCGTCATGGCTTATGGAGTGTATTTCCGATATGATATTGTAATAGAACCTGCATCGGTGGGGAAAAAGAGAATTTGGTGGGTTAAATAATTAGTTGTTATGAGAAAAAGAGAATCGATGGGGATAGAACTTGCATCAGAGTGGATACACTGATGAAGCAAGAAATTTCTTTTAATGGAGGGCAACTCGAAAAGCAACTAACGAAACCTTATTATGGTATGGATTATACGCAATATAATAATGGGATGATTTCAAATGATGATACATCGATGTTACAAAAAATTTAGTGTAGTAATAGAAAATGGCAAAGTAAAGAGAAAATTAATAATACATGAGAAGCGGGAGAGGCGTTTTTCTTTTTGAACGATGGAAGAAGAGCACTTTTGCTTATGTAATATTTGATATTAGATACATAGTACGTTTGATATTAGTTACAAATATTTTCTTCAAATATAAAAAGTGTATATATAACCGCAGTCTCCAGCTTAACAACGAAATACTTAAGCAGGGGCATTTGCCCCTAATGAGAATTCATTAGCTCCGTCCATGAGTGCATAGGCATAATTATTTTCCGATACTATGATAAAACGTCATTTGCATATTCTAGTAAGTTATCTTGGCATGTGTTGTTTTTTTTTTTCTGGTTCTAAATTTCTCTCATGTGGTTTATCCACGCGAGATTTAACGTTCTAAAGTAATGAATTTCTATTCTCATTCCAAATAAACACACACTTATATAAGAACTACTGAATTAGAGTTCTGCTAGGGTTTTGATATATTATGAACAGATTTGCCATCACACCACTGCTAGGGTTTTGATGCGGCTTATACGTCCTCACCCAAACTTTTAAGTACATCAAGTACTTAATATTAGTTTCACGCGTGCTAAACCATTTTTGCTTCTTCTCGGAAAGCCAGTTTTGTCATCTAATTACAATTAGGTTAAGTGCATGCGTAGGCTCCTTCTTTTCTAAGCACTGCAGCCCATTTCGTGTATGCTTTTGCCCAATTTGCGTTCAATAATTTGTCACTCAACAATCTTTGTTTTGTCCTGTTTAGGAAATTAACTACTTTCTACACCCTGAAAAAAGAAGACAAAAGAAAAAGTACCCAAACCAACCACTGCTTTACGCATCAGATAAACATGTGTAACACATAAAGAATTTTTTTAATCTTTGATGGACTCCATTGAAATTTAAAAGAATGGTGTTTTCTACCTAGGAATATAAAAGGAGAATAAGCTACAATAAATATATTTTGACATTTGATTACAAGATGAAGATTTTTATTTTTTTTTGGGACTGTTACATCGGCATATTGTAACTCTGTGTTATCGAGTCCATTTATGTTATAACATATGTATATTTATTTATTAAATATATACCCTTTGTTGGAGTTTTGAGACTCCACTCCTTGTCCCACATCAGGGAACATAGGTTTCTTAAGGTCCTTTATATATGCTTTGTCTTCTACAAAAGTAGTTAGGTGTTAGACCATTTGGAATGAGGATTGAGGCTTGAGTCACTAATTGTGTGGATTAGGCTTGATGATTATACTATAATATTAATATTAATTAATCAAGACAAGGGCATTGGGCCTTGGGGCCTAAGAATTAGGTACTAAAATCTCAGTTCCATCATATATCATATTTTCTTTCTCCTTCTCTTTCGTACAAACTTTCTAGAAAGTAAACACACAAAGCAATTCGGTAGAATTCTATAATCCGGTGCGAGTTATAGAATTAGATAGTTGTATCCTGGTCGAGTAGACGTTGTAGAACCACAAGCACAAGAGTAGGACGAAAATACCATTCGAAGGACATAGCTTTTTGCGTTAGCCTCTACTTGTTATTATAATCAAGCTAGTACCATTGATATTTCTGTATTTATTCCTGTATTTCATTTTGTATCCAAGTATTTTTTGGTTAATAAAATATTATTTCAAGTTCTGTTATTTCTATTATTTTTATTTATTTATGAATTGTTCTCCAACACCCTTTGTTAATAAAGTATTAACAATATTGTCTAAGCATGATGTAACACATGAATGAATAATATTATATAACAATAAGACTGTCACAATAAAAGTTTTATGTCGATAGAGCTATAAATCTTTAAGATTTTGTGTTCAACAATGTTTAACTTATAAAGTTGATTAATTAGTGGTGAGGATCAACCACATAATTGGATATGCAAATTAATATTAAGTGCTCTGGGACATATCCAAAACAAAATCCAAGGGAGTGATCAAACATGTCAAGCTAACTTTGACGGATAACAGTAGCCGTGAAAGAAACGATAAGTACTCATGAAAGTGTAATCTGGTAGCTCTGCAGCCACTTGGTTTTTTGTAAATTATATTGTTCAATTAACTAAGAAATGGGGGGCCAATAATTTCAACTCTCTTCCACCGTGGATGGGACATCTGAAAAGCATGTTCGAGTGGCCAACAAAAAACTGATTAAAAAAAAAAAAAAAAACCAAGTGACCAACTATGTCTATGGCAATCTCAAAAGCGTGTCCTCGTTCTATTGGCTGTGTTCATGTATTATGCCTGGACTTTAATCGATATGTTGTTGGCCAAAGTAAAGTACATAGTCAAATCCATTTGCCCTTTTCTCATTGGATCCTAACTGATCAAAACCACAATAAAACAACTGAGACCGGGCTACTCGATTGTTTCCTTGAAATGAAACCATATTCTGATGTTCATGAATCTTGAGGGTTTTGGACCACCCAAAGACTTACACTATCTAATAAATGTTAGAATTATTCACTTGCTTTACCAATAGTTAACTTTTCTCCCATTTCTCCCACTACCACTTTGATCTTTTGGTCAAATGTAAGTTTATTGTTCAATGAATGGAAAGATGGAGAACTCAAATTTGAGACATTCTTCTAATACTGAGAATATGATACTGCTAACTTAAGAACTAATTCATACTGAAAAAAACTTTGAGTAGCTACTTGTTATCGATAGCGCCGTTAGATTATCTTCCTTTGTTAATGTTAAATACAATTGTCTATATATACCTTTAATGATTTTTCACCGTTAATGCATTTTACTGAACAATACACATATCAACAATATGTACATATAATGAAAATGAGATTCGACAGTAATGAAGTTAATAAATATAGTGCAGTTAGGGGGGGGGGTGTAAATGAGCCGAGCCAAGTCAAATTCCAAGGTGCTCAAGCTCAGCTCATTTGTAAACTAAATATGAGCTTTTAATTGGCTTTGCTCAACTCATTCTTCAAAAAAAACTCGAGTTTGTGTTTAGTTTGACTTATTTTTCACTAAGACATTCTAAAATAAACATAATAACAAACCAGCCGAACATGAGTCAGAACTCAAACCATTCGAGTCAATTAAACAGCCCTAAGTGCAGTTAATTTAGAGAGCGTATAAACCCTAGATTAAAAAAAGTAGATTGTTCGAATATAGTCATTTCATATCCTCTCATCTCGTCAATATGTGTAAAGCCACTTGGGAGCAAAGATATTGAGGATCTGAACCTCTTTACCTTACTAGGAGAGAGGACGAAAGACGACAAGAGCCAAAGGAAAAAAGATCAACTACTTTTCTTGGAAAGAAATGAATGTTGATATTGTTTAATCATGCTTTTGACAAGATGCTAACTTCCCCACTAATACTAGTCTTTCTATGATTCCAAACATGTTTTGGTGGTAATAACCATTTAATTAATAGAATCCAAATGATTAGTTGTACATTGGTGCATGAACGTAATCACATTAAGAATAAGAACCGGGTATCTTGACTACTGCTGCGACGATATTAATCCAAATGATTAGCCTACATAATTTTCTAGTTGTGAGTCTTTTGCTAGTAATGAGTGGGCCTTAGGATTAAAATACAATTAACTTTTGTGAGCAACTCAAGAGAGGAAGAAAGATATTTTAATATCGAGCAATATGTTCTTTAATCAAACTTATGTTATGTTGCGTTATAAGTCAAAAGGAAGAAAAAAGAAACTATTGAACACTTGTTTCCTACTAATTTAACCAAATTAAAAGGAAGGATTATGTACATTGTCAAGACACAACATGGATGGTGCATCTTTACAACTATCATATAACATAGAAAAATACAACATTGTAAATACAAAGACGCTGAAGCCCTACGGATATATGTTAAATACTAAAAATTAACCTAATTGCTAACTTTTTTGGAAAATGATCCTCTCCGGATTCTCTTTGTGAGGATTCGGGGGATCCATCAATCACGGCCGTTTATCGTACGGTAAAAAATAATTTAAAATTTAATATAACTAGTATCTAACGAAAACTGACCCGCACGATATAGTATGAACGGCTGTGATTGATGGATCCCTCGGATCCCCACAAAGAGGATCCAAAAAGGACTCTCTTCCGCTGAAATCCACAAGTTCTTACATAAATAAACTCTGTATGTAATTCAAATTTACAGTTGACAATATTATGTTCATATTGACGGTTCTACGTATAATTCTAGGATGGCATCCTATTACATTATCAACTTCTTAGGTTTCATATATATGTCTTTTAGACCCAAAAAATGAAATCATTGGTTTTTGGTCACAGACAAGCTGACCAACCATATTCCATTTCCAACAACTTAGGTGAGTGACAAGCTGGTACAAGTACATCCTCTCTCTCTCTCTCTCTCTCTCTCTCTCTCTCTCTCTGTGCTTGTTTTTTTCATGGTACGTAGGATTTTGCCATGATTAGATTAGATGCAGTGTCTTGGGAAGTTCAACCCCTCACGACAACAACCAGTTGGCAAAAGCATTATAAATACAGACTTAGTTGAGTACTTGTGCATTATGCGCAACCGATTCTTGGCAACTTTGATGGTTTGAGCTCTTAGCGTTTTATGTTTTGTTTCTATACGTAAAAACAAGACAACCCGGGCCATAGCAAGTCTGGCAAACACATAAGCCTCTTATGGCTCTAATTGGCCATAGTGTCAAAATCAAGTCACGCACAACTGTCCTTTGTTTGTAGGTTAAAGAATAAAGATATTTTAAATATAATATAGTTATAAAAAAAGTAACATTTAATTAAGAAAAATGATTGGAGAATGAATAATTTATGAGTTAATGGGTTATTTTTCGTTGTTTCAACTAGTATTAAAGAGGAGTTATCCTATTCTAATGGCAAACGGCCATGGGAGATACAGTTAAACCTCACATTAACATCGACAATTGGAGGAAGGCTATTTAAGACATACCAATGTTAATCAATGGTTGTTGTAGACAGTCTTTTGTTGAGGTGGGATGTGTTGGAGGATTTTACTGGAGCAGATGTCGTCAATGTGATTTTGAAGGTATTGAAGATAATAAGTCCTTAATATTTTAGCGGAAGTTTGCATACTGAAAATTTTATTGATTGGATGGATGACAAAGAACATTACTTTGGTATCATCGAAGTCCCATAAATAATATGGTAAAGATGATTACATCTAGACTATTAGGAAGTGCATTTTCGTGATGAAATTATCTACAAAATGCCGGAGAAAGACAAGTCAAGTTAAAAATCAAAGCATGGCAAATGATGAAATGAGTTCCCATGAATCGTTATTTTCTTTCATGTGCAACTATTTTGATGATGGTGTAACATATAGAAGATAATAAATAAGCTGTTGATTTTACTATTGAGTTTTCGCATCACTTAGCTTTTGAATTTAAGAAAATTTTAGAACCTCTAAAGAAAATATTTGAGAAGCCGATTTCGATTATACTTTGGATTTTTCTAAAGAAAAAATTCTGGATACTCTAGGGTTTCCTACGAATTAGGGTTTTTATGTTTTTTTATTTAAGTAAAGTTATTTCACAGTATTTATGAGTCAAGTTCGTTCACCATATAATCGGTTAAATTTTAGAGTTTTTTTTTTCTTCTGTTTTTTGGTGATTTTCAAATCATGGATACATTCAGTTCATCCTCTTATATTCAACCTTTGTTGAACCGTTTAGATGTATTCTCTGCTGTGTCAACTACAAACCGTTTGGTACGGACTAGAAACAAAGTGACAGAACACAGTATTTGTGAGGATTTGAAGATTAAAGAGTCTCTGTATCGGTAAAAAGAAAAACATTACTAGAATTTATAAGAGGTTGTGCTGCTCCTCATATTGCCAATTGGTTTTATAGTGAAATCTCAACTTTTTTCATGTATTAGGTTAGGTTGATCCACGTGTAAAGCCCGACGGCTACACATGCTTCACGTCTTCCAATTTGTGTTGTGCACGTGTTGACTTGAAAATTCGTCACCTATAAGAAGACGTGTGAGGATGTGAAGGTAAAATAATCCTTCACTGTGTCACCGAAAAGAAACAATTGCATGGAGAACGTGATGGATGGAATTGGATGGTGCTGTAGCAGCAGTCCACTGGTGCAGATGAATTGAACAACGTCCTATTAAGGTCTAATCCGAATATATTGTCTCCAATACATTCATGTAATCTGGTCGTTGAAAAGATATTTTAAGACAGATGATGCGAAGTACGTGTTCCATTTTCCTCTTGCTGATGATTGGAATTAATCAAAACAGGAAGGAAAATTAACATCAGTCAATGTTTTAGTGCTAGCGTACGTACGACTGTGGAACCTGGTGAGTCACTGAGGAATTGATTAGTAAGCTCGATAGGGTTAGGATTTAGGGTCTGCATCACGTTTTTGACTAAAGGTTTTTCCATATATACATCTCCTATCAACCAAAAAATTTGAAATCTTTTGTTTTGTTGACATAAAATGGGGTTTTTTATGAATGAGAAAATATTGAACTTGAAATGGCTTTTGATTTTTAGTTTTATTTTGTATGTATTTCCTTATACATTTCTTATATATTTATCACACCAGTTTTATTCTATTTTTTATTTTAAATTTAAAAAAAAGACGGTTATTAACTGGACCCTAATGAAAAATATCAAGAAAGGGTCGAAAATAAAAGATTTAGGGCAAATTCAGAATTCTCTAATAATCTCTTAAACTTCAAAATATTTTGTTTTTTTTTTTACCGTGACGAAGTATTTATAAAAGTACAAATGAACAATAATAAGAAATAAATCACAACAAACCTAGCGCACAAAGACAAGAAAAAAAAACCTATATCTTAATAGAATAACACAAAACGAAATCTTCAAGTAATAAAACCTTCCTTTTTTTCTATATTTTGCAACAAAAAAACAAATGCCAAATTTTACTTATGGTTCATAGTGGATTGGGCAATTTTTCACTTCATTTCACTTGTCCACCAAACGGATCAAATTAGGTCACAAAGATTCAAAATATGGGCTGGACTCACTTTAGGATTTTGGGTCAAGATGGAGAATGGGTCAAATCAACGAATGGAAAATCCAATCCGTACTGGTTCTTTCGTTCCATATTCATGTGGGAATAAAATTATATTTCTTGGGTTCCAACTCAAATTTCTTGGAAGGGGTTGACATTGATACAAAGTCAGCTCCAATTTAATCACGCAACTAGTTTATCTCAGTCCTTTTTATCTATAATTAAATAATAGCTTTATATTCCTTTAGAAAGATCTCACTTCTTAATTGAGAACAGTTGGGTTAGATTAGAAATGATATATATCTATTATTCATATTCACAAGAATTTTACAAACTCGTTCAAATACGGTTGATCTTAACTTAAGCAATTAATAGCATTACGTGATTGTGAGATGGTCATCCTGAAATATATCTTTTATCTCCCAAGAGTAGTAAGGACCTAGATTCTTTGTTAATCAATGATAATACCAACAACCCATGTATGCAAAAGCTTACCAAATCCTCTTGTTCTTGTTTCCATATAATTTTTTTTTCTTTTTGGTAAATGTATCATCATGTGCCTCAACTTGCAAGAATGAAGTCTATAACAGTATGAAACATTTTAAGTGTGATGGTCACATTATGTGATGTTATTAATTTATGTGTTATAATATAGGCAGATGATATTGTTAACTAATAATATGAGGGAACTGATACCACCAAACAAGGTGTATGTGCTATTACCCTTTTTCCCCTTTCCACTCTAATAAAGTAGCAACCTCTTTCACAAGCAAGAGAGTGCATTTTAGAAGAAACACAAGTTATATAGTTCTTACAAGAAGCACTTTTATTTATTTATTTATTTTTAGGATTTACTTGCATTTTTACTAAGGATTAGTTCCAAAAACACTTTCATCAAAAGTATTTTCAGTCAATTTAAAAGCACTTCCAAACACACTCTTAAACGGTGGTATATATGCACAAGAATTAGGAGCAACCTTCACAAATAGCAGGAAAAGTTAGGGTTTTGAACCAAGTAATGGAAAACATGACAAGGAATTGCACCTCTCACCACATTGCCTACGCAGCTCAAAACAGATGATATACACATACCACCTCAAATAATCAACTTTTGCTGTGTGTTGCTATTTCCCAGAAGCAGCAAGCCACTCTCATTTTAGTTATATTACTGTATCTTTCCTTGTTGCAAAGTTATTAAAACATGTTTCTTTTGTTTGGATGCCAAATGTGCAACTTAATTTAATAATTAGTGTGTTCATGGGTTATTACATATGAAATCTCTTCCACTTTCTCCCTCTTAATTTGGTTTTTTTTTTCTTTTTTTTTTTCTGGTGATGACACTAACGACCAGAATGATGCACAATAAAGAATTAATAAATAATCTTCACAACTAATCATTGAGCTTTTTTCTTTCAAATACAATTAACTTCATACACGTGAAGTCAACTGCTAAATTCACACGTATGTAATTTGTTTATAAAAATTTTAAAATTTTAAATGTACTAGTTTTAGTATCAATGAATTATTGTTATAAAAAAAATCTTCCTTTCTCTCACACAATAGATGTATTTGATCTGATACATTACAGTACAATACGAAACAATAGAATGCAATGGGATGGATAGAGGGCTGTCCACCCAAAGTGATGATTTACTTGTCCCCTTGTCCATAGGAACCTCGTGGACTCCCGCTGAATAGCTGCCCTTTCTCTCTTTTTACAACCTCGTGGACGGACGAAAGAAGGGAAGTTACTAAATGGGACAATGAAGGTTCGGGAAGTAGACCAGGGTGGCACGTGGGTTGCCAAATTTTATTTACACATGACCGAGAGGCATGTCGACTGAAAGTTCAAAACCATTAAGAACTAGAATACTTTTGCATAAACATTGAAGGAACACAAGAAAGCCAAAAAGTGGGCGGTGGTTTTGTGAGAGACTATGGTATGAGTGGTCATAAATCAAACATAAAATAAAGGTCGCCAAAAGTGCTTTTGCAATGCAACTTGCAGAAAAGTTGCTTCTTTAAAAAAGAAAGTGGGTTTGCCAAAAAAAAAAAAAAAAAAAAGGTGGGCAAATTTGTCATTTAGTAGTTCAATTTTTTGTTTGGATTCTTCACAACTTGGTCATGTTGCCTCGAGTATTTTGTCTAGTGCGTGGGCAAGGCAATATGGTGGGCACTAGGCTTCTCATAAGGTTTTTGCAAAAAGCAAACAATAATTTTAGTGCAATTAGCAACAGCAAGTAACTAACCAAAGGGATAGGAATACAAGGATCGTGTAATCCTTCTCCAATTTTTTTACTGCCTAGTGGATGTTGTGGGCTTTACCTCCTAGGTAAAGCATGGGGTAAATCTTTTAGTTCCAGTGACAAGATGTCACGTGACACAAAGAATGATTATCCAAGAAAATTACTTGATTTTGGTCAAGCTCAAAGTTGTTGGTTAGTCCTAAGTTCCACAATTAGAACAGTTCCACACAGTTGGAAAACTACAAGTAGACTTGGGTGGAATGACTGCTCATCCACAGTAATACTATGAGATTAAGACTACTCTTAAGTATGAATTCTTTTTTTTCTTTCTCAAATTTAGTCAACTAAGATAGGACAACTCAGAGTTTCATCCGATAACAGTAAGTGCATACTCAGACATAATGATCAAGCACATTGAGGACTATTTATCTTAAATAACTATACCATTATGGAGTGTTCAACTATAACATTGTTACTTCGACATTGGTCTAATATTAGAGAATTTTCAACTATAATGCTACATCTTCGAAATTGGTCTATTTGAATCTTAACTTACGTTCTTTTAACTTAATGGTCGAAGAATCCTTACTCTTAGGACGCGTTAACTAATCAACAATCAGGATGAGCAGGAATCAAAATAATTAGAAACCGCATGAATGAAGTCAGACACTTCCCTAATCAAGTTACGTAAACGCACCCTTACTGTCGTTTATGAGCACCACGCGAGTGGTTAACTGTTTCATATGCTTGATGATATCCATGCACCGGTGACTCATACAGTCTCTTAGGTTGGCAACTTGGCAGTCAAGATCGCTCCATCCACATTGCAAATTGACTAGCAAGAGGTACCTTTTGTCATCAAAGTGCTTTCGCGCATAATAAAAAGCCAAGATGTTATTTTTCTCAAAGAATCCAAAGCTCCCATATGTTGAGGTCCAAATAAAAATGATAAAATGCAGAAAATTGACATAAAGAGTGATTAGTTAAAACATGAGTGATTAGTTAAAACGTAATTGCTTAACATAGGATTAGGATTGTGGGGGACTTTTTGAAGTTTAGCTTTATGTGGCATAGTACACTTAAGAATCATTAAACCATGATTCCCTTTGTTGATTACAATTGGCAGGTCAACCAAAATCCAAGGCTCTGCAGATACCAGCTTTTGAGGGAGGGAGGGAAGTTTGTACGTTTTCAATTTTTTTTTTCTTGTGTACGGCTCTTTGTTGAAAACACGCAGAGAATTATTCACTAGATTAGTATTACTATTGGATTATCTTGGAGGATCTACTTTTCCTTGGATTATCTTCCGATCTTTGCAAGGTGTGGAGCCTTGTTAGTTAGATATTATTCGTTTATATAAGGGCTACTAGGAGAGGAGACATAAACTCAAAATTTTATGTGCGGAATATAGATTTTAACCACTAGATATTGAAAAATTCCCCTTAATCTAAGTGCCCCTTTTCTGTTTGCTTTTTTTTTTTTATCTCCACTCCTCGTGGCTAAATTCCTTTTGAGTTGTATATATTTCCTTTAATATGCATGAGTATTCGATTACTTAAAACAGGTAAAGAAAAAGATAGTTCGAGATTTAAAATAAGAGTAGCTTGATTTGTCTCTTAAAAAGAGCTTGAAGTTTTTGGGGTTCCCCTCCTTTTACTTTAATTCCTGACATTGCCTTGATTATAAAAATTAACATTTGAGTTTATCTAACGAAGAAATGAGTTAGGATTATAATAAGTTAATAGATCAAATCGTTTTAAGTGTGACCAAATGAATACAATGTTACAATGTCAAGTATATGAGAATAAAAAGTAGCTAGCGAGAGTCATCCACAACAAGAGACGAAAGAGAGAAGAGGGCAGACTGAAGCATGAGATGCTTGAATTAGTGGCTCTTGGTATTAGCTTAGAGTCGAGATTCGATCCAATTAAGGGAAGTCAGATGCATTATATAAAATACTATTTTCCCTAAGCAAGTAAGGGATGAAGAGATCCAATTATACTTTTGTCACTTGCAGTAACAATCCATTGGACCGTTGGACTGAAGCATCTGAAGACATGGATTGTGTAAAACCATGCGTAGGCATTGAAATTATTTTTGTATTCACATGACGAAATAGATACTAATGATGTTATGTGATATTAATAATATTACTGATGGCGTGATTTTGGTTCTCTGTACAAGTGAGAGTTACGTTACAAATGACGTAATCTCTAGAAACTAAAAAGAAAAATCTATTGTGAGTTGCATTTGATGCCTTATATATTGAGTTAATCTTTAACCAGAGATATATAATATAACCATATGGCATTAATTTTTTTTTTATTGGTGAATAAACTTATGGTAAGCTTGTTTCATGCAATGACCTAGTTGGATGACCGAAATTTTTTTTGGAAGAAAAAAAAGAGGAGAGGGTTTTCTATGCAGCACTCGCAATCCTTTTTTATGCGAGGGAGTGAGACCAAAAGTGTGCCATGAATAACATGATAAATTAGGGGAGGTTGGTGAGTGTTTTTTTTTTTTTTGTCAAGAGCCGCGTTTAAACAAAATTATGCATGTTTTTATATAAGTCACATAACGAGTGAAAAACTAATGAAAAGTAATATTATCAGTTTCATGCAATAATCTACCCATTCCAAGACTTTTGGATTTTGATTTCTGCATTGATTGTTTAACTGTACAAAAAAAAAAAACTTAAAACTAGATGGGAGAGTGATCATTTAATTTTATGTACCATCAAATAACTTTTAAAGAAAATTATACTTTATAAACACATGCAAATATTCAATCCCAAATTACTCTCGTTTCTGACTATTTACTCAAACTCCCCAAGCACACAACCATAACATCACAAGTGATCATAAAGCTCAAAGCTTCATGTAAATATGTTCCTTTTTTTGGATCAATACTTTCAGAATTCGAATATTAAATCACAAGATGAACTAACTGATCTTTTTGTAGAGTCCAAAAACCTGGGGACTAACTCTCAGTCCTCATCTGACTTTTGTTCACCATAGGTCGAATAACACACCCTCTTCTCACTCCAAAACATCGAACTAATACACACGTTCACTGATATCGCATTGTTTGCATCTCAAAACGGGCATTGTAATGTCCCAACTGCGATCCATGAAGATTGCCACTAAAATTTTGCTCCTCAAGCTTAGGTACATGTGAAGACATCCCACAAAACGGTCCCATGAAGTTGTTCCCATTTGCAGAACCGAAAACCATTTGCTGTCCCTCATCGGGCGATTTCCAGTCAATGCTCATGCTGGCCAACTTCTGATGCTGGTGTGGCTGCTGCACCACGGTTGAGGAATGATCCGATGACGGTGGGCTTTTAGAAGTACTGTCTGGTGAGGCGGGTTTCACATCAGGAAGATTGACGGTTGTGATGTCATGGATGCTAGATCTTCTCTTGTCCTTCCCTCCTGTGAGTTGCCTGATAAAGTATTTTTGTGCATGACTAGCAACCTGAGTGGGCGTCCTTGTGATCACAAAATTTCGAGAGATATTTCTCCAGTCACCTTTTCCATACTTTTTAAGGCCCATCAGAAATTGCCTACAATTTTCACAGAAGCACCAACATTAAAAGCTGCAGCAGAACACCACTCGGAAGCAAATCCAAAAGCACTTTTATAGTAGGCCAATTTTTAAACATATTTATTCACTGTTCATGTGCATATTAAATTGTACGAATTAAACCTAATTTCACAGATCAAACAGACTTAGTTCAACTGGATTTTAAAACCTAATCTACCAGATTTATTCACTGCTAAACATATCATAATCTCAGCTTAAAAAGCTCTATATACCATTTAACTTTGTCAACCGGATTTTTAACTGTACCATGTATATATATCTTCTAAGCTTTAATTGGTTTCAAGAAGTTTCTTTCGAGACAAACCTTGATGACAAGTACTATTACGAGAGTAAACCATTATGAAGGGCTTTAATTCTCCGACATGGCATTCACACTCAACAAAATACCAGGAGTCAGGACGAATAAATTTATAACTATTCAATATGAATGTAAGTGTACCTGTGCTCTTCTTCTGTCCATGGCACCCCTTTCTTCCTCTCCTGATCTGCGGGCCTAATCGAGGCGCTTCGCTTTCCACCAACACTGTAAAACTGATCCAATTCATCAAAGCCCTGATTGTTAACCCACTCCGTTGTGAAATTGTTACTGGTGTAACCAGGAATTGGGATAAGCCCAGCTTCGATATCACTAACATCTTCTTCTAATTCCTTGTACTGTTTGATCACATCTCCAACAGTCTTTCCAGGGATCATAGCCGCCACCCTGAGCCACCGATCGGGTGTATCCTTATCGTATAGAGCAAGAGCATTTTCGAATAGCTTGTTCTCTTCCACAGTCCATTCGGCTCCCGTGCTCTCTTCAAACAACCAATTGGAGTTCTGTAGATAGGAAGTTGGAGGTGGAATTTCCATTCCTCTGAACATGGTTTTTTTCAGATAATTTGCTCAATCTGGGCAGCTATTAATCACATAGCAAGTATGCCAATGAGTCTGTTTCTCTCTCTCCTCTCTTTGAAAGTTCAAAGAGAGAGAAAACCCAGATAGGAAATGCAGAAAAGTGGAAGTCTTTGTGACCACGGAGGCATTAATCAAGGAGTGGCATTTGGAAAGGAATCTCAGTGGGGATTTTATGCAACCACGTGTTGTGGAATCTGAAAAATGCCCAACCTTTCCAAACTCGATGGTAATCCAAGAAGCAAATTCGAAAATATTAGATCTTGGATTGCCAAAGATAAACCCTAGAATCCGATTCAAAAACACAAAAACACCAAAACCCAGATCAAGTTTTCATGAAAGATTGAAGCTTGCACAGTGATATGGAAACTTGGGAAGAGTTTAAGGAAAACCCGGAAAGGAAAACAAGAACCCAAGTAAGGAAAGTGAGAAAAAGGCGAGGGATTTTACAGAGCTGACCTGAAGAGGAGAAAGTGGGATGTTTTCTTTTGCTGGGTTTGTGGGGTTTGGAGTTAAGAGACAGAAAGAAGGGTGAAGAGCGTGAAAGGAGTGAATGCAGAGGAGGGATTGTGAGACAGAGGGATCTATGGAACAGGAACAAATGAGAGAGAGAGAGAGAGAGGTCAAAGTTGATGAGTTGTGATTGGTGGCTATGGGGTTTGTGGGCGCAGCGAGTAGAGAGAGAAAGAAAGAGAGTAGAGAGAGAGAGAGAGAGAGCTGTTCCATTGTGATTGGTGGGCATGAGGTTTGTGGGCGCAGCGAGTAGAGAGAGAAAGGAAGAGAGGGGAGAGAGAGAGAAGGAAAAGTCAAAGTTATTGAGTTGTGATTGGTGGGAATGGGGTTTGTGGGGGCAGCGAGTAGAGAAAGAAGGGAAGAGAGTAGAGAGAGAGAGAGAGAGAGAGATGCCCAACCGAACTAAAATGTTGAGACTTTGAAATGGACAGCCTGTGATTCAGTGATTGGTGACAGAATGCGCATGTGGGCCTTTTGGTAATTGTGCACAGAAGCAGAACAAATTTTTTTTTTCCAGTAAAATATCCCAGATTGAACTTTATATTATATTATTTAAATTTTCGCCACATCTTAGTATACAGATTCAATTAGGTTGCTAATGACAATCCGACACACACGACCAAGGGATCATTAATTATTAATTAGTGTGAAAATCGTCATTAATTAAGTGTGTTGAAAGTCGTGAATAACTGTCGGTTGAAGTGCACTGGCATATATAATGCCGTATATTCGTACATTAAAAAATATTAGAGTAAATTATCAGAGTAAATGTTAGGCATCACATATGTACATTATTCTCAAAATTTCCGTCTAGCGCCGCCTAAGCCCCACTTAGACGCTAGGTGACTGGTCATCGCTTCGATTAATGCATAAGCATTTGAAAATTAAGAAATTGTGCCCAAACCAGCTGAGGTGCCCGCCTAGGCATCTGCATAGGTGCCTTAATTGCGACTTATTTAGACAGAAAATAGATAACTTTCAATTTGCATTTAATTTTTTCAATAAATTGTAAGAGACTTGTTGAATACTTAAATGAGCACACACTATATGCTTGTTTCCCATGTTTTTATTATGTTCTAATACTTCATAATACATATATCATTCTATTTTGTATTTTATAATGAAGTTATATATATTTTAAGCATAAATAGACACTTATTTACACTAAATATAATAGATTTACTTAAATCCACCGCCTAAGTGTTAGGCCCCAGCGTGCCGCCGGACTAATGCCTTTTAGAACCTTGCATATGTACATGTCTTACTCATTTTCATCGCCTAAATAATCTTTAAACACTTTCAAATTTCATTATGTTCATGTTTTTATTATGTTCCAATACTTCATAATACATATATCATTCTATTTTGTATTTTATGATGAAATTATATATATTTAAGTATAAATAGATACTTATTTACACTAAATATAATAGATTTACTTAAATCCACCGCCTAGGCGCTAGACCTCAGCGTGCCGTCCGACTAATGCCTAACGTTTTTTAGAACCTTGCATATGTACATGTCTTACTCATTTTCATCGCCTAAATAATCTTGAAACACTTTCAAATTTCCTTATGTTCCATGTTTTTATTATATTATAATACTTCATAATATATATATCATTCTATTTTGTATTTTATGATGAAATTATATATATTTTAAGTATAAACAGACACTTATTTACACTAAATATAATAGATTTACTTAAATCCGTCGCCTAGGCGCTAGGTCCCAGCGTGCCGCCCGACTAACGCCTAACGTCTTTTAGAACCTTGCATATGTACATGTCTTACTCGTTTTCATCGCCTACATAATCTTTAAACACTTTCAAATTTCACTATGTTCATGTATTTATTATATTCCAATACTTCATAATACATATATCATTCTATTTTATATTTTATGATGAAATTATATATATATTAAGTATAAACATACACTTATTTACACTAAATATAATAGATTTACTTAAATCCGCCGCCTAAGCGCTATGCCCCAGCGTGCCGCCTGATTAACGCCTAACGTCTTTTAGAACCTTGCATATGTACATGTCTTACTCGTTTTCATCGCCTAAATAATCTTTAAACACTTTCAAATTTCATTAGTGCATGAAGTTGAAGCCTATGCATCTTTTGAATTTGTAAACAATGAAGTGATCAACAAATAGAGAACCAATCTTGTTTAATTTCTTTATAAAATGTACGTATGGTAACACAACATATAATGCGTGTACGGTATAAGGTAACGAATATTTCGTATCTTATTTTGAAGTCTTCTGAACATAAAAACTTCTTAAAATTAGCTTAAGTAAGGAGGTAGAATGTGTTAACGGGTCAGTATGATTTCGAATTTTACTTCAGATCTCGAATGAGACAAAAATAAAGAACCTCTCCTAATCACTATTTCATCAAAGTCACATCCTCAAGTTGACATCCCAACACAATATTGTTGTAACAAAAAATTGTTTTTTTTTTTGGGTCGAAAAGTAGATATTATTAAATACGAATCGAAATGTTTACATTAGAAGTTAAAGAGTTAAACAACTACTCTAGTTCAAAATTATCTCACAAATGACTACCGTCACACGCGTGATATAAGATGCCACTAGATGCGTAGTCTCATTACAGGCACGAGGATTATAAAGAAACTTAACGGAACATAATTGTTGCTTAATATGGTTAATATCCCATAAAATACTGCCTTCGGTTGTAAGCTCCTATTAACCATGGCGACAAGGACCTTCGAATTAGTTTCCAACTGAACAACCCCAAATCTTCTTTTCACACAAGCCAGCAAAGCCGCTCTCATTGCTTCTGCTTCCCCCATGATGTTGTTGATTAAATGTATTTGTTTGGCTATCTCTAATTTCTACTACTTCTTTTTGTTGAGAAAATCCCTAATTCTACCACATAGCCAGATTTTCTCCAACAGTTTTGAATATAACTTTTGCTCATATCAACCATTTGTATTTTATCAATTTTTTTTTAAAAAAAATCTTAGCTTTATCTTTTAATAAAATTAAAAAACAAATATCTCATTGCACGTAAAGCTAGTTTTTTCTTTCTTTCTTTTTTATGCTAATATGATGGCATATAAAATTATAAAGTAGAGTGAAAAGGGACAATTACAGAAAATGTTTGGGTATAATAATTAGTTGGCTTTTTAGTCAAAATGGTCTATGAGATTTGCATAACACATAACTTTGGTCCCTGAGATTGAAAATCAATAGAAATGGTCTCTGAGATTATCCACCATCCATTATTTTGGTCATTCGATTAAAAATTCTGTTACGTGGTTCTGGAGCTCATACCAGAAATTGAGATTTTTTGCCGAAAGTTTGGGAAATTTTCAAAACTTCATAACTCAATCGTTTCTTAACCAAATTTGACCCATAATATATCAAAATGAAGATAGGAAAGTATTGAACAAGATTATACTTATTTGGAAGCCCAATGGTTGCCGGAGATGGCTGGAAAATAGCCTGAAATGTGACTGGTCCGCAGGAAAACTAAAAAACTTGTTGGAAACTATGTAAACTTTAAACGTTCATAACTTCTTCAATACTCAACGAAATCGAGTGATTCAAAATAAAAAATCATACGTCTCGATGAGATGAAGAGAGTGGTAGCTTTCTCGTTGGCTAACTCACCATGGTTTGGCCGAAAAACAGCTCGAAAGTAGCTGTCTTGGTCTCATCGATTTAGCCACTTTCTAGCCGTTTTTCTGCCAAACCACAGCGAGTTAGCGTTAAAAAAGGTACCATTCTCTTTGTCTCATTGAGACGTATGATTTTTTTATTTTGAATCACTCGATTTTGTTGAGTATTGAAGAAGTTATGAACATTTAAAATTTACTCAGTTTTCAGCGAGTTTCTTATTTTTCCTGCAGACCAGTCACCTTTCAAACTATTTTCTGGCCATCTCCGGCAATCTTAGGCTTCTAAATAGGTATAATCTTATTTTACACTTTCCTATCTTCATTTTGTTATATTATGGGTTGAATTTGGTTAAAAAATGATTGAGTTACGAAGCTTTGAAAATTGCCCAAACTTCTGGCAAAAAATCTCAATTTCCGATATGAGCTCTGGGACCACTTAACAGAGTTTTTTAACGAAAGGACCAAAATAATGGATGGTGGACAATCTCATGGACTATTTCTATTGATTTTCAATCTCAGAGACCAAAGTTATTTTTATTGATTTTCAATCTCAGGGACCAAAATTATGTGTTATGCAAATTTTAGGGACTATTTTGGCCAAAAAGCCTAATTAGTTTGCACCATACTGGAAGAAGAAAAACAAAAGTGAAAAGTTTATTACATTATTTTTACACAAAGTTAGTGCAATTTTGTAATGCAAAGTCAGACACCCAATGAGTAATGTCTATTTGTAAATAGAAATTAGAACCTTTCCCAATTTCATAACTATAGGCTAACTCAATGTAAATGGTACATCTAGTGCAGATGTGCAGCCAATTCTCTCTTTTTAATGTTTCGTTCAAATCCATGATCCACAAGACAACCGTTAAGCTTCTTTTTTATTTATTTATATTATATATATATATAATTTTATTTAAGGGAATAAAAATTTCATTGATCAAATAAATTGTGGAACATCTTCAATCAGGATTATAGTTTTATGATTACAAATGCAAGAAAGATAATACAAAACCTACCCCACATTACAACATCTAACCAAATGGAAAGATAATGCCACGAGAACAGAAACCTTGCATCACTGCCTGCTGAACTTGTAAAAGATGACGCTTCTTTGGCAAAAAAGCCCTGCTATGAGACATCATGAATATGTCCTCATGGTCCTTTGCCAGGGAAACAGACGACGAAACCACAACCAAAATAAAATAAACTCTTTAGAGGTACAATTTATCAATCACAGGAGACCCGCACCTAACCATCAAGAAATATAAGCTCACAAGGCCTAAACCCTATGAGCCGGACCTAACACTGTCAAGACACACATGGTAAACACTATATCATCACCTGAAGACTTTGCAACAACAAGAAAATATGATTGTGAATTCCTCAAACCACTGCAAGGACCCTATGAGGGAAAGACTGCATCATCATATGATGATCTTGCAATCGTCAACACAAAACCTTGCTATGAGTTGCCTCCAACAAATGTCAAGCTTCCTCTACATAATTCTTGCCAAGCGCATAAACTACAAAATGACCACCTTAGATGTGAGCAACAATTGTTGCTCTAAGATCTTGGGTTGTGCAGTAAGTCATAGCTATTACACAAGTTCTTCTGCTCATAAAGAAAAAATGACCACAACCACCACCACAAAGGCTCTCATCGACAAAGCGAGAGAGCGACCATTACTGAAAAGAGGAAAAGAAAGAGAAGGAAGGGATCGAGAAAGATTGTCATTTATCCTAAGGCCAAAGGCTAAAGTCAGCAGTGGCATGTTTTTTTTTTCTATCGACTGGCTATGGTTTTTTTTTTCTTCATAGAGACAGTTAGTTAATATAACTGTTAAGTTATGATTCACTGTTCCTTCCATCACAATAATGAAAACTGATTATGCACCCTCCCTACGTGGTCAATATTCTAGTGGATATGATGTCAATTGACACGCCCCGATCCCGATGTCCTCGGGACATCGGGATGGTCACATGCTGGCCGACACCCGAAGGTGACGAAAGCCATTTAGAAATGCATGAAAATGAGAAATAAATAAGACTTATGAGTTTAATGGTAATTAATATGCATTTAAGGAGCATATTTAGAGCATACACCTAATTAGAACACTAAAGAAAGAATATAAAATTCATAGAAACAAAGGATGGGTCATACACCAAGGGGATTCTAAGATGTCGATGCGGAAGTGCCTTGACGTCGGGATTGTATGCCTCGATTCTAAGTTCTGAAGGGGGCGAAAACAAACATGAGTGGACCAATTTGATATACATATAATAAAACAGTTATCAACGTACTAACCCCCAAGTTTTATGAAACCACATATATCATGATAAATAAAATAAGTTTTTTGAAACCTAGCATGTCGTGCAATGTCTCAAATCATAACTTGTATATACATAGTCGCCAGCGACAGGGCCGGCCCAGGCCCAGTGCAAATAGGGCGACGGTCCGGGGTCCAAAAAATTTGGGGGTACCAAAATTATTAGGACGGTATATTTATATATGTTTTCATAAGAGTATAATTTTATATAATTTGGTTCAATGACATAGAAATTTAACTAGAAGTGGTGGTTTGGTTTTTTGAAAATAATGAAGAGGTCTTGTGTTCAAAACACCACATGTGCTTTTTACTTTCTAATTTTTACAAATTTCTTTTCATAAGACTCAAGAGTATAAATTTATAAAATTTGGTTAAAGGATTAAGAAGTTTAATTAGAAGCAATGGTTTTTGTTATTTAAAATTAACAAGAGGTCCTAAGTTCAAAACGTTATGCGCATGTTTATTTTTTTCAATTTTACAAATTTTTGTTTGGTTGTTAATTTATTTTTAGTTACTAGCTAGTAGCTATGTGGGTTGTTATTTTTAAATATTCATTTCAATTCAAATCTAATCTTCAATAATGAGTAATACGTAGACCAAATTTTTAGAGCAAATTGACAAATTATATGACGTGTTATCAAAATATTTAATTTAATGCCCATTCATTACTAATACATATCAATTAAAGACTCGAAAACATCATTATTTTTTAGTCATATTGACAAGGTTAGTAAATAAGAAAAAACACCTCATGATTTATACAAAAACACTTTCAAAGTTCATATGGAAAACAAAACTCATTATCTATCTACTTGTAAGCCCGAAGTTTTTTTGTTTTTTTCTCTCTCAATACAAAATAAATTAGTCTTTCTGGATTTCTAAATTATTGAGTTTGAAGTGTTTTTTTAAGTATAATTTTATTGATGTCTTACGTGTGAAAATAAATAATTTTCTTATACGAAGTTAGGACACTTCTTTTAGCGTCGCCCTGGGCCTAAAAAATCTCTGGACCAGGCCTGGCTAGTGAATGTCCAATATCCCTCAAGGCCACATGCCAGCTCCCCGTTTCTAAGCAAACAGTCAGAGGAAAATATCCCTTCAAGCCCCGTACCAGCTCCCCACCCCTGTGCTAATAGCCAGAGGAAAACCACTTTAGGCTCTATGCCAACACCATAATCGTTGCCCGGGACAGACCGAAATCTATCCATTCGTCCCATAGCGGAATTGGGACCACTAGGTAAGTACAAAACCATCGAACATATATATATTAAAAAGCAACTTCATAGTATAAAGTCATCCATCATCTATACTATAAAGAGATGTTCTAAATATCATATCGCCACCCATCAGATATTCTATAAGAACACGAGTTATAGGAAAAATAGTAATAATTCAAACTAGCCTCAGTAGGCATGTTATCTCATAAAACGTAATCATTAAATCATGCTTCTCATGTATGCATTTCTACTAATAAAACATGCATTTTTAGAAGGGACACTCACCGTACACCGTTGGTGCCAAGCTATGTCAAAAGGAAATAATGGAATCGTCGCTAATAATTGCACCTAAACATATAAAGAGTACAATTATTAAACTATACTTAAATGATTGCATTTCGGAAAACGGTCTCAAAAAATGGGTCAAGGACGTCAAAATTAGCCTAGGAAGGGTCTCGAACGAAACCCAAAAAAGTCAACATTAACCGGTCAAAGTCATCGTTGACCGTTGACTGGGTCGACGGTCAGACTAGGTTGGGTCGACACGGGTCAACGGGTCAGGTTGGTCAAATTGGGTCAAACGGTCAAACTGGGTCAAACCCGGTTTAGGGTTTTGGGCTTGGGCTTGGGCTTTGGGCTTAAGGCCCGGCCTAAGGCCAAACATGTTTTGGTTGAATGACATGTTTTGGTTGAGTTTTGGGCTTAAGGCCCGGCCCAAGGCCAAGGGCCTGAGACTTAAGGAATGGCCCAAAGGGCCTTTAGTTTAATTAATAAAAATAAAAACAATTTAAAATAAAGGGTTTGGGTTTAAATGAGCCTAAGCTTGAGTTCTAAACGGCCCAAAGATGCCTAGTTAGAAGGGGCTTTGGGCTTGAAATCCCGGGCCAAGTTTAAACCATGGGTCGCTGTACCTAATCAAATAAGAAGGCCGAATTCTGGTCGAAAAATTCCCGAGCTCCGATAGAGCTCAAAACTCAACCAAAACATGTCATTCAATATACAAAATTGAAGCCCCAAAAATAAGGAATCGAGATATACCCTTGGTTCCCGTCATTGTGGTTGGAGTTGGCCGAAAAATGGCCTAGAAGCCACGGGTATCTGCCGGAAACTGGGAAAGGCATTCTTGAAGTGTTTTCATGTCCAAACCTTCACCAAAACCACATTTTAGCAACCATGAATCCTTCTAGACTACTAGGGAGAAAGATGGACGGGTGATTCAACCTACCTTTGTCGAAAATGACGATAACTCGTCGGGGAATGTTTGCACCATGGTGAGAATGAGAGAGAGTGGGAAATAAGGGTGGTGCCGTCGACGAAGTCTTCTTAGGTGTGGGGTGGCTGGGTGTGTGCGTGTGAGTTCGGGGAAGAGGGAAGAAGATAGTGCATAGAAAGTTGAGAGAAGATAGATGGAAAGAGATAAAGAAGAGGGTTACGGGGTGAGGGACACAAATAAAGGGGTGGGCCCCTTGGGCTCACCAAATAAGAACCAAAACTATTTTTAATTAAAACAGGGATGGGGTTTTGGAAGACCAAAATGCGACTTTTAAAAACCTTTCGGGGTATTAATGAAATTTCTAAAATAATTGGGGGTGAGGTTTAACAATCTACCCCTCTTATAAAAAAAAAATTCATCCTCAAAATTTGAAATAACTTATTACATTGAGATACTCGAAAATAAAGAGAAGTATATATGTATACAAAAGAAATCAAGTCAGAGTGGGTGCATAAAAGGGAATATGCTACACCTTCGCGCGCGAGTTGCAAAATCCTCTATCATGCCTCCAAGCTCTTACTTTCATCCCCATCAGTGTAAAAGTAGAAACATACTTAATAAAGATACAATGTTGAAAACATATATTGACGTAGGGTCAAAAGTAAGTATGCAAAATACTATAACGTCAAAATATATATGTAATAACATATAGGTCGAACACTCATACAGCCTTAAAGCTAAAAGTGGAAAAACTTGACCAAACCTTTGTAACGTTGAAAACAAATAACTATAGTAAAGTAAGTTAAAATACTTGCACTGAAAACCAAACTGAAAATGAGAGTGGGTCTGGCCCAAGCAGACGTAACGTCACGTACTCCAAGAACAGATGTTTCTTTGGGTCGAGCCCCAACAATAGCGAAATCCATAACAACTGCCGTAGAAGAGTGTACTTGCCCACTTGCTTAACGAACCAAACGAATAAGCTATCAATATTACAGTCTGTAGCCCGCAATATCAACAACACATTGTTGTCTCGATAAACAAGTAGTAACTTTCCAAGGATGCACAATTTCCCATATCGCAAATTCGATCTTCCACATACCATTTTTCCTGCAACATGAGAGTGTACAAAGATTGTCCAATTCTCCCCTTGACTGTGTTGTTGTACAGTTCCAGAGCGCACTAATCAAATCTGCTAGAAGTGTTTCGATATCCATGTTCTCACAAATAACAAGATCCTGAAGTGAAGCAGTGGAAAGATGAATTGAGAGGAACGCCCATCGTTGGAAAAGAAACGATGTGATGCCTATGAATTATAGTAAGATGGTGATACAATCAACTGACTATCTACACTACAACCTTCATCTACCTCTTACCAAAAGACGACTTAAACCTCACGGCCACGTGGAACTCTTCCCGATAATTCTGGTAAGCTTGTGAAAAGATTATTCTTCTAACGTTCATGTCCGAATTGATAAGAGCTGGGCGCACACTTCCGCTGAAACGATCCATTCTGAATTTCTTACTAACTGAGTGAGAAACCATGTCGAGAAGGCTACAAGAACACTCAAGAATTTGAGGGTCAAAACAAGTCCATTAAAATGTAGAGTACAAGGTATATGAATTTGAATAAATAACTTTGTTGCTTAAGTTCATACAAGTACATAGCTTGACCGTTAAGGATTATTAATAATTCAAGACCTGATGTCACGCACCTGATAACATCACTGGTCACACAACTTCGTCCAATAACTCGTGAAATAATTTGACTTTTTGAACCTTTTGACAAACTTATAAGATTTCAGTAGATTCAACTTTTCAGCTTTTCCAATCTAATACGGTCTCACTGGATAATTGTCCGATTAGGTTCGGATGATCAAGATGAGCTTTGTGTGTGTCTTTCTATTAAGGAGTTTCCCAAAAAAAGTATTTAAATGTCTACAGAGAACCCATTTTGGAATATATAACTTAGGATTCAAGAGAAGTGGCTACCATGTTAATAGTAGAACCAAAAGCTCAAGCCAAGCAAGTAGAAAACGAGAAGTCACCTTCCTCAATAAGTAGTAACTCTTGGAAGTCGTACTAGTGCTCAAACCACCTCTCCATTTTTGCTTAGCAGCAGATTTAAATTCAAACAATGTTAAAGTTGGAGGAAAGAAGAATGACTCGTAAGTGATCAACCTGAAAACTCAATGAAAGCACACACCTTTCGAGAGAAGTGTAAAATCTACATGTGCTTAAGCCACAAGACGAGTAAACACAACGCTTCCTCCCAAGAAAGTATTTAATCTAAATGAAGTTAGAGCTCGAAGAATTTGATGTGGAGCTGAAGGTCAAAGGTTAAGGAACTTGACTTCGTTGTTTGAGTAAGCAAGAAGTTATTGATAAAACAATCACCGAGAATTGTTCTAAATATCCACACGAATTTCTTTAGTGGTAATGAGTCTAAGAACATTGACTTGCTCCCACCAACTACCACTTACCAATCGTCGTCACAACTAGCACTTACTCGCTTTCTCCAACACACATTTCAAAAGTTTCGAGTAAGTACTACCAAGACGTGACTCTGCATGCCACTCTTGGGAAATGTATGTAGTAGAGTGATTTCACTGTTTCACAATTTTAGTTGGTCTTAACCAACTCTTACCGCTACGATTTTTCCTTTCCCAATACTTATAAGTATATCCGAATCTGCCAACAATTCTTAGGGAACGTATGTGGTGGAGTATCGATTTGATGTTGAAAGTTGTTTGACAATCCACTTCATCACTATTGAGGCACAATCTCGACACGAATTCTTGTATTTCAACCAGAGGGTGACAATTCAAATAGAGAAATGTTTACACAACTGTGCCGAATGACACCAAATCCGGAAGTCGTGACATCCAAATGACATCATGACTAACACACTACTATAGTAACAGGAGGCCCCAAGTATGCTCTGAACAAACCATGTTCTGATACCAATCTGACACGCCCCGATCCTGATGTCCTCGGGACATCGGGATGGTCACGTTCTGGCCGACACCCGAAGGTGACAAAAGCCATTTAGAAATGCATGAGAACAAGAAATAAATAAGACTTATGAGTTTAATGGTAATTAATATGCATTTAAGAAACGTGTTCAGAGCATATAACTAATTAGAACACTAAAGAAAGAATATAAAATTCATAGAAACAAAGGATGGGTTATACACCGAGAGGATTCAAAGATGCCGATGCGGATGCGCCTTGACGTCGGGATTGTATGCCTCGATTCTAAGTCTTGAAGGGGGCGCAAAACAAACATGAGTGGATCAAATTGATATACATATAATAAAACAGTTATCAACGTACTAACCCCCAGGTTTTATAAAAACACATATATCATGATAAATAAAGTAGGTTTTTGGAAACCTAGCATGTCGTGCAATGTCTCAAATCATAACTCGTATATACATAGTTGCTAGTGAATGTCCAATATCCCTCCAGGCCCCATGCCAGCTCCCCGTCTCTGAGCGAACAGTCAGAAAAAAATCCCTTCAGACCTTGTGCCAGCTCTCCGTCTCTGTGCTAATAGCTAAAGGAAAACCACTTTAGGCCCTATGCCAACACCATTACCGTCACTCAGGACGGACCGGAATCTATCCCTTCATTCCGTAACGGAATTGGGACCACTAGGTAAGTACAAAACCATCGAACATATATATATATATATATATATATATATATATATATATATATGTTGAAAAACACCTTCATAGTATAAAGTCATTCATCATCTATACCATATAGAGGTGTTCTAAACATGTTCTAAATATCATATCGTCATCCATCAAATATTTTATAAGAACACGGGTTATAGGAAAAATAGTAATAATTCAAACTAGCCTCAGTAAGCATGTTATCTCATAAAACGTTCATAAAACGTAATCATAAAATCATGCTTCGCATGTATGCATTTCTACTAATAAAACATGCATTTTTAGAAGGGGTCCACTCACCGTACATCATTGTTGCCAAGCTATGCCAAAAGGGAATAATGGAATCGTTGCTAATAATTGCACCTAAACATATAAAGAGTACAATTATTAAAACTATATTTAAACGATTGCATTTCGGAAAACAAACTTAAAAAAACAGGTCCAGGACGTCAAAATTAGCCTATGAAGGGTCTCAAACAAAACGCGAAAAAAGTCAACTTGAAAAGTCAACATTGAATGTCAAAGTCAATAGTCAAAGTCAACGCTGACTGTTGACCGAGTTGGGTCAACACAGTTCAACAGGTCGAGTTGGTCAAACCGGGTCAAAGGGTCAAATTGGGTCAAACCCAGTTTTGGGCTTGTGTTTTGGGTTAGGGTTAAATGGGCTTAGGGCTTAGGAAAATGGTTGGGTCCTTAAGGGTTTAGGGCTTAAAGGTTTAAAGAGGTGAACTTAAGGCTCGGCCTAAGGCCAAGGGCCTGAGACTTAAGGAATGGCCCAAAGGGCCTTTAGTTTAATAAATAAAAATAAAAATAATTTAAAATAAAGGGTTTGGGTTTAAACGGGCCTAAGCCCGAGTTCTAAATAGCCCAAAGGGGCTTGGTTGGAAGGGCTTTGGGCTTGAAAGCCCAGCTCTATTTTAAACCATGGGTCGCCGGAAAATTCCTGAGCTCTGATAGAGCTCAAAACTCAACCAAAACATGTCATTCAATATACCAAATTGAAGCCCCGAAAGTAAGGAATCGAGATATACCCTTGGTTCCCGTCATTGTGGCTGGAGTTGGCCGAAAAATGGCCTAGAAGCCACGGGTGTCTGGCGGAAACTAGGAAAGGCCTTCCCGAATTGTTTTCATGTCCAAACCTTCACCAAAACCACATTTTAGCAACCGTGAACCCTTCTAGACTACTAGGGAGAAAGATGGAAGGCTGTTTCAACCTACCTTCGTCGAAAACGACGATAACTCACCGGGGAATGTTTGTACCATGGTGAGAAGGAGAGAGAGTGGGATTGGAGGGTGGTGCCGTCGTCGAAGTCTTGTTGGGTGTGAGGTGACTGGGTGTGTGCGTGTGAGTTCAGGGAAGAGGGAATGAGAGAGTGCAGAGAGAGTTGAGAGAAGACAGAGGGAAAGAGAGAAAGAGAGAAAGACGAGGGTTACGGGGTGGAGGACACAAATAAAGGTGTGGGCCCCTTGGGCTCACCAAACAAGAACCAAAAACTATTTTTAATTAAAACGGGGATGGGGTTTTGGAGGACCAAAATGCGACTTTTAAAAACCTTTCAGGGTATTAATGAAATTTCCAAAATAATTGGGGGTGGGGTTTAACATCTATCCATGCGTCCCGAGTTCGAAACTCTCTCATTCCCTAAATAAATTGTTTTGAACCATTTCCCTCCCGTTAATAATAATAATTTTTTAAAATAAAATTTCTTTAATCCGTTGGCCAAAAATAAGGATATGGAGAAGAAAAATTGTGTGTTTCCTATAAAATATTTCATATCACTAGAGATTTTTTTTTATGATTTTAAGGCCTCCAAACGGCGATTTTTTTTTTTGCTTTAATTGCAAGTCATTTACTTCGGGGATCCCATACATTATCAGGATTGATTTAATTCCAAATATGCGTCAGTGTTTGAGAGTCCAGATATTCAAGAGAGGTCATAAAAGGGAAATTTGAAAATCTCATTTCACAACTTTGCAATACATGAACAAAGACTTGGAAATCCAAGATCAATACATATATTAATTCTTGAGAAAGAATGTGTACTTTATTAACTTCAACAATAAAAAAAAAATGAATCCAAACTTGCTTGAGCAAATTGTTTCATTCACTCAAGGAATCTACATATAGATAAATTTGTTTGTTTATTCATCCTCTCTTTCTTCTTCTTCTTTTCTTGATCATTTGTGCCTTTGAGTCTGCACAGCTCAATTTTTGTTAGGTTTCTCTACTTGCAAGATTGATATAGAGGCTCCTTTTGGCTAGGTTAACATTTTGGGAGATCCTTTGGAGGTGGAAGAAGAGATTGATTAGGTCCTTTGCCATTGTCCACCAAGAATGCCATCTTAAGCCCCCATGTTGTGTGCACTTCCAAATGGCAATGCATGAACCAAACCCCTAAAATTTACACACAAATTTGGGGGGTGGGGAAGAGTTAAGACCAACTAAAAAATTATATCAAATTGTATGCATCCGTCATGTGTGACATCTCTCGTATAACATGCATGTGAATTCCATCAGATAATACTAGATTCTACGTACATGTTTTGAGAAAGAAGTTACATATGATGAAGTCACATATGATGAAGTCACATGATAATTTTTTTTAAATGATTGAATAGAATTTACCTGGATTATCAGCGATAAATCGGATAGCCACCCATCCGCCGGTCGGAACATTAGCTGTGTTCCTTTCAACAGGATCAACAAGATTGAACTTCTTAGAATCCGTCTTGGGGTTATAATTCCCAATTCCCCTACCCACTGAAAAGAAATTGAATCCATGCAAATGGACAGGGTGATTTTCAGGGGCTATATTCCCAGTGTCTTGCAACACAATTTGAACTGTTGAGTTATAAGCTAGCCTATAAAGCTTTGTCCCACTTGTAGTTGCCAAGCTTGCATTTGCCGGTAGACCTCCAGAAAAGTTGAAAGCTGTCGGTGGGTTTCCGGGGAAATCCGTGGTAAAAACCCCACTTTTGTTGAAAAAATGTGCTTGAAGCAGAGCTGTGGTTGGCATAACAAATGTGACATTGTTAACACTAGCCACTACTCTGCTTCCGTTTGCAGCTTTGCAACTAGGGCATGAATTAATCCCAAGTCCAACTGTGAACAGAAGATTGTGATCGATTTTTAGTGGGACTTTGGCTGGAAATTTTTTGGAATTTAGGGCTTTGAGAGAATTTATGAAGCTGTTTGCAACTTGGGTTGCGTTTTGGGGAGGTGGGCTAGCGAGGGTTGTGTGTGTGGTAGCAAGTGTGCCAGTATAGTGAAGAGTGGCAGTGGCGGTGAGGTTGTCAACGGCGATTGGAGAGTCCATAAATGGCGAGGCTGCCACCATGTACTTGCCGGAGTTTTGATTCGCCGTGACTAGGGCATTGGTGGTTTGTCCCGGGGCAATCACAATGGTATCCGTCTTGAAGGGTTTCACATATGTGGCATCTACTTCGACTATGGTCAACTTGTGTCCTGCAATTTTGAAGAAGAGCTCCTCATTGAGTGCAGCATTGATGATTCGTAACAGATAGGTCTTGCCGTTTTCCACGGGCAATGTGAAGCCGCCTGCATTAAAAAAATATCATAATGTTCTTTTGTCAAACAGTCTACTGATATGTTATTTTTATTCAGTGCGTACATACCTTGGGAAGAACAATTTGGAACCAGGCCTGGATGGCCGTTTATAGTGTGAGCATCCGAGACATTAGGTGCTAAACCAGATTTGAGAGCTTGATTGATCACAGCTTCAGTATCTGATTTCCACCACTCAGCTGAAAATTTTCATATTATTTGATCAAATTACATAAAATTCCAACATTGATCAGCTTAATCGTGTTGTTATTAGAGAGAAAGAGAATTAGATTAGTCTTACCTAATACGACAGGTACTTCCTTGTGGGGTGCTGGGAATGGATAAGGAACCCCACGCTTGGGCAAAACTATAAGGGCACCATGGACAGTTGCCCTTAGCCAGAGAATATGTGCGTGCCAAAGAAGTGTGCCTCTTTGCCCTGTGATGGTGAAGTTGTACACATAGCTTTGACCTGGGGGAATTGGGCACTGTGTGATGTATGCCGGACCATCTGCCCAGCCGGTTCGCAGTTGCCGGATACCATGCCTGCCAGTCCAAAAATTAATTTGAATTTTACTGTAACTTAGAGGGTTGATTAATCATAAAGCGGTAGATAATTAAGTTGGCAACTAAGTTCTCACCAGTGAATGGAAACGTTATACTTGACATGGTTGGTGACTTTGACAAGCACGGTATCGTCTTCCCTGGCATAGAGAGTTGGCCCCGGGAACTGGCCGTTAACGGTTACAATTGGCTTACTTGAGCATAGTTTAGTACTATTTTTTAGCACCACCTGCGCAGATATCAAAATGACAATGGAAAACCCAAGTAAATATTCTAATCTTCTCCAATTGACAGGAACAAGGATTCAAACTTGTGTACAATTTAAGAGAATGATGCACTGCCCTAACCAACTAGCGTAACTTATATCTTCATGTTAGACTTACGAGTAACTGAACCTGTTTAGTTAAGCAATTATAAATGCACATGTTGTAATGTTGTGGTAAGAAATTAGCAATGCAATGTCATTTGGAAGCAAAATTATCCAAAGGTGTAACTTTGAGGTTTTGAAGGTGTACCAGCTTACATGCTCAGCTAGCTTTTAGTCTAAGAAATCCATGTCAGAGACTATATGATTTTGGTTTTATCTGAATTTTCCAGTTTTGGCATATCTAATATCTTTTCCACATTTATAATCTATCTATGCATGTGTGAACAAATAAAGATCTTCATGGCCAGAACAAATACCATACATAGCAAGAACAGAATTAATGCATTAGATGGCAGTAACATAGACGACGGCACGATTTCCATGCAGATGACGGTGAAAGTCCGTCACCTGTGACCTTTTAGTAGCAAGATAAACGTTGTTAAAAGTACTTACATTAAACTTGTAGTGTCGAACTCTGCTTTCAACCAAAGCAGGAAGAATGCATGCCAGAAAAAGCACGAGAAATCGAATTGAAGACACCATTTCTCAGTACTCTCTCTGATTCTCTCTGCACGAGCTGGTGCACTAGTACGATAAACTTTGCTTTTTAATTGTTTGTGCTGCTATTGTTGTTGTATGCATGGTCATGACATGGCCAACGCAAGCTTATAAAGGGTGACGAGAGACACTGCTGTGATGTCGTTTTTCCAGGGTAGGTGGACGATGATAATCTTTCGAAACAAGATTTTTAAGCTAACCCAAAGTTTTCTCCCTGATTTCTTACATGTTACATAAAGTTTTTGATTGACCAGCTCCAGCTGCAACTTCTGGTAAATGCTGTATAAAAATATGCTTATCAAATTCCCCATTATCTGATTTAAACCTTTTTGTTAGCAACTTGGTTGATCGGGTGGACTTTTTGTTAAGTGTTTGGGACAACTTATAATTAGTGTATATGTTCCCCAATTACTGTTTATCTTGCAGAGTTTTTGGGTCAACCCAGCAGCTGGTAGTTAATATTAAAATAAATAACAGTGTTTTGTCCGCACATTAGTTATAATTTTGAGGATATTTGGAAGCAACGTAGTTCAACACCAAATTTCGTATACATAATTATGAAGCTAAATAGAGGTATCAATAATGCTAGAGCACCAATTTTTAGTATCAAATTAATTTATTCATCAAATGATGTGTAAGTGTATGTGTTAATAACATGTAGTATTTAAAGTGGACCTAAATTTGAATCAATTAAGCACTGTTTCATCATTTAGTGAACAAATTTTTCGTTTTTAATGGTACTCTACGTACAAATGAGTTTCCAAATTTGCTCATCCATTGGAGTAAAATCCATATTCACATGTGTCGAAAATGCAAAATAAAATGTAAATGTATTTTTAACCTTAGATTTGCACCTCTCCAACACCGAAGATGCTCTCAATCCCGGCATTTCAAAATGAGCAAAGCAATGACATTTGAGAAAGAAACTCATTCTGCAAGAAAATAGTAAACTATCTAGGTGTAGGGTTTTGTATATATCAAGTTCAAATTCGAAAGTGGTTAGGTTTTGAACTTTGTCTCGCTAAATTATTGTAATAGTTTTGAATCTCCATCTCTCTTTAATAATATTAAATTTTAAAGTTTTAATTAAAAGGTACTCTACTTGAGTTTATAACAATTAATTAGGAGGGTTACCATCAATGGACTGATAAGAATCATTTTGAGAGATTTTTTTTTTTGACATTTTTAAGTTATTAATTAATTTCAGAAAAAAGGAATACGCATTCAATATATCATCTTTATACATGTAGTATGAAATGGTAGTGAGAAGCCAAATACATGTAGATGTGGTAGGTAGAGAAATACGTACAGGGAAGTATAAGTACTAAAAACCTACTGTATGCCGCCTAATTGGATGCTTAGGGAACAAATTAGTTAATGGTTGAGGAATGGCTTTCAGGTCATAAATCAGATGGGAGCCCCAACGGATGGACGACATGATAGTTTGTTTGAAAGCCAAGACTAAAATTTAAACCGACGGTGGGTAAGTCACTCAGTATTTATCAAACTTCCTATTCGGCATGCATTTTTTCTTCGTCAACTTCTGCTTTGTCCTTAGTATTTCCCCAATCTTTTTAAAAACCTCTCTCTCTCTCTCTCTCTCTCTCTCTCTCTCTCTGTCTCTGTCTCTCTCTCTCTCTCTCATGACTGACTGCATTATGCGTACTTGACAAATTAACATGTATGTGTGATTAGTGGTTTTGATGGTCAATTTGGTTGGAAATTAGTCTTCATCATGATTAGGTATTTCTGTTTGAGAAAACAATGTTTTCCTTATCCTAGTAAAGTAATTGTGAGATTGTAATTTTTGATCAATGTACCATATAGTATAATCAGTATATTTATGTTTTAACATATGAATATAGGTAATAATACTAAATCCTATAGTATAACTCGTAGCTCAGTCATATGTTACAACGCATAAATTGGTAGTTAATATTTAGTTTTAGTATTTTGTAATAATTTCTTATTTATAATCTGAATATGGATAACTAGATATATTGAGTCACCAATATCTTCTAGATGTGATGTTCGAGTGTTCAGACAAGATGGGGAAAAGGTAGAAATTAGTTTGGCTAGGTTAAGAGTCACGGTAATTAAGATATTGGTGGTTGAGAGACATTAATCAAATTCGACACCATGAGTTAAGTGGCTAGTATAAGCTGATATCTAATCGCATTGAAACAATGGCACATCCAAAACAAGTAAGACGAGAATTCATGTAATTTTCACTGAAGACATGGCTTCATCTCAATATCTTCGTGAAGCAAAAAAGTTTCACAGCTAGAAATTACATATTCTAGAAAGTTTTGGGGTTGTGACTAAACCACCACGTGTTGCGACAAAACTTTCATTTAAGTTGTACTAAAACTTTCATGAGGTTGGGAAGATATATATATATTAATATTTAGTTCGATATCTAAATAACATAAATGTTCTCTTAATTATCAAATGATTAAAGAATTGTTGGTCTGTCATTCATCATTGAATTTATTAATGTCATATTGATAGGTGAGTGATCATGACTATTTGGTTAATCTAAATTATTAATACCATTTTGTTGTAGGTATAATTTACTGGACAATTATGGAGGCCTAGAGAGAGAGAGAGGTGCGGCAATAGAGAGGAGAAGAGAGAGATGTGTAATTGTGATGTGTGTTTTATTCACCCCATTGTGCCTCTATTTATAGTAGTAGAAAGGGCAAACCCTTTCCCATAAGGATTACAATACTTAATAAGTAATCTACTCCTAATAGGAATATAAGATACATTCCTAATCTACTAGGATTTACACAATCACATTCCTATTCTAAATAGGACTGCAACACTCCCCCTTGAGTGTGTAAATACTCAAGTAAATGGCGCATCAGGTCTTCAATGATGAAGCAGGTACAGTTGATGAAGTCGTCGGCACAATGGGCGAATGCGAGTCTCAAATCAATGGAAGAATGCATAAAAAGTAAAACTCACAAAACCTCGCTATGGTAAAACCCAAGGTGGGAAAAACCCATAGTCTAAGGAGAAAAGTGAGAAGTTGCATTAAGTCAAAACTATACGTCTTTTGGACGCAAGTAGAAGAGCTCACAAGGGTATGATCAGCCCATGATGGGTGCCTCGTTAAAACCTAGTTAGGTAGCAAAAACCCAGTGGGAAAAATGCTCCTAATCGTAGGGAAAAAGAGTACATTAAGATCAAGTGAGTATACTTCTGGATACTCCCCCTGAGTTTGACATAACTTCCAAATGAGAACTACAAGCATTGCATATAATAGTTAGGCATACCAATTCCTCGGACAAGCTTCTGGAAGGTTGACTTCGGCAGTGACGTCATGTAGAGGTCGGCAAGGTTGTCTAGGATCGGCTTGCATGACTTCAATCTCCTGATGCTTTGCTGATGTAGATGTAGTCGCAATATGTCGTGGCGTTGACTTTGTTGATGTATCATGGCTTGGTCGGGTTGATACATGTGGCATAGTCTTCATGGATCGTTGTCGGGACTCAACGATGAATGAAAACACAGCAAGTACTACGAACATGCTCAACAAGAACTCCTAACCATGTCTCACTTGTGGCGTAGTGAAGTGAGGTGAGTCTTGGAACGATTCAAAGATTTCGCAACTAAGGTCATATCATGGACCTCCAAGATATTGCGATGTCCCTAACGGTAAAGACATAACCATATGGGGATTTTGCCTTGTGCGGGTTTAATAAGTAACCAGCGTCAGCATAATAACAAGGCAAGCATCATTTCGAGGATCAGGGGGGTCGGATCCGCTAAGATGCCTTGGGATTTGCCCTCGTAATACCTTCAGGGTACGTCTTTTAATACCAATTCAGTGGTTGCGTGTAGGCGCGGTGCTGCATCTTTACCAAGATCAACAGCGAAGGAGATGTCCTGTCTAAATACAATGAGCTAAGTACAACGAAGCGCAAAGTTGAACTTAGGTATGGAATTTCAAATTCCATAACCTCTTCAAGGGTCTCATTTGCATATAACGTATGGACGATCAAAGGTATACTCAAAGGTAACACATTCGAAGTGTAGTTCAACTGGTAGACCAAAATATCGTCAGAACAATGCTTGAACTTCAAGTCAAGGCATAAACGAGTTTTCCTAAGATCCTTCATCTCAAATTCCATCTTCAGGTGCGAGGTAGTTTTCTCAAGCTCTTCAAGAGTCTTAGTGAGATTCGTGTTAACGACATAAACTGTAACTCTAGCAATTTGGAATAAAACTTCATAGTTTAACACGCAAGGGCATCATTCATATCCCTGACTGATCAAACAATCACTTAAACGGGTATACCACATCCGTTGGATTTAAGTGAACGCCTCAAAACAAGTTAAGAGGGTGTTCCGTGGTTTTGGAACTTTTTGAACCAGTCCATGTAATTCTTCGGGAACTTACATGTAAATCTCCGTATCTATATCCCCATGGAGAAAACATTAACCATATTTCATAATGCTGCTATCAATCACAGGACGTTTGAGAGAAACCTTGCGCCGTAAGGCGTGCATCATATCGCACTATTTCATTCATCTCATAACGCTTCCTTTCCCACTTGTAACACAATAGGGTTACCTTGGGCAGTGTAGGAACAACAGGTCCAATACACACTTTGGTAAGGAATTTGACCTAGATTGTAATCTCAGTTGTCCAATCAGTTCTACGCTGTCACTTAATCAACGGAACACGGTTCGATATCGTCGTTTTTCATTTATGTCGGTAGCTACCATATAAGTGAAAACATCATCGATGATAATCTCATTTCAATTCCATTTTTCTCATCCAAACTAGTATACTGGACCAAGAACTTCATGTCTCGGGAGTAATCCGGATTAATCTCATGAGATGGAAATGATTTGAGACAGCGATCGAGTTTAGATTCATAGTTGTGCCGTGTCTTCCTCTTCTGGGGAAGTGAATCCTACGAACTGATTGATCTGTCGTGTTCCAGGCCAAGACAGATTGATTGGCTATCCGCCGTTGTACCGGACCGTCCAACAGGGGCGTCCAAACCGTCCAACAGGGGCGGCACACCCTTCAGGGATGTTGACTCGATGTCCGTTAAGTACGTCTATCCTTGCAGGCATGTTTGCAGCTGGTATATGATCTCGTCACTTTAGCTAGATCAGAGGAATGCGTCTGGAGCAACATTCTGAAATCTAGAATTCATCGCACTTGCTTATCACACTTGTGCGGTATGGGGATCGAGATGAGACATAGTGGGCAACGTCCACGCAACTTCGCGCCGTTCTACAGGAACGTTGACGTTCTTATCTCCCCCTAACGGTGGGAAGATTGTCTCATTAAAGTGACAACCCGCAAATAAGCGGTAAAGAGATCGCATGCAAGGGCTCGAAGAGAGCTAGTGTGAAGGAGAATCATGATCGACAAAAGATACACATCCTTCTTTGAGGACCCATGGTGGTACGTTGCGGCGGCGCAACTTGGCACATGGAATGCTCACCCAAATGCGTAAATACGAAAATTGTCAGGTTCGTACCCAGTAACCAACTGTAACGTCATATAGGTTGGGTGGCAATGGGCCTCAAGGCGGACCAACATAACTGCGTACAAGGATTGCATAGCCCTAGGCAGAAACCAAAAACTTGGTATGTTCACCAAAATTCGGGCGATCATTTAAATTTGCGCTTTATGATCACTAGGCGAGGCTATTTGGGGTGAACATGGGAATTCAATGTTCAATTAGAAACCCAAAACAACATGCAATACTTTATTGAAAAACCGTCGATATAAACTCTCCGGCATTATCCAGTCTCCAGGACCTTAAGGGATAAGTAGGTTGGTGAACCCATAATCGGCCAAGAGGTTTAGCAGTAATGTGTGTGGACAAACATGTGACCAGTTTGTCGATTCATCAATCAAAACCATAAGTTTTTATATGGTCCGCATTTTGATTGGATTAGTCCACATATATTCCCTTGAATCCACTATGGAAAAGAGGTGATTTCGTATCTTTGCGAGGAATGATATAGAAAATCAATTTCCTTAATGAACAGGCTTGGCAAAGTGTGCTTGTAGGCACAAGATCCTTACTTCGGGTAAGGAGATGCGTCATAGCATCATTGTTCAACCTAAGTGTCCCAAATGGTCGTGCCAAAGCAAGGAAACTACTCAATCACCAGGCTCCGGGCCGGCCACATGTGGTGTATTCCCAGTTGGGAAACAACTCATTGGCCCCAAATCAAAGCTTCAGGCTCATTTTTGGAGGTGGTGCAAAGATATTTCACTCTATTTTCTTCAGTGGTTTCATTTATGATCATTGTCATCTCGAATATCCTTAAAAACTCAACGTCAGGGAGAATTCAAGGTCCCTTAAATGGTGATGCAGTACCATTCATACAACGAGGAGCATGCCAATGCTCTTAATCAGGTTGGATAGACCTGAAGTCGTTGTTAGAGATGTGATTTAGGTGTAAAGTTAGTGTGCGTAGTACGCATTCGTCCAGACAACTAACTTTCCCACATTCCTACCTAATCACGTGTTTAATTGAATCGGTCACATGTACTAAGAAACATGATTCAATTAACTCATATTCGAGGACAATATCAATAAGATTATCCATAAGTAAAACATACACCAAACTTGAATCCAAGAACATGGAAAAATGTTCACAAAGTAAATAGTTTACTAAGGGGATTCGGCCAATAAGGCCATCCATGTCAAAATTATGCTCTTCCAATGGAGTTTGGTGGAGCAAAATTAATCTCACATATTGACTACGAGAATGGTACGCCTTAACAACATTGGTAGGGGCACGAACAGGTGCATAACCAATGATCTATTCCATCGAGACGAAAGTAGATTCTGCAGGGTTAAGGTTCGGGAATACTATCCCTTATTCTTGAAGTTTTAGGTCTTAGGTGCCAAGGATCACGCTTCGGGCATGATGCCACACCTTGGCAGGCCCTGATTCTACCATATGTTGTAAAAACAAACTCGAAATTGGATTGTGAGAAGGTATGCCATTCGGTGTATCTCTGCCGAAGCAGTGCATCACCATTTGGTAGTTTTTGACCTAACTGGGTCGAGCCATTTGGTAGACTCCAGCCGAATTGAGTCTATACCATTCGGTAGACTCCAGCCGAACTGGGTCTATACCTTTCTCTCACGTTTGTGGTAGTAATCAGATCCGAGAATTTGGTAGACTTCCACTTTCTACACTGCTGCTTCAAGAGCAAGTTAGAAACAAGGAATGACGAGAAAAGTATTCTCTAGTCAAAATTCAATCGGATTTATAAACTTCAGAATTGTACTCATTCATGGACGTAATCATGGTATGCTTCGGGCAATATCTTTCATGATTAAACAGTCCGTAGAAGCGAGCCAAAGAGCCATGGAATCCTCCGTCGGAGGTATTTCCATTTGTAATGCTTCGGGCATAAGTCTTCAAATGAAGATCATGGCGGAGGCTTATTCAGCTCTTCCATGCCATTATTGGCTTCAATGGTTGCTCAACTTCTTGATAGTCAAGTGGAGATTCACGTCTTGTACCCCACATAAAGTGGTTTCTATTAGAAACGTCCAAATCAGGAAAATCAAACTTGTGACGGTTCGACAATCCACTGAATTTGGAGGGAACAAGATTGTGATTGGTGCTATGGGAAGGAATCATCCATAAGCATCGAAGTTAGAACATTCGAGTTCTAAGACATGGTGTCATGAAAAATGTTGGGTTTTCATGGGTGTATTGTTTTATGAAAACTTCGGGTTTCAAAGGCACTAAATTTGAAACTACAGGTTCAATTTAGTTTATGAACGTTTAGTTCATAAAAGAGAGGTTCCTGCAAGAACACAGAATGTAATATACAACTAAGTGTAGTGGATTTTGAGGTTCTTCAGGAACTCAAGTGTGAGTGCTTCGGGACTACGAAAGTGAGTCAACGGTTCAAAGAAGAGAAATAAATTATTGAATCGTTAATGTCCAAAAGTGATCTTCAGGTCAATAATTTTGGATTCATTATTAGATTAATGGAATGCTGGTCACTTTTAATTAATTCAATAGATCGGGCCATACAGGGCGATTGTAGAAGCAAAATAATATTAACATACGGGTTAAATTATTTTATAATGCTAAAATAATAGCATGTGGATTTGAAAAATATGCCCCAAAATAATTTTGGGCATGGGTGCCGTGCAAAAGAAAAAAAACAAGCCAAAAATTGGCTTTGGGCCGAGAACAAAAGGCAGCCCAGCAAAGGATTGCTGGCTGCTGTCCAACTTTGCATAGCCCAGCAGCTACAAACTGCGGGTTGGGCCGTGTGAGGCTGCTGCAGGCAGCCCAATCACTTGCAAAGGCAAGCTTTAAGGCTTGCTGCAATTACGGGCCGAGAGAAAAAAAATTGAGAGCCCAGCCTGCTGGTTGATGGAATACAGGCCAAGACCTGCTGGTCTATCAGATGCAGAAGCCCAACGTGTGGGTTGAGGGCTGCAAGCCCAGCGCACAGGAGATCTGCCCAGGCCCAGCGCACAGGGCTGCTGTGGTCCAGATGAAACATGCCGAAGCTGCTGGCTTGGCTTGGTGGAGGTGCGGCTTCAGGCCGTGTCCCACAAAACATCCCCTTTTTTTTTCAAATCCCTTAGGGTTTAGGAAACCCTAATTTGCTTCTAATTTATTTTCGATTCTTTGACTCACAAATTCCACATAGCGATTTATAATTGCGTAATGCATGAAACAAATATATATATATTGACAAATATATGAACATATACAATATATATATCGGAAGGTAAATATAAATGTAGGGGGTTCATGCATCATGGGGAATGTTTTCATGCTTCAAGGTCGTTTCAAATATCTTACTTTATTTTAAGCGTACCTGATTGGCAGAAAACAAATAAAAGCCTTTGAATTTGTAGAAGATCCTTCTCAGAAAGCCGAAATTGCGTCTCCAATGCGTTGTACCACGTTCAACAAAGAAAAATTAAATTGAATCAATAACAGGTAGATTAATTCAAAATAATAATAAATTAATCTCAAAAAGAATAATTAAAACGTAATACTCCCCTAATTGAAGAATAAACTCTCTTTAGCGGAGCGTCAAGAGCGTGCTGATAACGTGTTGTAGGTATAATTTACTGGACAATTATGGAGGCCTAGAGAGAGAGAGAGGTGCGGCAGAGAGGAGAAGAGAGAGATGTGTAATTGTGAGGTGTGTTTTATTCACCCCATTGTGCCTCTATTTATAGTAGTAGAAAGGGCAAACCCTTTCCCATAAGGATTACAATACTTAATAAGTAATCTACTCCTAATAGGAATATAAGATACATTCCTAATCTACTAGGATTTACACAATCACATTCCTATTCTAAATAGGACTGCAACACATTCTGTTTTTTTTTGTTTTTTGTTTTTTATTTTATTTGTCTAAGGTTACTTTATTACCAACACAATAAACACATAAACAAAAAAGGGACCTTCATAGTAACCCAATACCCCGAAACATAATTTTGAGCCCAAAACGTAGAAAATACCAAAACAAACCCTAGTAGCTTCCTACCAACGCTCCTGCTAAAAACCTACTTGCCGAGCAAACATCTCATGCACACATCTAAAATCAAACTAACCAGAGCCCCAAAGCTGGATGAAAACTGAGCCACAACAAGACCCCCAAATAGAGCCCCAAACTCCTCCATCGAGCACCACAGCAGTAGCCACCACAAATCGAATAGAGCAAGCAGGAAGAAGCAGCCCACTTGCTATAAGATGAGTTTGAACAGAGGATTCTTATATTACATATTTGACATCATCTCCACATCATTGCATGATCCATGAGCCTAATACAATGTTAGGCCAGAAAACATACGCTGAGAAATTTTCATCCCAGAAACTGAAAAACTATTCTTATCACATATTTGTACTATTTTTCTAATAGGAGCGGAACTGACATGTGTTGGCGGGCCTTACCTCTATCAGAGAGATAATATAAATGATGGTACAAATATATAGTAAGTGTAGCCTTGCTCTTCCAAAAAATGCTGACCAAATGTTAACTCAGGAACATCATGGGCTAGTCAAAGTTATCAAGAACATTTTGGATTGGATCATGTGTATGCAAGTCATTCAATTGGCCCAAAAGGGTGCCTATTCTGAATTTTTACTAAAAGGGCTTGTAGCTGACACCCATCGTAGCTTCATGGACCACCGAGAGGTGTACTAATAATTAATTGAGATTTTTAAAGAATTTAAGAGAGTTTACAAGTTCATGAATTTTGAGGATGTGAGACTCCAAATGGACGTTGACACAACTCTATATGTGGATTTTAATAGAGTTTAGGGGCATTATATTATGGTTTTAATGAATAAATTTTCATGGATTATGAACAATTTAGTGGTAATGGGCATTTCCCGTAGTTTCACTTTTCACTACTCGAAGTAGTGGCGGGCTATCATCTCTTATGTTAGTGGTTATAGTAGAACTGGTGGTGAGTTGCGGTGGCGATGGTGATGGCTTCAAGTGTTGATGGTTGTGGAGGCGTCATGGTGATGGGGGTGGAGTGGAAGAGGTGATGGTTCTGACAAGATGGCGGAGGTGGCGAAGGTGGTGAAGGTGGCGGCGTTAATTTGCAGCGAAGACATTGTGATTAGGAGGAAGGTAGTGGATCATAAGAGGGATTTTTTTTTTTATCAAAATCTCAAGACGGAGGCTAGATTTGTGATGTTCTAAATAAATTGTAAAGTCTTTTAAAATCTATCAAAGTTTGTTGTTTTTTTTTTATAATTTTTTTTAATAATTGTTTCAAGCCAATGACTTTTGAATACAACTTAACTTTCAGAAAGTCTATAAATCTTGATTGGATACACTCAGATTTTTATAGAATTTTAGAGACTTTTAAAATCATGATTACCCCTTGGTTGATTTTCATTAACTCTTTCAAAATCTTGATTGGATATTCCTAAATTTTTTTTTTTCAAAGAACCTCGACATAGGCCAATTTTGTCTTATAATTTTATTTTATTTTTTGCCAATTTCCCCCTCGTCATGTTTATTCACATTTCATCCATTAAATGATTGTACTGGGGCAATTGATCAAAATAAAATTTCAAAAGAGAAATCAATAGTACAAGTTCAGGAGAAAATTAGCAAAATACTCTGAAATCTAAAATACATTTTATAATTTATAACTTTGAAATATGATCTAATGATCAACAAAATATGCTGAATAAATTGCAATTGTTGGGTTTTAATTGACAGGGAATGAATGCTGTGAAAGACTGGCTTACTAGGGGATTAACATAAATCTTGTTAATTACCTCAAGTTTCAACTGAACCAGAGGAATGTGGTTGCTGTCACTAATGTCACAAATTGGTCAGGTACATGCAATGTCACACCATTGCTTGGAGCCTTCCTAGCTGATGCATACCTAGGAAGATGTCGGACAATTGCTGCCTTCTCCATCATCTATGTTTTTGTAAGTTAATTTCTTTGTCGAACGATGGAAAATGTTCTATTTCAGTCTGTTTGACAACACAAGATCTTGCCCAACATTTGTTTGACCCGACAACCTAATTTGACAACAATATAAGCATTTGAATGACAACATAAGTCAACAAGTGAAACCTTGCACTTCATACTAAATATTAGAACTCTTGTTGATCTCTATGAAATGAAAAGCCATAATTTTTCGCAGGGAATGACATTATTGACTTTGTCAGCGTCAATCCAAGGACTAAAACCACTCTGTGACAACAACGTGTTCCATCCCACAGGGTTACATACATGGGTGTTCTTCATGGGGCTTTACCTCATAGCACGTGGAACTGGAGGCATAAAGCCTTGTGTCTCATCATTTGGAGCAGACCAATTCGATGACTCCGATGAGGCCGAAAAAAAAGAACCAAGAGTTCCTTCTTCAACTGTTTCTATTTCTCAATCTACATTGGTGCTCTTGTGGCTTCTTCTGTGCTTGTTTGGATACAAACAAACGTTGGGTGGAGCTGGGGCTTCGGCATCCCAGCCGTGGCTATGGCACTTGCTGTTGTGAGCTTCTTTTCCGGCACTCGGTTGTACAGAAACCAGATTCCCGGTGGGAGTCCCCTTACTCGCATTTGCCAGGAAGTTTCGAGTTCGCGTGCCTCGTGACAAGTCGCTCTTGTATGAGACTGCCGATGAGGAATCTGCCGTCAAAGGAAGCCGAAAGCTTGACCACACTAAGCAGCTAAGGTAATTCTTAAGTTTGTAGCAAAGAAGTACTTTAATTTGCTGCTTGTGAAACCTAATTTGATATATATGACGCTTACGTTCTGCTAATTGCTAGAATCCTAGAAAGGCTCGACATGGTAAAATAGAAAATGTTGCATATTTTACTATTGTACAATCAATTACAGTCCAACATGACGAAGGAGGCCATAACAACTTTTTCATTTACGAACTAGATAGTTTCTTGGACAAGGCGGCGGTAGAGACACAATTGGATAAAACCAAAGGCTCAGCGATGCCATTGAGGCTCTGCACCGTGAAACAAGTGGAGGAACTCAAGTCCCTCGTAAGGTTGCTTCCCATATGGGCCACCGGCATAATCTTCTTAGCCATCTACAGTTAAATGGGAACATTGTTTGTGCTCCAAGGCAACACAATGGACCTCCATGTCAGAAAATCCTTTGAAATTCCACCTTGCTCTCCCTCTTTGACACCGTCAGTGTCATCTTTTGGGTTCCAGTTTACGACTGCGTGAGATTCAAGGGCAGAAACAGCAGCTTCACCCAACTCCAAAGAATAGCAGTTGGGCTGGTAATCTCCATTTTTTGCCATGCTCGCCGCAGGGACTTTAGAGCTTGTGAGACTCCGTGAAGTTTGAAAACACTACTACTATGACCTAAAGCACGTACCCATGTCGATTTTTATGGCAAGTTCCTCAGTATTTTATTATAGGGTGTGCTGAGGTTTTCACACTTAATGGGCAACTGGAGTTTTTCTATGAGCAAGCTCCTGATGCAATGAGGAGTTTGTGTTCTGCTCTTTCCCTTACAACTGCTGCTTTGGGGAACTATTTGAGTACAATGCTGGTGAACATTGTGACCGATGTGAGCTCTAAGGATGGGAAGCCGATCGAGATGGATTCCGGACAACTTGAATTATGGACACCTTCATTACTTTTTCTGGCTTTTGGATTTGTTGAGTGTGGTGAATTTAGGGTTTTATCTTTTGGTTGCTAGATGGTACACTTACAAGAGGGCAGTGGTACCTAGTCATTAAGCAGTGACTACAATTATTATTGCATTTTTAAGCATAAAATTTATCTAGCAAGTAACCATTTTGGTAGTGATATATCTTGATCCAAAACTAATAAGATCAATGTATTACGAAAAACAATTGCGTAATGATGGTAGCAACAGCGTCCAAGGGCATGTTGGATATTCAAATAAAAACATCCCATGCTGCCAGCCTGTTCTTCACTCAAGTTTCATGCATTAGATAAATGTATGAAGTCCTTTATGTGTCAGCCGAATGTAAGATCACAAAGCAGCAGTGAGCTGCCATGTGATAATGATCAGTTATGGATGTAAAGCTGCTGTGCATCTAGATCAAGAACTGAAGCATGTGTAAAAGGAATAAAGCTTATCGAAAGCATGTGTGAAGGTGGATAACAACTAGAGTTTCATAGCTGCCATGTTTAGTTGTTTATCATTTTCTGTTTTTGAATAAGTATGTCTTGCTGCTAGGGTTCGATATGTGGGATTCAATCTTTCTGTCTTTAATTCTCTTGCCTTACAGAAGCTTGTAAGCTTCAGTTGTTCATCAGATTGTATGTTACTTTCTTTCATATATAAATCAAAGAGTGTTGTGTGTAAGCTTGTCCTTCTTCTATCCTTACTACACTTGTTAGTCCAAGTACATTGAGAGTTTGAAGAGGTGTGATAAGTTTGTAAACTTATCACCGAAACATTTGGTATTGCTAGCAAACCCTAACATAGTGAAACCAACATTTGGTATCAGAGCCAGAATACCTTCTGGCAAGCGCAGCAGCAATGGCATCAAATCTTGTGCAACTCCAAGTTCCCGTATTGAAGAAAGAAAATTATGAAAGATGGTGTATCCAATTCAAGGCTTTGTTTGGATCTCAGGAGCTGTGGGAAGTTGTTAGTAGTGGATTTGTTATACCTACTACGGCACAAGAAGCTGCATACACTGCAGATCAAAGCAACACTCTCAGGGATTTACGAAAGAAGGACCAAAAGGCTTTGTATCTCCTCTATCAAGGTCTAGAAGATGCAACGTTTGAAAAGGTTGCAGAAGCAACAACGAGCAAGCAAGTATGGGACACACTCAGTATCATCTACAAAGGTGTAGATCGAGTCAAGAAAGTGAGATTACAATCACTTCGAGCAGATTTTGAAACTGCTCACATGAATGAAAGAGAGAGCATCTCAGACTATCACACAAGGCTCGCTGTGATAGTAAACCAAATGAGGAGAAATGGCGAGAGACTCGATGAAGTACGAGTTGTGGAGAAGATACTCCGGTCACTCACATCCAAGTTCGAACATGTGGTGACTGCCATTGAAGAATCCAAGGATTTGGAGACAATGAGCACAGAAGAGCTACTAGGATCACTCCTAGTTCATGAGCAACGCATTCAGAAGAATGCAAGCCCCTCAACGCTGGAACAAGCTTTGGAAACAAAGCTCAGTATTGACAAGCCAAGTGGAGGCCGTGGGACATGGAACACACGACGTGGAAGCTCATCCAATCGCAGCCGAGGACGAGCTCGAGGAAGAGGTCGTGGCTATGCACAGAATCGAGGACAATCTCAAGAATGGAGATCCACTCGAGGAAAGGCACATATCCAATGTCATAGTTGCAAGCAATATGGACATTATGCGAATGAATGTTCATATAAAATTGGTGAGCATGTCAACTTGGCAGAATCAAGTAGGAATGATGGTGAGGAATTCACTGTCCTACTAGCACACCATGAGTCCAGTAGCCAACAGGATGTTTGGTACTTGGATTCTGGTGCAAGTAACCACATGTGTGGTAAGAAAGAGTTCTTTGCCGAACTCAAAATTGAAGCTTATGGATCTGTGAGTCTTGGTGACTCATCAAGGCTGCCAGTTGAAGGCAAAGGGAAGATCAAGATCATCCAGAAGGATGGTAGAGAAGAATACATCTCCGATACCTACTTCATACCAGGTATGAAGAGCAACATTCTGAGCATTGGTCAATTGCTCCAGAAAGGATACATTATACACATGGAGAACATGTTTCTCACTCTCAGAAATGCAAGGAGAAGGCTCATTGCACGGGTTCAAATGTCAAAGAACCGTATGTTCCCACTGAGATTGAACACAAAGATTGGGAGTTGCAACATTGGTGAGATTGAAAATGAGTCGTGGAAATGGCATCTTCGCTTTGGCCATCTTCATTTCAATGGTCTAAAACTGTTGTCAAATGGAGGAATGGTGCGTGGTCTACCTCAGATTGAAACCAAACACCAAGTGTGTGAAGGCTGCGTACTTGGCAAGCAAGCAAGGTTGCCATTTCCTGTTGGCAATGCATGGAGAGCTAAGGCACCATTGCAGTTGGTGCACACGGATATATGTGGTCCATTGGATCCCATGTCTTATGGAGGTAATAGATATTTTATTACTTTCATTGATGATTTTAGTAGAAAAACTTGGGTCTATTTTCTCAAAGAGAAGTCAGCTGCCCTTAAAATTTTCATGGAATTCAAGGCACTCACAGAAGCTGAAAGTAACCACAAACTTGTGGCTGTGAGATCTGATAGAGGTGGAGAGTACACTTCTAATGCCTTCCAAACATACTGCAAGGAGCAAGGAATTAGGCATCAAATGACTGCTGCCTATACACCACAGCAAAATGGGATTGCTGAAAGGAAGAATCGAACCATCCTTGACATGACAAGGTCCATGCTTAAAGAGAAGAACCTGCCAAAAGAATTATGGGCAGAAGCTGTTGCTTGTTCGATTTACTTGTTGAATCGGTGTCCAACAAAGAGTGTCAAGAAGATGACACCACAAGAGGCTTGGAGTGGATACAAGCCGAATGTTGCACACCTAAAGATCTTTGGGTGTGTTGCATACGCTCAAGTACCAGAAGCCAAGAGAAGGAAGCTTGATGATCGAGGTGAGAAGTGTGTGTTTGTAGGCTATAATGAAGAGTCCAAAGCATACAAACTCTACAATCCACTTACTAGCAAACTAGTGGTCAGTAGAGATGTCATCTTCAGTGAAGAAGAGACATGGAAGTGGAACAACAAAGAGGTCAGTAAGGAAAGACTTGTTTCCACTGATTTTGAAGAGCAAGAGGTTGTACCACAAGTCGAACCACAACCTACTCAATCTGGCACAACAACTCCAGTGCACAGAAATGCAAGGAATGGCCCTACATCCAGTGAGGAAGGAAGTTCATCAACCCCAGTGAGGCTAAGAAGTCTCACAGAAATTTATGGACAAGAAGATGGAGAAGAAACAAACCTATTTTGTTTATATGCAGACCATGAACCTCTTTCATTCAATGAAGCTGCGAAAGAGGTCCATTGGAAGAAAGCCATGGAAGAAGAGATCCATGCCATCGAGAAGAATGACACTTGGGAGTTGACAAAGCTCCCACCAAATCAGAAGGCTATTGGTGTCAAGTGGGTGTACAAGATCAAGCGCACTGCAGATGGAAGTGTGGATCAGTACAAATCGAGACTTGTGGCAAAGGGCTACAAACAGAAGCATGGAATAGACTATGATGAAGTCTTTGCTCCAGTTGCAAGACTTAACACGGTGAGATTGCTAATTTCCCTTGCTGCTCATCATAAGTGGAAAATTTATCAATTAGATGTCAAGTCAGCCTTTCTTAATGGATTTCTTGAGGAAGAAGTATATGTGGAACAACCGGAAGGTTTCCAAATACAAGGAGAAGAAGATAAAGTCTATCACTTGAAGAAAGCCTTGTATGGCCTCAAGCAAGCTCCACGAGCTTGGAACTCAAGAATTGACTACTACCTTCACCAAAATGGATTTCAGAAATGTCCATATGAGCATTCGGTTTATATGAAGAAAGGTGAGAAAGGAGAGTTCTTAATCATATGTCTCTATGTAGATGATCTATTGTTTACAGGAAACAATGAGGTGATGTTCAATAAGTTCAAGCAGTCCATGTTCAGTGAGTTCGAGATGACTGACATTGGCTTAATGTCATACTTCCTTGGCATAGAAGTGAAGCAAGAAAGTGAGGGCATTTTCATCTCTCAACAAAGGTACATGAGAGACATATTGAAGAAATTCAATATGGACAATTGTAACACTGTCAATACTCCAGTTGCAACTGGATTGAAGCTGTTCAGAGGAGGAGAGGGTGAGTTTGTAAACTCAACCGTATATAAAAGCCTTGTTGGAAGCCTAAGGTACCTCACAATCACAAGACCGGACATAGTTTATGGTGTTGGACTTGTAAGTCGATACATGGAAACACCAAGGGAGTCTCATTGGCTTGCTGTCAAGAGGATTCTAAGATACATAAAAGGTACTCTAAACTTTGGTCTATTTTATAATTTTGGTGAAGATGCAAAATTATATGGTTATTCGGATAGTGATTGGGGAGGTGATCAAGATGAAAGAAAAAGCACCACAGGCTATGTATTTTTCTTAGGTACAACTGCTTTCTCTTGGTCTTCAAAGAAGCAATCAATCGTTGCCTTGTCTTCATGTGAAGCTGAATATGTAGCTGTAGCCTCAACCGTGTGTGAGGCAATATGGTTAAGGAATCTGTTGAAATCAGTGTGTCATTCACAAGAGGAATCGACCTTGATTCATGTGGATAATGTATCTGCAATTAAACTTGCAAAGAATCCAGTTCAACATGGAAGGAGCAAGCACATTGATACTAGGTTCCATTTTCTAAGAGATCATGTAAAGCAAAAGACAATTGAACTTGTCTATTGTCACACAAAGGAACAAGTGGCTGACATCTTCACCAAGCCACTGCCAATTGAATCATTCCGACTGTTACGTGAAATGCTAGGAATGAAGGTGTTTTGATTTGAAGGGGAGTGTTGGATATTCAAATAAAAACATCCCATGCTGCCAGCCTGTTCTTCACTCAAGTTTCATGCATTAGATAAATGTATGAAGTCCTTTATGTGTCAGCCGAATGTAAGATCACAAAGCAGCAGTGAGCTGCCATGTGATAATGATCAGTTATGGATGTAAAGCTGCTGTGCATCTAGATCAAGAACTGAAGCATGTGTAAAAGGAATAAAGCTTATCGAAAGCATGTGTGAAGGTGGATAACAGCTAGAGTTTCATAGCTGCCATGTTTAGTTGTTTATCATTTTCTGTTTTTGAATAAGTATGTCTTGCTGCTAGGGTTCGATATGTGGGATTCAATCTTTCTGTCTTTAATTCTCTTGCCTTACAGAAGCTTGTAAGCTTCAGTTGTTCATCAGATTGTATGTTACTTTCTTTCATATATAAATCAAAGAGTGTTGTGTGTAAGCTTGTCCTTCTTCTATCCTTACTACACTTGTTAGTCCAAGTACATTGAGAGTTTGAAGAGGTGTGATAAGTTTGTAAACTTATCACCGAAACATTTGGTATTGCTAGCAAACCCTAACCTAGTGAAACCAACAGGGCAGAACTAGGAATTTTTTTCTCAGCGATGTGTGTGAGGTCACTACTAGAAATTTGATCAACCGCCATGGTGTTATGAGGCCACCCAGTTTATAATCTGCACAATGCTGAGCTTATGGCACTACTTAATGATTAAACAAATTAATGTTGTAATTTTAGTGAATCAGCAACACCGTGTAGCTGTCACACAAATGGATTTCTCTTGTTACACCTTCCATTTTAATTTTATTTTTTTGTCCCTCTAATATATCCAGTTAGAAAGTTTGTAAACAAAGGAAAGTTGTTGAGGGCATGGCGTGACTTTCTCTCCAGTCAAATTTATGGGATACTTTCACATGACTAGAAAATCTATACCGTCGGACTGTGCTATCAAAGTAGGATCTCTTTGTTTTCAAGTTTGCTAAGAAAACGGGGGTTTCAATTTGATGGCTCCGGTAAAGAGTCCAGGTACAAAGTTAACCTAAAATGACAATAATAATATAAGGATTACAAAAATAAGTTCAGGTTTATATGGTAAAACAAGAACAAAATTTCTAATGAAACTTCCTTAATTACCCATCGATTATTATATACCACAAAGACTCATAAGCACTTGTGGAAAATGAGCTTTCACATTGCGAATGAGTCTTGGTAAGGAAAAAGATCGGAGCATCTTTACCAACCAACCAAATTGATGAGATTTTGCTTCTGGACAATAGTGGGTTTCCAGTTAAAGGCGGTATATGCTGATTCAATTACTAGCCCCTTGGTGACCGTTTTGGCTTTTAACTGTATATAAGCGGATGGTGACTTCTGCACGCTTTTTTTCTTTCTCTGCACGCTTTTGTTTATATCTGATCTTTCGATGAAATAAGTCAAATGAGAATTAAGAGACAGAAATAAACAAGTGTGTACAAGGAGAAGAAAAAATATCGTTTCCTTAAGCAATACGCTAGAATTCCATAATGTGCAGTCTGTAGGGGTATTATCGTAAAAGAGCCATGCTAATCATAGTTATAACGACAGGAGCCATTGATTAAGTTGTGTGCTACACACTGATCAATGGTTATCAATCGTCCACGCAAAAAATTGAATAGAAAAATAAAAACAAAATCTAATGTACACGTACGGTTTCCTTTGCGTGGTTCTTCAATTGTTTGTGAGCAAGAACCGGACTAGGTTTTCCTTTTTTCCTTTCCGTAATCTCCTATTAAATTCAGCATCCCTAATCACCATTCACCAACCCTCATAAAATCTACTATCCGAGAGGTATGTGATTTGTCTGCACTTTTCTCCCTCTCTGGTCATTCATGTCAAAGATGCAGATTTCTTTAGACTAATTCTCAAGTCTTTTTATTTATTTGTTTTTATATATGCGATATATAAAAAGAGGGCAATGGAACTCAAGTGCAGACTGAATGCTCGTAACCAACTGAGCAACAAGCCCCCAGCAAGTCTCGAGTCTTATGATTTATGATTCTTCCAACTTGCTTGTGTTGAACTTGAACACAGTTATACTCTTTTTTTCTTGGTTTTTTTTTTCCCATATGATATTGGATTGTGGAGGTTACCCTTTTATATTGAGAAAACCCTAATTTCAAAAAGATGGGTTTTGACTCGCATAATGATCAGAAATTGCCAGGGCTGCACTCAACTTTTGCTTATTTGTGTTCATGGAATTTCGATTAATTAAAATGTGGGTTGTGGATTCTTTGATGATTGTAGAGGCTCTACTAATTAATATTAGATAGATGCCCTTCAATTGTATATGAGAGGTAAAGAAACCTAATTGCCTAGTTTGGGCTTCTGTCTTTACCATTATCTTTCATTAAGGTTTTGTCTCGTTAGGGGGACTGTAAGAAGCACTTCTCGTCTAATCTAACGATGTATGATTCTAGTTTTATGTGACAGGCTGCTCGAATTGTACTTTAATTATCTAATCTAACAATGTTCGAAAAAATAGATAGATGGTTTGTAAAATTGGTTACGTGCCATACATGTGATCTGTTTCATGTCCAAGTGTTTGGTGAAGTTCCTGATTTCATATTTTGAGAATCTAGAATTGAGTTGGCCACAGAATTCCTATAGAGAATATTCCAAGCCAATGCTTTCACTTTCAAATTTTCATGATTAACTGTTATCTCAGCATATATATGATGATGATGGTGACTTTGTAGGTGTCTCTTTGGTTTTGAATATCAAGAAAAAGAAGACCTGGAACTCGAAAGATAGCTAATCTGTAGTTATGGCAGACGGTGATCTTTACACAAACGATGGGACTGTGGACATCCATAAAAAACCGGCTAACAAGAAGAAGACTGGAAATTGGAAGGCATGCCGCTTTATTCTCGGTATGGTTTTATTGGTTACGAATTTGATTTTGATTTATTCATGGTATGGCCTAATGTTGATCACTAAATAATACTGTTGCAGGCAATGAATGCTGTGAAAGATTGGCATACTATGGAATGGGTACCAATCTAGTGAACTATCTCGAGAAACGTCTCGGCATGGGAACTGCCAAGGCAGCGACCAGCGTCTCTAATTGGTCAGGGACGTGCTACGCGACACCATTGATAGGAGCCTTCCTGGCTGATGCATACCTGGGAAGATATTGGACAATTGCCATCTTTTCAATCGTTTATGTTCTTGTAAGTTTGGTCCAGATATAAATTGTGTTCTTCAAGTGGCTATTTATTGAAGATTTTTTTTTTCTTTTTTTTCTAGGGTATGACTCTCTTGACCCTCACTGCATCTATCAATGGATTAAAACCGCATTGCGATAGCTCTGGTTGCAACGCAACAGCATCCCAAAGAGCGGCCTGCTTTGTAGCACTGTACTTGATTGCAGTAGGCACTGGTGGAATCAAGCCATGCGTTTCATCCTTCGGCGCAGATCAATTTGATGAAACTGACGAAACTGAGAGGAAGAAGAAGAGCTCCTTCTTCAACTGGTTTTACATGTCAATCAATGTCGGTGCGCTTGTTGCTTCCACGGTTTTGGTCTGGATGCAAATGAATGTGGGATGGAATTGGGGGTTCGGAGTCCCAGCAGTTGCAATGGCGATTGCGGTTGTGTTCTTTTTCTCGGGAAGCAAGTTATATCGTCTTCAGAAACCGGGCGGGAGTCCCCTCACAAGGATTGCTCAGGTGGTTGTTGCATCCATCAGGAAATGCAAAGTGAAAATTCCTGCTGACAAGTCTCTTCTCTATGAGACTGTAGATGAGGAGTGCAACATCCAAGGAAGTCGGAAGCTTGAGCACACCAACAAATTAAGGTAAGAAGCACACGCTGATAGAATTTCAGAAGGAAACATTTTTGCTCATGAGCGATTTTTCTAAAAGAAAGTCGGAAACTTTTCCCAAGAATCTTGAGTGCTTCTTGAACAAGCACAGTTTTCATAACCTAGCTAGCAGCAGCAATTTTGACCTCATGTCATCGTTCTCAAAATATTCTTAGCGCTTTTACTATTTTAAAAGTATTTTCAAATTCTTTGATTAGGACCTTATTTGGAAGGATAAAAGTGTTTGTACGTAGCTAAAAGTGCTCCTAACTACATTTTGCATAAATACTTAAAAAAATATTTTTAAGTTATAGAAACGCTTTTTTGAAAAACACTTCTCATTTATTTCTTCATAAAATACTTTCAAGTTCAAGGAGGCACTTTGATTTTTAATAACAATTCAACATATTTCTAATCATAAACATTTCTAACCAAACTGGTTTGTTATGATGTGTTCTCGACAATATAATTGATATGCTTTTTGTTTACATTAAAAAACGGACGTTATGTACAAAGAATTTTTGTATAATAATATAATTCAAATTTCAGGTTCTTTGACAAGGCAGCTGTGGAGTCAGAGACAGACCGTGCAAAGGAACTGCCAAGCCCATGGAGCCTCTGTACAGTGACAAAAGTAGAGGAGCTAAAATCCATCATCAGACTCCTCCCAATCTGGGCGTCCGGTATCGTCTTCGCCACCGTCTACGGCCAAATGAGCACAATGTTTGTCCTCCAAGGCAACACCCTAGACCAACACATGGGCCCAAACTTCAAGATCCCATCAGCCTCCCTCTCCGTCTTTGACACGGCCAGCGTCCTCTTCTGGGCACCGATCTACGATAAGCTCCTCGTCCCCCTCGCCAGGCGCTTCACGGGCCACGAACGAGGGTTCACAACGCTGCAACGGATGGGAATCGGCCTTGCACTGTCCATTTTTTCCATGGTTGTTGCTGGGATTTTGGAGGTTGTTAGGCTTGGCACTGTAAGAAAAAATAATTACTACGACCTAGAGTACATTCCCATGTCAATTTTCTGGCAGGTCCCGCAGTATTTCATCATTGGGTGTGCTGAGGTTTTCACCTTCATTGGGCAGATGGAGTTTTTTTACGACCAAGCGCCGGATGCCATGAGAAGCTTGTGCTCTGCACTGTCACTTACCACTGTTGCACTGGGGAATTACCTCAGCACTCTGCTAGTTACTGTGGTAACTAAGGTTACCAAGAAGAACGGGAATCTTGGGTGGATTCCGGATAACCTTAACAGGGGACACCTGGACTATTTTTATTGGCTGTTGGCTGTTCTGAGCGTTATTAATTTCTTGGTGTACCTCTGGATTGCTAAGTGGTATACGTACAAGAAGGCGACTGGGCGTGCTCAATGACATGCAGGGTGGTGGACTGGCACATGTGAATCTTCTAGTCGGTCTGCCATTTTAGTTTCTTTTTTTTGTCTGATTTTATTGTTTGGTGTTTTGGAGGATTTGTTTGTTGATTGATTTAATGTATGTTAGTTTTTTCGTAGTAGTTGTTTTTCACTTCGTGGCAATTAATCATTCTTAGATTGAGATAATTGGTCGAATCCTGCATTTTTATTAATGACTCGTTCATTTATTGATGAAATTAAAACGAGAGATGACAGATCGAATTCTGCATTTTTTTAGGCACACTAACTTACTTCAATCGAGAAAAATCATGAATTGAGAAAGTGGAAAATAGATCGACGAGTGAGATCAAATACTTCGTACAAGCAACATATATAATTCTTCTTTTCCAGGTATTGCATGGCCGATCGTAATGCGAGAACTACATATTTTGTGATTTTGTATGTTTCAGTAAACACATAAGAGGTCAAGAATCTAAAGAATTCTAATACATTTGTGTGAGTAAAGTAGTAAACACGGGAAAAAGTCAGAAATGAAAAGAATTCGAATACCTTTGTGTGAGTAAAGTAGTAAACATCGGTTGTCAAACGTTATCCCGAACATTCTTTTCTTTTCGAGAGAGAAACAATTCTTTTTTTTTTCTTCAATGATTAGGTGATAAATCCCATTCTTTTCAAGACTAATGGATAATGTAACGCCAGATGAGAGGCTCACAAGCACTTTCAACAGTTCGAACTATCGATATTACAAATATCTCTCCCTCCTCTCTCTCTCTCTCTCTCTCTCTCTCTCTCTCTCTCCCCTTTATCCAAACTCAAAACCAGCACAGAAAACGGAGAAGATGATTGGCCTCAAGCTCATTCAAACCTCTTTCACCAGCACCCAACATACCATTTTATACGCAGGAAGATCGTCCAGCGCCAAGACTTCCATCTTGCGCTGCAGCAGGTCCAATGATTCGGACTCCGAGTCGGAAGCTTCCCCGCCCGAAGGCGACACTCGCAAGCAAGAGCTGCTGGTGAGGATAGCAATGCTTCAAGCTCAGAAAGTCCGTCTTGCCGATTACTTGGACGAAAGGTCAGAATATCTTACCAAATTTGGAGAGGAGGCAACCGCCGAGTTTGACAAGATTGGAGAAGATGCCCTCAAAGACCTGGACGCAGCCAGCGACAGGGTCTGTCTTTAAGTTCCTCCTGCATGCACCGCATTAAAGATATAAAAACGCGACTTGCTATGCAATTCTGCTGATAATCCAATTCTTGTTCGTTTGTGATTAGCAGATATTGGAGAATATAAACAGCCGCATGCGGGCCTTTGAGGAATCTGCGGGAGTGAACATAGTGGAGATGGAGAAAAACGAAAACGAGTTAGAGGCATTCGAAGGTCAGATTGAAAAGGAGCGAAATGAAGGGTTATTTTTCAAGAGTCTGACGCAGGGGAAACCCAAAGAAAAAGCGAACGCTACCGAGGAAATAAATAAGATCAAGGAGCTTACCAAAAACAGTGCAGGATCAGAAATCAGGAGGAATATTTACCTTGCACTAATTGGCCTGCTACTCATACAACTCGTCGACTCTTTCATCTCTCCGACACCTGATTGGAGAAAAGTTGCACTTCTCGGGGCCATTTTTGTGGGTTTGGTTTCTCAAGTCATCTATGAGCAGAAAATGTTATCAGAAACAGAAAGTACAGAAGAGGGGAAGACAGAGGAAGAAAGAAGGTGATGCTTGCCATACCCTTAGAAGCAAAAGTATTATGCTGTAAAATTTTCGGCCTCAACTATTTTACATAAACATAGCTTGGGTCTTCACAAATATAACATATTTTTTTTCCTGATCAACTCAATCGTAAAATTTTGAGCCATAACGAATTTACATATCTAATTAAAAGTGTAGACTCGAAAAAAATCTGAGAAACTCTAATAGACACATTTCAGAATTTAACTGCCGAAAAGGACGAATGATATCAATGCAGTACTGCTCAGCTACAAAAATATAGCATGATTAATAACCCCAAGTAAACCTGACACTGATACATGAAGCCACTTTGCTCTTGCATCATCAAAAGGTGATCTTGGTGATATTACTGCAATCACCAAAAACTATGGCACTCAGTTACCATATATGATGCTTCATGAACTTTTAACTATTGTAGTTAATGCTAGACAGGCCTCAAGATTTTTAAATTAAAAAGTAAAGTTTTCAACGTGAGCTTCTATATGTTCTTTAACCCACTAGTGTGCACGTAAAATGCATATAGAACCAGAATTGAAAACTGAACGGCAATAGACATGAAACCTGGTGAGCAAGATTTTGGATCCGAATTCTGGAAAACTCAAACTTCTGCCAACTAGAGTCTTGTCCAGGATTCAATACACTTGGGATCGAACCTGCATCAGGCAGATTTTGTACTGAGAATGCAACAAACCCAAGAAACAAATACAGGCAGTGGACAGCTCATTCATACCTTATGTCACTTCCAAAAGAAAAGCATGTTGTTCACGAAGAATATATCGTCCAGCAGATTCCTCATCAGTCATCAGTAGACATCCCAGCAACATATTTCCATAGGCCGTTTCTTGTGACACGTGGAATTTTGAAGTATCTCCATGCCTAACAAAATTTGACAAGAGAATGAAAGGAAACTATGGAGGCCTCATCTTACGAATTCAGAGTTAGAAGTGGCACCTTACTGAGCACTGCCCTAACAAGTATGTACCATGTAATGGAAGTTGGAAGAATTCCAAGATGCAAAGCCTTTTCTAAAAACCTAATGGCATCTGATATTCTACTGCATGAACAAAACCCTTTGAGAGTAACATTATAGGTGATGGTATCTGGCCGTAGTCCATCTTTAAAAAGGTGGGCCCAAACTTCTGACGCCTTTTCACAGTCTCTAATTTTGTAAAAACCCTCCATTAGGGTGTTGTAGGTCACAAGATTAGGAATGCAGTTCCAGCGCCCCATCTGAAAAATAAAGCTGCAAAGCATCTTCCGCTTTGCCTGCAGAGCAAAGCCCATGAATTACAATGTTATGCATAGTTACACCAGGCTCGAAGCAAACTTGTCAAGAGCTTGACGCCACATGTTGAGGGCCATGCCAATCTTCTTGCATTGACAAAGGCCATCCATTAACAAGCTATATGTGATCACATCCGGCTTCCATCCATTTTCCAGCATTTCCCTCACAAACACATATGCGTTACTAAATCTTTCTACTTTGCATAAACCATTTATGAGAGTATTGTAGGAGAGAACATTTGGAGAGCAAACCTTGGTGCACATTCCCCTGAAAAACAAAATGACATCCTCAAGTTTGGAAGCTCGGATATACCCGTATATCAATGCATTGCAAACATGAGAACTCAGTTCATAGCCGCACGGCCTGCACTTATCCATCTTACCAACTAGCCTGGCTGCTTCATCTAGTATCCCTTCCCTGCATAACCCATTAATCATTGACGAATACGCAAAGGCATCCAGAATCCAGATCAGCTCTTCCGTTTTCTGCCTCTTTTAAAATCTGCAAGGCCTTGTTCAAATACCCATTGTTACACAGTCCATGGACTAAAACTCCATAGGTTGTGGCATCTGCAACACACCTTCTCACACATTAGTCCCCAGACAGAAATTGCTTCATCAACCTTCTCATTTTCAAACAAGCCTCTAATCAAAGTGTTATAACTCACAACATTACGACAACCACACTTCTCTATCACCTCCCATTACTTAAAGCACTCTTTGGTCTTCCCTGCTATGCAAAGCCCATTCAGCATTGCATGATGAACGACCACATCCAGCGATACCCCTTTCTCAACCATCTCTTTATAAACTCTCTCAGCTCCATCCACATTCCCCGCTTTGCACAACCCGTGAATCAAGGAACTACAAGTAAAAAAAATAATGGGGCCCTCTGTCATTTGTCTTCATCCTACTCCATATCTCCAAACTCTCATTGACCTTCCCGCATTTGCACAGACCATTGACCATAATATACGTAACAACATTAGGATAAACCTCTGAGACCTTCACCAACCTCTCCCAAATCTCATTAGCACTCAAAATATTATAACTCATCAATCAGGACCAACCCCTCTTTCAAGCTTTTCGTCAAACACGTCCAATGCATCACTCAAGTTTCCACCTTTCGCAAGCCCGTTGATCAAAGTCCGATAACTAAACACATCAGGCTCCAAACCCTTTTCCCACATCCAGTTCAGCAACCCTTGGCCTTCTCAAACTGCTTCTTCTTGAACGAAATCTTGATCAGAACATTATAAGTCTGCAAATTCGGCTCCAAATCCACCGTTTCGAAATAGGCGAAAAAATTCTCAGCTCGGTCCCGCTGATTGGACTCAATGAATGCATTCAGCAGAGAATTGTACGACCTTACGTCGGGCGCACACTTGAAAATCTCTTACATCCGTTGAAACACGGCCAGAGCTTTATCGGGCATGGAGTTCTTCGTATACGCTTTGATCACCGTCAATGCCACGTTCTCAGGGCACTTGCATTTCTGGGTCCGAATCAGCTCAACGATCCGGTCGACGAGCCGGCGGAGGATGTGGTGGAAGACGTAGGGCGAGTGGTTGTAGTTCAGGTGTCGGGTCACTCAGTCGAGCAGTGCGAATGCGGCGCGAGGATTCTTCTCGGCTTTGAGGAGCTTCAGGACTCGCTTCGGAGAGAGAGATGTGGGGAAGTCGACCATGGCAGTGCCAGAGTTGCAAATTAGTGTGGTTCCTGTGTCTCATTAAACAGCATGTTAACGGTGGGTTTTGCTCCGGCTATAAATTTTCGGGCGTCCGGAAGTCTGAAATGGATAAGAAGCGGGAGAGAAAACAATAGAGTAAACGGAATTCCATGGGCCGGGTAATGGGCCGAGCGGTCCAATACTGATACAAAGTGGCCCAATTTGGTGGATCTACATTTTTTGGGTTAATACTTTTTGGGCTAAACCTTGGAGACTTTGCAACCCAACAATTATTTTGAACTAATGACGTCCTCCAACGCAGTAGAGAGTAGAGACTGTTGATGCTACGGTTACATTAATAAAAGGCTTTTTGTTTCTTCTTCTTTCCTTTGCACAGAAGAAAGGGCTTGTGACATGTTTGCTTGCTTGAAAATGAGGAAAGTGATTAATCACAGAAGTCAATATATGGGAGAGAATGAATGGTTATGAGATCAACTACCGTCCATCATTCAATCTAATTTCTAGTTATTCAGATGTTGGGTGACAAATTGTAACGTAGGACGTATGAAAGGTCGGAAGTAGAATATATTCAAGGGATGTGATATCCACACACCTCTTTTTACTTCTCTCACACATTTTTGGATTTCGGCCATCAGATCGGATAAATTGAAGAAGATCTAACGGACAAAAAGTAATAGGGATGTGTGAGAAGTAAAAAAATGTGTGTGGATAGCACACCCCTATATTCAATGCGGTTCTGGATAAGTAAACATATCACCGAAGCAGAATTTCTCTCATGGGCGCGGAATGACCATCAGCTTACTTAATCAATTCACTGCCACTCATTTTCATTCAAAAAATAGAAGGCCGACATTCGATGAATTAAGTCGATGCTCATTCATGCGCATGTGCGTGATGTGTAAAAGAGAGAATTTGATCGTCAAAAGTAGTAATAAGTTTCTAAAGCTTGGATCAATGGAAGCCCAACCTGCGAAAGCATGTACTAGGCCCCTTACAGCCCAACAGAACAAATTAATTGGAAGACTGGAAGAAAATGTGTGTTACCCGTGATCTACATTGTTCTAATCCCTAAAGAAATATAGAAAAATTGTGGATCTTTCTTGTGGGAGCTCTTTTTCTTTTGAGCACATCCTTTCCATCCAGTCACAATTTCCTCAGCCTCTCTCTACTTTTACCCCCAAAAAAGATAAAGGGCAAAAAAGCAAAGAACATCTTTTCTTTTTTCCCCATATCCCCTTCACCTTTGAAGGAAAAAATAACATTTCTAGTGATGATTTTCATGCAAATTATATAATAAACTACATTGCAAGTTCTTCTTTTTGTGTAAATTTCAAGACTTTGCACAGACCCAAGATCTCTGTTTTGGAATATTTGTAAATCCCTAAGAGAAGAGGTAGTAACATGCCAAACTCTACATTCTTTCTTGGGATTCCTTCACTCTAAAACTTGGATGATCATGTGCTTCTTTTCATGGCTATGATAGGAATTCCAATTCCAATTCCAATTCCAATTGCCACCATCATATTCATACAACTACCTCATCTAATCTATACCCTAATTGCCTCAAATTAGCCTCATGATGGCCATTTTAGAGAACACTACTTCGCTCATGAAAGAAAAGTAGCAATTGCTGTTGAAACTTCAATCTCAGATGGACACGTGTCTAACCGGTGTTTTCAATTTTAATTATTTAGATACGTGTCTATCTATGATTGGATTTTAGCTGCAGCTGCTGCTTTTCTTTTATCGGCAAAGTAGCGTTTTATTTTAGAAACCATAGAGACATAAATCTCGATTAAACTTAACTAAGACACGTCTGAAAATAAAAGTAAGACGATTCTGGAGCGTTTGTTCAAGATCTTTCGGTCGAAAAGATGCCATGTGGAGTGATTAGCGGCACAAACGGGGATTTGATCATGCAAACGTTTTGAGAATAATAGAGTTGTATGAAGTATATGGTGGGACTTGGGAGGCAGGCAGGCATGTTGGGTCCAAGATGGAGGCTTTGTTTAAAGTGGGTAATCATACAACTATATCTGCAATTTATTTACTTTTAAATAAAAAGAAAAGAGAAATGTTAAGAAGACTTTCAAAAGTGAGACTCTACATGTTAATTAGGTTTTCTCAAAAATACGATTTTCTATGGACTTTTTGTTGCCTATTATTGGCATAATTTATAATATGGGCACAAAAATTAACGCTAAAATGTGGTGTGTCAGAGATTCCATGACAAGTCTCACTTTGAGAAAGTCTCATTATCAATGGTTTATAATATTAACACATAAATTAACATTAACCTGCGAGGTGATAGATAATTCTTTAGTATTTCTTTGGAAAAAAAGAGAGGAGAAAATCAAAAGCCTGTGATTTGTATGTGGTGTGTGTATGCGTGTGGGGTAAAGGAGAACTCAATTAGATTGTCCTTTTGCATCCATTTTCCCTTTGTAATCATGAGCATACATTTTCCCCTTTTCAATTTTCCACAGTTAAATGTAGCACCGTGACATTTCTTTGTTTAACTAGAGTTGGGCTCTATAGTAATGAGGTAAGCACTCGAAGCACTTAGAACTTGAGCAATCTCATATCAAAACGTGCACGAGACACAGATTGCAATACGACTATAAAAACAACAATTCAGAAAGTAAAAATTAAAATAGATAATTAGAAAACTCACGTTAACAATAAATCAAACATAATATTATTCAATCAGATACTCTCTATATTTAAAAAGTATGAGACATTCTCTAAATTTGAAGACTCATTTGACAACTCTATTGGAGCACGAAAATCTTAAGTTAACACTTCAAATTTAGGTTTGTTGGACATGGTGTAATAAAACAGCATAATTGGAAATAATGGCTTCAGCGAAATTAGTGGAATCTAAGGGTGCGCATGCATATGTGATTGTGCATATTTTATGTTTGCAATATTTGAGTAGGAGAAAGCTGTATTAATCCGTTTGAGAATGATCAATAATAATGATTCAATGGGAAAGGTTTATGCTTTATTGGAGGGTGTTTCTTAGATGCATATAATGTAAACCAGGCTTATCATTTCCCTTATATATATATCCTCAAATAAAATTGATAACTATATAATGAAATTCAGACATTAACGCTTGAATATGAGAATTTATGTTAATACACGAATAGAGTAGAGTAAGAAGATGCATTATTTCAGTATTGTGTAAACTATTGTTTGAACCCGTCAATGATGATTCTAGTTGAAATTGACCACTGAACTACTTTTTGGTAAATTAACCCCCTGAACCATTTCAAATAAACTAATTAAGCAATCGTCATCAGATTCGATTAAATCTCATCCACTTTATCATCAAATACTGGCACATGATTCACTCTGAAGGGTAAATTCGTGCCAGTATTTGACGGTAAATTGAATGAAATTTCATCGAATCTAACAATGAGGTGTTTAGTTGGCTAAGTTTAAATAGTTCAAGAAATTAATTTAACAAATAAATAGTTCAGACTGTTTATTTCACCTAGAATAGTTTAAGGCGTCCGAATGACAATTTAACTTCATTATTACATCATTTTCGGTATATACACACAATTTGAGTCCTCTATATACACTATTCAGTATTTGGTTGTTTTTTAGTTAGATGATGACAAAATAATAAAGAAAACAAGTAGGGAAAGCTCAATCTCACTGCATAAAGCATTAGCATCGGCCTTCGGGGAGACAAAACTATTAGTAATCTGACCATATAGAATCTTCAGTTCTTCAAAAACTACAGAAAAACAAACCCTAAAAAATTTGATGCATCCAAATCCAAGCCTACCGATCGATCTTTGCTCTTGCATGCTCGAACAGTTCTAAACAGATCCTTTCCATATCGTTACATACTGTAGAGAAAATAAAAATAAGGTTAATCTCTGTTTACTACTCTAAAATTTCATGGTTTTCAACATTTAGTACATAAAGTTTTTTTAATCCCAAAGTGGTGCATAAAGTTATAATTTTGGGACACTTTCATACATCCGTTAAGATTGCTGTTAAATTTGTCATTAACTGATTACGTGGCATCTACGCAGACAATGACTGGGCGCCACGTGGATATTGAAAATAAAAAAATAAAAAAATTACATAAAATTAAAAAAAAAAACTTCAACACTTCAAGCTCTCCCTCGACGACCCTGACTCCGCCCTCTTCTCCTGGAACGATGCCGACTCCACCCCCTGCAATTGGCTTGGGGTCAAATGTGATGACATGTCATCCTCCTCTCTCGTCGTCCGCTCCCTCGACCTCCCCAGCCCTAACCTCGTTGGCCCTCCCCCCCCCCCCCCCGGTCCTCTGCCGCTTCCCCAACCTCACCCACCTTTCCCTATACAACAACTCCATCAACTCCACCCTCCTTCTCTCAATCTCCCATTGTCAAAATCTCGAGCACCTTGACCTCTCCCAGAACCTTCTCACTAGCGTCATCCCTGCCACCCTCCCCGACCTCCCGAACCTCAAATACCTCGACCTCACCATAAACAATTTCGCCGGACCAAATCCTGACTCTTTCGATCGTTTTCCAGAAACTTGAGATCCTCTCTCTCGTTTACAATCTCATCGAAAGCACCATACCCCCGTTTCTCGGCAACATTTCAACCCTGAAAATGCTCAACCTTTCCTACAACCCGTTTCACCGGGGTCGGATCTCGGCAGAGCAATTTGACGAACCTTGAGGTGCTCTGGCTCACCAAGTACAACTTAGTTGGCGAGATTCCCAACTCGCTGGGTCATCTAAAAAACCTCAAGGATTTGGACATCACCATCAACAGCTTCGAGTGGAGCGTGCTGGCGACCATCTCGACTAACCTTGATTAGAGCTGCTATCATTGTTGTTGCTGCTTTCGGGGTTCAAGGTCTCCAGCCTAAAGGTACCGCCACTAGTGTTAAGGTCATTGAAGGGCTTACTAGTGTTAAGGTCATTGAAGGGCTTCCTAGCTCAGTGGAACTCGATACGCCTCTGAAGAGGATTCAACCCGGTTTTCGATTCGGGCATTAAATCCGCAAAGCCCTCCGATTGGATTTGGAGCTCCTCCTTTTGCACCAAAGCGTCGGCCATTTTTGAAGGCTTTTGCGAAAGAGAAGAGGCAATGGATGAGTCGGAATTGGGTGGGCGCAAAAGAAATAATGGAGGGAGGGTCCGGCGGGTGAGGTGAGGTAGAAGACGATGCCTTTTTTTTTTTTTAATTTATTAATTTATCAATTTTTTTTAAAATTTAGATAGGCCCATATTGACACGTGGCGCTCAGTCATTGTCCACGTAAGTGCCACGTCACCAATTAACGACTGATTTAACAGCAACCTTAACGGATGTATAAAAATGTCTCAAAATTACAACTTTATGTATCACTTTGGGATGCAAAAACATGTACCAAATATTGAAAACAATTTTTTTTTAAAATAGTGAACTGAGATTAACTCATAAAAATATATACGATCGAGACAATAGAATGCAACGCATGTTCTGCTAGGTTTCAGAAAGAACCCTAGCTAGCTAATTACCCTCCAACAAGTGAATGGGTAAATCCGCACACATGCCAAGTTGCAGAAATATAATATTAGCTTAGTGCAATGCGTTATCAACATATCGGATTTGCTAGCCTTGGGAGGATCGTGCAATGATTTCACACTAAACAAAGGGCATGGGTGCACAAAATTATTAGAGGTAAATTATTGTATGATTAACCTAGTAGTGGCATTTTAACTAATATTACATTCGTACCTACACCATCTAATATGATATGATGTTATCTACACTCTTTTTTACCTTCGACGTATTCTTCTTAATTTTTAGTCATTTGATTGAATGAATTGAAGAAAATCAAATGACATAAATTAACAAATGACACGTCAAAAGTAAAAATGAGAGTTTAAATAGCATCACCCACATAATATTTCTTTTTTCAACATTATAAGTGATCCAAAGGTCTGTTTTCTCTTTCCCTCATCCATTAGTAAGAAGTATCAATTTTATAATGTGTTGATGACCATACACGAGAATTTTTTCAATGTGTCGATAATACGGTCCAACACACCAAGTATCATATTATGCTTAGTGTATTGACCCGTATTTCCGGCGCACTGTAAAGTCTCTCGCAATATAAACACGACAATGATTGATTTTGAGAAAGACAGGCTTATATTGCCCAAGTATTGTTTATTTAGGAACATATATTTTGTGGGGACTATATTTGTGGACTGTCACACAAATATACACACATCCATTCAAAGAAAATGATACGCATATTGAAAACAATGACCATATCCCACATATGTTTGCTTAGTGGAAAGAAATTTGGAATTGGCCAATATAAAAATCAGATTGTGGGGCCCACTGCATGCATGGCCACATTAGGATTGGAGAATTTTTGTCTCCAAATTAAAGAGTAATATCATATAGACTAACATTTTAAACTAAATTTATAAATTATATAATGTATCACTAATAATAAATAATCACGTCAATCAATACTTAAGTAATAACTCAATTATCAATAAATACGTCATATGATTTATGAAATATAGTCTAAATAATTGGCCTCTTTAGCATTTTTTGGAGAATAAAATCTTTGTTTTTTGTTCTATGTTTCTCCCCACTAAGTAGCCAGGCTATTGCATAAAACATGAAAAATATTGATATCCACTTTGAACATGGAGAATTATGTCCCTGTCTGAGATCTGCCAATATTATATATCCAACCAAACAAACAAAACTCTAGAAAGACAAACCCTATGAGAGAGAGAGAGAGAGACCCATGAACCCATTTGAGCTACATATTTCTTTTTGTTATATAGTTTTTCCATAACATTTATATATAAGCTACTTTATTAGAAAAGGAAAAGGCAAAGGTAGAGAAGACATGCCAACACTTTACGCCACATTCCATGCACAAAAAATAACGCTCACACACTATAAATTGTACATTTTGCTTTGCTTAAATTGAGATGTTTTATATTTAAATTTTAAAAATGACGAGTTTCATACTAATTTATTAATCATTTTTTAATGTAAATGTATCATTGTATTAAAAAAATCTCTAACGATTGTCTTAATGTACGGATCAAATTGTCACGTGGTAGCAAAACTCTAATCATGTTGTAACATACTGATATGTATACAGCAATACTACCTTTTATAAACATTCCATATCAATAATCGGGAATATTTGGTGCGGTTGTCGCACTACGACTACAAACATAAAGTGAGGGTTACGAGTCAGTTGGATGGGACATAATGAAGAGGCGAAAGAGCTTTTGTATGTGTGCGGAAACGAGATGAATGGTTCATACACTCGTACATAAGTTTTTTCTGCTAAAAATCGTGGATAACAATATCATAACACGTGTAATGTTGACATCACGTGACAGAAAGACGGTCACGACAAATACATTTCTAATAAATTCCCACCCAACCACAATGTGTCACCAACCCAAAAGGGCCACCACACCACAAAATTTCTCTCTCTCTCTCTCTCTCTCTCTCTCTCTCTCTCTCTCGCTCTCAAACATCCTTGGTTGCATTCATAGCGCATGTGAAGCGAGTAAGGTTGTGTTATTAATGGGACCGCGTGATGTGCAACCGACTGAGGTAGGTCTGCTGGCTAGATACGATGGTCTCTAGTGTCCCGTGGAACTAGAATTCTCTCCTCTTATATTTTCATCTCCTTCTATTCTCTTCTTTCACATTCTTTATTTTGTTTTTTTTAATAAAAAATTAATATAAAATATTGACGTAATTAAACCGTGACCGTTTAAGTAAAAATGGAGAAAAAGAAAAGAAAAAAAGAAAGAAGAGAATCCTACTCCTAACTCGTGGACTTAGCGGTGCTCGTAACTTGTGGGCTATCAAGTCTCAATCATATACCTCGAAGAGTAATAAATTCAGATTATATTTACGAGATAAATGCATTGATGGACTGTGAATTTAAACTATATATTAAAAGTGATGTTCTCCAATGATTATATTTTTTTATAGATATTTTACGAGAATGTTAACTAATCAAAACCCTACACTGAAAGTAATATTGTGTTATCAAATTATGTTGTTTTGTTAAACTATAAAACTAAACCGCATATTAAAACAAGAATCAACGTAACCAATAAGTCAAATATATTAGCAGTATGACAAACGTAGGATGCTTATGTTCAATTCACGAAGTTTCAAAATTCAGTTTGAATATTAAAATCTCATATACCATATGTATACCAGTGTAAATCATTCACTTTTTTTTTGTTCTTTTTCACAAGCAAAACATGTACAACCATGTACCGCATCAATCAGAAAATCAAACCTTCACTTCAGGTCGATTCTTTTTTCCTTTTTCAATATTCGAAACAGGGAGTCCTTTTAAAGTTATAATAATTATAGCCGTTGAATGAAAATTAAACAGTCCACATGTGTTGGTCAAGAAGATCCGCTCTATGTGTTCAACACCCTCCCCGCTCCCCCTCCCCGCCCACAAAAATACACCAGCACTGTATATTACTCGGGTACTCAATAGAACATGGTCGTGCAGGACTTACAAAAGCACCTCATGTGACCACCTTTTGACGGAAACCAAGTAAAATTTGAGTTTTTATAACAATTTATAAATATTTTCTATGATCTTTAGTCCAAAGTCATATTATATTAGCACAAAGTATTGTTATTAATATGTAATTAATCTAATTCGTTTCTAATCTTCACATTAGCAAACCCGAACGCAATAGAATTGGTTAAGATAGTGTGTCACTCTGAGTCTGAACACCTCTAAATTCATGTTTAAACTCATTTTTTTGTAGTTTAGGATCTAGTAGAATATCGTTCGAGTACAAAATAATAACTTTCACGTTTAGAGTAACTTTTTCTTGTCGCTGTACAAAACAAAATAGGTGACCAAAGTGTTCGTGCATGTGCCCAAAAGAATGAATATATAAAAGAGATTTTGGAGGTTATGAGATCTGGTATGAATCACTAGTAAATAATTGGAAAAGCAGATTGTGCTTTTGGAGAAAATGTATAGGGAACCGAAGGCTTTCACCATCCTCTCGAGTGAGTCCCTTTTTTTGTTAGATGAGAGTCTGAGAGAGAGACCCTCTGAGAATCCATGTGCGCAGCAGCGGCGTGCAGGCAGCAGGCAGAGGCAGGCAAACATTAGGGCACGGATACATGCAAACTCTTTTGCCAAACATATAACGGCAGGCCAATAGCTTAAGTCCCCATTTTTTTTACACAAATACAGAAGGATTTGTAGGACGTCATATTCTGAATATAAGATGCATGCATGCTCTCATCAATTAATTGAATGTGGCCAAAGTTTGTTTAATTTAGAGGACATAATTAACACCAAACTAACTTTGTTCTAAACCTATCGTGTCGTCACGGGTTTTAAAAGTTTTTAATAACATTGCAGGACTAGTTTGAGATATCATCACCTTAGTGTCATTTACTCGGCTGGTTAACATTTGGGTTGAGACATTTGTTTTGTCTCTCTTTGTACGTAAATACAAATGCCAAAACAATGGTGTCTAAAATTTTACAGAAAACTTCATTTTAATCCTTGGTAAAGAAGACTTTTAGATTAAAACTATGAATAAGATCAAAATCTAATTTTAGTCTCTTGATACATTAATAACCTCATTTATTAATTATATTTTGATTTATTAATTATTTCTCTTTTTCTTCCTAATTTTTAATGTATTAATTTTATTTCATTATGTCACATTCCAGACTCTGCTCCACCATAGCACGATATTGTCTGTTTTGGGCTCAGGCCACGACCTCACGGTTTTGTTTATCATTCTGTCACATCCCAATCTCGGCTTCGCCATAGCCCTCATGGTTTTGTTTCTGGGAACTCACATAAGAACTTCCGAGTGGGTCACCCATCCTGGGATTGCTCTCGCCCAAACTCGCTTAACTTTGGAGTTCCGATGAACTTCGAAGCCAGTGAGCTCCCAAAAGGCCTCGTGCTATATGAAGGTGGGCATGTACATATAAGACACATCACTCCCTCTCTGTTGGTCGATGTGGGATCTCACAATTATAATTATAATTTTCATTTCATTTATCGTAATATATTTTGTTGTAACCATTTAGATAAACTAATTTTTGTTATACAATATATTTCGATGTACTTTGTCTTCTTTATTTAGGTACATTAAATTCATTATAATACATTTTGGTGCATTCATTTAGGTACGCACATTTCGGTAGGGCTGGTTCGGGTTGGGATCCCGAACCGAAACACCCAACTCGAATCCCAAACCAAAACATTTCGGGATGGAATTTTATATCCCAAAACCGAACCGAAAATATGCAATTCCCAAAATTTGGGATACTCGAAATTGTTTCGGGATTTCAGGTAACTTTGGGATTGGGCCTTGAAGCCCAAAGTGGCTGCAACCTCGACATTTTCACAACAAACCCGAAGGTATGAAAGCTCCAATTCTCAACCAAATGAATCTCTGTGCTCCTCTCCGTTGAGGCTGAAAAATAAACATAAACATAATCACACACTGCAATTTCACTGATTCATTCACATAAACATAATCAAACACATAATCATGATCAAACACTGATTGCAGGTCCTATTTCCACCATTCCTTACAATTGCAGCAGGTCCTATTTCCATTGTGGATGCAAATTTTCGCCTCCTTCTTCTTGGACAAAATTGCACCTACAAAACAATTAACACCTTTGGTTAAGGCTTAGAGCCTCACGCGCCCATGATGAATTGGGGGGGGGGGGCGCTTTGGCCAAAGAACCTCAAATGCCAAAGTTAGAATTTAGAGAGAAAAGTGTTTAGAGAGTTTTTTTGGAGTTTTGCAAGAGTGTAGACTTAGCTTTTTAGAGAAAATAGGGTTCAATATATAGAGCATGGCCGGTCCTCTTTGGAGAAAATGTGGCCGGCCCTTTGGGGTCTTTTTGGTGTATAATGGGTGATAATTTGTGTAATGGGTGATTTAATTAGTGATTAATGGATTAATTAGGAAATAAATCCATTAATTAACCAATTAACCTAATTTTTATGGAATGTTTTGAAGGTTATGGAATGATTACTTTGTAGAGAATATGGAATGAGGAAGGATGAAATAATTTTGAATTTGTTACTTTCTTTGGGCACTTTTGACTTGGTTAAGGGATGATTGCCCGCTGCTTGCGCGTAGGAATCCCAGTATGCCTCAAGGGTATTTTTGTCCTCTTTTATCCAAAAATCCACGTGTCGCTTTATGATTATTTTTGGCTCTACAAATGCCCCCACACTTGTTGGGCTGCTCGTAGGAAAGGGCAGCAGGTGTAGAGATCTTCTTGCTTTAGGAAACTTAAGTGCTTCCTATTTTGATGTAGATTCCCTTTTTAATAGGAAATTAGATCCTTCTAGAAAAGGGAAATAAATTTCTCTCAAAACCTATTTAAGTCCACCTTAAGTGGGTTATTAAATCAACCTTGAAGAGCAATTTATTCTACCTTACAAGAGAGAGAGAGTTTAGAGGATATTTGTTCCCCCTCTTCTAGCAATCTTCTGCATCTGGCCCGTGCAAATGACCGTCTTTCGTTGCTTTCTTCGTCTTCTTCGTCCCGCACCAATGTAAGAAAAATTTAATTTTTCTTGTCTTCTTCTTGGATAGTGCTGTCATATGGCAGTTTTCGGGGTGGTGCGGCACGTTGGCTAGCAGGGGCCAGAAGTCGGCTCGTCATCGGCAGATGAGGTGTTGTGGCAGGGACCACTGCTTTAGGCTGCTCGAATTGGCTAGAGCCAAGGGCAACTTGTGCGGTTGGGGTCGTGGATTGTGGCGCTGGGGCGCAGTGCTAGGCGAGTCGCATGTCTCATATCTTTTAGGCTTTTAGACCTAACACGAGCCAGGCCGGCGATTGGGAAAAATGAAGAGGTTGTGGGCCTCATGGGCTGCTGGAATGCTGGGTATGTAGGCCTCTTGCCTACTAGTCCGAGAGAAAAAATGAGAGAAAAGCCAGTATAGGTTGAGCTCCCCTGCTGAGTACCATGAATAGCGTTGGCTGCTTAGTTCTCTTCGCCGGGAAAAAGGTAGGTTGCTCCCGAGAGATGAGACGAATAGGATTAAGGCAGATGCATTAGCTTGCCCAATCACTGTTGTGGATCCCTCTACAAGTGAATGTGGGAAAAAAGATCTTCCTCACTTGCTCAAGAGATGTCGGCTGAGAAAAAACCAAAGATTTTTTCCGCTGCTCGCGAAGGTTTGCCAGTTGCCCTCAAGCTTGTGATTGACTTGACTTTATCCATAGGGACGAAAGATAGGGTTGCTAGATCTGAGCCAATGACGCCTGTCATGCCAAAGATGGCTAGTTCGATTGCTGATAGGGTTGCTTAGCGTAGAGGTCATGTCATGCCCCTAGTGCCGAAGTCTGTACCAAGACGTCCGTTAGGAGCTAATTCTGGTTCACCTTTGGAAATGCTTGGTATTATGAAAAGTGATAGAGTGGACTCTGCTACTGAAGTGGCTCCAAGGCCCACTCCTCATGCTGCTGAGACTAAATCGCCTGCTGGGAAGGAGGAGACTGCTTGTGTGGGCATCTGTGAAAAATCCATTAAGCCTGCTTCTGGGGAGGCTGTTGAGATCTGTGCGCTTTTGAAACCAAATCTGCTTGAAGACATGTTTGCTTGTGCCAAGTTTGTCAATGACATCAAAGGGTTTGTTGGCCCAAATTCATTTGCGAAGCATACGACCGAGTATAGGAGGACTGCTCAGCTGGCCATGATGCAGAAAATAGAGATTCTGGCAGCCAAGTCTATGTTCCTTGATCAAGAGGATACCAAGGTTGCCAAGAAGGTGGCAAAGGTTGTGGCAGCTGAAACTTATTCTTCTACCGAGAAGATCAAGAGGTTAAAATCTGAGCTTGTCGCTTTGAAGGGGTCTATATCTTTGCCCCCACTTTTCTGCAACTTGAGACTGCTCACCAAGAGGTCGTTGAATTGAAGCCTAGGCTTGACGCGATCCAACTTTAAGTATGAAAGTGCAGAGAAGAAGATCATCACATACCTCGGATTCAAGATCTTGAGCATGCCCTTTTTTTAGCTTTGTTTCGCTGCTTATGCAAAGGATGAATAGTTGATTCCTGCTTATAACCAAGTTATCCACTTCAAAAAGGTTGTTGATAGGCTTGAACCCCAAGTGTTGGAACTCTAAGGTGCACTGAAAATCAATGAAAGTTTGAAGAAAGAAGTGGATGAGCTAGAGCGCGTCCATGTTGGTCTGCTCGAGGAGATCAGGCAACTGAAAGGTGAAAAGGCTAAGCTTGAGGCTCCGCTTGTTCAAAGTGATGTCGATTTCTACAAGCTGGGTTATGTAGATCATCTCTTCAGTAGGCCGTCTGACTTCGAGTTTGCTAGGAGAGACGTCAAAACCTTATCTATTTCTTCGAAAGACTTACTTGTCTTTACTTTTAAGACTTTCATTGGTGAAGTAGGTAGAGATGCTGGTGCCCAAGCTGGAGCAGCCGGGGGTGAAGCGCTAGATGATGCCACTGCTAAGAGCTCATGAATTGTAGTATTCTAGGTAGCCTTTAGGATTCTACGTAGTCGTGGATTGTCCAAGCTACTGAATTGTAGTATTCTAGGTAGCCTTTAGGATTTTCTTTGTTTTACCTTGTAGCTCTTGTTTTGCTTGAACTTCTTCGGCCTTTGCTAGTTTTTTATAAACATGCTTCTATCCCTTTTTTTCATCTTCGCTTCTTTTGTTCATGCCCTAACCTTTAGACTTTATAGACTAGTGGCAGGCGGGCTACTTTTCTATAAGCAAACAGGCCGGCGTAGCCGATGCAGCCGTAGGTGTTGGTGTAGAACTTGGCAAAGTTATTAGCCATAGAATCAGCAGCCGGATGCCTTATTTACATAAACAGGCAAATCCGTGTGACCACTAGGTTGTTAACTTTGGCTTTCTCCAATTCCATAACGTTGTATAGCAAGTATCACAACACTTTAGGAATTGGTGTAGATTGTTTCTCGCTTGGCAGAAGTGAAGCTTATCAACTACGTAGCATGTCGGCAGTGGATAAAGCTTCGTATATGCACACTAGCTTATTTAACCTTTCATAAAAATGTATGGTTGTATAAGTTTAGCGCTGCTTTACTGCTCGAAGGGCAAGTCGTAGGAAGTCTTTTAGAAACCGTAGGCTACCTTAATGCACTCGGTAGCAGCTTTAAGGTTCCAAGGCAGCCATATCTAGGGCGTACTGTGTAATGTGCCTCATCCGTCTTTAAGGCCCGGTTCCCCGCGGATTAGGCCAAGAGACCCAAAATCCTTCAGTTAGCTTGGCCTTGAAAAAGACCATTGTGGCTACTTCTAAGAATCCCAACGCAAGCCATCGTGCTTCAAGTTATACTAGAGCAACCCGGCACATCCATGTCTGGATATTCGGAGTGTAGAGTTTATCCTTTGTCTTTAGAGAGCATACCAATGTAAGTGTCTGGGAATTGGTTTACCTTCTTGCACTAGGGGTGCTATTCTTGCGATGAGTCCTTAAGAAGGGCGCGGTCTTCTTTTGAAGTGCAGGTATGATCAATTGTTGTAGGCATGTAGTTGAGCCAAGTTGCAAATTACTTCTGAATTCCTCGTTGAAAAAACGAGTAAAACGAACGAATAACTTAGCTGTAAATGACTACATAATAACTGGATAGTTCTCGGCTTGTGAGGTGGTGTCCGTTGAACTGCTTGAGTCTTCGAGTTTTGATGTTGCGGGAGGTCTCACATGGTACTTCCTCCGACTGTAGGCGTTCCACTGCTTTTCGATCTTTTTGTCGTTTCATGGTGGCGAATGTGTAATTGCTCTTGCCGCCTACTCTGCTGATTTTGTACGGACCTTCCCAGATGAGATCCATCTTTTTGGAGCCTTCTCTGTGGGACAGTGATGAAGGCTTTTCTTAGGACTAGATCTTCGGGCTGGAACTGCCAAATCTTGGCCCTTTTGTTGTAGTTGGAGATGAGATGCTGCTGGTAGGCTGTGAAGCTAGTGATAGTCTGCTTGCGCTTTTCCTCTGCCAGATCTAAGCTTGTGGCCATCTCCTTACTGTTCTACTCAATGCTTGGTAGTAGAGCGGTGATACTTCGCTTGATGACATTGGGATGAATGATTGTTTCTGAGCCAAATACCAAAGAGAAATGAGTCTCACCGGTTGCTCATTTTTTGGTGGTGCGATATGCCCATAGACATCCGGGGAGTTCGCCTGGCCATTTTCCCTTCTTGTTGGTGAGGGTTTCTTGATGCAGTCAAGGATTGTCTTGTTGGATGCTTCGGCCTGCCCATTGCCTTGAGGATATCTCGGCGTGGACATGTGTTGCTTGATGCCATATTTTTGGAAGAACTTCGCCAAATCTTTGCCAACAATTTCGGGTCGTTGTCGGTGACGATGGATTGAGTGATGCCAAATTGACAAATGATGTTCCTCCATATGAAGTGCTTTATGTCCGTCTGAATTGTGGTTGTCATGGGCTCTACTTCTACCCATTTGGTGAAGTAGTCGGTTGTCACGATCATCATGCCTCTGTCCCTAGTAGCAGGCGAGTGTAGCTCACTGGTAGACAGTGGTAGTACAGACTTGTAGCGCTGGTCATACTTTTGTACTAACTCCTTAGCATCTTGGTGCATAGAAGGCCAATAATAGCCTGTGTTAAGAGCATTTTGTGCCAATGATCGATCTCCGGAGTGATTTCAACAAACGTCTTCGTGGATTGAGCTTAGAATTTTCAAGTCATCGGGAGGCGCTAGGCAGCAGAGATGTGGTCCAATGTAGGATCTTCGGATGGGAATGCCGTTCCACATGTAGTAGCGTGCTGCTTTGATTTGGAGCTTCCTAGACTCCAATCTTTCTATGCGGAATGTGTCATTGACCAGGTAATCTACAATGGAATCTTGCCAGTTTGAAGTTGTACTAACCTGTGACACCTTGGCTGCTAGCTTTGCCTCTATGCTTGGCTCGTCTAGATACTCCACCGGAATAAAGCGTTTGAGTTGGTGGTCGAGGGTTGAGCCTAGGTTGGCTAGTGCGTTCGCATGGCATTGTCCGCCCATGGAACTTGAGTGAGGGTGTAAGTCTGAAACGCCTCCAGTAGTCTGGCTAGTGATTAGCTGGGAATTAGAATGAATTGCAAGCTTTTTCACCGACAAGTGTTTTGCCATTCGGAGGCCTGTTAATAGGGCCTCGTAATCTGCTTAGTGCATGATGCATGCAAGTGAGAGGCTTGGGCTCGGGGCCGTGCAAGCTTGGATGGCACAGCTTGGGCCACAGTGGTGGTGCCATAAATCTTGTCGTTGGTGGTTGCCATGGTGGAAGCTCGTTGTGGTGCCACTCCACCTATGACCACATTTAGCCTCGTGGATCGCTGCAGTCCCATTTCTTGAACATTGGAATTTTCACTTGTGGAATTTTCTAAATTTCTAACCATTGTATTTCTCTTTTACGTTTTATCAAAGAATATTTACAAATAAAAATTATAATAATAAGAATGTATGAAAAATACAAGTGGACTAGAAAATAGAGAAAATAGAGAAAAAAAAACCTTTTTATGCGATAGTATTCTACGAGTGTGGATCTCAACTCTCAATGAAAGCACCAATTTGTGGATGCAAATTTCCGCCTCCTTTTTCTTGGACAAAATTGCACCTACAAAACAATTAACACATTTTGGTTAAGGCCAAGAGCCTCACGTGCCCATGATGAATGGGGGGGGGGCTTTGGCCGAAGAACCTCTGATGCCAAAGTTAGAATTTAGAGAGAAAAGTGTTTAGAGAGTTTTGGGGAGTTTTACAAGAGTGTGGACTTAGCTTTTTAGAGAAAACGAGATTCAATATATAGAGCATGGCCGATTCCCTTTGGAGAAAAAGTGGTCGGCCCTTTGGGGTCTTTTTGGTGTGTAATGGGTGATAATTTGTGTAATGAGAGATTAATTGGTATAATAAGTGATTTAATTGGTGATTAATGGATTAATTAAGAAATAAATTCATTAACTAACCAATTAACCTAATTTTTATGGAATGTTTTGAAGGTTATGGAATGAGGAAGGATGAAATAATTTTGAATTTGTTACCTTCTTTGGGCATTTTTGACTTGGTTGAGGGATGATTGCCCGCTGCTCGCGTGTAGAAATCCCAGTATGCCTCAAGGGTATTTTTGTCCTCTTTTATCCAAAAATCGACGTGTTGCCTTATGATTATTTTTGGCTCCACATCCACCGTCCCCTATAATTCGTGCAATTTTATAAACATATAATTCGTTCAGGACTCTTACAATTGCAGCCCACCCATCCCCTTACAATTCGTGCAGGTCTTATTTCCAGTTTTCCACCATCCTCTATAATTTTATTCTACAAATTCGTACACCCACCCTCCCAAAGGCATGCAGGTCCTGCACTGCACCCCTCTCAGACATTCGACAAAATACTCAGAAATCAAGTTAATCAACATGAAATTTGACCCTAAACCCAAAAGAACAAAAACCCATTGAAAATAAAAAACCCTTACCTGGATTTTGGGACTCAATTTGTGTTGGATGAGCACTGTTGAAGTGGACGGAGGAACGGCGTGACTCGATGGAGGAGCGGCTGGAGCAGCATTCAAACTAGTTTTTTGAAAGAGTGAGAGTGAGCGACGGAGAGAGTCTGAGGAAGTGAGAGCACTAAGAGGAATAGAAAGACCTAACTCACAATAGACGGTTGGATTAGATCAATCCAACGGTCCAAGTAATTTCTAATTATAAATTATAAATAAATAATATATATATATATATATAATATTCAGTTCGGTTTGGGGTTACCGAACACTGTCAAAGATGTGGCCGAATCCCAAACCGAAACTTTCGAGATTGGTTCGGTTTCGGGTACCAAATTTTTCGGGAAATTTGATTCAGGCATTTTTCAGTCAAATTTAGGGACGGGTTCAGGGTTTTCGGGAAAAAATTCCACCCATACATTTTGATACAAACATTTAGGTACATTAATTCAATATAATATATTTCGGTACATACATTTTGGTACACACATATAGGTACATAAATTTAATATAATACATTTTAGTGCATATATTTTGGTACATACATTTTGGTACTAACATTTAAATACATTAGTTCAACATAATACATTTTGGTACATTAATTGAGTCTTTCAAGTTTGAAGAATGTTAAATTAAAAAACTCTTTTTTTTGTCAAAAAATAAATTAAAATTTGTATATTAATAAATTTAAATATTTAATGGGGAGACATTAAATAAAATGCACATTAATTATTTTGAATCAAGGACACATCAAGGGATTATAATTAATGTAATCTAAAACCAAGTTTATTTTAAATTTTAATCTTCTTGAAAGTTCAAAGTTAAAAAAACCGCAAAATTTTTCATGTGTAGCCAATAGCCACATGCTTTAACCTTCTTGCTGAAAAAAGGTTGAGGTTTTACTATGACCGTTTGGTGATGTGGGGATTAGCCATCTTCATAAGTAGGAACAACATTCCTCAATTTCTCGACATGATATTTACACTGTCAACACGTCTCCATGCGTGTGAGATCATTTAAACCTTACACGTGGATAAATTGAGTGACGTGGAGCACCCGTGACGTTAGACTTCACACATGGACTAACTTACTCTGATATCAACAAAAAAGTTGAAATTTTACTCATTGCATTAATTGATTTGAGACACTATCATCTTGACGTCCCCGTTTCCCCGCTTGACATTTGCTTAGGTGTGATTCTGTCTCCGTTTGTAACTTTGTATGTTAGTGTGTGAGTATGACAGGCGATGAATGTGCAACATGACAAGGGCTGAATCTGCAAGAGGGGTTTTGAGCTGTACTGTTTGGAGAGTGCAACCCATCATTTTGTTTGCTTTTGCTTTGGTTTTTGTTTGGTTGGTGAGAAAAATGAATCCAAGTGGGAAAGGAAAGCGAATGCCAGAGTGCCAAACAGAGAATACGATCGATGGGAAGGTATTTTGGGAGGGAAAAAACAGAGAGAAAAGCCGAAAAACAAAAAGAACCCGAAACAGGAAAAAGAAAAAGGAGGAAAAGAAAGAAGGAAAGAGAGAAAGAAAGAAGGAAAGAAAGCGAAATGTGAGAAAGAGAGGAACAGCAGGGCAGCGCTCTATCTCTCTCGTTTTGGGCTGGCGTGGGTTTGCTTTTGCTTTTCTCAATCGACAGGAATCTTTGAAAATCCAAAGCGTTCTACGAATTTTTAATATAAAAATATATTAAGAAAAGAAAAACAGAGATTATTAGCAAAAGAAAGGGAAAAAGCCGACCAATTTGGGGCACCTCAATCCTCTTATTCTGCTAAGAACTTAATTAGAATTTGATTAATGCTAACGGAGTGTTTAAGAAGTTTAGGGTCAGTCGGGTGACATTTTACAAAACATTTTTCGAATAATTGACCAATTTTACTTTTACTTTTCACATGCTTGCATTGAAGATTTAACTGTGCAACGTTTTGAAGAATACAAAAATGTTATGTCGAGAAATTTTGAAAGTAACTTGCATTATATATTTATAACTTCTAATTACGCTTTCAAAGGGATGCACTTTGCAAATAGCGGAGTTAGAAATTTTTTATTGGGTGGCCTAGTTTAAAAATTTAAATTTTAATAAACAAAGAAACTTAATACTATATTTTTATAGTATCAGCTAGCTTAAGAGATTTTTCACAAGGTGAGCCAAAAACTTTCGTTATTCAAACAAATTCAAACTTGTACATGTACAAGAAGCGATGAGAAAAAAGATAGTTTGTAAAGTGTATTATATAATTAAACCGAAAGAATTCGAATAAGTAACTAAATATATGATGGACTACATTTGAAAATCAATAAAAATTACATGTAAAATTTTATTTTCTACCGAAAGCTACATGGGCTACAGCCTAGGGTAGCCCTTAATGTGGCTCTGCTGGTGGCAGTTTGGATTGCAAGGAGCAGAGGATTTAAGAAAATTTGTGCGGATGGCGATTCGAAGCTAGTGATTGATGTTGTCGTGGGATCGTGCATTAGTCCTTGGCGCTTAGGATGTCATTGATGATATCAAGGATCAATGTTGCAAACTTCTTTGATTGTATTTTATGATCGCATGTGTTTAGAGAAGGTAATTTTCTAACAGACGATGTTACGAATACTGACTTTTACCATAATAATCTTTATATTTGGGGCGAATCTTTTTCGAGTATGGCTCATCAAGCCTTCATGTTGATTGTATGAAAACTGGTTGCAATTGTGATGACTCTGTTTAATTTAAGTGTTCTTTTGAATTTAAAAAAAAAAAGAAAAATAAAACCAAAGTCTTATGCGAAAACTATTGTAGTTAATCTATTTTAGAAGTGTAAGATGTAATTTGGCGACAAGTAGTATGCTGTTGACTTGTATCTCTAAATATTGACATAATACTGGAAAGAGTGGTTGGCCGTATTAACGAGAAGTTAAAATCAAAAGAAATGATTTTGCAATAATACATTGTGAATAGAGGTATATAGTATATGGTAGAGAGTAGACAAGTGAACATGTAAATCTGAGACGGCAGATATTTGGCGTATCAAAACCATAGTCCGAAGCCATCCAAAACGGATCAGAATCCTCTTCTTAGTAGATGGAGATGAACCTCTTGATCAGGCTCATCGGGCTATTCAAATTTTATTAATAGTTACAAACAAGAAACTTCCTTAAAAATTATAATAATTATAATAGTTAGATAAAATTTAAACGACTCGATGAGCCTGATTAGGAGAATCATCTCCGTCTGCTCAAGAGAGGATCATGATCCATCTAAAACAAGTTAAAAAACTTACTTGTCAAACTCATCTAACGATGACAAGTATCCACCACATTAAATAGTGGTGAGCAAAATTACATTCTTTTACTGACCTCGATTAAGGATTCAGTAGGCCCGTAATTGTCCTTTCACCGGCGAGTGCCCCCAGAGAAAATTAATTAAAAACCCCCACAAAAAAAAATGAAAAATGAAAAATAAATACGTTCATTTCATTTCATTTATTTCTCCTTTTGTGCTTCTCACTCCCCAGTCCCTCTCTCTCTCTCTCTCTCTCTCTCTCCCCGTTGGAGCCAAATAGAAAGTCACTCTTCTCCTCCTTCTCTGCTTCACTCTCATAACATGAGCAGCAGCAGCAAAGTGGGCAACAACGCAGAGCACCGCCACCGGTTATGAATCCCAGCGGAGAAGCAGCAGCACCGCCGCCTCCAACGCTACAACCGCCGCAGCCGCCTCAGGCCCACCGACCCTCTACATCCTGCGCCCGACACCCGGAAGAGCATTTCACGGGCTTCTGCCCCTCATGCCTCTGCGAACGCCTTGCCGTGTTGGAACCTTCAACAACCTCTTCTTCCTCTTCAACTTCTCGAAAGCCCCCTACTTCCTCCACCGCCGCAGCCGCGCTTAAGGCCATTTTCAAGCCCCCCATTGGCGGTGGTGGGGCCTCCTCTTCCAATAAAAATCGACCCACCTCATTTTTCCCGGAGCTCCGACGAACCAAGTCTTTCTCTGCCTCTAAAAACGAGGGCTTCTCCGGCGTTTTTGAGCCGCAGAGGAAGTCCTGCGACGTTCGGAACACTCTGTGGACACTCTTTCACCAAGACGACGGCCGCAATCCCAACAAGAAGGAAGCACCGCCCACTGACGTTGAGGTCGAGACCCGGAATTTGGGTGGGTCTTCTTCCAGCTTCCGGGGTCCGGTCTTCAAGGCCAAGGAGGAAGAGGAAGACAAAGCGGAAGAGGACGAGAACCAGTTTAGTGGCGGCGAGGACTTCGGAATTGAAATTTGTGAGGATGCAATTGTCCCAAATGTAACAGAAGACAGAGTTCCTGAAATCTTAGAGGAGGAGGAGGAGGAAGACTTTCAACCACCGCAGCCAGTGCCGGAGCAATTCGAAGAAGAGGAGTTGAAACCAATGAAAGATCACATAGATCTTGATTCTCAGACGAAGAAGCGAGACCTTAAGGAGATTGCCGGAAGCTTCTGGTCAGCAGCTTCGGTTTTTAGCAAGAAACTACAGAAATGGAGACAGAAACAGAAGCTGAAGAAGCGGCGGAACGGCGGCGGATCGGCCACATTGCCGGTGGAGAAGCCAATCGGGAGACAATTCAGAGAAACTCAGTCGGAGATTGCCGATTACGGCTTCGGCCGGCGCTCATGCGACACGGATCCAAGGTTTTCACTAGACGTGGGTCGGATGTCGCTGGACGCGGGTCGGATGTCGCTGGACGCGGGTCGGATGTCGTTCGATGACCCGAGATACTCCTTTGACGAGCCTCGGGCCTCGTGGGACGGGTACCTAATCGGAAGAACGTTTCCGAGGATGCCAACGATGCTCTCGGTGGTGGAGGACGCTCCGGTGGTCCACGTGGCGAGATGCGACGCTGAGATTCCGGTGGAGGAGCCGCCTAAGAATTCGATTGAAGAGGAAACGGTTCCGGGCGGGTCGGCCCAGACCCGGGACTACTATTCGGACTCCTCTTCTCGGCGGAGGAAGAGCCTCGACCGGTCCAACTCCATTAGGAAGACTGCGGCAGCGGTGGTGGCGGAGATTGATGAAATGAAGTCGGTTTCGAATGCCAATGCCAACGCCAAGGTGTCGCCCACGACTGTTCCTGATAACAGAGATCTGAGGGAATTTTACAACTCGAATTCTCTGAGGGATGACTGCTCTGAGAGCTTTGATATGGCGTCGTTTCGGGGCGGCGGAGATACGGGTTCGGTGGTGGGAAATGGGGAGAGGAATAAAGGGTGTAAAAAGTCTAGGAGGTGGAGCAAGGCGTGGAATATATGGAGTTTTATACACAGGAGGGGTGGGAACAAAGATGAGGACGATGATAGGTATAGTAGTGTTAGATCAAACGGCGTGGAGCGGTCTTATTCGGAGTCGTGGCCGGAGCTCAGAGGGGGCAGCGGTGGTGGTGAGAGGAATGGGGAAGCCAGGGGCTTTAACCCCAAGATTATGAGGAGTAATAGTAGTGCTAGTTGGAGGAATGGTTCTCATGGGTATGGCGGTTTCGGTGGCGCTGCATTTGGGAGCATGAGGAAGAGCAATGGCGTTCCTGTCGTCGACGCAAACGGGTTTGGAAATGGAACTGCCGGGAGGAAGAAAAAAGATGATCAGGTTGTGCTGGAACGTAACCGGAGCGCGAGGTATTCCCCGAACCATATTGACAACGGAATGCTGAGGTTTTATTTGACTCCGATGAGGAGCAGCTGGAGGAGCGGCGGGATCGGGAAAAGCAGGTCCAGCCATGCTCATTCGATCGCCAGAAGCGTACTGAAACTGTATTGAACGATGAGTGAATGGATGAGGTGTTGTGTCTTTTGGGTTTAAAGTTCATGTTGTTCATTTGCTGCATTTCTTGTGTAAAACCACACATTGCCTAATGCATTCTTGTTGGTTGGTGGGATAAAAAATTTGAATTGTTCCCTTCTTTTTTTCTTCATGTGATTAGCGATTTACTTGCTTCAATTACTCAAATAACAACAGTTCGGTGTTCTTCGTTCGCCCTTAATCATAGTTAATTAGTGTCTTAATTAATGTGTGCAACTTGTCAATTTCGGATATTTAATCCAATCGGAGATATGTCACGTGACATGAGAGATAGAGAGAGGCGGGATATATCTATCGGAGATAGGCGGCGAGAATCTCCGAAAGAGAAGGGACGTGCCGGGATTGTTTGGAGTTAGCTAGGACCCAGTATTTGTTCTTTTGCTTATCGTCCTGAGCATAATTGGCTGATTGGGGAAGATTTTGAGCCTTTTGAGGGCCGAGGAGTTTGCAGAATGTGTTTTCCTGAGTTCTTTGGCATCTTATACATGGTAGGGATTAGGGAAAACAGTAACACTGTATGCCGACGGCTTCATTCTCCTGGTTTTGCTATTTGAGGGCCAAGGGTTTCTGCTGTGGCCCATACAGTAGTAGCCTCCGTCCCCATTGAGCGGAAACGACTATATACAATAGCTGAATAGCGAGAGCGTTCCGAAACAATAACACAACATCATTGTCATACGTATTAACTTTTTCACGCAACATTGTATTCCGGTGGTGCATATAAGTCTCTTCGACTTTCCCATTGAACATAACTTACTACTAGCAAATATGTCATGACAGTTACTGTTGGATGGAATGTTGAAAACCATCGTTGTGAAACGGAGGACGAACTTATACTCAAGTACCACCGCGGTTGTATCTCAAATCAATCGCTGCCACGTGAGAAATGTTTAAAATAAATTGCAACATATCGTTGATTTGGAATACCGGTACAGCAACGTATGTGGTTAGGTAGAGTCTCATCCAATTGGAGAAAGAGCCTCATTTTGACCCCACTCAGAGAGAGAGAGAGAGAGCGCGCGCTCAATGTTGCTCTTTTGTGTTGGCTCTGGACCCCCTTCACTGCTGAAATGTTTGCTTCTCTCTTCAAACGTCTCGTTATCTGCGTTGGCAGAGCATTTGCCTTCCACATGCATTTTTTTCTCACACCAGAATCCTTGTTTCCGCTAATCTTTTGTTAATCTTGCACTAATCTCACTCTACGCGTTGATTCAAATTTGGTGCCATTTGGATTATGAGATTTAGCATGATTTAATTACACAAAAATTGCCTAAAAAGGAAAGAAGATTGTAAATGCAGATGCAGAAAAAACCTTCCAAAACCCAGCTTCACACATAAAAATTGCCTGAAAAAGTGAGAAATATGTTTACGGAATTTACATATTTTTAATGGAATATGAAATGATTGGTCGGCTGCTGCCACATATTGACTTAGTGTGTTTCAAGTTTCAACAGAGTTTATTTTATGATTAGGTCGGTGGCGGTGGCAGTGGCAGTGGCACATGTTGCTCTTTCATTCCAAAAATGTAAGAACATTAACACATGGCTAAATTGCAGAAATTATACATGTGGTGTGATTTATGTATTTTATCTTTACTCATGTAGTTAGGAAACTCTTAATAATATACATATAATTAACTTCGTTACCGATTTCAGTCCTTTTCTAATGTAGAACAAATGGCTGAGTGGATTGAAGAGAAAATGGACCGTCGAAAAACAAAAGGACACAACGAGAATTTGTAGATTTGGTGTTCAAGATCCAATTTGGGCCTATGATATCTTTTTGGAAGGGGAACGACGTCGTGGTCAGAATCATCACTTTGTTGTGGCATAAAATGAATTTAGCCATCCAATGCCATTTTAACCTCCAAACTTGTGTTCTGTAATAAAAATCGGTTCTTTCGATTTTCATTTAATTAATGTCATTTACTTTCGAATTTCTATCGAACTAGTGGATTTCAGTAACTTTGGTTCATGCAATTATTTACGTTTGTAATTCTTTTTGCTTCATACTGCGTCATTTTCACATTTGCATGAGACTCACAAATAGGCAAATTTGACAAAACTCGGAAAAGAAAAAAAAATTGGATCGAAATGAGACTAGTAACGAACTTAAGACACAAACGTATTACCAAATATCAAGAGTTTTCTCACCGCGACTAATATTAACGTATAACATCGATGATTTGTGTCATACTGCAAATAACCAAAACAATTTAGATCAAGAACACGCCATTTCCCCAAACCCAAAACCTCCAAATCAAGCTCACCTTCTGCTGCCTCTTGGGTAGGATCAGTAGCAACCCCATCTTCTCCTTCCTTTTTCCCCTTCTCCTTCTTCCCTAAACCCCATCTTCTTCCTTTTCTTTTTCTCTGGTTGTTTTGCTTTGAGCTTGTCTCATTTTTCTTGAGGTTTGTCTCAGTTTCTTTGAGCTTTGTCTCAATGTTTAGCAATCTTGTTGCAGATCAGAGTTCCATACTTTTTCCTTCCCAAATTGTTGTTCCCAGTCGCGAGCTCCTGCCCACTTGGTTCGCCTTTTCGGCTCCTCGTGCTCTTCCTCCTGGGGCTTTGGTTGGAGTCATGCATTGGGGTTCGGTGGCTGCTGAAGGGCATTTTGCATTATTTGGTAGAATCGTGGGAGTGCTTTTTGCGTGGTGGTTTGTCCACTCCCATTTTCCGCTCATCCTTTCAATTCGATGGTTCTTCTTACCAATGTCGGTGGCTTGGCGATGGTGGTGCTGCTGTTTTTGTGGAAGTGGTTGATTCTCGTTTCCAGATTTAGGGTTTTCAATTTGAGAGCTTTAATAAAACACCTCTGGCACTGTTTACTTTTAACGAAAAACCACTTTTTTACCTTTAACTGTCACTATTCATTATACCTTCAAAAAGGACTTTTCATTAAAACTGTCACTATTCAGGGACTTTTCGTTAGTTTTCCTTTTCAATTTAGGCTTTATCTTGAACTCACGTTTGGGGCTTGTTTCTTTACTTTTGTAATGGGTTGCACTTTAACAGTGTTGTGGACTGTTTTCGAACTAGCCTCACTTTGTATTAGTGTGTTTTATCTTTAATAAATTAGTTGTTTGACAAAAAAAAAAAAAAACCAAGATTAATTCAAAATCAAGAAGTATTAAAGTGACCTTCTCTATAGTGTTCATCATGCGGATATATGAACAAAGTAGGAATATTTCAGGCAATGTTGACCGGGTTATAAAGTGAAAAGTGAGATTGTGAAGAAACCAAGCAAAAGTGCGAAGTCGAGAAAACACAAAAGCCTATAAATTCGTTGTCCATTATAACACTGTGAGTAAAAGGCAAAGGAAATGAAACTTTGACCGCAAAACTCAACATAATGTAAAGACATGTTGGATCATTTGATCGACCCAAATCCCCATTGTCAAACACATGAACCAATCTTAGCAATTATTGTCTCTCAAAATTTGAGATTCTTACTCATTTCTTTCTCGCCAATGGGGTCACCCCACCATGTTTGAAGGAATCAAACCAATCAACATTTTTCGATTTCAGCCACTCATGTGTTCTCAAGTTAGCTAGATCAGTCTGCTCCTTTAACACTCAAGTATGAATCTGTCTCTCTGTAGTGTAGGTTAAATTTCAGCATCGCTCGAACTAATGTGCCTCCTTTTGTAGCCAAAGGTCGAATCCTCATATCTGCAGTTTAGATTAAATTAAAATATTGCTCAAACTAACGTGCTCCATTTGCATCCTAGTTCAAATCTTCATCGCTTTTATCTAAATTAAATTAGAATATCACTCAAACTAAGTCATCGAGACTATCCTTTCTCCTTTTTTTTTTGGGTATGTAAAAGCTTCAATGATCCACAATTTGCCTCAAGAGTCAAAAGGTTCCCATGAAAACATCCCGACATGCTTCTTCATGGAGGAGATAAAAGGAGGGAACGAAAGAAAAAGAGGGGACGAGGCTCATAATCCAATGGCCTCAATGGGGAAATGAGGTGGTTAGTGATTTGTTTAAGGTCATGGTTGGACTTGTTTGTCAACGGTTGCAGGCTACTAATGTCTGTCTGCAACTCAGCCTCGGGGCCGGGTTTGCCTCTGAATTACTTGCCTTTATTATTTTACTGAGATTTTGTTCGACAATATTTGTCTTAAATATAAGAAGTGTTCGATTATCGTTAAAAGTAAATTTATATTATATTATTGCTAGTTTACTGTGAGACTTATTTCATTCCCTCACCCCTTAGTATAAATAATATTGTTTGTTCAAAAATATTTGTCTTAAACCTCAGCCTTGGGGTTCATGTAATCTTCCTTTGTTAATGAATGATTCTTGTTTCTTCTATTGAAAATATGCTAAAGAGACTCTCACGAAAGTGAGTGAGATTCTCCATGAATTTTCTGCCACCTCATATTTTTAACATAACGTTTTATAATATTCACACGAAAATTAACATTAAACTGTAAAGTGGAACAAAATGATAAACCTATTATTACCACATGTTTTCCAAGTCAACAATCCATGCAGTTTGAATCATCCATTTCTCGCTCAACAAATCCTCATCACAGTTTGGATAGCTCACGGACTCTTTCTAGATAGATAACTAATGCAGTCCTATCTTCCTCAAACCCTATCAGTTTATATTTGTAATTTTGAATTCCTTGTAATCTGATACTTGAACACTGTAACAGACTTATCTTGTAATCTCTATATAATGAAGTCAAAAACTCACTCATTATCAACTGAGTTGAGCTTATGCAATCAGTCTCAAAAACCTTAGTTTGAATTCTTTCATGGTATCACAGAGCTAAGGTCTCACGACAGAATTTTTTTTTCTTTTCTTTCTTTCCTCATGGCATCTCAATCATCCTCTTCCATTCCCCAACCAAATGCCTCAAAATTTCTTACGATCAAACACGATCGAACCAACTACCGTCTCTGGCAAGCTCAGATGCTTCCTTTTCTCTGTAGCAGAAACCTTGTCTCCTTTGTCGATGGCACCAATAAGTGTCCCCCAGCGTTCCTGAAAGATGCTGATGGTAACATCACTGATATCGTCTACCTTGACTTCAACAACTGGATTCAACAGGATGCTACTGTCATGTCCTGGATCAATTCCTCAGTTCACCCCACTGTTCTTGCTGCTTTCATTGGGAAAACCAGTTCTCATTCCGCTTGGACTACCCTTCAAAACCGGTATGCGTCTCAGTCAACCGGTCGTCTTCTCCAACTTCGAAGTGAGTTGATGAATACTCATTGAGGTGATTCCTCTATTTCTGAATTTCTAGATAAAATAAATTGTCTAGCAGATACTTTTTCTCTCTCTGATGCTCTTATTTCAGACTCTGACATCGTCGCCATCATCCTTAACAATGTCGGCCCTGCTTATGAAAGCACTGTTGCCTCTGCTCAAGCTCGTGACGAGGTCATTACCTACAGTGCTTTGGAAGCACTTCTTCTTTGTGCTGAAAGAAGGCAGAAGTTACATTCGACTTTTACTGTTGACACTGGACCTACTGCATTTGTTGCAGTCCGAAATGGTGGTCGTGCATCCAATGGTTTTAGCGGACGTGGTTCTTCGTCTGCGTTCTGAGGTCACATCAACCCAAATGGTAGTCGTGGCTCCTCTTACAAATTATGCAACTCTCCAGGTTCACACCATGGACCTCATCACGGCTCCCACCAAGGCTCTAATTCTCACCTACCTAATCACGATATTCTTGGTAATGCTCCTCCTCTACCTTCTTATCCTCTTGGACGGCTTCAATGTCAAATTTGTAACAGACAAGGTCATTCAGCAATCGACTGCTACAACCTTCTTAATATGTTTTATGAAGGACGTGTTCCTGCACCAAAACTACAAGCCTATGTTGCTGGTATGCCATCTGTTAGTGCTTCAGCCATCCAGAATTGGCTTTTTGATTCTAGAGCAAATGCTCATATTACAAATGATCCAACTCAAGTCTCTAATCCCCGTCCTTACAATGGCACTGATCAAGTCAATGGAGTAATTGGTGGAACAGGTTTGAATATTTCTCATGTTGGTAACACTTGCATTCGTACACCTCAAGCCACACTCCACCTATCCGACACACTTTTTTGCCCTAATGCTTCCACCAATGTTATTTATATTCATAAGTTTACCAATGATAATAATTGTTCGCTAACATTATATCCTCACTCATATCATGTTCAGGATCTCCACATGGGGAAGATGTTTTTCCAAGGCCAGAGTATAAATGGATTCTACCCATTTTTCACTATTTTGTCATGCAATAAAGGAGTCTCTGCATTCATAGGTACTAGAGTGTCGAACTCTATTTGGCACTCTAGATTAGGTCATCCGTCTTCACATGTTTTACAAGGTTTAATTTCTAGGAATAAGCTGCCACTTAATGGCCCTGTAACCAATGATTTTTGTCAGTCATGTCCCATGGGCAAAAGTCACAAGTTACCTTTTAGTTTGTCAACATCAAAATCGTCTTTTCCATTACAATTGATTCATTCGGATGTATGGACTTCCCCTTCAATTTCTCGTAATGGATTTAAGTATTATGTGGTCTTCATTGATGATTTTTCTCGATAGTCATGGTTGTATCCTTTAAAATTGAAATCAAATGTATTTTCTACATTCATTGGATTTAAGAAATTGGTTGAAAACATGTTTAACACCACAATTAAATCGTTTAAAACTGATGGAGGAGGTGAGTATCTTAATAACAATTTCAAGGCCTTTCTAACTCATCACGGTATAATCACAGTTTCACATGTCCACATCATCCCGAACAAAATGGAATTTCTGAATGCAAACACTGACATATTGTCGAAACTAGACTTACTCTTCTTGCTCATTCATCGTTACCAACCTCTTTTTGGGATGAAGCTTTTCATACGGCAACTTATTTGATAAACCGTTTACCTACTAAAAAAATTAAATGATGAGTCACCATTTCAAATCCTTTTTCACAAACCTCCTCAATATGAGTTTCTCAAAGTTTTTGGGTGTGCTTGTTTTCCATATCTTCGACCATACAATACCAATAAACTTCAATTTCAATCCAAACATTGTGTTTTCCTTGGCTACTCTTTAAATCAACAAGGATATAGATGTTTAGATTTCTGTACAGGCAGAATTTTTTTGTCTCGTCATGTAGTCTTTGATGAACACTCATTTTCGTATAAAGAATCCATTTCTATTGTGTCATCATCATCTACTATTTCTTCCCTTGATATGCTGATAGATATAGGCCCATTCCCCCCATACCTAACCCATTCTCCAACCCCACTCATCTCACATCAACCTGCCACCACTACTGCCCTTCCCACCAACTCCAATTCTTCCACGCCAAACCCTACCCCCCTTATCACCTTCTGCTAATACTTCACCTACTCCTCCTTTAGCCTTACCTATCACTAATTCTCACCATCCCACTAGTCCTCCAAGACCCATGAATGCAAGTACAGTTACCTATTCATCTACGGGGCCTATCCAACCTATTCACTCCATGATAACACGTGCCAAGGAAGGAATTCACAAACCAAATCCCAAACATGCCTTACTTTCTACTATCCATGATGTTAACATTGAGCCTACTTGCTTTACACATGCTAAAAAAAATTCTGAATGGAGACAGGCAATGACAAATGAGTTTAATACTCTTTTACGTACTCACACATGGTCATTGGTTCCATTTACTCCCTCTATGAATGTTCTCCCAAATAAATGGGTATATCGGATAAAAAGGCATTCCGATGGATCCATACAGCGGTATAAGGCTCACCTCGTTGCAAATGGCTTTCACCAGAAACAAGGCATAGATTACAGCGAGACGTTTAGTCCAGTTGTCACTCATGCAACAATAAGACTCTTACTTGCAATTGCACTTCACTACAACTGACCTATACGTCAACTCAATGTTCAGAATGCGTTTCTACATGGTTCTTTGGCAGAAGAAGTTTATATGCGCCAACCTTCAGGTTTTGTGGATCCCCAGTTCCCAACTCATGTGTGTAAATTGCATAAATCATTATATGGTTTGAAACAAGCACCTCGTGCCTGGTTTCAATGTTTCTCGCAATACCTTGAAGAACTAGGGTTCCAGGCCTCCATTGTTGATTCTTCATTGTTCACATTTATTAATGGTTCCTCGGTTATCTACTTGTTGATATATGTTGACGACATTCTTGTTACGGGAACAGTCCATCACACATATTTTGCTTCATTCACCAACTTGGCCAACAGTTTTCTATGAAAGATCTAGGTCTTTTGCATTATTTTTTGGGAATGGAAATAACTCGGACACCCACTGCCATGTATCTCACTCAATCTAAATACATCCTGGACCTTCTCAAGAAGACCAACATGTCTAATGCAAGGCCTCTCAGCACTCCCGCTGTCACTGGCCTAAAGTTAAGTCTATATGAAGGTGAACCGTTAGCTGATGGCACTGAGTTTTGAAATGTCGTCAGTGCCCTCTAATATCTTCTTTTCACATGGCCTGATATTACTTTTGCCATCAATCAATTTTGTCAATATATGCATCCACCAACTACTGCTCATTAGGCTGCTATAAAACGCATACTTCGATACTTGAAAGCCACTCATGATCATGGCATTGTATATAAACCTAGTTCTCTCACTATCGCGGCATTTGCAGATGTGGACTACGCCGGAAATCCTGATGATCGGCGCTCTACTGGGGGCTATTGCATTTTCCTTGGTGATAATCTCGTCTCTTGGAGCTCCAAGAAACAGCGCGGGGTCTCTCGATCAAGTACAAAGGCCGAGTATAAACAACTGGCTTATACAGCAGCCAACTTATCCTGGTTTAGACATATCTTTCGTGACCTCCATCTACATCTTTCTCCCCCAAAGTTATGGTGTGACAATATCAGTGCACTAGCAGTTGCCTCTAATCCTATTTATCAGGCACGGATGTGACATGTTGAAGTTGACTATCACTACGCGCGTGAAAAAGTTGTCCGCAAAGAGCTTCAAGTAGGCTATGTTGCCACTACTGATCAGATTGCAGATATTCTCACAAAAGGATTGTCCTCTCCTCGTTTTCATTATCTTCTCTCCAAGCTTCCCATTCGACAACTTCTGCTCAGCTTGCGGGGGCGTGATAAACCTATTATTCCCACGTGTTTTCCAAGTCAACAATCCATGCAGTTTGAATCATCCATTTCCCGCTCAACAAATCCTCATCACAGTTTGGATAGCTCACGGACTCTTCCTAGATAGATAACTAATGCAGTCCTATCTTCCTCAAACCCTATCAGTTCATATTTGTAATTTTGAATTCCTTGTAATCTGTTACTTGAACACTGTAATAGACTTATCTTGTAGTCTCTATATAATGAAGTCGAAAACTCACTCATTATCAACTGAGTTGAGCTTATGCAATCAGTCTCAAAAACCTTAGTTTGAATTCTTTCACAAAATACATGAAGAGCCTCACTTTGAGAAAGTATACTTGTATATACACATAACATCTAGTTTTTCCACATAATTGATCATAACAAATACTCTTATTTTACATAAGCGATAATTACACTAAATTCATCAAAATTAAAGAGAAAATGTTTGAACTTGTGTGCATTCGAAGGAGCACACTACTTCAGCCAATTTTACTAAGTCCAAATATTCAATCTACTTTTAAATCTTATTCTGACCGACTCCCAACTGAAAAGTTCTAAAATATATTATATGATTCAAAACTGAAACCGAAATTATGAAGTCCATAAAAATCCAACAAGAATCGGATGGGAATAAGAATGTATTTGAATATTCCGAATTTGATCCCAAAACTTGCCTAACTCTGTTACATACACTTATAATATAAGGAGTTCAATTGGAGGACACGATTCAAATACACCTCCCCTGTAAGGACTTGCAAAACAATATGATAGTTTTTGTACAAAAGGTGACCACTTTTTTCTAGGAATCCAAATACACCTCCAAGGAGTCCAATTCCTGAAATTTCATGAGTGTAATTCCCTATCCGCCTAGTTGTCATCACTATTTTGAACTAATTTTTCAATTCCGAAAGCTCAATTGGCAACATCTGGATCATGCATCTTCCAGTTTTTCTTTGCTTCCTTTTTGCTTATCACGTCCCGGAGAACGTTGAGGTCACATCTTCTTCAAAATAATCGCCAAGATTAACAGTTGGAACACTATCCGTTTGCGATCTTGCCACTTGAACGACCAGAGATTTATGTCACTTTAGACAATCTTGAAGATGTTTCGAGCATGAAACAATGTAAAAGGTTTATTTTAGGCTTATCAATGACCGTAAATATAACAATGCTTTTTCGACATAGGCACGGATTAAATAAAGATCTATTAGTTGGCGTATATAATTATGCACATGAAGAAAAAAATTATGAAGGTACACATTCACCACTTCACACTTGATTCACTTACTGCTACTTTGTTCAAGCATCCCATCCAAAACCGGATTCACCAAACCATGAAACCGTGCAAAGAAAGAGGCTCGGGAAGAGGAATTCCCATAGAAGGGACTCGACTGGGAATCGAACAGAAGGGAGAGGAATCATACCTATTGTACTCTAATAGTCCTTTTCCGCGGACAAGTTGAATATCAGAATGCGGGAAGAACAAGACTACAAAATAATAAGAATATGATTAAACAAATAATAATGCCAAAACGGCTACAAAACCTCAAGATGTTATATCGTGGTTAACATATCATTTATAATAAACTATAAGTTATATTTATAGAGAGAAAAACCTAAAAACTCTAATTTGGATGGACTAGACCCATATACATAAACTAACAAACAAACCCAAATAATAATAAAATACTAAGATTTTCCAACAAGACGATCATATAGAAAGAAATGTATAAGCCCGCTTCTCATAGAAATCCATAACTAAATAAATTGGTAGTTGTTTGGTGGGTTGAATGAGATTAGGCCTTAGGAATGAGATTCGATTGGCAAAGACTTATACGACAAAACCTGTAACCCATGTGTGAAGATATGTTAGATAACTCATTTGTTGTAGATTTAAAACTCATCATGTCCAATCATGTTCATATCATATTTTGAAACAACAAACAACAGACTGAACTCAAGTCCATTTTAATTGGTCACAACTTATCTCATTCAGTCCACCAAACTAGTTGGTTCATGGTCTTGGTATAAATGGCGTTGAAGGTTCGTGGCTTTTCGTCCACCAATGGGGTGTTGATGCTTTAAACAATTCGAGGACACGATTCCAAAACTCGTTGTGTCTTGATAATTGCCCGTAGCACCATCTTCCTTAACGGAAACTCATGCCAAGCACGAAGGTTCATCTTCATCTCTAGCCCAATTCGGTCCTCTTACAAAAGCTTTTGCCATCTGGAAAAAACTTGGAAGTGGGTAGAAAAAGATCGGCATTCTTGTAAGAGGATAGGGTATTTCTAGAGGAATAGCATTTGGCTACTCAAAGATGAGTAAGAGTTCTTAAGGAATAGCATTTGGCTACTCAAAGATGAGTAAGAGCTCCTACTCTAAATTCTTTGTCGTCGCAAAACTTCGTAATTATGATCATATGACCGTTACTATTACAAAATACTACATAATTAATTAAAACCCATGTCATTTAGTCAATTGTAACAAATAGACAAACGAGTCGTAAAATTGCAATTAATTGCCTAAAAGAATTAGTTTGCAATAATTGATTGACTAAACGATTTTAATTTTAATTAATTTTTTTATATATATAGTCCTTACAGAGACTTATAATGACAATGTTTGGCACCTCAAGATTGAGGAGGACTTCTTCCTCAATTTACTTAGTGGCTGATTCACAGAACGTCGTATTTATAATCGAAAATTATAAACCTCTATGAAGATAATCTCTACAGAAAAATCAAATAAAACTAAAGTTGTTTAGTCGATTAAGTGTAGCAAGTAAATAAACATCTACGGCCCTTAATACTTTTATCGAATCTGTCTATATGTTTTTGTACAGTTTAATGACAGTGGTGCTTATAGAACAAGAGGGCTTTCCTTTATTGGTTTTCCGCAATGCTACTAATAAACTAGTTAGTGTACAATAAAAGCATCCAATACGATGAATTAACGGTCTTTTTGATAACCATTTCGTGTTTACATTTTAATTTTCAATTATGCTACAGATAAATGGAAAGCATATGAAAGTGATTAAGGTATGGAAAGCATATGAAAATGAAAACTAAAAACTAAACAAAAGGTTACCAAACGAGCCCTAAGCAGGTCAAAATTAGAGCATGAGTTGGTATCAGAAAACTTGATTGCTACCCCCATAAGTTCCATGGGAAACAATACTGAGAAGATATGAGACAAGTAAATACAGAAAGATTACAGGAAACAAGTTCATAAGAAAGCAAAACAGATGTAGCTGAGTGTCAAAATTGCTTTGCATTTTGGTGTAAGGTTCTATGAACCCAAAATAGCTCTGATCAGTCTTCAAAATTGCCCTGGAGCTAAACCTGAAGGGACAAGTACATACAGAGCCAACATCAAGCTACCCCTATAGATATACATCTTTACAGCTACCTCTGTTACTCTTCCGCCTCTTCATCGTCGCTGTCAATTTTATCACGGGAGGACCTAGTCTGGAGGCTCATACGCCTAGGGATGTACACGTTATAGTAGTAATTCAAAATGCTCTTCCGAGACTTGGAAGGAAAACGCTTATAGGCCATCTTCCAAAAACTTGCTTCATTTGATAGTGGATTCACTTTCACAAGAGATTCAAAGTTCTGCTGTTCAGTTGATGTCCACGACTTTGAGACAAATTCTCCCATTTCGTCAAACTTCCAACTCCGGAAGGCAGGACCAAGTTCGAATTGCAAGAGGAGTCTTTCTTCATGAATGTGGAGTTTAACACAACCAACAGATCCTGGAGATACGCAAGAACAAGAGTTGGAGGATCTCCCTTTCCCAAGTGCTTTCACTGTGGTTCCTGCACTTTTTCCTTTAATGGGCCACGTTCGGGTGCCCAACCACTTTAACGCTGCTGAATCACCACCACCATAAAGAGTTTTCCTATTTACTGGACCTGCCCATTCTGGGACGTCCGCCTGAAAACAAGGACCAGTCGGAACAACAGATATCGGAAGACTACCATCTGTAAATAGTAATCTCACCGCTTCTCGAAGTTTCAGATTTTGCTCCATTGACCTGGATGAATCTGAATGGTGAACTGAACCATCAAAATCTCTAACAGGAATACATCTTGGAAGATAATCATCACTAAAAATCATACACCTCAACGCACGTTCAAGTTCTGTACTGTTCTCTTCTAAACTTGGAGAGTCTGAGCTATTGGCTGTATCATTAACATTCGCAAATGTTGCCTCAGAGAATTTCAAGTTTTTGGGATTCAATGTGTTCAGACCATTGTTCGATTCATCTGTATCAAATAAAGGAGAGGCAGAATTATCCTTGCAAGATGCACCATAATTTTCCATATCCCTAGAGGTCAAATATGTTGAACCTGGCTTCCCTTGATATTCATCTTCAGATGTTAACAAACTTCCGGAACCGTGAGAGCTAGAGAGAAGCTGTGGTTTGGAAATTTCATTGTTGGCATCTGTATGGGTTAAGCATGAGACGGAATGCCCTGTACTCAATCTTTTGGCACTACGGACATCAGATTTCTCGGGATGTAATCGAGAAACTTCTGCAAACTTACTAACTTTTAGGAACTGATCAAATGTTCGCTTTCTCTGTATAAAAAAGGGAGGAAAGGTCGTTTTCATAAGATTGGGGCTAAAGAATGTTCATGGTAAGAAATAACTTCTGAACTGGCAAATGCCTTAAAATACAAAGAAAACAACTCAAAATTAGATAAATTATCACCAATTGTAAGCAAGGGTGAAATGTTTTGAAAGTTGGAAACCAAAAAATGTTTTGAAATTTGGATACCAAACTGTTTCACTTGAGTAGTGTTATGTCATTAAGTAGAAGAAACAAATTTATTTCGAGCAATAAGCTAGCTCAATAGCCCTCTCCGTCCAGTAATGATCGTGGAAGAGCTTATCAAGAATATGACGTTATTTGAGATAACTTTTCAGACAATGAAACACAATGATGAGTCGACTACGAATTAGAGGATGGGTCAATTCAAAGTTTGATATTTGAAGAAATGCTCCTAAGGTATACTTGACATGCAGGACAAGTTGCTCTTCGGATCGAGCGAAAATATATGATATGTTAGCATAAAACTGGTAGATTACAGGTATGTAACAGGATAACCAGTCTTATCACTAGTGCAATACAGTATACAACTTGATTGGGCTTCTCACCATCAGTAGAGAACCCAGCATGTAGAATCAAATTTACATTTATTAGGATGTAACTCAACTATTGTTCATTATCCCAGCATACTAACATGGTAAATGGTTCAGTCAAATTAACAAATACACATTTATAACTAAGACAACAATGCAATGAGATTAAGAAAAAAAAAATACCAACGTTGTATTGAACGTACCCGAGGAGATTTGGCATTACCAAGAAGCAAGAATTTCCGCACTTTAAGACTCTGATTCCAAAGTTGTCGAGCTGAATCAGGAGATGCTTTCTGGTCACAAGGGTCCAATGCAAGTCCTTTCAACCACACCAACATGTCAGAATCACCATAGAGGCCAAAAGGTGATTTCCATTTTTGCACCTGGTCCCCCGTTGGAAAAGAAGCTTTCTTAGCATTCTCTTGATTGTCATGACCACGACTTCTTGAAGGAGCCATTTTAGCAATGTTATGATGTTATCCTTCAAATCCTGTACAAAATTTTCTCACCTTTATCAGGTGCCGCTTTCTAGCTTATACTCAATGTAGCAGTAGATAGTAAACAAATACATACAAAATTTCAAACCTAGAGTCCAATACTCTATTTTGTTTAAGGAATGTAAAAACGTCAAATTTAGCACTAAACATTGGCTCTCTACCATCATGGGACCTCTACACATTGAAAACCATGACTAGATCAAGAACTCAGAAAGAAGGCAAAGAAAACTCGAAAACTCAAGTGCTCTACCCTGATCTGACTTCCTCAACCCTCCTTAAACCTAGGTTGAAGACCATTCATCCAGGAGGGAAGAAGAACAAGAGACAACTTCTTCAGAAACAAAAGACACAACAACGCCCAGAGTTCTCCTGGTCCAAGGTCATCAACATTGATTCACACTGTTAGACTACCACTGGACATCAAAAGCTTAAGCTAAGCTTAAGTTGTTAGAGGATGAACCAACAATGCATATCAAGCTAACACGCACAAGTGCTCTCTCTGGCATTGTACCTAGTTCTAATCAACCTAATCCTATAATATGCGTAACAAGAAATTCGACAAAGTCAGCTCCCAACTCATGGGATCTCATCCAATTAGGAAACTATAGCCTTAAACAACCTCACATACACCACGCCCAAACGCCCCCCTCCCCTCTTTTCTCCTTCTCTTCTTTAGATGAGATTTCCCTATGGCCAATCTTAGCCCTGTAGCTATCAGTTACACACTCAGCATTCATGTTCTTACTGTTTGAGACCCTTTGTCGGAGCACAATGCTCGTGTCCAATGGGTTTTATTTTGCCAAACCGAACCCAAAAATTCTAAACCCGTCCTTTCAATCCTAGTGTTTGGAATGCTGAGAACAGAAATGTCATTATCACTGACACCAACAAAAAACTTCTACACGAAACATGAATTTAATGGCATTTTCGCCATCTGACTAACTATAAAAGTTAAAACAACATAATAAATTCCTGAATTTTGATACAAAAACCAAACACATTGTAATTTTCTGCCCCCAAAAAAGCAAAGAATTTGAACTTGCTAGACATGCATCAAAAAAGTTAACAGTAAAATTGCAAACAGAGAATACGACAACACAAAAATGGGATTCGATTGAGATTCATGATCTTTCAAATTGCCAGGAAACTTCAAAAATGAACATTCCCCGGGAAAATATTCCGACCCATTTTCCGTCGAACCAAACAGAACCTCCGGCAGCCATTTACTGACGAAAGCAACATTCAAAACCCTAAGGTGGGTAACTTTAGCAATGGAATTTGCATCTTCGTCAAGTTCTAATTAATCAAACTTACAGCATTACACTAAAAAATTAATAGTTGGGTTTTTCTACTTATGTGTTTAGTAGTTTTGGGTTCAGATCGAAAAAAAGGTTTATGCATAGAGGGAGGGAGGAGGGCTGACCTCGGTCGCTTCAGGTGGCGACCGCCATTAATGGGCTTTGAAGAAACTCTGTAGAAAAAGGAAGAGTGAGTGTAGGGGTAAAAATGTACCTTTGGGAGAGCCGGGTAGGAAGGACGGGTTCGGACTCTGGAAACTTGTGGATTCTGGTTTGCACCTGTGGTCCCTGGAGAAACTGAAAATTTGAGAGAATATCACATTGAGGAAAGCAAGCGACGTTGGTGGTTAATTTTGCATTTAATATATCTATTGGGATGAAAAAATAAAAAAATTGTTGTAGACCTATTTTACTGACGGTAGAAAGAGGGAGAGGAGCTGGCGGCAAAGTCAAGGAGAAGAGAGAATTTGGTGATTCTGTGGTGATGATTTCTCCATCTCGTGCCTTTATTTAGAGTAATAAGGTTATTTATAGTAGTAAAGACAAAAAATTCGTGTCTTTCAAGTTATATATTACAACTAGGAAACCATATAAAAGATATCATAGAATCCTAAAAGATTTAACGCGACCACGTGAGTTTAAACGGCATCAATGACTAATCTAACATCTAACTTAACAACTTCTATTATTTGACTAGAAAAGAAAACAATTACATTAGTAACTAATTTAGGACTGCAAGAAAAGTAAAATAATAATATAATGAATTATAATAAAGGAGCGAGAGGAGAGAACTAAAGAACGAGAAACTTTTATAATGTAGTCAAAACATGATTTCATTTGTTACAATAAGTATTATAATATAAGTAGACGATGTAGTTGATATGTTCCACGTTTAGGGTATGTTTCCCAATATCCTTCCAGTTATATTATAGGAGTAATTAGGAACATTGTATTCAATTGAGATTTTGAGAGATTTTAATTCTTTTAATGAATCTAGGAGTATTCAATCAGGATTTTAAATGATTCTCTGAAATTCAAAGTGTATTCAATTAGGATTTTAAGATAGTTTATTAAAATTCTTAGAAATCCTGGTGTATTTAATTAGGATTTAAAGAAATTTATAATATTTCAGGTGTATTCAATTAGGAATTGATTTTGAAAATGTTGAGGAGTTTGAGAGGTTTCGTAAATCAAAGGGTTGTATTCAACTGGGAATTTAAGAGATTTCAATGGATTTATAAATCCATGAATTATTAAGGAGTTTAATTGATTTGTAGAGATTTCATGTAAAATTTTGACTCAATTCTCTAGAAATCTCATGGGAATATATGAGATTTGTGGATGCTTAAAAGACACTACGAAATCTCTCCAATTCCTTCTAATTTCTCAACTTTTTCAAACTCTTTAAAATCAAATTCTAATTGAATACATCTGAAATGTTATTAATTTCTTTAAAATCTTAATTGAATACACCTAGATTTCTAAGGATTTTAATAAACTATCTTAAAATTCTAATTGAATACACATTGAAATTTCAAAAAATACCTCAAAATTCCAATTGAATACACTCCCAATAAAACTTCATAAAAATCCATAGAATTATAAATTCCATTAAAATTTCTCAAATTTCCAATTAAATACACCCTCCTAAAAGCCTCTACACTTTCCAACTTGTATAAACTAAGGAGGATGTATTCAATTAGGATTCCAAGGGATTTTAATGGATTTATAAATCCATGAATTTTTATAGAGTTTAATTAATTTGTAGAGATTCTATATAAAAATTTTAAGTTTAATTAATTTGTAGAGATTCCATATAAAAAAATTTATTCAATTCTCTCGAAATCTCAGGGGAGAGGTAAGACTTATGAATACTGATGCGATGAATAAGCAAACACACAAATTAAACCCTCTTGTTGACAATTGTAGTATATATGCAAGTAGGCATCGTTCTAAACCGGAGATTAGGAGGGATTGCTAATCTATATAAAATAAACTTATAAACACTAAATAAAACTTTAAAAACACAAATCTAAAATCAAAACACTTCACTAGATTCAAATGATTCCAACTAAACTAGAATAACTCAAAATAAAACTAACAAATAAACTAAAACAGATTTTAGGGTTGTTTTAGGACGTGAATTTAAAAGATTCAAATTATGAAAATTAACAAACTCTAAACTAAATTAACTCAAAGAACTTAAAAGAAATCAAATAAAGTAGATTCAAATCAAAAGACATAAATTGTAAAAGGGGGATTGGGTTTTGATGAGAATAACTTGAAAATAAACAAATTATAAACTAGACAAATTTAGACACAAAATATGGTTGTTTGAATGGATGATGGATTAGCTAGAGGGTTCTCCTCCACACATTATACACTTGTACATAAACCAATTTTTAGTTGTTCTTTCAATAACTTATGAAACTCAATACTCCGGGTTAACCGTGATAGCACTTTTATAACCTTCAAGTTCTCCTTAAGTTAATGAATTGAATGGGAAAGCGCATATAACAATTCAAAACATTCTTCAAAAGTTCCATACGTGAAAAGCACAATAGAGATACAATCAAAGATCATTAAGATTCATGAGAACTATAAGTATTGACGAGGCATTCGTAACTATGAAAAGCATGATACTCTTGCCAAGAATTCACTTAACACAATTGTGGATAACAACCTTCACTACTCACGAATATAAGTTCATAACGATTAGGTAAAATTTCCTTATATTCTAGCATCAAACTTATGCATGAAAACTAAGCGTACACTCTTAATTAACATACACAAATAAGTTATCAATCAAATAGTTAAGCGAATTGAAATCACAAATTATTAAAGCACAACCAAAAGTAATTAATTCATAATGCAAATGTAATCATGGCTTTGAATCCCCCTAGCAAAAGGGGGGGGGGGGGTTTAGTTCCTCATAATTGTAAAACAAAGGTAAATAGATTTATACATTGAAAATAAAAGAAAGAAAACACCTAAACGCTCCAACGATCCTCGTTGAGTGGCAAGCACGTCCAAGCACTTTCCTTCCCTTCCTTTGCTACGGTACAAGGGGTGGTTGTGGGTTGAAGGTTTGGTTGTATGGAGGAATGGATAGGGGGATGTATGGTGGTGTTTAGGATGGGTAGGTAGGGGTAAGGCTAGGATAGTTTAGGGAGTGTAGAATGGAAGTGTTGTGTGAATTGGTGTCTTTGGCCTTGATGGAGAAGCCTATTTATAGGCTTCGAGAATGAATCACTACCATCCATTTTCTTGGTGAGAATGAATCACCACCATCCATTTTTGTTGGTCAGAATGAATCACTACCATCCATTTTGTTGGTGAGAATGAATCACGACCATCCATTTTTTTATGCTCCCCATGCATGCAATCCATTTCACCCCAAAATAGCTCCAAATTGCACCAAAATGCACTTCTTTGCTAACTTTGTTATTTAGAACCTACAAACACACTAAAATAGCTTAAAACATTCTAATAAGATGAAACTAATTAAGTAAATGTACGGAAACAAACTAATAAAGTCACATAAATATGTTCCTATCAATCGGATTTATTCTTGATCGAGCGATATGATGAATATTCTTTGGGGAAAACCAAAGAAAGTTCATCAAAATTCTGGATAGATTGTGGCGGCATGGTGTAGAACCAATCTTGCGCCTCTCCTTGTAGAGTGGTAGCGAATATCTTACACATGAGATCGTCATTGTTTTGATAGAGGATCATTGCGCTTCGGTAGTGCTTTAAGTGTCTCGCCGGTTCTTCTTGCCTTTTGAAGAATGTGAAGTGCGGCATGTTGAACTCGCGTGGAGGCCCTACCTGCTCGATCTCATCCGTGAGGGGTGACCTGCTTATGTTGGTCATGTCTCGTGGTAATGCCTCGTCGGTGACCTCGTTGCGTTGAAAATTATGCAATCGCTTGGTCAAGAGTCTCTCTACTTCTTCCTGAATTTGCCTTTGGGGTAATGGAGCTCTCGGCTGCCCCCAGTCTTAACTTATTGGTCTAGGTTGCTTTTCCATGTGTTTAGCTCGCCTATGTCGCAGATGCGATGCTTGTGGTGCGTTCCTAGCAGGCGAACGAGCTCTTCGCATGCTGCCGGTTGAACTTGAGCCGAATTAAGTAACTACTTCTCTCCATCCGTCATGCTGCCTACTCCGATGTGAGGTGGAAGATGCTCATTGCGAGCTTAGCAGCTAATGAACACTTCGTCTGGAAGGTTGCTCATGTTAACTATCAGAATGTGACCCTAACCGTGAATGTATGTTCGTCCGTGGGCCTAGTCGAGAGTGTACGCTCCTCCGCACTCTAAGACGAGAGTATACACTATCTCGAGGGCCTAGTCAGAAGTGTACATTGCCCGAACGCTCGATTCGTGGCCGGTAGAGTGGCTGCTTTTCGGGACGCTGCTAGAGAGGTTCTTCGTCTGCCCTTGTCTTATTTCGGGACACCTCACCTAGGGCACGTTGCATCTCGGTGAGCTGCAATAGCTGGTTCACCAAGGTCGTCTGCTGTGCGAGGGTGCTCGTCAACTCTATGACTTGTCGAGACAAGTGTTGTTCTCCATTTGAGTTGGAAGAGCTTGGAAAGAATGTATCTCCTTGAGCAGTGGAAGTGTGGTAGACCCCTGGGTGCAAGATTTGAGTCGGAAAATATCAAATATGCGGAGAAATGTGGTGAAAATGCCCCTAATTCGATCGTGGGTCCCGAAACTTAGAGTCGGGACAGTTGTGCTACTTTTGAGCTGACTTGGGCTGCTTGGGAAGCCATGGGAGCAGGCTAGGCCCCATTAGTAGGCTGGGCCACGTGAGCAGACTGGGCTTCAGGAGCAGGCTGGGCCACGAGAGTGGGCTGCTCGGCTACAGTGGGCTGGTAGGCGAGAGCAGGCTGCTTAGTGCGTCATGCATACGAGTGCGAGGCTTGAGCTCGGGCTCGTGTAAGCTTGGATGGCATGGATTGAGCCATAATGGTGGTGACATAGATCTCGTCGTTGGTGGTTGCCATGGTGGAACTTCGTGGTAGTGCCATTCTACCCATGACCACATTTAGCCTCGTGGATCGCCGCGGTCCCATTTCTTGAGTATTGAAATTTTCACTTGTGGAATTTTCTAAATTTCTAGCCATTATATTTTTCTTTCACGTTTTATCAAAGAATCTTTGTAAATTAAAAAATTCTAATAATAAGAACGTATGAAAAATATTCAAATGGACTAGAAAATAGAGAAAAACCTTTTTATGCGAAAGTTTTCTACGAGTATGGATCTTCAACTCTCAATGAAAGTACCAATTTGTGGATGCAAATTTTTGCCGCTTTCTTCTTGGACAAAATTGCACCTACAAAACAATTAACACCTTCGGTCAAGGCCAAAAGCCTCACGCGCCCACGATGAATTGGGGGGCTTTGGCCGAAGAACCTCTGATGCCAAAGTTAGAATTTAGAGAGAAAAAAAAGTGTTTTGAGAATTTTTGGGAGTTTTGCAAGAGTATGAACTTAGCTTTTGGTGAGAATGGAGCCAATATATATAGCCATGGCCGGTCCTCCTTGGAGAAGGAGTGGCTGGCCCTTTATGCACATTTTGGGTGTTACTTGGTGATTTTATTAGCAATTAATATATTAATTAGGAATAAATATATTAATTGGCCAATTTATCACAATAAAAGGAATGTTTTTGGGAGGTTATAGCTAATTTGTTTAGCTAAAAGAGGGAAAATAAAAGGAAATGGCCGGTTCCCTTTGGAGAGTGGGTAACCGGCCTTTAGGGTATTTTTTTGGTGATTTAATTGGTTGATTAATGAATTAATACCTAATTAATTCATTAATTAGCCAATTAATCTCTATTTATATGGAATAATTTATAGGTTATGGAATAATTACCTAAAATAAGGATAGATGAGATAATTTGGAATTGGTTACCTATTTTGGGCACTTTTGACTTGGTTGACAGATGATTCTCCACTGCTCGCACGTAGAAATCCCAGTATGCCTCAAGGATATTTTCGTCCTCTTTTATCCAAAAATTCATGTGTCGCCTAGTGAATATTTTTAGCTCCACAATAGGTAATTGAAAAATTGTAAGTTTTCTCATGAAAATCAGAATGAAATACTTCAAATTCAGGAATTAGATCAACTAGAGGGGCTAGCTAAATCGATTCCTTTTTAATTTTTGGGGTGTGTGAATATAATCTCTCAAGTTGAATATATTAAACTCAAAAATCTCATAGAACTCAAATTTTATTGCCATTGTAGGAATTTGAATTCCAAGAAAATTATAGTCAAACTAAATTTCTCAACGCATTGTTAGGGCTTAGTGATAAGGTGCAATGACATTCCTCTCCACTTATAAGTGGGAGGTCTTAAATTTAATTCTCGTAAATAACGAGTTCGAATATTTTTTAAGTTATCACTAAAAGATCATTCCTGCAAAATTTCCTTGATATCCGAAGACACTTAGTGTTTAGTTATCTATTTGTGACCAAACACATAGGTGAACACAATTTCGTCGATAAGTTATGAAATGTTCACATTATTAATTGAAAGGCTAAATGATGTTCTATTGAGTGAGATTTTTGCAACAATGATCTATGAACAAATACCTAAAAAGTGAATTGTTCGGAGCATGAGATTACTTTATAGAGTGAATCCAAACAAGTAGTTAGCACCGTATTAAAAAATTGATAATAATTAACGGTTGAGCACTCCTACATACAATACTCTGCAAAACTCTCATAAAAAACACACATTACTGGCTTATAGCAAAGTCTAGCTAAGGCCCAATTAAATCCTAACAGTGACTCCCAATCGGCCAGCTAGAACCTTTGAATCCTGAGCCTCGGCAGCATCTGAATCCATCAACTTCATCAGTTCCCCACACAACTCCCTTACGTCTTTAACCAGTCGGCTGTCGCATCGTCGTCCATCGTTATCATCCTCTGAAACCGTAGACTCATGAGCTGCATGTTATGTCATCACCAACCATGCACGTGATATCCAACAAAATGCAAAGTAAAGTTCCAATAACAGAGCAGCTTAAATCTCTCTCTTTTTTTTTTCTTTTTTTTTTAACAGCTTAAATCTCTTATTTTGTTATACGTACGTTCATAAGCACACATCTGTTAAGATACCTAAAAGATGATCTCAGCAGCCGCTACAAGACACTTTGGGGGCAAAATGTAAAATTCAAATAACAATGAAGTAGGTTTGCATTGCACCTTCGTGCTTAATCGCCTCTTTGTACAAGGTGGACTCTCAGACCAACTTGATCCGCAGTTTAGGAGTATTCAATTGGAATTTGTAGAGTTTATAAAAGTATATCAGAGTTTATAAAAATTTAGATGTATTTTATCAAGATTTTGAGAGAGTCTATGACTACCACCGTGATGTTTCGTCCCAGTAGTATAAGGTCATGTGTAGAAAATTTATGCACATGACTTAAAATTAATGGCTCGAGACGTTACAGTTGCGGTGAACTCATTCTATGAAAATTTGTATCCTTAGGATCTGACTTTAAAGAATTTTGTAAGGTGATGGGTTTTGGAAGATTTGGAGCGATTCTCATTGTGTACATTAGGCCTTATCAAAGTCCGGCCTCTAGCTTTCTCTAAGTTATTAAAAGAATCCACTCAATTTCACATGAAGTCTAAGAAGTCCATTAAAATTTCGTCAAATCCTATAAATTTATGACTCCATAAAAATCTTTTTAAAATCTCAATGGAATCTACCAAACTCTAATATATCTATCACAAAATATAATCTAATTATGAAATGTTCTCTTCTTACACAAAAAATAGTCTGATTATTGGACTTGGCGGTGTTCTCAAAAATTTCACCGGTGAAAGGTGCTTGAATTGTGGATTTTTGTGCTAACCTTGTTCGAGGTGAGGTTTTTATGCTGAAATATCAGGTGCGTTTATTGGTTTGCAATTTGCATGAAATAAAGGTTTTGAAAAGATTTTGGTTGAATATGATTCAGCCCTCAAATTAATACTTGAAATCGCCTAAGAAAAGCAAAATAAATACTTGAAATCTTGAAGGTTTGGTTAGACAATTAGAATAATATTTTTCACAATCTCTGCCATCCACGTGAGGAAGCAAATGAAGGGTTGGTGCATTATACATGAGCATGACCTTACATGGTCGATGGCTCACATTATAATAATATTCCGTATTTATTCGTCGACCTTCGAAGTCCAAATCGAATGCTTTCAACATCTTTGTAGTTGGTGTTGCATAATTTTCTTCTATAAATTTTGTTGGTAAGTGAATGCAACACCAGGGTCAGTGGTCACCACCTAAACCTAAATTTTTGGTCTGCACTATGATCAACTTGTTTGAATGGAAGACGTAGGTGTTTTATGATCAACTTGTTTGAATGGAAGACGTGGGTGTGTCGTTTCTATGTTTTTGGGTCTTTGGACTTCATAACATGAAAGACTAGAACTCCTCGATACGATGAATTTGTGGTGAGCATCGCCATTGAAGTAGTGTTTGTGATTGACCGACTTGTTTCTTGTCTTATTTGGAATTGCATTTACGATTTTACTCATTAACGCTTTTTGTGCAAGAATAAGAGCAGGTCCAGCGGACCATGTTGCTCGGGGGACAGGGAAGAAAAAAGGGCCCGAGGCCCTGTAGATTTGCTCCAATGTAGGAGCAACCCGTGTGAAGGTGGGAGCCTGAGGGACGGGCCCGTGAAGAATTCACCCACCCAGCCATCCAGTGGACGTGACGTCAGCATGGCGTCACGCGTCAGAAAAAAAATGTAAAAAATTATAAAAATCTGTAAAAATCTATAAAAAATTTATAAAAAATTGTAAAAAATTGTAAAAAAATCTGTAAATTTTTTATTTTTTATTTTTTTACTTTTCTATAAATATCTTGTCATTAACATCTACCTTACACCACAATTCCATATTTTCTCAACTATTTCTCCTCACATTCCATATTTTTTATTGTGACACGTGGCACGACGTGATTGGTTACAAATCTTATCGGAAATCTAAAATTACAAATAAAATTATTTTGATTTTTTTTAATAAATAAAAATTTTCAAATATTTTATTGCTATTAGCTTTTCGGATAATGACAAATAAAATTATTATGTATTATTTTATAAATAAAAAAAATACTAATATTTTATTGCCAATTGCCAGGGCTATTCAAGTGCAGGGGTGGAGATGCAAAAGGCAATTGCCAGGGGAATACACTGTTCATTAAGGGCAGTTACTGTTCACTTGGTGGATTGAATAGTGTATTGCCTGGGGGGAGGGCTCCTACATTGGAGTTGCTCTAACATCAAAATTTGCCAAATACAATTGTTTTGTATGACATGGGAGCTATTTCCCTTTGCAATATCAAAATGACAAGATCGCAGTAAGAAATTGTTCTGTATGGCATGAGGTTATCGGACAAAATTAAAAAGTAAATCCTCAATAGATTGTTAAACGATCTTCAACTTGATTGATTCTTGTCACCGAATATCTGTAAACAACAACGAATAAAAGAAACATTTTTTAGTATGTGTAGCCTGAAGAGTCGCTAATCACAACATGGTGAACAAGTGAATCCAAGCATTGTTCAATAAGTTAATGTGGCACTCCCTTGTGTAATTATATGAGTTACGCACTCAGTGTTTAAAAAAATTGATATCTATGGAAATATCGATGTGCTCCGTGCTTCAGATACTAAAATGAATATACGATGAAATAAAATCATCTCTATCAAGGTGACAGACTCATTCTATGTACTATCCATAGGATCATTTATACCAAATCACACACTCATATTTTGAAATATCAATGGATATATCGATATCGGTATTTGTTACCTTTGATGAGAATAATGAAAATTTGCTCCAAAATGTAAAAATTTAAAATGAAACTTCGGGGAATATCATACGGCAATTTGTCGATATTTAACCTGAAAAAAGAAAAGAAATGTGGCATCTCCCATGCATGACATATCATATGTGAGTTTCACATTGTGGAAAGTAGAGTAGCAGGAAGCCACCATGTGGTTTGGTTGCCACTTACCACCACCAAAAGCAGGGCGTGTTGCCACGTATGATTTTATCGACGTGGACGACGCCATCGGTGACACGTCAGCCTTGTTTTCCCTTGACGAAATTCCCGTTCTGGGACCGAGTCCAAGTGCCATTCTCTTTATCAATTCCCACCAACCCCCCCAAACCAAACCAAACCAAAACAAAACAATCTTCTCCTTCACCTTAAATTTCTCTATTTTTCAATTCTTTAAAATCCCAAAATCTTCCCACGATTAATATAAAACTACGTAGCTAGAAAATGTTAGATAACCCCACCTGATCATTTCTCTTATTTAAACAGCATACAAAGTCAGTCAGTGTTTGAAATATTGTATATCAATGTGCACTGTTTTATTTAATCTCTATCTCCTCTCTGCCTTTCTCTCTCATGGCGGCTGCAACTCCCATTAAATCTCAGCTGCATTCAAACCCTTGTTCTCGTTTGTTGAAAACCCAATCGAGTTTGATCAGCACAAAGAAAACCCAGCTGGGATTTGAGCCCAAAAAATGGGATCAGCAGGTTATTGGGTTTGGAAAAAACAGAGGAGGATGGAGGAGAAGAACGGAGGAGGTTCAGATGGGGCGCCGACGGGGGGTGGCGGTGACGTGTACGGCGGAGGGGATAGAGAGAGGAATGCTGATGCGGAAAAACAGAGGAGGAGGAGGAGGAGGAGCGAGAGAGGTGGCGGCTGAGGAAATAGTGAGCGTGCCGGAGAGATTCAAGGTGGCGGCGTTGGTGGCGTGCGTGATGTGTTTGTGTAATGCCGATAGGGTCGTCATGTCGGTGGCCATCGTCCCTCTTGCTGCTAAAAATGGCTGGTCCAGTTCTTTCCTGGGCGTCGTTCAGGTCCGTTGCTCTCAAGTCTCAACTTCAAACTTCAAACCCGTCTTCCCTATGCTTTCTTTGAGCGCAAAAACCTAGGGCGTGTTTGGGAATCCTAGTAGAGCCAAAAGCACTTTTTGATAATAAAATAGGAAAAAAAAAAGTTCAGACTTTTGATCATTAGAAGTACTTTTAGCTACTTTAAAAGCAATCGTAAATATTATCTCAAGAAGCCTTTTAATTTTAATTAAAAGATTTGAAAAGCTTATGAGCTTTAGCTCTTCTCCCTTCTAGTCAATTTCATCTTTCTGTTTGTTTGTTTTTGTTAAAAATTTGACATTTTGTTTGGAACATCGAAATTAACGGCGATGATAGGATTACCAAAAGGTCCATAGCATCGAAACTACCGGGCTCACAGTTTGGTTAGTGTTTGGAATGTGTTTTTGGGAGCGTAGGTATAAATTTTATTTGCGTGTTGTGCCTCTATGCGCAAATAACTTTAACAAGATTGTTAACGTCCACAGATGAGCACCGTTGTAACATTTACTAAGGAATGTTATTATCAATCGTGCGTCATTGTTGTCATCTGTCCATAAAAATGAGTTGATAAGAGATGCCTCTAATGGGAAGGAATTGGATCTTGTCCGGAACCACTTTGTGGGGATAAAATTTTCATATTTTAGTCATTCATCATGTATCATGCAGTAAAAATTTATTTGATTTTTTTTATTTAAAATTTACACAAATAATATATGATGAAAACTGACCGCACTATGTACAATAAACGATTAGAATGTGGAGATCCTAAGGATCCCCACAAATTAGATCCGGAGAGATCCTCCCCCTAATGGAAAGATGTAAAGTTTTCATCTTTGCACCTCTCTCTTTTTTTTCATTTTTTTGGAGGTAGGGCCTTCCAAATAAAGAGATCAATGTAAATGAGATTTCAAGTTTACATTGTTTAAAAGTGTTTTTAAAATGACTGCAAGCTTTTTTTGGTGAAAGTGTCTTGGGTTCTGAAAGCACTTGAAGTGCTTCTTGTAGGAATTTTTCCTCCATGAAGCACTATGTGCTATTTTAGGATTCACTTTGTGCTTTTTCAATATTCACTTTGTGTCTCTTGCATGATTCACTTGCATTTTTACTAAAAATTGGTTTTTAAAGCATACTCTCATCAAAAGTTTTTTTAATCATTTTAAAAAGAAATTCCAAAGAGCATGTAGTATTTATATATCAAATTTGTTTCTAACATCATCAATCGTCTGTCACTTCTTGGAGAAATTTTTTAGTGTAACCGAAAAATTTGGTAGTACATCATGTGTTATTATACAAATTGTAGGATATGTGTGTTAAAAAGTTAATAATTTTAAAAAAAAAATTTATCATCACTTTTATAGAAACAAGTAATGTACCACTCGTGTTTCGGTTACAATAAAAAATTTCTCAACTTCTTGGACTGTTGTGGAAAAAAGCTAGCCCCTTATTCGTACCCGCATCAGATTACACTGCTGAAATATTTCACCCAACCTCATCTCAGGTTGGTTCAATTGTGTAAGTACAAATTGGGATTGGATGGGGCCCTCAAGTAAAAGTTCTAATTTTTGGATTTTATTGCTAGAAAAACTTCTTCAATGTTTGATTTTAGCAAAGTTTTTGTAATTATTTGCAAACACAGAGGGCAATGGATCCCCGTTTACACTCAAGTTCAAATCTCCCTACTCGTAGACTAGAATAGTTAAGAATGTATATTGAAAAAATTATTTTTTATATGTTGGTAAGTGTGGTAACAAAATAATCCTCTATTACACAGTCCTTTCTAATGAGTTGTAGGGGAAACAGACATAATAGAAAAATTAAAAACGAAAAGGTTATAAAATGGGCAATTTGTTTTTATTGTTTGGCATTTTTTTTCCTTCTCATTGTTGACAATTTATAATTTCGAACGATTCATTTTGCAGTCATCCTTTCTATGGGGATACATATTTTCATCAGTGATTGGAGGTGCCTTGGTAGACAGATATGGAGGAAAGAGAGTGATGGCATGGGGTGTGGCCATGTGGTCTTTGGCAACTCTCCTCACTCCATGGGCTGCCAACCATTCCACCACCAGCCTCTTGGCTGTTCGCGCCTTCTTTGGACTCTCTGAAGGTGTAGCCCTCCCGTCCATGAGCACCCTCTTATCAAGGTAATATAATGTCTCCCTAATCCTTGCTCATAATTATTCATTAGACCTCTAATTGTAGTTACAATAATGCTTGGGTCACCTAATGATGTATCAGTGTACTTGGTTTAGGTAACTTGCAGAGCAAGTAAATCTATAGCAGAATTTAGAGAATTCTTGTAAACAACCTATCAGACGCATTCAACTTACAATAAATTTTAGCTGAAGTCAATCCTCATGTCACTTGTAATATGAGCAGGTGGTTTCCGAGTCATGAAAGAGCAAGTGCAGTTGGAATCTCTATGGCTGGATTTCACCTCGGCAATGTCGTTGGCTTACTACTAACTCCCATTATGTTGTCAACAATGGGACTTTCCGGTCCCTTTATTCTCTTCTCCTCCATTGGACTGCTCTGGCTGACAATATGGGCATACACAGTCACAAATGATCCAAGTGAGAGTCGTTACATCAGCCAATCGGAGATCCGATTGATCCAAGCTGGTAAATCTGATTCTCTAAAAAAAGATGGAAAGCTCCCATCTATGCGGCTCCTGTTTTCAAAATTACCAACTTGGGCCATTATTTGTGCCAACATAACTAATAATTGGGTGAGTTTTTCTAATAGCTTTTACTGTGGATTTCATCCTTTCTTTTCTGCTGCGCAATTGAATCTTAATCATGGTCTACCTTACAGGGGTACTTTGTTCTGCTCTCATGGATGCCAGTTTATTTTAAGACGGTAGGTTCATTTTTCCTAGATCTTTGTTTGCGTTAACACCATTAATAGCGTAAAAATTGATTGATTGCGAATAAATTTATCATGGTACTGGTTTAGTATTTGTGTGCACATACGTGTTCACGTTGAATTACCAATAGTGGTTTGTGGCGGTGTGCTCTAGGAAATGACGATTTCTATTTTTCTATTGTTATAGGTATTTGGTGTAAACTTGAAGCAAGCTGCATGGTTTAGTGCTGTTCCATGGGGATCAATGGCAATTTCCAGCTACATTGCTGGTGCAGCATCGGATTCATTAATCAAGGCAGGCTACTCGTTGACTACAGTTCGAAAGATCATGCAGGTAGCCCTTGAATTGCCGTCTGTCTTTAAAAGAACTTATACGATTCAATCATATCAAATTAAAATTCAGCTGCACTTACCGAACATTGTAGTATGTTTTTGTAAAAAATCACTACACTGACAAATATTTGTGCGTAACAGTCTATTGGTTTCATCGGGCCTGGAGTGTCATTGCTTGGCCTGAACTATGCCAAAACACCCGAAGCTGCAGCGGTACTCCTCACAGCAGCCTTGTGTTTGAGCTCTTTCAGTCAAGCCGGCTTTCTCCTTAATATCCAAGTAAGTTCCACCCATATAAGCATATGACAGAACTGTCAAACTAACTGATGCAGCAGATAGTTAATTACCAAAATAATCCAATCATAGCCATTAGATCTTGAACATTTTACTTCCGATCTGATCTTAGCTTCTGCGGTTTCATTTCATCAGGATATAGCGCCACAATCCGCTGGATTTCTCCACGGTACCTTCTTTCCCATTAGCCTGCCAGAAACAGAGTGTTTATGTTTTCTTATCTCTTAAATTGGTTAGCTGACTACAATGATTCAATGGCATTCTGTGTCAACAGGGATTACAAATTCAGCCGGGACAGTGGCGGCGATAATCAGCACGATAGGAACTGGTTATTTTGTACAATGGTTAGGATCGTTTCAGGCATTCCTAACGGTCACTGCAGGGCTATACTTCGCGACGACAATCTTTTGGAACCTATTTGCTACTGGAGAGCGCGTCTTCTAGACCGAAATTTCCATCAGTTTGCGCAAGTAAATCATCAGCTTACGTTTGTTGGTAAATGTCCGATGTTTACGTTAGGCTAGGAAAAAGATGAACATAAAATATTCACTTGGGAGTTCAAAATTTAGGGTCATTTGTGGGTCGTTTGATCATGTAGAGTTCAGCTTTTGATTTTGCAAAATGTTTGTCTGAAGTGCTTCTGTATTGCATTGTTATTTTCCATTGCTCTTAAGTTGTATATTTGTAGGGCAGTGCTATTCACACTCATTTTTACTTCTCACATATTCTCTCAATTTTCGGTGGTTGGATTGATGAATTGAAGAAGATCAATGGATAAAAATTAATAAATGTATTGAAAGGTCAAAATAAGTGTGTGAATAGCACTACCTTATTTTAAATTCATTTGTAGGTGGAAATGTATCATTATTTTGTTAATTCTCGATGTCAAATAATTTTTTTTCGTTAAAATTCTATATGAGAAAATGAATATTAACGAATTGTTAGTTCACCGATAAAAAAACTACATTGAGCCACGATTTATATGGACCACTACAAATATATATCCTCCTCACATTTATATGAATTCAGCCGTCCTGGCCAATAATTTTGCAAGATTTTTATTCATTCATGACCGTTTATTTTTTTATTTTATAATTTTTTTAATCCTTAATTTTCTTTGTTGAGTCCAATGGATTCCAAGCATATGTTACGGATAGGCCAATAGGAGAAGAGTAGTATTTCAGGAGAAATCTTTTATTATGACGAGAACACGAATGATACATCGCGTGCTTTTATATAAGTGGTGAAAAATTTTATTTTTTAAGTTATTAACTTTGTAACACACATATCTCATCATTTGTTTGTATAGTGACACATGATATACCAATTCGTGTGCGATCACACTGAAAAATCTCACTACAATGACATTCTGACTGACATGGTGCTGCTGATCATTATTGGTTGTGAATAACTATTATAAATTAATAGTCTTGTGATCAAGAAAAAATTATTAATTTAGTAAATATTAGAAAATTGATAAATTATAAGTTTCTAATTTATCAAATGAATTAATAACTTATTAATTTATCAACGAATTCCGTACTTTCTTATATGTTGTATATTGTATTAGTTTATCGTTTTACAAACTAACAATTGTATGTATTTGATTAACCAAGTAAATTCATGGTTCTACTTATTTTCTTTTATAAACATTTAACCAACCAAAAATTCTAGTTAAATAAACAAATGTCATTGTAAATGGGAATTATTAATTTATATATTACATAGGATCTATATGAAAAAAATTTATAATATATTATCTTCTAAATTTAGCGAACTGTTAATTTAACATGTTATCTCGAGTTGTGACCGGCCAGAAGTATTGTTATTAATTTATCAGATATTCAATGATTGAAGTTCTACTTTATCTTCTATTTGAATTCTTCGGAGATATATATATATATATAGTCTTCCGGTTGGAACAACTCATATATATTAGGGTAAATTACAAAAAACTATCTCAACTATGAGTGTCAAGACACTTTTATACCTGATCTTTTAAAAGTGACAATGTCATACCTCATCTTACAAATTTGTGACAATGTCATACCTTCCGTTAGTTTGGCGTTAATTTTTCAGTTAAATGCTGACGTGGCTTGATTTGGGACCCATTTTCTATTAAAAAATTATTAAAAACAAAAAAAAATCATTTAATATTTTTTTAAAATAATAATATAAAAAAAAAAGGGACCTTCGTCTCCCTCACCCCCCTGCGTGCGCGAACCCAGTTCTGGGTTGTTTTTTTTTTTTTTTTTCCTTTCTTCTTCTTCTCCTCCTCCTTCTTCTTCATCCTCCTCCTTCCTCCTCCTCCCCCCTACGTGCGGCCCCGCGCAGCAACCCAGTTCTGGGTTTTTTTTTTTTTTTCCTTTCTTCTTCTTCTCCTCCTTCTTCTTCATCCTCCTTCTTCCTCTTCCCCCACCCCCTGCGTGCGCCCCCCGCGCAGCAACCTAGTTCTGGGTTTTTTTTTTTTCCTTTCTTCTTCTTCTCCTCCTCCTTCATCCTCTTCCCCCCCCCCCCCCCCCCGCGTGCGCCCCCGCGCAGCTTCTGGGTTTTTTTTTTTTTTTTTTTTCCTTTCTTCTTCTTCTTCTTCTTCTTCTTCTTCTTGCTTTTTCTTCTTCTTTCTGCAGACTGATGGGAAGAGAGAGAGAGAGGGGAGGTATTTTTAATTGTTTTTTTCCGAATCAAGCCACGTCAGCATTTAACAGAAAAAATTAACGGCCAAGTAACGGAAGGTATGACATTGTCACAAATTCATAAGATGAGGTATGACATTGTCACTTTTAAAAGATCAGGTATGAAAGTGTCGTGACACCAATAATTGAGGTAATTTTTTGTCATTTACTCTATATATTATGTCTGAATTTATATATTTCGATCAAGATAAGTATTTCATGCCCTCTTAAAATTTATTTGCTGAAGACTTTTCGGCCAACAATAGTTATAAAATGGCTATTCCAAAGCATTTTCATCTCTGAATCCAGCTCTCTTGATCACTTGGTAGTGACCAAAGATTTGTGATCACGGCCCTTGAATTGATCTTAAAGGTTTTGATTTAAACATCAAAAGCACATCCATTAAGTCTCTACCTTTTATATCAAATCGATGGTTAAGGTGGCCAAGCATATCTCTTTTATCAGTTGGTAGAGAACATTTTTGTTTCATCTCTTATTAATGGTTAAGGTGACCAAGCATATCAGCATCAATGAAATGAAGACGATTTCCACGATATCCTTCTTTTTAACATTGTGGTGTCATGATCTAATACGACAATATCACATGTAAATTTTTCTCCACATTACACTATATTTAGATGGTACAGCGTATAATACAATGTCCATCTATGCAAATTATCGAAATGAAATATAAATTTGGATTTAAAAAACTCTTCAATCCCCCTTGTTCTTTAAAATTAATCAACATGTTAAATCCAAGAAAAAAGAAACAAAAACCGGATGATAACTACAAAGTCGCCGCCGTGGCGAAGACTTTAATACAACCTACTTGCATTATTCGAACCACACACACAGAGAGAGTGCTCACCTTCTCATACTTTTCACCCTGCTCCGTTTGATCCGCAACCTCCCACAAACACCAACCACACAGCGGATAAAACTAAGATCCATCACCCAAAACTCTTCACATTTATATTTTCATCCCATCCTCAACCTCAAGATTACCCCCACACAAAATTTAATTCAACCCCCAAAAAATTATCCAAATTCAGATTAGATACCAGCTTCTTTTTCTTCTTTTGTTTTTCTGGGTTTAATTTCAAAGCTTCCAAAATCTTTCCCGAATCCGAATTCTGATAATTTTTCCACTTGGGTCCTCACAAAAACCAGAATCCTGAACTGGGTTGCTGTTACTTTCACTCCAAGATATGAAATTCAGGAGCTTGGAGGAGTTCTGGGCCTTCTACATGAGCCAGCACTCGAAGCCATCGACGCGGCGCTGGCATTTTGCAGGAACCCTGGCTTCTCTCTCCTTCCTCCTCTACTCGCTGCTGTTTGATTGGCGGTTTCTGGTTTGTGTGCCTCTCTCTGGGTACGGACTCGCGTGGTACAGCCATTTTTTCGTGGAGGGGAATATTCCGGCGACGTTCGGGCATCCGTTTTGGTCTCTGTTTTGCGACTACAAGATGTTTGCTTTGATGCTTTCTGGTAATATGGACAGAGAGATTAAGAGGCTCGGAAAGAGGCCTCTCTAGCGTGTCTTTTAGCGCTCTTTTTTTCCGATTGCTCCGAAGCGATCTTTCCACTCTCGTTTTCTAGTTTGTTTGTTCTAGTCTTTGGACGGAAATAAAATGCGACTGTAAAAGAAAAAAATGAGAGCGTGATAATCACTACTGTATCATGTGATCATACTTCATTCTGCATATTGGACCTGTATTTTTATTTTTGGTGAACATGTTTATTTACTTATGAGCATTATTGAGATATAAATGGATTAGTTTTGTTTTGTGGGATTATATTGTTTTGGCTTAAATCTGTGATAACTTTTTGCATCAAATTAGGAGTCTCTTCATATTTGGACCGAAGCTTCTAGAGCTTATTAAAGTAGAATGTATTCTGTCTTAGGAAAGGAAAAATGTTACATCTGAAACCATTCACTTTAGGGCATGTTTACTAACACGGTATTAATAGAACGAGAGTCATTCCTATTCCGAATTACTCCGTTGTTTACAAAACTAAGGGGAACGAAGAGTAGCATGGGCCTCACATAAAATTAGGAGTACGATTCCTGATTTTGATGCTTTCTGGTAATATGGACAGAGAGATTAAGAGGCTCGGAAAGAGGCCTATCTAGCATGTCTTTTAGTGCTCTCTTTTTTTCTGAGTGCTCCGAAGTGATCTTCCCACTCTCATTTTCTAGTATGTTTGTTCTAGTCTTTGGACGGAAATAAAATGTGAGTGTAAAAGAAAAAAAACGAGAGCGTGACAATCACTACTGTATGTATCGTGTGATCATATTTCATTATGCATATTGGACCTGCATTTCTATTTTTGGTCTGTATTTTGAACATGTATTTACTTTTGAGCATTATTGACATATAAATGGATTAGTTTTGCGGGATTGTATAGTTTTGGCTTAAATCTGTGATATAACAACTGCGAATGAAAACTGCCTTGTATATAACCTACAAGGTAGTTCTACTCCGTCCCTTTTTAGTCTGGTAGTAAGAATCCAACGGGAGTGTGTATTTGGGGAGAACTTTCATGTCACGTCATTGTGGCGTCTCGTGTCAATGATATAAGATACGTGTAAATTTATATTTATATGTCATTGTATCATTGCTACAAGACACTACAGTAGCAGTATATATGTGCTATGTAAGTTGCTCTCATAAATCAAACACGAGAGCAAACCCATTTATGGTAATATAACTTAGGATGGCCAAAGTTATGAATCGATATAGCTAGGTACAGTAAAGACGGAAGGGATAAATTTGGGATCAACTAGTCAACCTAATTCTTTTTTTTCTTTTCTTTTTTTCAAACAAGAAAATCCTAACCTAGAGACGAAACTAATACCGAGCAAGGAGACAATCAAAAACTGATTAAACCCTAAAGGATTAAATCTACTCTGATACCAAGTTGAATATTAAAGTATGCAACGAATAAAATTAAACGACTAATAATTTGATATGTTTTAATAAACAGATAGAAAGTCCAAAGTCGAAATAATTTCAATACCAATTCTTTTCAAGTAAGCAAGTCTTAGTGATCCAAACTTGGAGAGGCCCACTGAAAGTATTAAAGGGTTGAATGAAAACTGAGATTGCCAATTTATAGAGATACATATAGAATCATCCTCTAAACAATTATCATTGAAAAACTTGGATTTCGCACTCGTTCCTTGACTCGTATTCAACTATGTTACAAGTTCCGACATCTATTTGCTCGAAACTCAGTTTCTTTTCGGCCAAACCAAGATCGATCTCAGCTTGATCATAGAAAATAGAGCGCACATTGTTGTCATATCCGCCACGGTTTCTGCACTTTTTCGGGTGAGAATGCCCGTCGCAATTCGTGGGCCTTAGCATCTGTCTCTGTATTGATAAAGGTTGAACGTTTAGTCGGTGTTTCGCGAAAATGATGGCAAAGGCACAGCTTCTTGAGGACGAAGGATTACAAGCAAGCCAAACATTCCAAGCATTGGTAGGACAAGCAGCCACTTGAGGAGTCTATAGTAATACATGTGGAATGTGAGGGAGAAATCGTCTGAAAAGTAGAGTCCGTTCTTGTCAACCATCTCCACCAAAACAGTACCCGTAGTCCTTACTCCAACTGTCGGAAGCTTCATACGATGCTTTCCAGGACGATTGAAGGTCTCGTTTATTCTTATCCTTCTCTCTCCTTGGTAATTACCTGGCACTAACAGCGTTGCCTGCATAGTTTACCAACAAAAAAATTATATTGACTGAGTTTTGTATGTTGGACTCACAAGCTACTTGATTGTGAATACAAGAGACAGAGGGAGAGAGGGCCGTGTAGTTGACTTTGGACAAAATAATCGGAAGGAATGAGCAACTTACTGTCACATTATATGGTGCTTGCAACCCAGATGGGTATCTATAGCTATCTATAATCTCAATCTCCACCCAAAAGTTCTTGCCCTCTTCATCACGGAAAGCTCTTGATGAATGTGAAACAAAGATACCTTCACGGTTATACCTATTTGCAACATGATTTCTCCCTTGATTTGGTAATCTCCATGCCTGCGAAAGGAAACACAACAAAGATGATTAGAAAACAAAATATTATCACCCAGCAAAAAGCAAAAAATAAAAACTGAAGACAACAAAAGAAACTATCTACAGATCAAGCTTGAGATCTATCATGCCTTGAGGGGATGATGCGAAGCAGGAGTCGAGAAGCAAAAGACATTGCCATTCATGGTTGAAACAATAAGATCAAGATCATCTCCACCATCAATATTGTCTGCTAAGACCATGCTATATCTGTCATGCAGATATTAATGTTTCAGGTAAACCATGGAAAGGGGGAGAACTAATTAAAGATCTAGGGACATTGAAGAATTTAAAAACATCTTACGAGGTTTCACCAATATCGACCACATCGGCACATGATGTAGGTCCATCAATTACATACAGGTAACCATCAAACGAAGTTGTAACAAGGCTAAGTCCCTTCTTTTTCTCTCCTTTTTTACTTAAATCAACTAGAAGAACTTGATTCATGACTCTCCCGTGAGTTCTATATGGATAAGGACGAACAATTGACCCATCTTTGCCACTAAGAACGTATATGTTCCCGGATAACGTTGGTACGACAACATCAGTATGGCCGTCCCCATCAACATCACCAATAGTAGGACCCTGAGGAACAAAACTCTGCATCAGATTCGCTAGGAATTATATAAGCCAAGTTGTAATTTACCAGGTTCTTGAAGAATGACAAGCATAAAGTTGTGCATGAAAGTTTAAAACTGCTAATCTCTCCAGAAAAATGGTAGACTAATCTCACCAGGTCCAGAGCAGAAAAAGATGTAAACAACTGAACCAACTATTGTACTAGTACACAACTTAATATCAAATCAAACATTTAATGTACCTGGGGAACTAGACTCTTAAGATGCCTTTCCCAAATTTCTACTCCTTTTGTAGTCCATGCAGCAACATTTCCATGAGCATCAGCGGTCACTAGTTCAATTTTTCCATCATCATTGATATCAGCAGCAACAACAGCCCCTTGAATTTCAGCCATTTCAAGAGGAAATTTTTCCCTGATCTTGCCTGAACAAAAGAAACCATTCAATCTCCATATCACTAAACAGAAAGCGTTGTATGTAACATCAAAGACGATCCAGCGTCTTGTATGCCAGGGAACTTAAAGCAACTCATGCACTCTGAGGTAAAAATATCAGCAAACGCAGCAATGAGAGCAAGAAAAATTAATTCACCATGATGGTCCAAGACATAGAACAAGCCAAAGGAAGTTCCAACAAGAATGTCCAGATTCCCATCACCATCCAAATCCACCACGGTTGGAGAAGAATATATATGAGCACGGAACTTCCCAGTCTCCGTACTCAGATCTAGTTCTGCAGTCCACTTAACTTGCTTTGTGTCGAGATTAAAAACAACTACTGAGCCGGCAACATATTTTGTAAGATCAATGTCACCCAGTTCCTTCCGATGATCTTCGTTGGACTCATAATACCTGCAAACGTACAAGGTGGGAATTTACTTCCAAGCCATTAATTACTAAGCAAACTCCAACACACGGTTCACATGGTTCCCATTTCAATCTTGGATGATGCTGCATAACAAATGATAAAGAAAATGCACCAAATTGATTTTGCAGGAAGTGTACCTTAAAGGGTTATTACGATTTATTGTATGGATGAAGGAAGAAACCAAGAGCACGGTAAATTTCTAGATAAAAAAGAATCTACCTACAACTTAAAATAATCCTTCTATTTCATTTACATCATATCTACTGATCTCGTGAGTGTCTCCTGGTCAACACAATTAGTGCTATAGTTTTGAGCTCATTGGCGGCCATACCAGGTCATTACAACTACTCCAAATGCAGATACAACTCCTACAGTTCAGATTGTATACTGCTTGCAGTATTTACATGAAATATATACATATGGTACTTATTTATCAAACTTACAGAAACAAGTTAAAAGATATGCTTGCTTTGATAAATCCTTTAGTGTACACCATGCCTAGAAAATACTTGCTTTATCAGAGTCTAAACTGTATAAATCCTCTAAAATAAGAAGGTAGACACCTTTAATGGGAATTTACAGTGAAACTTGATGTGATTTCATTCCACTCCAAAAATATTAATAAATAAGTGAATTTTGACACTATGGAAGATTGCTCACTCGTGATCAAAGAAGTAAGATACAGCAACAACCATTTCTGATACTCCATCGTTATCGATGTCCGCTATGACCTGACGGAAAAAAGAAATCATCAACCAAGTATAACTTGCATATGGCAAAGGAGGGAATAAGTATCATGCTTGCATACATAAATCCATGTGCAGTGTGCCCATACATGTGTATAGAAGAAACATTAAAGTTAGAACTCACAGGAGTGCAGAGGATGTGTGCATCAACATTGACATAATCCTCCATTTTCTCGTGCTGCCCTTCAGCCCATTCCTCATCTCCCCACATTGATTCATCAACATAATCATCATAGTCATAATTATACTCATCAGCCAGTTCCTCACTGCTACGGAACAACTCAAAAGATGAATCAGCATCTGCTTCCAAGCTTCCCTCATTTTGTACAGTTGCAACAGGAACATCCTCCTTATTATTCTCTTTGGATCCAGAACCACCATCCTGTGATTCGCTTGAATTTTTATCTTCTAAAAGCCGTCTACCAGAATTAGTTCCATTCACTACATTAACAGTTTCATCTGACACATTTTTCACAGAAGAATTGTCCATGCCCGTAGGCAGCTTGATGACTGTTTCCACCTGACTTGAATTTGTTTCCCCTTTATTCTCTGGATTTGATGCATTTACCATGCCAAGGTTGTTCTCTTTTGAAATAGTTGTTGAATTGTTTAAATCAGGAGTTGAAATAGTAGCTGAAGTGTTGGAATCGGGAGTTGAAATAGAAGCAGAATTGTTTAACTTAGCTGTACTTCCATTTGTTTCTACAAAAATAACCAACAGTTGCAAACATGATTAGCTCCCGTTAAAACTTAAAAGGAATACTTTCACAATCATATAACGTCAGAACTATGTCAGGTGGCTCGGCATGCTCTTCCTAAAGGTCTACTAAAGTGGATTACATGAATAAGGACACTCTCAAAAACAATAGCAGTAGTAAGAAAAACTACTTTAACGTGTAAATGGCTTACGATGAGCTGATTCCATAGCCTCCACGACAAGAGAATCATCATGGACATCTGGATGAGTACGATCCACGGGATCCGAATGCAAACCCCCATACCAGTTCTTTTTAACTTTCCTACGAGGTACTACAAGTTTATCTACCATCATGTAACCTGAGACCCTAAAACAAAATATACACAAAAACTTTTATGAGCTTGTGGAGGCTGATATAGGATTGCAAACAAGAAACCAAATTGTAAAATATTTAGTAACATCACTCGGGCAATGTAACTGAATTACCTGAAAAATAAAACTTCACCATTGTAGGTTGCCAAAGTTATTTCTCTCACACCATCCTTATCAATATCATACAGGAGAGGACTAGCATGTACCGTTGACTGGTGGAAAGCAGGCCAACCTGATGAATCATCAAGCAGGTACTTGGAAAATCACTTCAAAAAAATTCCAGACAGCTTGACGTAATGAAAGAAATGAAATTGGGTCATACCTGGATGTTTGTCTCCATCAGCACCTTCAAGAACTTCAAGATAGTGAACGAAAGAAGGAACCACAATCTCAAGCTTTCCATCACTGTAATAAGAGAAAACGAATACCCGAAAAAAAAAGGCCCCAAAAATCAATGCTGGACACAAAACTGATCTCTTGGTAATCTCAAAATGCACAAGTAAATACACAGAATTTCCAACCAAAGCACAATCTTTTTCGTACCTATTGATATCGGCGATCAAGGGTGTAGCATATATACTGGAACTAACTTCCGTTTGCCATCGGAGCTCCAATTTCGCGGGGCACCGCGAATTCAACAAGGCATCCTCATCTCTAACCAAACACACAAATCCAACAACAGAAACCCATTAATCAAATGCAAAAACTATAAACAGCAATAAGTAAACATTAACACAAATCCCAGCGATTATACACTAATCAAGGCAAATAAGACGGATTAAGAAATGAATATGCATACATGTTCGGATATCCAAGGGCGTCGTCGCTGGCCTCTCGTTCCCGGAACTTATTCTTCGCCGGCTCCTCGCCATGAACAAAGCTCGAACCGGCGCAGAGAATTAGACAGATCAGAAAAGCCCCAATCGCTGCGGATTCCATATGATCCGGTTTGTTTCAATCGGATTGGGGAAGAAATTGCGGGGTAGAAGATAAACCCCAGCTAGGGTTCTAAAAACGTCTCGGCCGTGTGGATTTAGGACATGGGCTGTCTGCGCAGAGTCAACAGTCGAGGACTGCAATTGGAAATGCCACTCGGGTTTGAGAAAATTACGATTACATGCGAGAAATGTGAAGGGAGCTGTTTTATAATAACTTAGCAGAGGATGAATTGAATGCCGATGATGTTTGAGGATTCTGGGTCCGGTGACCGCTGTGTGGGTATCACGCGTCTACGGAGTGAGACAGTTAATCGCGACGGAAAAGGAAATCCTTTTCTTAGAAATGCCGTGATCGTAACCGTTCGGTCAGAAATTATTTTAAAATTTAAATTTTTAAAATTAAATATAAAAAATACTTAACAAAAACTGACTACACAATGTACGATAAATAGTCATGATCACGAAATTCCTCGGAGATGAATCATCTCTAAAACAATAATTAGCAAAAAAATTCGCTCAAGTAATCATATGAAGTCCGATGCTAATAGACGGTGACGATTTGCGCATCTACGGAAAGACGACTGCCAAATCTACGGTTAAGAGGACAGGTGGGCAGCATGTCTCAAACAAATACAATGTAGAAAACAGAGAGAAACTAAACCAGGATTTGGAGAGAGAAGGGAGTTTACCTGTTCCCAAAGTTGTGTATTCACATGAAAAGGGAAAGGCGAAACTTAAAAAAAATGCCTACCTTTTTAAACAACTTAATAACATCGTTCATCATAATATACAGATCTGACTCTAACCCTACTCCTCTTCATCTGAACTACTATCAGAACCAAATAAATGTGACAGTAATCCCGGGGACTATCTGGCGGCGTACCTAACTGGACCAAACAACTCACCAGCACAGCACTCAGTACGAATTATAGCTAGGATTAGGAAGTTACACAGTGAACATGTGATTCATCAGCTGATACGCGCAAATTATACCCAGCTTCGAGTAAAGAGAACTCTGAACGACTTGCCAAGCAGGTGTCTGTGGGCGCTACTATCAGCAAACCTTTGCAAGAGAACCCGGTGATGATAAAACCTCCGCAAGTCACCTCCTTCGTGCTGCATTTGCATGCTGCTGGGCTGCTTTGCTATCATTCCGTATCCTATCAGCATACATAGGCAGACGAATGATCTCATAGATTTCATTCAACAAGATGTCCTGCGTGATATTGTCTTTTATGCTTCGCATGACCTGTTTTTCAAGTCAGCAATCAATGAGCCCAAAGTGGGGATTAAACAAAAATAATAATAATTCATTTAAAATATGTGGAGAAGGACCTTCTTGTAGGTATTGATATCATTTGGAGTTGATTTGTCAGTCCTGATGCGCATAAGGACCCATTCTTGTTCTTCACCATCCCAAGAACACTCGATTATTTTTCCAGAATAAGATGAGGGGTCTACGCCATCTGCTACATAGGAATACGAAGAAAAAAAAAAGCATTTAGGTTAAACGCAACAGGGTCATACCAAATCACACCCAGCGAAACATAATACTAGATGTTAGTGCAAATTAGATTGTGGAAGATGATATGAAGTAACCATTATTTTATCTAGGTTTCCCAGAACACTTTAAGCAATAAAGGGAAGCTATAAAAACAACAAAAGTTCTCATCCATCAATTTCTAACATTTCCTTTTTTGAGATCAATCCACATGTGTATGCATGCAAGTCCTTCACAGGTTTAAACAAAAAGAAACAAAATAAATGCGCTTATAAAGTTGGGGCCTTTTGAGACTGCTTCAGGAAGGGCAAAAAGTGCTTTCTGAAAACCAAAATACTTCTATATATATTTGACAAAAAATAAAACTTCAAAAATGCTTATGGGTCATAGAAATGCTTTCTGGAGAAGCACCTGCCAGGTTCTTCTTCAGGAAGCACCCCAATGCAAAGCTTCGGCTGTACTAATAATGATAAAAACAGAGTCACGTTTTAAACAGAAAAATCTGAAGATATTCATGTCGACCTTTAAACGCAACTCTATTTCCGTCCATTAGTTTCTTCTTTCCACGTTCAAACAGAGAAAGATGCTGCCGATCATCATCGGTTACCTGTCCACACAAGCAACTTCGTATGAGAAAACAAGCACAGAACAAATTTAAGGTAGATATGGAAAGGGAAATGAGAGTTCAGAAAACAATAGCTTAAGTGACACAACAGAGTTTTTATAACAAAAAATCAAACTAAATAAAGTTGATAGCACGACCTCAAAGAGAAAATCAACGGAGTTCATATGAGAATATTTCCACTTTAGAAGTCCTGCATGTGTGCGGGGAACATATGGATCATCCCAACCCTAGCATATCAAAAATATACATTATTATTCTATGCAAACAAATCAGAGAGAGGACAGCTTATTTAGAACCAATAATAGGACCTGACATGGCAATAAACAAATTCTACTGCCAGCTAACCAGTAATTTGAAACCAATAAAAAAGTTCAAATGATATTTCATAGAACTACCTGAAAGATAAGACCATCAGCATCATGTGAAAGCCTTGGAATAAATTCCTTCAAAAGCTTGTTTACTGTAGAGAGCAACCAAAAGTCCTTCCTCCTCACCTGATTGAACACACTGGGAAAATTAATCTCGGCAGAAAAGTAGACAGTGGAATGAAGTTCAATGCCGAAACACAGAGCTTATTGATACATACCCTGAATGGTTCCAAGTCATATCTATAGTAAGGATTCCTACTTTGGTAAATATTGTGGCGCTCATGATTCCGAGGTTCAATGACTTCTTTCTCAAGCATCTTCCACCGTTCATAAAAAGGCCGCTGCAACAATTCTAAAAGATTAGATTGTAGCTTAACATTACCGAAAAAAATTAGGGATAAAATTGTAATAAAATATGATAACAATTCTATAAAAAAAAAAAAAAACAAGGGCAAGTGATAACCTATGCACTCGTATGGTTTGATTAGGCCAACATAATATACTAACACAATTTACAACCTTGACACACCATCACAATGCATATATTGAAGTTGGATCCAACTGTTATTTTACAATTTAAGACAATATAATCTTGCAGATACCACAAATTACGATTATATGGGTGTCATAAAATCACAGTGCAGATACTGCTTCAAGTTGATTGTACCATATCTAACAAAACAAGAAGCCTACAAAAAGTTTTGTGCACATTCCCAATACTCAAAATCTAGGACTCCCTTTATATCTGAAAATTCACTCCCTGTGTTCGGTTTACAGTGTGTTACCAGTCGCCAAATGACTTACATGTTTGCTTGCACAAAAATCTAGCCCAAGTTTGAAAAATGAATTAAAAAATATAGTTGTTATACCTTGTGATTATAAATACAATATCTTAAATTCTGAAGTTTGTGCAGCATAATTTAAGGGGTAGATCACCCAACAAGGGACAGATGAAGGGCAAACCCACCTCTATGATAGGAACGAGGTTGATTGCCATCATATCATAGATCAGGTATCTTCTCTCCTGCTTCTTTGAATCAGGCACGGTATCAATTACCATCTCCCCATCCAATAACGTGTAGTGGTGAGTCTTCTCAGCTAAACCCTTAAAGACAAAAAAAGAAAAAGAAATAAACAGAGAGAAACAAGGTCACTCTAAGTTGTCAAGGATGCTCTACATGAAATCTTCCTGATATCATTAACCTTCCAAAAGTAAGTGCATACATACATCATTTGTGTGTTTGCAGGGAAACCTCATTTGGACCCTTCTAAAATTAAAATTTCTATCAACCAAGTAACACCCATCCATGGTTATTAACATCATATATCGTGTTCCATCAGCCTTCCATGTAGCATAATAATAACGTTGCCTCAACAGCTGTAAGTTGTCCCTGCATGAATGAGAAGGAAGTCCATTCAGATGACAATATCAAGATGAAGAAGCATGCAACATGTATAAAGCAGTATATGAGAATAGAGTAAATATGTGATATGCAGTACACGAGGAGTCTTTACAGATGCACAAGGAACTTGTCATCTACCAGCCAACAATTATTAAGAAACCAAGCACATTACACCACCAAAGGTCTAATCAGATGCAATCAAATTTCATGCCACACTGGGTCTCTTTTAAAACACACATTATTACAGGACATGATAGTGGAAAAATAACCAGACAAAGCTAAGCTTCAACAGTGCTACAAATATATCTTTCTTCAGCAGAAAACAAACACAAACTGTGCTTACATACAAAAGTTCAAATATCAATTCGACAAGCATCCACCAATATCAATAGATTCATCGTCGACAATGCCAACGACTTTGAGTTACCATTTCAGTTATCACTCCAAATGAAAATTTGCGTGATGAATGCCCACCAAACTTTTCTTTAAGATCAAATGTTCCCACTTACTAAATTACACAGCATCCCACTTACTAAATTACACAGCACAAAACATGTTAACAAAAGAGAGTTCATTTCAAGATATTGTTCGCCAAGTTATGATGAAATTGTATAGCTTATTGCATATATCAATACTGAGTCAAACAAAGTTACAAATGGTAAATATGATGAAATTTTATATGCTCAAACTATTAGAAAGAAAAAAAATGAAACCCAAACCAAAACAAGGAACAAGGATCACCTGTCAAGAGAAACTGGGTGCGACCCCGGGAATTGTGAATTTCCTCTAGGCTGAAATGAAAGAAAATAAAAAAGTAAGATGTTATGCAGGTAGGAAATAAACTAAAATATGTGACTGAAAATCAAAACAGGCTAACTCAAGATCTCAGGTATCTGTGGATTTAGAAGCAAAAGCCAAAAACCATCAAGAATATAGGTCTCAACATGCCTACCCCAACATTAACCAGCTTAAGAGTTTGATAGCAGAACTGCCGCATTGCCTCTTGCTGGTCCCAAGGTATCTCATCGCCCAAGATATCATCATTTGTCATTACTCCACTTGTATCCAGACTCTCCTGAAATGGCAGAGGTATGTCAAACTACAGTGAGGACAACATAAAAAATAAAAAAAACAAGCATGTATGATGATACAGAAGCAAAAGGTCATTTGTTTCCGTTACATGATCAAAACAAAAATACGAGGTGGATTACAAATAATGAAACACATTACAAAAAATTTCTTGGGCAAAAAAATTACTCCTCCATCAATGCCATGCAAAAAAAAAAACAAAAAACAAAAGACCACTCATCCTTTACTAGACTGTTCTATCTTTGAGTCATTCATTTGGCAAAGAAATACATCATATCCAACTAAAACAGTTCCACTTTAAAGACAATGCATACATTATTTACAGAAGCAGCAGGACCTCCATCATCGTCATCGTCATCTGCAACTGCTTCGCCATTAAGATCAAATTCTGAAGTCTTCCATTCAGGAGTTGAGGGACAGACAACCATATCAGGCTTTTTTTCATGATAGAATGAGTATAAAGCATCAATATAGTCAGGTTTGTAGATTCCTGGAGGACGCGCATCCGCAAACAATTTTATTGCCTGTGTAATACAATGCAGCATCAGAAAAATAACAAGAATAAGAAAAGAAAATAAACGAAGGTTGATTTACTCTACATTTAGACAGTTAAAATAAGCTCACAAGTACCTGAGTGACGGAAATTGGTAATGAGCGCATTAGGTAGTGGATGATCATATACCCTGTGCGATTGTGCCCATGTGTACAATGCACAAGAATATATTTCTTCGAATGCTTTTGACGTGACAGGAACTGTATAACCTGAAATGAGAATAATTAATAAAGTATCATAACCAGAAATATTTTACGTACCTACACCATATGAGTATATATAATATCTAGAAAGAAAAAAACAAATAATAAAAGCTCTCTTCCTCGTATTTAAATAGGCAAGCCACTGGCTAAAATGAGCATATAACTCAAGACGTAAGAGGCAAGTGTCAAGTATGAAACAAACCTCGTATACAAACTGATTTACGGAAAGGTTGTCCGGCACGGAATCCCGCCCCTTGCACGCAATCTACATTATCAAACAGGATTCCATAAATAATAAAATACAGGCAAAAGTACCAAGGAATACAAATTGTACAATAATCTGGTACTCACCTTGACATGCTTAATACCCTCTTTCTTCAAATCTGATGTTAGATAATAGCGAGAAGTATTCGTCAAATCAATCACCAAACCAAGCTGAAAATAAATGAAGATGATCTTAAAATCATTTCAACCGTTGATCAAGACAGAATGACTCTCATAGAGTTACTATTTAGTCCGTTATCCAAAAAGAATCACATACAATAGCCAAGCTTTGACAGCCAGTGCATGTAACAAAAACCACCTTTCAGTTATCAAGAGAAATTTGTCTGAGTCTTCGTATGGTAGATATTAAATTTCAATCCAGAGAAATTAAAAATAAAATAAAATGACTAGAAGAAAAAGAGCATAATTTCAGCGGGCTTACTTTTCTTCCCAAAACTCTTTGCTGATGAATCACTTGTTTAAATGAGTATCTTTTACCAGGAGGAACACAATCATTGTAGGATTCACCAAGTGGCACCTTAGAAGGTATCATGAAAGATATTTCTTGACCAGCTGCCGGGCAATCCAACCAACCTGCATTATGAAGAGAAATGTGATTAAAGATGACAGAAGTTAAGCTCTAAGAAAATGGCAATTGAAGCTAAAAACTAAAACACATAACTCTTTAGATGCAAATTCAGGAAACAAACTAGGGTTCTTAAAACTAGTCAACTTCAAGATAATATAACAATTATAAAAACAAAAATAGTACCAAATATGCACTCCTGAGTTGTATCAGTGCCACTGACAGAAACCTATTTCCCCAGATAAAGTCTACAATCCTTTATCCATACTAGTATATAAAGGGAACACCAGTTTTTTAGAGCTATGGTCTTCAAGATGAAGAAAATTTTATTTATTCCAAAGTTCAAATACACACTTCCCTTCCGCATCACCGAAAAACTATGGAAGAACTAAATGATAGGGATAGCTAGGCAAGCAAACTATCAAACTCATCAAGAGGCAGTTAACCAATTACTTTAATTTCACCCTTAAAAAAATAAACGAAAATAAAACTTAATTCACAACTCAAATCCATTTCCATTTATTAACACTCCTTTGAGAAACGTATTTCACTCCGTTGTGTCTACCGTCCCACAATCATCTACAACCATCTCTCCATCAGAAACAAAGAGTTGAGCAATCTAATGCATGTGGAATTAAATTCACCCACAAAATGAATCAAATATATCTTCCCATTTTATCTCCTTCACTTCAAGATGTATTTGGGAGAAAGCATCTCTCCACACAGCGGAGTGCAGAAGGCTACTAGTGATTTAAATATATCTCACTAATTAGTATGATGAAAATAATAAATCATGACATATTCATTTAACATACAGGCGCAACATATCAATATGCTCACTTTATATCTATATGAGTTTATGGTTCAAATAATTGGAAAATCTAAAAAGTCAAACCCGCTAACTCAATAATTCAATATCAAACGAAGAATTATTATTTCAAGATCAAAAGGACAAATAATATTGAAGTTTAAAATTTTATAGCATAAAACTCGGTCCCCAAACAAGAATGCAACACCAAAAAAAAAATTCTATGAAAGGCAGAATCACCTTTTAATGTAACAGAACATGTAAATGGCAATAATTCAGTTAATGCTCAACATGGAATTGACCAAAATGTAGTTCTATAAATAACTCTACCAATAAATGCAACTTATGGAAATGAAAACACATTAGCAAACCTAATAACATGCTACAGACAGCATACTTACCATTGGGAAGCCTAGATTTATCGTAAACTTTGGGGTTTTTTGTTTGATATGAATCGTATGCAGGGGGTTGAGAAACATGCACTGGTTTTTCATCTGGGCGTTCTCGTTTCAATCGCTTACGTCTTTCTTCACGCTCCTAATACAAGGAAAACACAAGATCAGCAGCCAGGCACGTAAAAATGTTGAGAACAACATTTATACATATTACATAAAAAAAATGAAAAAACTTCACGGCTAATCTTTGTGTATGTGCTCCCAGGTGTATGCATGGGGGACTCTGTGCCACACACATGAGAGAGAGAGAGAGAGAGAGAGAGAGAGAGAGAGAGTTGTAATACTTCTGAAGGGATAATATTCCCCATATATGATATATTAATAAACTAAGTGGACAAAAAAATAAAAACCTGTTTGCCCCACAGCGTGGAAGCAACTTATTAATTTCAAAAAATTCTAGATGCAGTTGAATATAGCAGCATAAAGTATTTTCTCTCTTCTGTTATTCTAAATTTCTAAATCCTCGTCTTATGACTGTAAATGTTGTAACAGTTTCCACCAAGTTTGTGGTTTCCATACACCGTTTGCAGACAAAATAGTATCCATCAATTCCAAAGGCCATGGAAGGATAGAAGCTTAAGCAGTAATGAATGCCCCTAACTACAATGGATCAAAACAATGCAAAATGCCCTGTAATGATTTCAACCTCATTGGAGATCCAGGACAAACACGTATATGGCCAGACCAATAATTACACTAACAAAAGAAATGAGTTGATCCAGTTGCCACTAAACAAGCAGGAGATAAGACCATTTAAACGAGGAAAAAATAGTACCCGGCGTGCTATATCAGCTCCACTCTCTATGCGTTCTTCTGGTGCAATGTATCCTATATGATTCTCAAAAATATCTTCATCTTCTTCAGGTACTGGCGAGGCATTCAAGTCCATGACAGCAATCATTCATAATCCACTACACTACATTACCAACACACAATCTCAAATGGTCAAGGGGCTATCTCTCTCTCGATAACTTGTAAGAACTAAACAGCCTTTCATTCAAATATTGCTTCAAACTGTCCGCTGCACAAATACGCACATTGTCAATAAATAATCCATTTATGCAACTAAAAGCTAATAAGAAACATATAGTTTACAAACCGATACAACTACATAGACGTAGAACTTTAAGTTTATTAACCCAAAAAACAAAAATGCAGACTACTGCTCGGCCGAAAGATGGCATTTGCCTTGTATGGGAAAGCAGAGCAAAAGTGTAAAATTCATGTAATGTACCCCTAATCAACTTAATCTCACTACAAATTAGCTTAAATTTGCTTCACCCAAAGCCCTAGCCAAATAACACCCTCCATTTTGTTCATCTCCCCTTCAATTTCTACCCAGCACCCAAATTAGCAACCCTAAACCACAAATTTCCCATAAAAATTTCAAATCCCGAGACCCCAAAAGCTTCCCAGTTTCAAAAACCCAAAACACAATCGAGAAGAGCTCAAACCTCACGAAACTCCAATCGGAAGCCAATTCACCGTCCCCGTAGCCGTAACAAATTAACACTTCCACGATCAGCGCAAACGCAGCGGCTTCCTCCCGAAGTCGAAAGACAACCCTAACGATTGTTTATCTTGCTCCTCGCAACTGGGAAGCACTCTGCGAAACCCTAAGAGAGAGAAAGTGTGGGTTGTGTAGGTTTAGAGAGAGAAGTAAAAAATTAAAGACGGTTTGTCATGAGAGAGAAGAAACACGAACGGAGGAGAGAGAGAACGGAACGATTCAGTTCGGAGAATCGAATAAACAATGCAGATAAAACCTTCCGGGAAAACGATGAATTTATACAAGCGTATGACTCTGAATTTTCAAAAAATGTTATATTATTTTTTACTATTTATATACGTGTGAAACTTGAGGAAAATGACCGAAGAGTAAATTATCAAAAACCGTCTAATTACTTATTTGACCAAAAAAAAAAAGGAAAATTAGTTGTTGAGAAAATTACTTTTTTGGGTTTTAGGGACGGCCACGTGAGAACAGGCACAAGCAGCCTGTGAGCAAAAGGAAAATGTGGTTACTGTGTCCTGATTTTTTTAGTAGGCATTCAATTTCAATTTTACTTCAGTTTGCTAGTCACGTAATAAGTGAGATACTTAAATAAAAATAGATAAAATGTTGATTTAGTTTCTGAACTATCATATCAGGACACACTTTAGATAAAATGAATTCGATAAAATAAGTCTCTAAATGAATTCGATAAAATAAGTCTCTAAATTCATTAGAAATTGCTAATTTTATTCCTACTATTATATTCAAAGATATTTTATCTAATTTTTAGTCAAATTAAGTCATTTGACACATTTTAGAGTGTAATACCATCATTTTCTTGCCAATAAGTGCTTAACATTTCATATAGGTTGCGAATTTACTCTCAAAAGTTAACTTACACTATTTCTTTACAAAAAAAAACTACCAATTTCTCCTCCAAAGTTAACTCCATACACTATTTCTTTATGAAAAATTATCAATCTACCCTCCAATGTGCATCACATGCAAGTAACGTGACTTAAATTGACCAAAAGTTGAATATAGTAACTTCGAATATAACATTAGGGATGTAATTGGAAGATTTTTATAATTCAGGGATTAATTTTTCTGAAAAAAATAGTTTAGGGACCTAAGTTTCACTAAAGTGATCACTCAGGGACTAAATTGACAGCTTACCCTATGAAAATATATGTTGGGTAATAATGTGGAATCTCACTGCGGCTAATGAATAGTAAAGTTTTGCAAAATGAAGTTTGAAACATAATTTGAGAAATAATCAAATAAAAATGAATGAAACAAGAAAAGTATTTTAAGAAAAAAAATTAGTGTACGTACATTAAATTTGTGTCACATTATTTGGTGCACAAATTTAGTGTGTGTAGCACCACTCTTTAAATATAAAGAGAAAGAAAACTTGGTAAGTATATTGAAGCACTCATGTGGTTAGCCTCGGTTTTGAGTATATCGATATTTTTACACTAAGATAACTGAGAGTTAGGCTAGGCCACATAATGGGCAGCCTAATTTGGTATCGAATCCATCATCCACGAGATTTGAACTTAAGACCTCTTATTTTCAAGTAAAGATGAATATGACTGTAGTACTGAGTGACTAGCTTAGGTTTTAAGTACCTTTTCTTTTTCCAAATCAAATAGTTTTTGGTGCTTAGTTAATAAAATTTGCAATGCATCCTTAAAACAATTGAGCCCGTCAAACCATTTTAGGGTGCAACTTATTTGGGAACAAAAAAAGGTTGGAAACTTGTAAGCCATTTTCTTTTGAGAGGTGCAAAACTACTTACTTGTCACGAGAAAAAAGACTTACATGATATAACACTGCTACAGTGATGTTTGTGTTAATAATATAAATACATATGTAAGTTTTCGTTCACATTGTGTCATAGTATGGGCACAAACGTTACAATAACAGTATAATCGTGTCATATAAATTGTTCTTGTCACGAGAATATACTTCTTTTATACATATCTAAATCGAGTGAACGGTTAAGATTAATGTAAACGTGAGAAAGTACATCCGATGCAGGTAAGACTTTTTCAAAATTAAATTAGGGTTGGTAAAAAGGTAAGGGGATCACATGGTGACAGTAAAAAGGAATGTGAAATTTGGAAATAAGAAAAGGATGGGGGAGTGCACTGTGAGACATGCTTTGCGTGCCCAGGATTGGCAAAACTAGGAAAACGACAAGAGAAAACGTAGCCAAAGGTCCAAAAATAGGATCCCATAAAGTGGTATGGGGAGTTCAACTCTTTGGAAAGCAAAGATCCTCCCTTCCCCAACTTCCCTCCACCGTGACCCGCCACGTGGGTTCACTTGGTTGGTATGTTTTTTATAAGATGCCCGGCCAATTTGATACTCTTCGCTTCTGGGTGGGTCTTCTGGATCCTTCCTCTGTCCTTTTCACTTCCCCGAATGACTCGTATACCCTCATGGTACTATCATGAAGATCGTGAATGTTAACAAAGAATTGTGTTAACGATCAATCGTTTACTGTGTATATGTTATTTTGAGTGTTAATGTGAAGCACACATTTTATTGTGTATACTTTGGTTTGATATAAACGTCAAAGTTGGTCCATTTGTAACCATAACAAAGTTCTCGTACGTTGTATAACAAATTTATCTTGTGATCAGTTGTATATAACTCTTATGTCTATTTGACAAGATAAGAGAACATATATATATACATACATACATAGTCAAAACTTTCTAGGTTCATAGTGAAAAAAGTTGAGATTCCACCATAAAATCAATTGACAATATGAGAAGTAGCCTAACCTCTTATAAGCTCATGCAAGGTCTCTCATCCCATCAATGTATGACTCATTCTCAACGCCTAGGGAAGTTATTGAAGTTACGTTTGGCGAAATTTCAAGCGTAAACATGAATATGTTTAATTAGGTGACGTGAAATATGTGTATTTATTGGACTTTACACGTTAACAACCTGCTCCTCGACGTCATACACAAAGTTGAGATTCGAGTATCAAGCACTCTTAATCTCAAAACAAAGTTAAATATTAGGTGGAGTTGAACTGATGTAATTCTAGTACACGACCTATAACTCAACAAACTGTTGTAGATAATGGTCCAACGTTCTAGTAGTGTCATATAAAATAGGCCATTCGTTGTGGAACATTCGACTCAAAAGATCTAATAATGTCATACAGAATGGTAAGTTTTGGATCAGTTGTCACATTTGATCAAAAGTTGTAACGTAGGTAAAAAAAGGTACGAATCACGGATGCGTTGGTGATTTCTGACCATTGAGACATGTAAGCTCGATCAAGTGTATGAGTTCAATTAGATTTTAATTATATGCAAATGCGCGATACACATGATTGACGACATCTAAATTTTTTCTAGTAGTCAATTAAATCAAGATTAATCTAAATCCAAAATTTGGTAATGACACACCCGTACCCGAAAGTAGGGCATGCTGGCCATCACGTGAGTGTGACGTAGCCAAGTGCGCTGTGCGGAAGCTAAGATCGATAACGTAGTACGAATTAATTAAAACCGACGTCTAGCAACCTAAATATGAATGTGTGCTAGAAATAATTCAATACTTATACATATTCAGAGCGTACTAGGTCAGTGCAGTCTAGCATAAAATAAAAGAGTTATTTACACCATTGGTGCCCTACATATGTCAAATCTGTCAGAAAGGCCGAAGGATCCTCGATGTGCCCAACTCGGAATTCAAGCTATCTAGAACCTGGAGGGGCGAAAAACAAAGGGAGTGGGTCAGCAAAAACAAATCCTTTTCAAAATCATTCTTTTCTCAAATCTAGCCCCTCTCCGTAAAACCTGTATAATTCCCAGAAAAAAAATACGTACATATATGTCTCAATTTTTCTCAGCATAAAACGTTTTCAAAGTATCTCAAATATATGTCGTGCAATGCATTTCAAGGCCATCCGAATCTCATGAACAATGCCATACTATGCATTATCATAATCATATCGCTAATATATATATCATCTCAGCCCTCGGCTGTAATATAGCTCATAGCATCTCTCTATCTCATCATCATATATATATACACTGCACATACATCAATATCATCATCATTATCAGCGCTGTATCAATAATAAATGCTCTAGTGCTACAATCACGTGAAGACTATGCGAATGAACGCGGGTCACCTACATGTCGTACCCACTCAAAAGTGGTCTATACGACAATACTGTGCACCTAACTTGGATCCAAGGCGAGCATGCGGTGCGGGAGGTGAACGACACGTGAAAGACTGTGCCCCTATCTCTGGGCGTGAGCACTAACAATATGTGCAGGTCTATGAGCTAACATATCATATCATATCTCATCGTTACACATCATATCTCATCACTGTTCGTTCTCAATTATGCATGTGCCTACCTGGTACTTACCTGGCGTCCTCGGCACCAACATATGCATGAAATGTATAATCAAATACTCATGCATCAAAATCAAGTCATATGCATATCTTAAAAACGTACTTTGCATTTAAAATGTGATTCTGGGAAAATCATTATGTATATATAGGTTATACGGAAAATAATACTGCCAACTCACTGATAAATCGCTGGATCGTAACCCCCGCGTCGGGCCTGGCTACGGTCGTCCTCAGAATACGTTTCACTTATATGAGAAATTACTAAAAATACGTTATTTAAGCACATACGCGCAAATACGAAAATAACTTCTCATACGTAGCTCAATTTTGGCATACGAATATACCAACGCGACCTACACGACGTCACGGACGTCGTGATATTTTTAGAAAAATTTTAGGAGCTTTCACGCGCCCCCACGCGCCAGCACAGTGCACGGCACACGCGCCCCTGTCCTTGGTCCTCGCCGGACTGGTTTTTCCGATGACCGGAAAACTTCCGTGTGTGATTTCTCACTCGTTTCTCAACCATTCTTCATGAAATTTTCACCAAAATGCTCTAAATTGAGAGTAGAACAAGTCTATACCTTCAAAAACTTCGAAAACCAACGGAAATCTCGTCGAAAAATTTGCACAAATTCGGCCTTCCTTGTTCTCGACGATCCCGACGTCAAAGCTTATCAAACGAACGTCTCCGAGCCTCTAGAGGACCCAACAAACACTCCTGTGATCTTAGATTTTCCTAAAACGCAACGTATGAAAAGTTGATGAATAGTGCCAAATATAAACCTTGAGTTTTGGACGTGAAATCGTCGTAGTTCTTACCTGAAAATGGTATGGTTAAGTTCGTAGGGACCTCACGAGCAAGAATATGTAATTTGTTTCTTCGATCTACAAAGTTTTTTGGATGGGTGTGGGTGTGCCATGTATTTTGGTAGAGGGAGAGAGGTAGCGAGAGATATGAGAGGGAGAGAGAGTCTGAGAGACGTGAGAGAGAGAAGAGTGTCGGTGGTGAGGTGAATCAAGACCACCAATCACCACAATTATTTTCCTAACTTTTCATTGGCCCCCAAAAACTTGGATAATTATATAATTGGCCCAAAAATTAGAACTCATGCATAAAAGTTCGCCCGAACTCAAGGGCATAATAGTCATTTTATAACGTCGAAATAAAAATCCCGAGACGGGTTGTTACAGGTAAGGTTTATGCTATAATGATTTTTTACTATTAGTGCATGTGTAATCGATCATAGTTTATTACATATTTGTATGTGAATAACGTTAATAAATTTCTTTCAGAATGCCAATAGAATGCACAATCGATGGATAACTAGTGGTAAAAACAACAAATAACAAATGTACATCACAATGTGACACTAGATTTAAAAGTTAGTTGATAACTGTTGGTTGCTGGTTGTTGGTTGTTCGAACTGGACCTTTAAATGACAACAAAATTGATGAGTTACTAGTTACTCCCAACATTGAGAAAGAAATGCCATTAGATCGGTAGCCATATCATCAGACTAAGTTTTAGACGAAAGTTACCTGTAAGAATCAACCATGCGTTGTTATTATACGGATATTATATTCACACACCCCAAATTACTTATCTTACTCCTTTTTAATTTTTTTAATATTTTCTACACACCACTAACACTTGATAGAAAAATATTAAAAACTTAAAAAGATGTGAGAGAAGTAATTTGGGGTGTGTGAATATAATCTCTCTATTCAAAAACATCTTATATGGTGTGCGGCCCACCTACACTTATGTAAGATCATTAGCATATAATTCCTCCCCTATTCATCTAAAGTTTGGTTTTAGGCTCAAAATCCAAGAAAGGTATGCATCCAGATGAACAATCCCCTCCAAAAGACCCACCAACTTAGGCGGTGTACTTGCGAAAATCAAATCATCATTATTTGATAACCACATCGTCGCAAAATCACTCTCAAAATTTAATCTATACTAAAAGCCAAAAACACTCCCGAGAGATTTTTCGGTATAATTGGAAATAAATTGTACACTATATATTATTATACAAATAGTAAAATATGTGTTAAAAAATTAATAACCTAAAAATAAAAATTATTACCACTTAATACTATTCGTGTTTCGGTCACAATAAAAAATTTCTCCCCTTGTGCACAGTGTGCTTCCTGTTTTACGCCTGCTAGGTTTTCATATGAAGCACGGCGCACGTTAGCAAACAACGTCTTATCTTAATCCAAACCCATATACCTTTTTATGCCCTTTTCCCACTTCACTGCAATTCCTGATCCTCCTCCATTTTCCAATGGCATCATCAGATCAGACCTTCTTCCACAACTGCCTTGTAGCTCTCTACCTCATAGCTCCCCCAACTTTCATCTCCCTCCGGTTCCTCCAAGCCCCCTACGGCAAGCACCGCCGCCCGGGGTGGGGCCCCACTTTGTCCCCGCCCCTCGCCTGGTTCCTCATGGAATGCCCAACTCTCTGGCTAACCCTCCTCCTCTTCCCCTCCGGCCGCCACTCCTCCAACCCAAAAGCCCTTTTGCTCATCACCCCCTTTCTCTTCCACTATTTCCACCGCACCTGCCTCTACCCGCTCCGCCTCCACCGCAACATGGCCAGTTCCAAATCCCCCGCCGGCGGTTTTCCGGTGAGTATAGCGGCGATGGCATTTGGTTTCAACCTGTTGAATGCGTATCTACAGGGCAGGTGGGTTTCTGAGTACAAAGATTATGAATCTGACGGGTGGTTTTGGTGGCGGTTTATGGGTGGGTTGGCTGTGTTTGGTTATGGCATGGGTGTAAATATATGGTCTGATAGCGTCCTTGTGGGGTTGAAAAAAGAGGGTGCGGGGTATAAAGTGCCAAAAGGAGGGTTGTTTGAGTTGGTGAGCTGCCCAAACTACTATGGGGAGATTGTGGAGTGGGTAGGATGGGCAGTGATGACGTGGTCTTGGGTAGGGCTGGGGTTTTTTCTTTACACGTGTGCAAACTTGGTGCCTAGGGCACGTGCGAATCACCGGTGGTATTTAGATAAGTTTGGGGAGGATTATCCCAGGGGTAGAAAAGCTGTCATCCCATTCTTGTATTGAAAGGCCTTGAGTTGACCTAACAAATTAATTGAAAGGCGTTTTTTTTTTTCGCTTATTGGTATTATTGTTGTACTTTGTTTGTTAATTTGAATGCGATCAAGCGTTAATCAGTTAATAGGACGTTAATCAGTTAAAATCCCAACAAAAGTTTGCTCCAATTGAAATGGGGACGGACATAAACTTGAAAATAACAAAATATTCACATCAACAAATAAATGATTGACAGTAGTCACTAACATTAGTTGTACAAAATGAGTTTGATAAAGGGTGGACATTGCCTTTTACCAATCTCACTAGTCATTTAGAGATCTTTACCCACCTTATTCTGTACAACTAATGACAACGACTTTGTCAACCTTTCTTATAGTGATGTGATGTGGTAATCAAAATGAATGGTAATCTACAATATTCCTTCTTTTCAGTGACAAAAAGGGGTATGAAGAGAGGTTACTAAGGTATTCCACAATAATTTGAATAAGTGTAATATCTATATATAGGAATCAGGTAACCTGAGTTCGATACGTATAACACTATTAGTAAACTAATGTGAGTTTGATATATCACACTCATAGTATCACACTCAAATTTTCCTACCCACTGTAGGAGTGTGATTCATCCGAGTTCAATATATTAGTATCTCACTCACTTTTTTATTTTTCCGGCCTATTATAAAAGGCCTAAAACACAACATCTTGTAAGTGCATAATCTGAGACTCAGCTTTTCTTACAGTAAAAATGTGGAAAGTAAAATTCATCTCCAACCAACAAAACGTTGACGGGAAAAAAAAGAAGGAATCAAACCATCTTGGACATAGATGTATGACTGAATGCGATTTTTAGAGAGAACAAACTCAAATTGATCTGAGTCCAACCAGCTTGGTTCTCAAGCAATCAGATAGCAGCCTACGTATGCTTCGGAACAAGAATTTCGCTGCGGCCAATATGGATGGTGACCGTGATCTGTTTGTGCCGTCACAATAGTGAAATTCTTGTTCCGAAGAACAGAGTAGAAGAGTTCAATGAAAGAGGATCTTGAACAGCACAGCAACTCAGGCATATTGCCTTGAAGATAAAAGCAGGAGGGGTTAAGGAAAGAGAAGTATCAAAAACGATTTATTAGCCTCCCCCCACAATCTATACAGAGCGATCCGAATCTATAAAAAGAGAAACTCAAATGATTTGGTGTCTATTTATAGAAACAGAATTGCACTTAATTGAAAAAAGAAGAGAAAAACAAAGTATAGAAACCTAATATAAATTTATAAAGTTCAGGCAGAAAACTACGGAGCTAGATGTGTCTCCTTGTTCCTCGAAGATGCAAAACTTGTACGCTATTGCAAGATGTCAACAGATGCTAAAAGGCAGTTCACAACAGCTTAAAGTTACCCCTATTTATCCACTTTTGGCACTTCCATCTGTTTCGAGCAAGATCCTCTTCCGGGCATCATATCAGCAATACTAAAAGAGAAGTAATGCAGAAAATCATAAGCTAATGAGTGTAAATCGAAAAGGCAGACTCCCCAATAAAGAACATGTAGAACTACAACCTAAAACGATAAATTCACTCAGTTCTGATCATGCATGATACCGTTAAAAATTGTTATTTCATAATTCAGAGAGGAAACATATTAAATGATAAGCAACAAGGAAAATGCAGTACGTCACTCATTAAAGAAAGAGGGGAAAATAGATGAACTCACATTATCCGAACGTGCGATTTGCACCCACTACTCTAGATGCATCAAAGGAGAAAGAGTCTTCATCGTCCTTCTTCATACTTCCATTCGATCCAACGGTTTGGGAAATCTCGGCCTTCAGCTTCTCATGCTTCTCTTTTAAATTTGAAGATTCCACAGCTGCTGCTAAGCTTTGTTTGATTTGTTGCTCCAATGCCACGATTCTATTTTTGGCTGCTGAATCGGGTGTTTTCCCTGCCTTTGCTATCTCCAACTTCAGTAGCTCAATTTTGTCCTTCAGGTCTGTCGAATTGATCACACTTTCAATCCTCACATTAATTTCTCCATTCAATTCTTCGATCTTGTTCTTAACTTCTGAGGGCAAAGTTTGCTCAACTGGCTCTTTTGCTTTTAATTCAACATCCAAACCCAATGACTTGAGGACATCAATAAATTCAAACTCCAACTCTTTCTTCAATTCCACAATTTTCTCCTTCAGGCTCTCATCCAAATCGTCAAATTTAGACACCCCGGAGTTTTCAACCTCAACCCTAAGTGCCACAACCTTCTCCTTAACATCTTCCCGATCCATGATCTCGCTGAATTTCTTGTTAACTTCCTGCTTCAGTTTTGCAGCCTTCTTGTTGCTCTCGGCAAGATCATATGCTTTTGATAATTCCTTCAACATGTCGAGTTTATATTTTAGGTCTTCATAATTAGGAGCTGTCAGCAGCCCCTTGTTGAATTCCTCCCTAAGCTTGTCAAGCTTTGCTTTTAGAGCTGGATGCGGGAGTTGGTTCTGTGCATTTACTTTTGCAAATTCTTCTCGCAATGTGGCAAACCTCTCTTTCAAGCCCAAGGTTTTAACCGCCTCAGAAAATTCAGTATCCACCTCCTTTCTCAGTTTTTCTATCGTCTCAGTCAGAGGCACCAATGGAGGCTCATTAGAAGATTCCTTGGCTTTCAAGATTTGCTGTTTTACCTTTTCAACCTCACCCTCCAAATCTACAACCGGAGTCTTCAAATGGACAGGCTCCTCTTTTGGTTTCATGTTCTTTTTCTTCTTTGGATCTATAGGAATTCCTTCTTGAAACCCACCAATTTTCCGGAACTTCATCATGCGATGCTTTAGTAATGCTTCTGTGTCCAACTTATGGAGCTCCTGAACATAACCGAAGAGATAAGTTAGAATATGATAGCATAAATTTAGTTTTTGTCGAAGAGAAGTCACCTACGTCCATTTCTTTGTTAATTGCATCTTTGATCTGTTGAGAGGTCCATACAGGATCCGCATGTGCGCCGCCTAGCGGCTCCTGTTAAAGGGAAAAAAATTGAATCTTTAGATACCACATTAGCAACACTGAACACTAACAAAAATAAATTGCAGAAATCAGGGAATGTTCTTTCTTGGAATGTCAATGTTTCCAATGAGACAGGGTAAGCTTGGATAAAGAAACAAAGTAAAAAAGTGAATTTGAGTAAAAGAATCTGTATCGGGTTCCTGCCAAAGGCAAAATAATAAAAATTTATGCCAGATTGACAAAATTGAACAAACATTAACAAGAAAATAAATTCATAGCTAGGAATGACCTTTTCTAATATATCAACGATTCCAATGACAAGGATGAGTTTGCTAAAGGAACAAAGGAATATTACTAAGCACACCCCAAAGAACACCGCAGAAATTTTTTAAACAACAATGTCAACAAGCTACCATGTTTCCTCAAGATATCCGCATTATTAAATAAAAGAAACATATAGAAAGCTAAAATGGTAGAATTTGCAAAACATACAGGGATGATGCCATCTGCAATTTGCAGCTTGCACAACTCAGTTGCAGTAATTTTCAGCTTTTCAGCAGCCTGCAGAAAAACGTAAGTTTTAATAGTCTATAATCAACTAATCAATTAAAGATATCTAAAGTAAATGTCGCATGGACCTTTGGAGAAGCTTTAGAACTCTTCCACAAGATTGCTGCACATGCTTCTGGACTAAAATTAAGAAGAAAAGAGAAAACCCGAAAAAACAATAAGTTATTTCGATGCTTAATGGAACATAAAAAGAAAAACAAGCCTGAAATAAATCACTAATCTCCTTATCTATAGAACTCAATATATCTCAGATTAATCTGGATATATGACATGCCTACAGTCTTTGCCTCCTTCCAGGAAAGTGACCCCTTTAGGGATATGTCTTACACAGTTAATATACCTAGTAGGTGTACACCACCACACGAGAATCATCTGGTGACTCAAACAATGAAGAAAAGACGAGCATGTTTCAATTTGAACATCTTCTGCAAGAAACTGAACCAGACAAAACCAAATCCAAATTACCTGGCAACATAGAAAACTGCATTTTCAAGCATTAGTAATTTATTAGCACATCCAATGGCAAGGGCACCACCAGAGCCACCTTCTCCCATGACAATAGAGACAATAGGTACTTTCAGACCGAACATAGTCCGCAAGTTGTGAGCTATGGCTTCACCCTGAATGTTTGTAAAACAAACAAATTAGATCACCCGGTACAAAATCTAAATAAGAACCATGTGGAATTTAAAGCACAACTCTAACATACTTGGCCCAGTTCTTCAGATTTAAGGTCTGCATATGCACCAGGGGTATCGATGAAAGTAACAATTGGGAAACCATGGTGATCTGCATAGTACATCATGCGCAGAGCTTTCCGGTAACTGCATGTTGATAGCGCGTTGCAAATATTAAACTTCGGAAAGCAGATTAAGTTGGACATGAAAGCTAATTTTATTTCTTATCAAATGCACAATTATCTATCATTTTGCGTACCCGTGAGGAGTAGGCATCCCAAAGTTACGCATAATATTCTCCTTCGTATTTCTACCTTTCTGGTGACCCATGAACATATACCTTCTACCATCTATAGTTCCTATACCAGTGACAATAGCAGGATCATCATACCCTGCTCGGTCCCCATGAAGCTCTACAAACTGTACAAGTTAAAATAAAGAAACCATTTACTGTGCAATTATTTCCACCACTTGCAAACCCACTAATGGACTCATTTTTTCAAAAAGGGAAATTAAGGATCAAATAGACAATATGCAGAAAGTCCGTAAGCATGTAAAGAAATCAGTATAAGACCTTATCAGTAATGTTGAACACATGGTCAAGGAAAGTTGGCCTGTTAGGATGTCGTGCAATATTCACGCGTTGTATAGGAGTCAGATTCGTATATAAATCCTTCAAAGCCTGAAATCAAAAGATGTAGGTCCGGAGAAAACATCAGAACCAGAACCGGACAGGAAACAAAATATGTACATTAGCTACTAATTCTCTAACCGAACAAGAACCATGCATTTATTCATCAAACCTGGTTGTATTTATTCTCCAGTGAAATAATTTGATCACTGAAGTCCAGCCCAGTTTCGTTCGCCATCTTCCGCACCTGTTACCAATAAATGTCTCATTAAAACAAAGCTTCCAGAGCATGACAAATTGTCAAACAAACAAATAAACTTAAACCAGCTAGGAGGCTTACATCAATGATCTTCTTTTCGATATCAACAAGTGGCTTCTCGAATGGCAAAGTAACCGGCTTGGGCTTCTCCTTCAGCGGCTTGAAGTGAGAGAGATGAGTGAGCACTCCACCTTTGACATTCGGATCGGGATCCTCAGGCCAGGGGTACTCGTGCTTCTTCACCTTCCTGAGCTTGGCGGCCAACACAACGTTCCTCCTCATGCCCAACCGAACCTTCCCTAAAGCTCTCAACGGAACACCGCTGACGCCATTACTGGAGCTCCGGAAAAGATCCGAAGCGGTACTTGTTCCGGCAAACGCCAGTGGAGAATGAGATATCGAAGCCATTCTCCGAACCCGAAGGCTAATTCCTCCAAGTTACACACTGATCTCGCCAATAAGATCAACGATTCCCAAATCCAGCTCCAAGATTTTCTAGAACAAAAAGTACCAAACCGATCAATTTTCTACGATAGTTTCTGATTCTAATTAGCAGCCCCCCCGCCGAAACAAAATCCACATAATTAAACTTAAAAACTTTAAAAGCGAACTAATTGAGCTGATTTTTCATGATTTCAACGGCAAGATACAAACTTTCTCTCCCCAAACCCAACCTTTCCTCCATTTTCCAGTAATCAAGCAGAAAAAAATAATCGAAAACGAAAAGAGTGAACCAAATATTCAACATGCACCAAACAAAAAACCTAATTCAAGTGTTCCAATCGATAGAGATAGTGAGAAATGAAACAAACGGCTGAAATTTTCTCGGGAAAATCGAACTTTACCGGAAAGTAGCTGATTGGAGATCGCGCAGAGAGAGGATGGTCCGAAAGAGAATGGGGGCGGAGAGAGATGAACGAGTGTTATTATTGGCAATGCGAGGGAGGGGAGAGAGAGAGAGGAGAGAGAAATGGCGCTTCGTGGAGATCGCCAAGGAGAGCGACGCAGTTTCTGATTGGGATTTTCTTAAGAGCCGAGCGTGCGTGTGTGAATTGGGCGATACTTCTTATGACTTCCGAGTTGGGAGCGAGTTGACTCAGTGGGGAGGAGGGAAAGGGCGACCTGGTTCGAGTTAGGAAAACTATAAATAAATAGCCAGCATTTTTCGGTTTGGCCGTTGAGGGGAGGGGAGAGAGGATTCTGAGGCACGTGTGGTTCTGGCTCTTGCGCACGCGACTTGGTGCTCGATGCCGTCGATGTTCAAACTCCTAGGGCTTCACTCCTAAAATTAATTATCTACTTTTTTTTTTTCTTTCTTTTTTTAGTACATCAATATTTTTATACTAAGAGAATGATGAGTTTGGTTAAGCCACACAATAGGTACCTTAATTTAGCATCGAATAACGAGTACATCAATATTTTTACATTAAGAGAATGATGAGTTTGGTTAAGCCACACAATAGGTACCTTAATTTAGTATCAAATTCGTCATTCACAAGATTCGAACTTAAGACTGTCAGACATCTTACTTTCAAATGAAAATGAATCATTAGTGGACGGTGCAATTGATACATGAATGAATCTATTGTGCATTCCTTTTACCTTGGCTCTTGGGGGTGTGGTAATAGTAAATGTGAAGGCGATAGTCAAGATTTCGTATATGTAAAATGGTTTTTCACCCGTTCAAAATAGATGAAAACTAAATATCAATTTCTAAAACGATTGTGATTTTTTTTATAGATGATGCACATTTATCATATTATGTGATCACATATATCCACAATGTGTTAATAAGCTTTTGACTCGTTTGGTAATGCTTCTATAAAGATAAAAGATGTCATCATTTGATATAAAGAGTTAATAAGGTGTTTAGATTATAAAGGCACACTAGTGTTTAGATTCCAATAACAAATAAAATGCATGTTTGATCCTTAATATTCATACAAAGTGTTGCAAATAAGCCTCCAAGAAGTCACATAAGAACCTGACAATCAATGAGAACGCTAAGAGTCCCTCGCGGTAAAATCCGCTTGAATCTAACGACAACATGCTTCTATTCTAATAAAAACATTTTCTCTGCAACGCTATGTGTCTAAAAGTACTTCGTGGGCGAGTATTCTCAAAGCCACCCTAAATAGTGTAAATTAAGACATAAAACAAAGACAAAGAAGATGGAGCAGATATTGCTGGCCCCTCCAAATTCCAAATAAGTAGGAAATGGCGTGACGTGAGTTGAAAATATTTGAACCTCCCTCTCTAATACTTATCATTGTTAGGTTATAAGCTGTTGGTTGGTGGGCGGTGCCATGCTATTGGTGTTAACAAGCATCAAATTTAACCAAACTGCCAACTACGATAGTCAAAGTTTGAGTTTTGACAAAATCTATCTGCGCTTTCACTATAATTAAGGTTACTGATTTGTAAATGATTTTTTATTTTTGATTTTGTTATATTAGAGATTTCGAATCCTGGACGTAGCATACTCTTAATTATTGCCTAACTCAATCTCACCATTAGGCTGTGACTTTAGCAGCTTGATTCCTAACTGGCTTATTGCACTGCACATTGTTGGGCTAGTTGAGATGTGTGTTTCATTGGGCAGTGCTAAGTTTAGCTAATGCGACAACGTATGAGTAGTAATTAGGTTATTGAACTATTAGTTCATACCCCACTTTAGTTATGCATAAAAAAAATGTATTGTACACGTGATGGAAAACGATTAAAAAGCCCAGGCCCAATCTGTTTATAGGTGGGACTGGGCTACCCGCCCGTTGGAAATTAAAAAGCCAAGCCCCAAACTACAAACGGCTTCGTCTCGCAGACTACGACGCCGTTTCAACCCCCGCGCATTTGCTTTATCCGGTCTCAGCCTTCACATCCATCCACGGTCGTCGTCCCTGAGCAGCCTTCTCCATGGCAGAGTCAATTCTCGAGCAGCTACGGAATGGAACTGCTCGGTTCGTGCTCGCCGCCTCCCCTGTCCTTTCAATTTCAACTTCCAATTCTCCGGTGAACCCAACGGCGTCGTTCGGGGACCACAGCCACCGGTTCTTCGCTAGAATTGGACCGCCACTGTTAATTTCCCACTCTATTTTTCATCATTTCGTCGTTTTTAGATTTTCGTTTAATTTTTTTTGACTTCATAAGATTTAAACCCTAAAGTAGGTACCTTTTGGTTTTTACTGAGGCAGAGGATCGTCGGCGATGAAGAAAGTTGAACGGTTTTCGGTTCAGAAAGTTACCGGCGACGGACGCTGTTTATTTCGTGCTCTGGTATTTTGTGATTTGTTTACATTTCAGACTTACAACCAGTAAAAGTAAATTGGCGATATTTTAGACTACTCTAATGTTGGGGGCGGGCGCATTATCCTAAACGGAAAGGGATTTTTTTTGGATTTCTTTTTCGTAATCCACCAAATTAAGAAATTCGTGATATTGAAATTTGATCAAACGGTTGAAGTTATTATAATTTTTGAATTGGCCTCAGCTATTGAGCTCTATCCCTTTCTCTCAAAGTTATAAAATTTATTCAGGTAAAAGGAATGGCTTTGAATAAAGGGGTTCCTCTTAGCCCAAGGCAAGAGAAAGATGATGCAGGTATATGCTGGATTTTTACACAAAAGTTGTCAATTTCAATGTGGATTTCAAGAATTTAGAACTTATCCGATGGACGTCAAGAAAGAAATTGTCGAATTTGTTTGAATTTATTATATCAAAATGCTCGATCGATTGGTTGAAAAGGAGAATGTTTAGGACTGGTATAGGTTGCACTAATGTTTGGTTTAGAATTTTATTCTTATTATTTTTGGTGGCAAACTGGCAATTGAGAGTGACCAAGTAAAGTATTGTGAATTCATAGACGAACTACGGATGGCTGTGAAAGAGGTTATATGCGAAGATGAGGAAGAGCGCCTAAAGTTTGAACCTGCTCTGGTTGCAATCACCGTCGATGAGTCCTTAAAGCGGTAAATCTCAAATCTTTTTTCTTTTTGCTTTTACTGCACAAGCTGTTTCAGATTTTGTTGTTCTGGCAGGTGACTTAGTATGTCGTTATAATGGAAATGGAGTGTGCTATCCACACACTCCGTTTTACTTCTCACACACATCTTGTTAATTACTATCGTTTAATCTTCTTCAATTCATTCGATCCGATGGCCATATTAGAAGGATGTGTGAGAAGTAAAAGGGGTGTGTGAATATCATTCTCCAATGGAAATTAATCTCCTCTATATTTGTAAATGTCTTTCTGCAGTTACTGCCAGCGCATCAATAGACCGGATTTCTGGGGAGGAGAGTCTGAGCTCCTGGTCAGTCAGTTTTCTTGATCAGACTATTTCATTTCTAACACTTTGTTGCCGTGTATGTATTATATAAATAGTATCATTGATTGTCAGCTGTAGATATTATCAATCAGGTTTTGTTTTAGGTGGTATCTGAAGTTATCTAATCATTGTAATTTAGCCTTCAATTAAAGGCTTACAGTCCCCAGTAGGAGATTATCCATATGGAGGGAGTTGATGTTTTAAACCAAATGCTATTTCTCATATTTGTTGCTGTAATTCGTTTCTCGCAGTTGTTTATGTGAATGTTGAGTTCTCTCTCTCTCTCTCTCTCTCTCTCTCTCTCTCTCTCTCTCTCCTGCGCGTTTTGTGTGACCTATCACTCTCTTCAATACTGCAGGTGCTGTCAAAGTTATGTGGGCAGCCAATCACTGTTTACATACCGGAGCATGAGGTATATTTCTCACTTAAAATTCTTATCTTTATTGATGCCGATGTACCTTTTATAGTTTTGGAGATAACTGAAAACTAACTTAAGAAAAGCTCCAAATCATCGACTTGCTAACTATTTGTGCACGGAGCATCTTCATTCATTTCTTTGACATATAATCTTCTGACATTGGCGTCTGGATAGTGTTATAAGGGTGAAGATAGTTGGCATTGCACATTTTCTTACTGTGTGTGTTTATATGTCTATTCTAGCAGCGCGTTTTCTCTTCAATTAATCGGATTGTGACATTTACTGTGTTTTAGTTGTGATCTGTTGGTTCAAATAACTTTCAGCACACAAGTGGTGGACGGGGTTCCGGTTTCATTCCGATTGCAGAATATGGAAGCGAGTTTACTAATGGTTCTAGAAACAAAAAGCCCAGAACGGTTGTGAGACTCCTATACAGTGGCAGGAACCATTATGATCTGCTTGTATGAGAGAGAGAGAGAGAGAGAGAGAGAGAGAGAGAGAGAGAGAGATGCATTTTGTTGTTGTATAACTATCAAGAAAGATTTAGAATTGAATACAAACTGTATTTTTGTTTTAATTTAATAGCTGTGTCTTCTTTTGTCTGCCTTTTTTTCTTTCTTTGACACAAAATTTCGGTTCTTTGACATTTTCGGTTGGGTTACCAAATCGAAACCAGCCCTGTGTACCATATAGCCAAGTCCCTAGTGCTTTGTTTTGAAAGTTCAAAAAGATTTAAAGGCTCAAAACTAAATTAAAATTTAAAGAGGTGAGTGGGAAGAAGGTTATAAAAGTTCAAAAAGCACTGCCAATTTTTTTCCATTTTAGAGGAATGGTAGGAATAATTGTCTAAACGTGCATGAGTAATTGTCATTCGTAAATGTATGTAAATTTCTTATGTGACTACATATTAATAGTTGAGAGTTGTTTATCTGAGCATAACCACATTTATATCATATTATTGACTAAGGTGAAAAAATGGGTTACTGTTGTAAATTATTGCTGATTTTTTTTCTAAAAGCAGTTTTTTGAAAAAGTTGTGGCTAAAATTGTATTTGGCAAATGGAAAAAAGTGTCATTTTTAAAAATTATGAGTCCAAAATAGTCAAAAGCAGAAGCAGCTCTGCATCTACTTCTGAAATTAGCGTTTTTTTTCACAACACAACAACTCCAAACTAGCCCTTAATTATTTACTTTAATTGAATCAAAGCCAACAGAAACCTCTCATGATCCTTTTGGTAAGGATCTTGGGGATCTGTGAATCGTGTCCGTTCATCGTACATTGTATGGTCAGTTTTTGTCAAGTACTATTTGTGATTAATTTTAAATAAAAATATTTAAAATAATTTCTGACCGTACGATATACGATGAACGAATACAATTTACGAATCTTCGGATCCTAACAAAGAGGATCCGGATTCGAATTAAAGTACAAAATACATTGACATATTTGGGTCCTTGAAATGGATTGGATTTAGATCTTCCTTCCCACTTTGAGCAAAAAATAAAAAATACAAAAAGCAGAAAGAAACGAACCTTGTCCTCGGGCGTCTTTACACGTGTCATGCACGTGGTTTCTCACCAAAGCTCTCTTGTCACATGAAACGTTATACTCCCAATTCCATATTATAAAATAAATAAAATAATAAAAATGTAAATAAAACGCAAAATTGGTATTTTTCCTGTCAATTCCTCAATCTTCAATCCCTTTATGCTTTTCTCCCGCAAATCTTCAATCCAATTTCTGCTCAATTCTCAGACACGAAGATTGTGAGAATCTAGGGTTTTTGTAATTTGTAATTTGGGGATTTTTTTGTTTGTGATGGAAGGGGCGAGCAACGGAGGGATGTTGTACCACGAGGTACAAGAGTCGAAGCTCTGCGCCGTGCATTGCGTGAACACGGTGCTGCAGGGTCCCTTTTTCTCCGAATTCGATTTGGCGGCGCTCGCCTCCGATCTCGATCGGAAGGAGCGGCAGATGATGCTCGTCGAGGGCGGCTCACACGCCGGCGATTTCCTCTCCGAGGAGTCTCACAACGTCTCCTTGGACGGCGATTTCAGTATTCAGGTTAGGTCCCAATTCCAATTCTAATCCTCAAATTTCAATTATTTCTTCCGTCTTTAAGCAAAGTTTCGATTTTTCTGTTTGGAGGTATCGACATTGTCTGTTTTAATTTTTCACTGTAACTTAAATTTGCTTTCTTTTTTTACTGGTTTATTGTATAATTTGGAACACTTTCGATAGAGTTTGTCTGTGATTTTATCGTTTGATTCAGTGGTATAGTAATCTTTGTTGCATTGGGTTATTGAGTTTTTGAATTTAACATTTGAGCTAGTTGGAGGGGGGGGGGGGGGTGGGGAAAGTAGTCTTTTTGAAACATTTTGAATATATGATTCTCTGTTTGTTAATTGTTTATGAATGTGGCTCGGTTCGATTTTACAGAAATATGATGCTTTCCATCTGGGTTTTCTTGTCACGGGATTTGTATTAGTTAATTCCATTATTCCACCAGGAGAAAAGCACTGGGATTTGGCTTTACAGAAGATTAATTAGGTGGTTCTTGAACCTTTGTAATGTTATAAAGAGGAGTGGTGTGGTAGTTTTATTCTTTGAGTGCAAGGGAGGGTTTCTGGAATATAACTGGAGCCATGTTGAATTGAGGTTTATCTTGGCTTGGCTTTCCGTGGGACGTAGGCCTTGAATAATTTTTGGCCAAGCAAAACTTGTCACGTGGTTGTTTCATACTAGAGCTGATACTACCGGTTAACTAGCAGTACCAAACAACTTGATCATTGATTACTATGATCAGTTCTTGGCTTCCATGTGTTTGTGTGTGCGGCCATGTGTACCAAAGGACTCGATCACCAATTACTTTTGATTTGTTGTTTACTTGTATGTGTGTGTGCGCGTGCGTGTGGCCACGTGTTTTGTGGTTTAAAATAAAGTTTTTCGTTTTTCGTGGTATTAACTGTCTAGGTTTAAGATGCAATGATGACTCTGTATTGTGCTAATATGCCAGACCTGTATTTTAGTAAGACTAACTTGGATGAAGGGTTTTTCACTTGATTATTCCCCTATGTATGCGTGTCTGTACAAATTGGATATGTATACATATGGGATGTTTTAAATGAGGGATAGAATAATTTACGGGTGTAGTATTGTATGAATGGTGAAGGTGATGTCATTACGATGCTTTAGTGAGTTAAACTGTTAATGCTGAGTGAACATATGCAAATTTCCGTACTGAATTATTCTTTGTTCTTCAGTTTTATTGTTTTTCACTTTGCATGAAAAATTCAAGAGTACCAATACTACTACACTTTACTTTGTCATGGCCTTAACCCTGTGTCTCCCCAGTCACAAATCTCTGGTGGAAAATGTACTTCCTCCAAGGGCATCTTTTTGGTTTTCATGTCGGTTTATTTCACCAATGGAAGCTTGTAAGCGACTTGGTCCTATATACTTAGTGATGATTACGCTTCGACATGTTTTGATACACCCATGGAGAGTACAACTTCCCCCAGGATGAGCAGATTGTGGTTACCGTAATTGGCGGTAAATCGTATGGATATATGACGATGGAAAAGCAAAACAAGCTATTAAATTAGGTTCTTTTATATGGACTTATTTTATATGTTATTATGTTGAAATGGATTTGCCTTCGGGTTTCCTCATTTGCAATATGGTAAACTAAATTTGGAAATATTTTTAGTTCCATAGCATTTTATTTTTCTGGGTGTGATTCCATTCCATACTGAGTTGATATATTAGTAATTTAGCTTTGTACTGAATTTCCTTATCATTTTATGCTGCCAAACAAAGTTAGTGGTTATATACGATACAAGTGTGTAGTTGGTTCTTTTTTGGTTAATTTACTTTTAAGCTTTCATTGTAACAAGAAGTTGCAGTTTCATTATTTTCGATTATGATTATTGCTTCGCAAGAGATTCCAGAATTTCCATGATTTGCAAACCATTGAAGTTTTCATTTGCAGGTTCTACAAAAGGCTTTAGAGGTTTGGGATCTGCAGGTCATCCCCCTTGATTCTCCGGTTGCTGAGCCTGCCCAGATAGATCCTGAGCTTGAAAATGCATTTATCTGTCATTTGCAGGATCATTGGTTTTGTATCCGGAAAGTGAGTGGAGAGTGGTATAATTTCGACAGTCTTTATGCGGCTCCATTGCACCTCTCAAAGTTTTACCTTTCAGCCTATCTGGACACACTAAAAGGCTCGGGTTGGAGCATTTTCCTGGTGAGAGGCAACTTCCCAAAAGAGTGTCCCATCTCATCCTCCGAAGCTTCTAATGGTTATGGGCAGTGGCTTTCACCTGAAGATGCTGAGAGGATAACTAAATCCTGCAACTCCACAAATGCTCAACCTGAAAGAACAAATTTGAATCCACAATCTTCAGCACAATTTCTATCAAATGAGGAAGCAGATTTGCTTTCAGAAATGGAAGATGAGGACTTGAAAGCTGCTATAGCTGCCAGTCTTATGGATTCTACCCCAGCCATTGCCCTTGCTCAAGCCGGAAGCCCACATTATAGCAGCAGAAACCCGCAGGACAGCAACAACAACCCTCAGAACAGCACCCAAAACTCTCAAGACAGCACCGACAACTCTCAGAACAGCACCCAAAACCCTCAAGGCAGCACCGACAACTCTCAGAACAGCACCCAAATCCCTCAAGACAGCACCGACAACTCTCAGAACATTACCGGAACCCCTCAGAACATTACCGGAACCCCTCAGAACATTACTGGCAGCCCTCAGATCAGCACTGGCAACCCTCAGAACGAAAGTTCAGGGAGCCTGGAGAAAATTGATTGAGCAAAGGAAAAGTATATTCTTTCTTAAATTTTATGTTTATGGTTGAGGGCAATGATCCATGTCAGGTTAGACAGTTGATTTACAATCCTTGGCAGCAAAGTGATCGCATTTTGCCGCATATACAGCTCTGTTATACTATATACTTTCGTCAACCCAAATTGTATAAACTTGAAGAAATAACCTCCCAGTTTTTCCATTGGATGATTACAATTTTTTGCATTTTGGTAATGCTTCTTCGAGGCATAAGTCATTGGGGATAAGTTTCATTCACATTTTCTCAAGGGTCTAGTTTTCTTGCTTCTTCTGTTGGGGGTAGTTTTTGAGCGGGAGATTCTTGGCTGTCCTCTAACGATACATTCCTCTCTTTCTATACCGCTCTTCAGGTGACTAGGAGTAGACCAGAGAGAACTAACGTTGACAAGTTTAAACATAATTAAGATAGCTATTTAGTACTACGGTTTAGTAATATTCTTCTTCACTTGTAAGTGAGAGGTTTGATTCTCGCCAAGAGCAAATTTGAACCACATTATTGCTAGTCCATTGTGAGTTTAAGTCTACTTCCTTTCTCTTAGTGTAAAAAAATATTGTTTGTTAAAAAAAAAAACATAATTAAGGTAGCAAACAAGTACTTAATCAATAATTAGGTTAGCTAGTACTCTAATTGAATGTTACTTTCCTTTTTACCCTTGAGATCCCGAGTTTGAATCCTACTCCTCTAATAATAGAGCAACATAATTAAAGATAAATTTGGTAAGAAAGATAAATTTGATAATCCCTTAATTCTTACCAGTGCTATTTACCAAAAATAATCGATAAAAAAAAAAATCTAACGTCGGAGTGATCGTTCGTGGTCACAAAATGGGCCCACAGGAGCCGACCAACGAACCTAAGTGGACGATAATATCCTCGAAATGACAGTAGTACCCTTGAAAAGTTGACGCACCGAAGGGTGAAAATGACAAACAGGCTATTTAGTTTAAGAAAAGCAGTTTCCAGCCAACCTGAGCAGAGCAGCAGTTTGATCTCTCTCTCTCACTCTCTCTCTCTCTCTGTTTTCTGCGTAGATAGTAATTGACCAATTGTTGTATAAATCAAGGAAAAATAAAATCATTTAATAGTTGTACACTTCGGAACAAAAAAAAATAAAATAAAAGAAGCAAGGTATAAAAAAGCAAGAAAAAGCCATGGGACCCATTATTTCTCTTTTACTAAGGATCATCTGAAAACTCAAAGCCAGCATCTTTATTTGTGACTTGGAGATCCAAACTGGAATTCCAGGCTGTATGTTTTTTGGAAAATGGGTTCATCCGAAAGGTTGTTCAACAGGCACAGAACCCTTCACGAGATCCTTGGAGGAAGTCTTGGTAAGTCTGATTTGTTTATCATTCTACTTTAAATTGTGATTAAAATTTTGATTAAATTTGTAATCCGGTATTTTGGAGCTCTCAAAGTTAAGTATAGACTTGATGAATGTAGTTCAATTTCACTTTGATATCTGGTGTTGTACTGTATGCAATTGAGATTGCATTATTCATTAGGTGTGCCGGTTTTATCTCAAAAGGCCTCGGTGTAATTCAGGGAGAGATGAGAATGATCTCTCCCCGACACGGGATCGTTTGCATTTGATCCACAATTGCTTACAAAGTTTTGATCTAGATGGGATCTGATTTTGTGGTTTTTACAGTTGCAGATGTGATTCTGTGGAGGCAGAAGAATGTGACTTTGAGGATACTATTAGTAACTCTATTTGTTTGGCTGGTGTTTGAGAAGTCTGGTTACACTCTGCTGTCACTTGCATCAAGTGTTCTTCTCCTCCTCGTGACAACTCTCTTTCTCTGGGCTAAATCCGCCGCCATTCTTAACCGGTAAACGCAAAAAGTTGTTGCTTCTTGATTTGAACCGAGCTTCTTTTCCTGAATTGTAACATTTATGTAGTTAAATCGGTCGATTATTTGTTCAGTTCATGTAAACTCATCGTTGTTCATCGAAAACAACTGAACCCCAAACAGGTTTCGTTATAGGAAAAGCACAAAACATCCTGGTTTGTAGCATGTTTTTTTCCTCCAGATGTTTCGTGTTTTGCTGATTTTATCGGAACACTGTCTTAGATTTTGGAATGGCTGGCATATGTTTATGTGACAACGTTGCCACTCTCAATTCACGTTCCCTACTTTGTAAACAGACCAGCTCCTCCCCTGCCTGAATTGCATTTATCGGAAGAAATGGCAAACGAAATGGCATCTTTCATCCGCATTGGTTTAAATGCATTGCTCTCGGGTTTCCAAAATATTTCTCTGGGAAAGGACTCAAGATTGTTCTTCAAAGTAGCTACATCCCTCTTGGTGATCTACTTTGTTGGCGGCTTGACTGATTTCCTTACTTTGAGCTACACCAGTAAGTTTAAAGCTTCATTTCCATTGGATTGAAGCCATCACCAGATTCAAATGTCGTAATTTTAGTCAGTTGATCCATGTTTTTGTTTCCATATGTGGCAGGTCTTGTGATTGTTCTAACAATTCCCGCGCTCTACGAGAAATGCGAAGATTATGTGGACAACTATGTCATGATGGGGTACAGGAAGTTGCTGCAGTTGTATGTTAAACTAGATTATGAGTATGTAAACAGATATCAAAACGAGGATTTGGAGAAGAAGAAACTAAGTTGATTTCTCCTCTCCTTTCGGGTTAAGGTCACGAGGGTGCCAAGGCGAAGTGTCGAGTGAGGTTTGATTTTTTTTCTTTTTTCGAAACTATATAAAATACCCCTTTTCGCTTTCTTCCCCAAAGTTTTAATTTTTGAGCCTTGCAAGACAATTTAGGTTTGAGTGAAGTTGCAAGGAGATAGATAGTATCTGAGAGAAATTGTGGAAAATGTCCAGTCAAGGTACCATGAGCTTTTGTAATCTGATGCTGAGTTTTATACCAGGAGTTGAGTCTTACATGTATCCTGAGTTTCATTTCGACTCGAACAAAATATCAAGGAAATACATCAAAGTTCTCTGAACATATGAAAGATATTTCCTTTTAGATACTACAAAAACCTTTTGTTCGCTCAAAAATCACATCTTCGAATCTCAATCTCAATCTCAGGTTGATATGTGGTTGGTGAGTCAATCACATCACAAAGCTTCTTCACTGATTGAGTGGTGAAGAATTTCCAACTGACATGGAAGCGCTGCAACCTGTTATGACCACGGTCAAGCAAGTATCTATCAAAAGAACTCATCAGTCTCGCACGATACTGGTTGGTGTTTGTTCGTAGCCTCCAATCTGAATCAAAATCCACCACCGGAACTGATAGATGAAATTGTCTGCATCTTTTGGACACAGCACCAACTCGAGTGAGGTCTTCGAAATTGAGGAAGGAAAGAATATGATGAGCAACTTCATCCGGAAGAACACTAAATCTGTGTATCAACTTTCAGAACAAAGTCTTCCACGTTGACAACTTGGAAATATCCGGAGCTTACGCTTGCTCGCCATGATAGTGACTGTTGAAGGCAGTGGTCGGAGCTACTAGAGATAATACTCCCACTGAAACAAACAACTGCAACAACTTATTAAGACAAGCTTTTGTTCATAAACTCATTCAAACACATAATCTGCCTCAACATCCAGAATTTTCGTATAAAAACCCTCATAGATTTTTTTATAAGTTTTTGAGATCGATTGATTTTTCTATTTTTGGGTATATTTCAAGTTAAATTAATGCAAGTTGCCTTGCTAGACAGTTTGTCTGAAGCAAATTGCAAGGAGATATTACCAGAGAAGAATCCTGTCAATTAATGTAATGCAACATGAGAGCTGCAATCCAATCTTGAGTTTTAATTTCTACTCGTGCAAACTGTTAAAGACATTCTAATGTTTTTTTTTATTTAAAAATATATAAACATTCATCCTTTTCGATCCCAAAGAAACCTCTTGTTTGCTAAAAAATTGAACTTTGAGTCGCTATCGAAGATCTCAGAGTCACTATCCCAGATTTCAATATATCAGGTCCCCAATACGAAACGCAGGATGCCCGACCACCAAATTTGTAAATCTTGTGTGGATCCTGCCGAATGAGAACCGAGGCAGTGGAAATCATCTTGCTCCTACTCACCATCCCAGCAACTTTCGATGGAGCGTCATCATCCCGATGAACAATGACCATTTTCTTCAAATTTTGAGCATGCTCGAGAATATATCTTGCAAACTCGATTTCATTAGAGCCATAGGAATTTTCTATGCTTACCTCCTTAAGCTGATGAATGAAAGCAAGGTTTTGCTGTTCCCAGTATTCATTACCAAAGTGACTTGCCTGAAAACATAAAAACAAATGAATTTGTTGTGCCAAAAAGAAAAAGCAAATTAAAACATAACCCCATTGCACCAGAAGAAGGATGTACGGTAGCACACTGCTGAACCTCTATATTGATGATCAGTAGATGTTACATTACACACTAAGTGCTGATTTGTCAAACATGTCGCATGAAAATCACATAAATTTAACATCAAACTCAAAAATTATAATCATATCTCATTTTAAGACCCACAAAACACAATTTGAGAATTTTTTTTATTTGTCTTAACTTATATCTTTACACTGTAGTGAAGCTAGTGCAGAGATTATATAAGTTTCACTTAGGATTTTACTTGGAGATAAGTGATGACTATGTTGAGTTTCTGGATATTGATAGCAGTTTCAGTGTTGGCTTTTTCAAACTAGCTTGTCTTATGGGCAATAGCACTACAGTCTAACGATATTCTTCTCTAACTTGTAAGTGGGATGTCTCAAGTTTGACTTACTTGGACTGCGAGTTCAATACCTAATTATTATGATTGCCTAATTGTGTGACTTACCCCAAATCCTCACTACATAAAAAAATAGGAACATAAAAAGAAACTAGCTAACCCTTTTGCTGTAATTTGATCTAGGGTTAAATTTTGAGTTTTCATTCTTTTAATAGCAGGACTTTCTTAAGAAATTGTTGGGTTTACATAAAGCTACCCTAATTATAAGAAAAACTTAGCACGAGAAAAATGTGTTTCGTGTGCATGTGAGGGAGATTAATAGGCAACATAGACTTTCACTTACTGTTCTCGGAATCAAGTTCCGACAGGTAGTCTTTATGCACAAAATATTCAGATTAGGCATTCTCCTAAGAAGAGAGACCACTGCAGGAACAAGCTTGTTATTCAAGCTCTCACAATGTATACTCAAGTTACGAATACTATCCAATATTAGTGTTGGCGTGGAGCCTTCCTTGTACAGAGCCTGCAAGTTTTTCCACAAAAAAAAAATCTGAACTAGTGAGAAAGAGCACAAAAATTATCACAATTTAGATTAATATAATCATTAATTGTCAAAAAAATAATTTCAAATGCTTTGTAGGTTCCTTCATTGGACAGAAAAAACAAAAATACACACACACACACACACACACACACACACACACACACAGACATATATACATAGATGGAAGTAAGAATTCACATTTCCCCAGTAAGTCTCACATATATTCACAACAAATATGCCATCACAATAAGAATGCAATCTCCATAATCGAAAAGAGAAAACTTACAAGTCACAAGATTATGTATAGTTTTTTTTTTTTAAATTTATTTTTATTTACAAAAAGGTCAGAAGGATATGTGAACTTTACCTTAACGGTTTTCGCGTGTATAATAAGAACTTTTGCCGAGCATACACTGCAAAGGACCTCAACTACTTTGCCAATCTCATTTTTCTGAGGCTTTAAACAAATCTCAACTCTTTCCAAACTCTTCAATTTTCCCAGATGTTGGCTATTTCTTAAATTGCCGACCCATTTCAGATTTTTAAGATTGGGAGCAAAAATCTTCAATGATGTGCTGCTTTTTAAGGTTGTTGGTACATAGCAACCACTCCATGCCATAACTATATTTTCAAGTTTCTCACCAGATATACTGAGATGGACGTCACCATAATGGAAAAAAGAAAAGGATTCCAAAGACGAACTTTCAATGGAGATATTTTGTATGCCTTTGATAGAACTTAGAAGTAACTCCTTGAGGCATTTGCAGCAGCATGAGATCCATTTGAAAAGACTCTCATCTACTATTTTAACAAAACTCAATGATAAGTAACGCAGATTACTAGAAAAGTATAGAGACGGCGCTTCAACAACAACCTGTGACCCGAATATATTCATGGACACCGATAGAGAGCGCAAGGACTGAGAATGCAAGATGGAAGATGGCAACGAAAACGTACTAGTAACAGGGTGTACGATAAATAGATCAAGTTCTTCAACATTACACCTCACTGCAGTACGAATCCAGTTGAGTACCACTTGAGAAAGATCATCAGAAACTTTCTTCTCTTCTTCGCTTGTAGAGAATCTCAAGCCGATGCGGACTCGTTGCATCCTGTTATGTCCACGAAAATGCAAGTATCTATCAAAAGAAGTCACCAGCCTCGCTAAATCCACTTGTTTTACATCTTTCCACCACACTGTACCAAAATCCACTACTGGAACTGAGAGATGAAATTGTCTGCATCTTTTGGACAGAGCACCCACTCGAGTGAGGTCTCTGAAATTAAGCAAGGAAAGAATATGATGAGCAACTTCGTCCGGAAGATCACTAAATCTGTCTACTCCACTTTCAGAGGAAATTCCTTCAGCTTCACAACCAACAGATGCCGGGGGTATATGATTGTGTCTCATGATAATCCTTTCCTGTAACCAACATTTGCAACAATTTAAAAAATACCTAATTAAGTTCCCACAGAGGCATTCTATCAAACACTTTCCCGGCACTACCACTATCAACAAATTTCAGAAAACCCCAAGCGAAATCAACATGCTTTTGGTAACGAAAAGCGTACAATTAGAGAGAAATTCGAAATTGAAACCGAAGTTGAAAATCGAACCTTTCAGAAAATCGGATGTTCTGCACACAAATCACTTACAGGTGGTATGGTAGTAGCTGAATCACTTCTTCTTCGGCTATGGAGTCGTCAATGAGCCGGGGCGTGGTTCTGTTTGCTTATGCCTGTAAATAGGCGCCTGAAGTTTATTGTGTTCTAAAATATTATTTTAGATGTTTTTAAAAGTGTTTAAAATCCTAGTGTAATTAATTAAAAGATTTTAAAGAATTTTAAAATTTATTCAAATTTAAGTGTAGTCAATTAAAGAATTTTAAAACATTCAAATCTAAGTATATTAAAAAAATTAAGATTTTGGAAGGTTTCTGTAAGTTGTGGATTTTGTAGAATTTGAGAGCAAGAAGTATATATATCGAAGACTAAAAGGAATCCAACCTCACCCGTAGGATTCAAATCATTTTTCCATTTGGGCAGTCTTCAAATATCTACCAATCTCAGCCTAACCACCATATACTTTGGTGGAATATATTATTATGACCCTTAGACCTTAATAGGCATTTATGACTATTGAAGGACATGATCGATCTAGAATTTTGGTTAATACTACTCTCTCGCCATTCTAAATTTTACTGTCTGTGGTACTACAAGCACTATTGAAGTACCACAACATACATTTGTGGCAAAAGGGCAGTCGGTGGTGATGGTTGTTGGTGGTGTAGTGCTCAAAAGCTCACCAAAGTTATGTTGATCAATCAATTGAGAAAGAGATAGAGCTGTGGTTGTGTGAAAGGGGACCCGAAAAGGGAGGGGATAAAGTGGCTATCGAGTACAGTAGGGCAAGGGGAAAGATTTTTCCTTTTTATTTTTTCAATAAAAAAATTATATGAAAATCCACCAAAATCTACAAACTAAATCCATTCAAATTTTTTTAAATCTATAAGAATTTTGTAGGAGTCTTAAATCCTCCTAAATTCTATCAAATCTATCACTTTTAAAATTCTTTAAAATCTTAGCTTGACTACACCCCCAGTATATTCGGTATATTTAAGTTTGCTTTAGGATATTTTGCAAGTTATAATGCTGATCATGTTGAAAATTTCATGTAATGGAACATGGTATCTCTTTTTGTTAATTCTATTGATTTAGCCTTGTCTATGAATATACCATAGTTTGAACATTCATTTCATTATATTCAAGTGTGCAAACTGTACAGTTTTTTTTTTCCAAAAATTAACGAAAGGGAAAAGTCAAGTACCATTTGTGATGGTTTACTTGAGTTTGATGCCAAATCGTTTTAATAATAGTTGAAGAGTTGATATCACTGCAAAATTAGCAACATAGGGGTTTTTTATTTTTATTTTAATTTTATATATATAGAGAAATGAGAGAAAAAGGGTGAAAAAAGCATGTGGAGAATTTGATTTGACAAAAATACTCTCAACTTAACGGAGTTTTTTAATGGAAAGACCAAAATGATGGATGATAGACAATCTCAGGGACTACTTTTATTGATTTTAAATCTCAGAGACAAAAGTTATGCGTTATGCAAATTTTAGGAAAAATTTTAGCTAAAAAAAACCTTTTATAAAATTCTACATAAATCTAGGTGTATTTAGTTAGTATGTGATATCAAAAAAATTTAGAGGGTTAGACTTTAGGAAATCAGGTCTTTTCTCTTTTGTCCTTAAGTTTTACCACTTCAGTTACACCTTCCTATGCGGACACACCAGCTCCTCCCTTGCCTAAATTGCAATTAACAGAACAAATCTGATGAGCAACTTCATCCGGAAGATCACTAAATTGCCGATGCCCGAAACTTACTGTTGCGAGTTGCAACCCATGATAGTGACCGTTGAAGGCGTTGCGCGGAGATACTAGGGAAAATCGTTCTCAGCAACCGGCTGTTACAACAACTTATCATAACTAGCTCACTATACACACACACAAAAGTGACATTGACAAATATTTGATAAAATTCTCATCAAACATACAGTGGGTGATGGCTGAGTTGGTTACTTCTTCGGCAAGCAATGGATGAAATTTTTTGAAAGGTGTGACTCATTGGAGTAGATCTCTTCGCACATATCGCCATACATACACCCACACCAAATATAGCCAGCCTCTAATAGTTGAGCATATTGAAAAACAAATACAAATTGGAAGGATTCTGAGCATCTATATTTAGACTTTCTGCATCTACCCTTATTTCTCTAAGCTATTGTAAAAATCGTTACATTTTAGTCTTTGTTCAGGAGAACTTTTGATTTTATTTTTACTTTCCTAAAACTAAACTTAATTGTAGCTGGCGTGTAAAGTTTTAAGGCATTAGATTGATCTAATGGCTTAGATACAGCAAAATGCAGGTAAATGAACAAAGTCTAATGGTAGAGGCTTAGGATCTCAAATTGGAATTACCAACATATAGCCCCAAGGTTTATTGACCCACTGACTCAATTCATTCTACTAGTTCTATTTGTCGACCGACCCTGGTCACATTAACTACAATAACTTTATTTGTCTGTTTGATAATTATTTTGATACGATTTTAATAGACTTTAAAATCAGGGTGTAGTCAATTACAGTTTTAAAAGAGGATTTTAAATTTTTTAGAAATCACAGTGTAGTCAAAGTAGAATTTAAGATGATTTTAACGAATACATCCAAATCCAAGGATAGTCAATTAAGATTTTAAAGAATACATCTAAATCCAGTTTTAGTGAGAATGCAAAAGATTTGGTAGGATTTGAATGGGAGAGGGATTTTGATGGATTTGAAGGTGGATGGTATACATACCAAATGCTATGAAGAATCCCACCATCTCCCATCTGATTTCTTTTCACGCCCTCAAACAGAAAAGAACCTCCCAACCCCCTTCATCTTCATCTTCATCTTCATCCATACCTTCCTCTTCGGAACACATCCCATCGTCTTCATTCTCATCTTTCATGGATTTTTTTTTTTCAAATTGTACTTGTAAACAACTATTGGGTTCTGGCAAGTTCCAATCCCTAATTCTAAATAAAATCTTGTTCTCCAGGATATATTCAAGAACTCACAAATAAAATTCTAAATTAATAAAAAAAATCCATTCTAATCCCTAATTAACTATTGGGTTATGGCCAGTTCTAATCCCCGTTGCCAGTTCTAATCTTGGCATATTGGTGAAAAAAGGGAATTAGGACACTACAACAGCAGCCACCATTTTTTCCAAGGTGAAGTGACTCACCCTAAACCCTAATCCCTTATATTGGCAAGTTCAAATCTTTCCACAGAGGACGCCCCACCAGTCTCATGCTCTCCCAGGCAAGTACTTCTGCTGCCTGCGTCGTTTGGTGTGCAGTAGGCCATGAAAGCAGTTTAATCTCAGCCATAAGATTTTATTAAAAATTATCTAATAGCTCTGTGTCTAATTTCTAATTTTTTTCAAAATATTACGAAATCCATGAAAGATGTCTATACAAATTTATAGAAATCTATAATATAATTCATAAAAATCTATCAAAATCCATATGCAATTTTAGAGTCTATTAAAATCCTTTGAAATCTGCCACCTAAAAAAGTACATTAAAATTCTCTGAAATCTAAATTGACTACACTCTCTAAATTTTTGGTTTCATTATCTACTAGTACCATAATTTAATGGTATCCCTCTACACTTGTAAGTGAGATTTATAACGTATTATATTTGTGTTGAATTTGATAGTGAGTTAGTGGTTGGTCAATTGTGTGACATAACCCAATTTTTCCTCCCTTTAAAATAGAATATCTTTGTATATATAAAAAACTGGTTTTCTGTTTTTATATTTAAGATATAAAGAAGGAATGTGAGGGAAATGATGGATGAGAAGTGAAATATGAGAGAAATGACAAAAGAAGAAATAAGAGCTCTTGATTTCTTTAGGGGTCCCAAATTATTAATTTGTGTGCCTTGCAAGACAATTTAGGTTTGGGTGACGCAAATGGAGGCAGATTGTCTGCCCTGGGATGGTGTGCTCTCCATACCTTCTTATTTGCACAATCACAGCTAAGCCACATCAACATTTTATATTCCTATTACTTTTTATTTTATTATTTCTATAAAAAAAATCAATATAAAATGTTGACGTAACTTAACCGTGACCGAACAAAATAAGAAAGCATTGGAAGGGCACCAAAATAGGAGAGCAGACAATCTGCCTCTGATGCAAATTGCAAAAAGGTATTATAAAGAAATATTGCATAAATGTCCTGTCAACGTAATGTACCATGACAAGGCATACATAATGTTTTTTTTCTTTTCTTTAAATATCAAACGTTCTTCCTTTTATATCTCAAAAAATCCTTTGCTTGCTCAATAAGTTGAGATCTCCGAATTGCAATATGAGCTATCAAAACACCATGAAAAGAGATTGTGTCGGTGTCGTCTAGGTCCACCGAATGCCAACTGAAGTAGTGGAAATAATGTTGCTCCTACACACCATCCCAACAACTTTTGTTGGAGAGTTTTGATTACGAAGAAGAATACCTATGTTCTTCAAATTTTGAGCATGCTCGAGAATATACTTTATAAACTCCATTTCATTAGACCCATAGGAAGTCTCCATGCTTACCTCCTTCAGCTGGTGAATGAAAGCAAGGTTTTGCAGTTTCCAGTACTCATTACCAAAGCCACTTGCCTAAAAGCATAAAAACTAATTATTTCAAAATCACCAAATAAATTCATATAACTTGCCATTTTTTCACGACAATTTTTGTGAGCTGTTTGACCCAACTATTCTATAAATTCACCAACTTTATATGTTATTGTCCCAACCCCCTCTAAAAGGAAATGTGAAAATATGCAAGTCACACGCAGTATTCCAAAACTAATACCATTATACGCCCCAAGGGTTTACGCATTCAGTGCTGGTTTGACATGTTTAATGAAAAACAGAGAAACTTGATATCAAGCTAACAAATTATATTTATATCTATTTGAAGAACCACAAAACCCAATTTGAGAGGCTGTTATTTGACTTGTTTTAACTTATTTCCTTACACTATAATGAATCTAGTGAGAGATTAATATACGTTTCATTTAGGATATTTTAGTTGGAGATAAGTGATTACTATATTGAGTTTTTGGATATTTGATGGTAGTTTCATAGTTGTAGTCTTATGGCAACTAGCACTACGGTTTTGCAATATTCTTCTCTAACTTGTAAGTGAGACCTCTCAAATTTGACTTACTTGGAATGCGAGTTCAATACCTAATTATTAAGGCCACCAACAACAACAAAAAAAACTAGCTAACCCTTTTGCTGTCATTTAATCTAGTTTAAATTTCGAGTTTTCATTCTTTTAATAGGATGGAATTCTAAAGAAATTTTTGGCTTGTAAAGTTGTAATAAAGCCGCCCTAATTTATAAGCAAATGATTCTACAAATTAGCACAAGAATGTGTCGTGCGCGAGAGGGAGATGAATACTGAATAGGCAACATAGACTTTCACTTACTGTTTCGGGAGCCAACTTCTCACAGCTAGTCTTTATGCACAAAATATTCAGATTAGGCATTCTCCTAAGAAGAGAGACCACAGCAGGAACAAGCTTGTTATTCAAACTCTCACAATGTATGCTCAAGTTCCGAATTTTATCCCATATTCGTGTTGGCTTGGAGCCTTCCTGGTAGAGACCCTGCAAGTTTTTCCATAAATTCAAATGCTTTTTAAGTTCCTTCATCGGACACAACTTGCGTGTAAATAAGAACTTACATTTCCCAGTAAGTCTCACAAATATCACAAGTATGCCATCATAATAAGAACGCAATCTCCATGATTGGAAGGGGAAAACTCTGTCGTGAGATTATTTATACTGTTTTTACGAAAAACGTCTGGAGAATAGAATGAACTTTTACCTTAATGGTCTTCTCATTCATATTAATAACTTCTGAAATTGCACCAAAATCCATTTCCGGAGCTGATAGATGAATTTGTCTGCATCTTTTGGACAGAGCACCCACTCGAGTGAAGTCTTTGAAATTGAGGAAGGAAAGAATATGATGAGCAACTTCCTCCGGAAGATCACTAAATCTGTCTATTCCACTTTCAGAGGAAGTTCCTTCAGCTTGACAGCTAGTAGATGCCCGGAGCTTACGCTTGCACCCCATCGCAGTGACTCCTCCTTTCCTGCAACCAACAATTGCAACATTATATCAAAACTACACACCCAAGAAACTTTTGCAGCCCCTGTAACAGGATGCCCTTGCCAAATACCTAATTAAATTCTCATAGAGGCATTCTGTCAAACACTTTCCAGGCACTACCACAATCAACTAAATTTCAGGAAACCCGAGAAATCAACAAGCCCGCCAGATTTTCGAAAATCAAAAGCGTAAAATTAGACAGAAATCCTAATTGAAATAAGAGTTTTTGGAAAAATCGTACATTCTGCAAACGAATCACTTACAGGCGGTAGTGGCTGAATCAATTCTTCTTCGCCAATCAAGTCCCGCAGGAAGAGTAAATAGATGAGAGTAATACGTAAGATACAAGGAACTCCCTCGAGGGTTTAGGGTTAACAATCCTTATATTATTATTTTTGCCTTTTTACATAATTATGTTTTCTCATGGGCTGGGCTTTTACAACCATTGCGGGCCAAGCCTAAATGAGCATGCGGCAAAAATATTCAAATTTTAATAAGAACTCCTCAAATTTTGGTTTTGAAAAGTCTATCAATTTGAAATTAAAAGAAGAAATTTCATACAAAAGTGTTAGGTTTTAGCTTTTGAGATGGTTATTACTTTTGTACACATTTGTACATAATTAGATTTGTTTTTTGGAACTTTCAGCTTACGTTTTGACAACATGTATTAATGTTTTTACTCGTTTACCGACCTTATCAGAAATTTATCTTAGATCATAGAAAACTTAGGACACGTTAGTAAGCATGCATTTTGTTAGTTGCACCTTCCTATGTGAAAACACCATCTCCCTCCATGCCTGAACTGCAGTTATCAGAAGAAATGGTTCACGAAATTGCATTTTTGTTCGAATTCATGTAAATTCTTTGATCTTGGTTTCCCGAGACATGTATGCGTGCGAGAACCCAAGATTGTTCTTCAAAGTAGCTGCATACCTCTTGGCGATCTAATCTGTTGATCGTTGGTGTCATGATCGATATCCATACTTTGAGCTACACCGGTAAGTTAAAAGTATCATTTCAATGGTTTACGCTTAATTTCTCGAAGCAGATTAAGAACGCCACCAGATTCAAATGCTGTATGAGAGAAATATCAAGGAAATATTACCAGAGAAACATCCTGTCAATTAATGTCATGCAACATGTGATGAGAGTTGCTGCAATCTAATCTTGGTTCGATTTCAAACGCTGATTCTTCGACATCAAAATAGCTATGTGAGATCCCCGGACCCCAGAGAGTGTAGATGTAGTCTAGGTCCTGCCGAATGTGAACTGAAGCATTGGAAATCATCTTGCTCCTACTCATCATCCCAGCAACTTTTGATGGAGCATTTTCATCACGATGAACAATGACCATTTTCTTCAAATTTTGAGCACGCTCGAGAATATACCTTTCAAACTCGATTTCATTAGACCCATAGGAATTCTCTATGCTTACCTCCTTGAGCTGGTGAATGAAAGCAAGGTTTTGCAGTTTCCAGTATTCATTACCAATGTGACTTGCCTGTAGACTTACAACAAATTAATTCAAAATCACCAAATAAATGCAAAATAATTAAAAACAAATGAACTTTTTTGTGTGACTGTTTAACCCAACTATTCCATAAATTCACCAACTTTATATGTTATTGACCCAACCCCCTCTAAAAGGAAATGTAAAAATATGTAAGTTACACGCAATATATTCCAAAACTAACACCATTATACGCCTGAAGGGTTTTACGGTAGCACACTGCCAAACCTTTATAATGATTTTCGGTAGAATGTTAGATTACGCATGTAGTGCTTGGTTTGTCAAACATGTTTTATGAAAAATAAATAAATTTGAAATCAAGCTCAAAAATTATATTCATATCTCATTTGAAGACCCACAAAACACAATTTGAGAGGCTATTATTTGATTTGTTTTAACTTATTTCCTTACAACATAATGAACATAGAGAGAGATTAATATTTGTTTCATAAAGGATTTTTAGTTCAAGATAAATCATGACTGTGTTGAGTTTCTGGATATTTGATGGCAGTTTCATAGTTGTAATCTTATGCCAACTAGCACTACAGTCTAGCAAAATTCTTCTCTAACTTGTAAGTGGGGTTTCTCAAAACTGACTTACTTGGAAAACGAGTTCAATACCTAATTATTATGGCCGCTAGTACTATGGTCTAGCAATACCCCACCCACTGACAATAAATCGCTACATAAAAGGAAACTAGCTAACCCTTTTGCCGTCATTTAATCTAGGTTAAATTTTGTGTTTTCATTCTTTTAATGGGGGGGGGGGGGGGGGGGGGGGGGTGGTGTTCTTAAGATATGTTTGGGTGTAAATAATGCCACCCTAATTTATATGAAAAAGATTCTACAAATTAGCACAAGAAAAATGCGTGTCGTGTGCGTGAGCGGGAGATTAATATGCAACATAGACTTTCACTTACTGTTCTGGAAGTCAACTTCCCACAGCGAGTCTTTGAAGTCTTTATGCACAAAATATTCAGATTAGGCATTCTCCTAAGAAGAGAGACGCCAGTGCAGGAACAAGCTTGTTATTCAAGCTCTCACTATGTATACTCAAGTTCCAAATATTATCCAATATTAGTGTTGGCGTGGAGCCTTCCTTGTACAGAGCCTGCAAGTTTTTCCCAAAAAAAATAAAAATAAAATAAATCTTAATTAGAGAGAAAGCACTAGAATTATCACAATCTAGAATAATATAATCACTAATTTGTCAAAAAATCACTAATTTGGCTCACAACTATCACAAGAAGTATGCCATCACAATTAGAATGCAATCTCCATAATTGAAAAGTGAAATCTCTCTAGTCATTAGATTATTTATATCGTTTTATGAAAAACGTCGGGAGAATAGAGTGAACTTTACCTTAATGGTCTTCCCGTTTATAACAAGAACTTTTGCCAAGCATATACTGCAAAGAACCTCCAATACTTTGTCACACTTGTTTTTGGGAGGCTCTAATAAAATCTCAACTTCTTCCAAACTCTCTAAACGTCCCAGACTTTGGCTGTTCCTCAATTCGCCTCTCCATTTCAAAGTTTTAAGATTTGGAGCAAAAATCTTCAATGATGTGTTGCTATTTGTGCTTTCTCTGCTCGCAAATACATCATAACCACCCCAGTACATATCTATCTTTTCAAGTTTCTGACCCGATATGGTAAGATGGATGTCACCGCGATTGAAAATATAAAAGGTAACCAAAGACGAACTTTCAATGTAGATATTTTGTATACCATCTATAGAAATAAGACGTAATTCCTGAAGGCATTTGCAGCAACACGAGATGCATTTGAAAATCCTCTCGTCCACTATTTTAACAGAATTCAATGATAAGTAACGCAGATTACTAGAAAAGGATAGACACGGAGCTTCAACAACCACCGAAATGAATGTATTCAAGGACGCCGAAAGAGAGCGCAAAGATTGAGAATGGGAGATGAAAGATGGCAACGACAACGTACTGGTACTTACACTGTGTGAGAAATAGAGATCAAGCTCCTCAACATTACACCTTACTGCATTACGAATCCACTTGATTGCTCGAGAATGGTCATCAATTCCGGAGCTTAAGCTTCCGCCCCGTCATAGTGACTCCTAAAGGCGGTGGTCGGAGCTACAAGAGATAAACAGGATGCCGTTGCCAAATACGTAATTAAATTCTCACAGAGGCATTTATCAAACACTTTCCAGGCACTACCACAATCTCCAAGCGAAATCAACAAGCCCACCAGATATTTCGAAAAGCAAAGGGTACAATTAGACAGAAATCAAACTTGAAATCAGAGTCTTTGGAAAAATCTAATGTTCCGCAAACAAATCACTTACAATCAAAATTCAATCCCCTCCTCCCTTTAGGACGGCGGCGGGTGTTGAAATTTGGTATTGAAGGTTAGGAAAGCCGATAAGCGGTGGATTCTGCGGCTGTATTTGTAGCACATCCACGTCGCACGTGCCCGACAGAGCGCGGAGGCCAGTACCCTTCGCTCACCTGTCGACCTTGGAGACCATATCCATGGAGTCCGATCTCAAATAGAGAGTCGAATCCGACGGTTACAAAACCTACGGTGTCCAAAGAAAATAATTTTTTCGCTTTTTGGTAATTGTATACGATAAACTGTGATTTGATTTCTTCACTATTACTCCACTTGAAATTAATTCATGAACTATTTTTTTGGTAAATTAACCCTTTAAACTATTTGAAATAAGCCAATTGACGATAGATTTTATTCACAATTTCATCAAATTCAAAAGAAAATTAGTTTTTCCTTCATTAATTCTTACTTGTCAACTATAACCAATAATGTAACTATGACATGTAAAAACAAAATAATATGTAATGGCAACGTGAGATGGTCCATTATGTAAACATTTGGTTTTTTTATGTTTTCTCATTACGTTATATATTTTTGAATTATTTTATGTCAATGTGTCAAAATTTTATTGGTTGTTATAACTGACAAGTAATAATTATTAGTGATGAAATGACTAATTTTCCCTTAAATTTGACAGAATTGCTTCTGCAATCGAACGGAAAGAGGTTAAATGACTGATTTTCAATAGTTATGGACATTAATTTACTAAAAAAAAATTTTTTGGGGGTCAGTTTAACTAGGGTGAGAGTTCAGAGGGTCAAACCGTAATTTACCATTTTATGTATAACAGAATCAAGAGCAGTAAAATTCATATAGAAGCCCTCGCTCAGTGAGATACAACTTTATTATTGTTGTTGTTAGTAATTTATATAGCAGCTCTCGCTTAGTTGGATAAGAATTTATTATTGTTGTTGTTTGTAATTTTATATGGTTTAAAAGTTTTTTTTATATAAAATAAATTAATAAGTGTCTATAGATGAAATTTAAGTTTACAAAGAATCACTTTTGTTATAAAATAAAAAAAAAGGCTTATTAATTGAAATGCCCTTTTGAAACTATCATTTAGTCTCATTTTACCTCTAAAACTAGTTTTGTCTCATTTTATTCTTGAAAGTAACATTTTCAACTCTTTTGTTCTCACTTCACCCCATCCGTTAGACTTATAATATTCATGGCCATTTTAGATATTTTATTTTTTACACATCTATTTATCTGTGGCCTACACACTAAACCAATCTCAATTCCATTTTCGACAACTCTAAAACCCATGAGTTTTGAGCCTTTTTAAAAATAATTATTCAATCAACATAAATTTTTCAAGCAATAATGTGAATTTTTTTATTGCAAACCATGAACATTTGCTTCAGTTCTACTCATTTTAATAGAACTCAAATTTTAGTTTCTAACCCTACCCTAACTTGCTTTGGGTCAAATATGAGTTTTAACCCAAAACTCATTTATGAGGCAAATTTGGGTCAGATTCTCCCTGAGTTAGTGAGCCGAGTCACTATATATGTGTATTTTTTTTAGTTTTATATTGCTAAATTCATTGAATCTAATGGCTAAGATATAATATCATCAAATCCAACAGTAATAAAAAAGATGTGACAGTTCAAATTTAAATCCAAAGACTTAAAATAATTAAAAACAATTATTTCATGTGTTTTATATTCTTTCATAGTGTTCCACGAGTTTCATGGTGTCAGTTTAGTGATTTTTTAATATTTATTGAAGTCTAAATATTTTTAAGTTAAAATGTTTATGAAATTAAATTATAATAGTCTACATATTTTTTTTGGGTAAATTACACCAAACCCTCTCAGGTTTGAGGTCTATTACAATCTCATACAACATCTTTAAAACATTTCACTTTTATACATTCAATATCATTTTATTTCAAAATAACACCTCCGTTAGATTTTCCCTCCATTTGTCTGTTAAATGCTGACGTGGCTGCCACATTTTATGCTGATGTGGCTGCCACGTGGCAAAAAAAATAATTTTTTATACATTAACAATATTATAATATTAAGCCTAATTTAAATATATTAAAAAAATAAATAAAAAAAACTGACTAAAACCCGAAACCCAGTTCCCTCCCTCCTTCCCTCTCTTATCCTCCTACAACTCCCAAAACCCAGTTCCCTCCCCCTTCCCCCCTCCTATCCTCCTACAACTCCCAAAACCCAGTTCCCTCCCCCCTTCCCCCCACCCCACCCACTCCACCCGCATCCCACACCCCAGAACACCCCCGCACCCCCGCCCATCCACCCGTGACCCTCCCTGCGCACCCCCAACCCGCGACCTTCCCTTTCTCTTCTCCCCGCAACCCCAAACCCATATCCCCATCTTCATCTTCTTCCCTGCAACCTAGAAAGAAAATAAAGAAAAAGGGGAAAAAAAGTCTGGTGACGGTCGGATCTCCCCATCTTCATCTTCTTCCCCCAACCCCCTACCTGCAACCCATAAAAGGAAAAAAAAAAAGAAACAGAAAAAAATACCTAGATCCCATCTCACCATCACGGGTTCGTGGAATAGGGGGTGTGTAGAGGAGAGTGGGGGGGGGGTGTGTAGAGAAGGAAAGAGGGTGGGTGAGGAGGGAGGAAGGGTCGCAGGTTGGGGGGTACGCAGGAAGGGTCACGGGTGGAGGGGCGGGGGTGTTATGGGGTGGGCGATGCGAGTGGAGTGGGTGGGGTGGGGGGAAGGGGGGAACTGGGTTTTGGGAGTTGCAGGAGGATAGGAGGGGGGAAGGGGGGAGGGAACTGGGTTTCAGATTTTAGTCATTTTTTTAAATATATTTAAATTAGGTTTAATATTATAATATAAATTTTTTTTTGCCACATGGCAGCCACGTCAGCATTTAACAGACTAATGGATGAAAAATCTAATGGATGGTGTTATTTTGAAATAAAATGATATTGAATGTATGAAAGTGAAATGTTTTAAAGATATTGTATGTGATTGTAATAGACCTCACACCTGAGGAGTTTTGTGTAATTTACCCTTTTTTTAACAAAAAGTTACTTTAAGAAGAAAAAAAATGATTTTAAATTTATTTTTTAATAATCTCAAGCTAAAAATTTAACACACAGTGGTTGGAGATGGTCTTAGATGATTTTATTTTATTTTATTTTATTTTTTTGGCTTTGGACGTGATAGCTTAAAGGATTCTTTGCGATTATATATTGTGCAACTAATCTAAGATTTTTTTTAATGGGTGAAACTTATAGTTAGGCCAATTTCGATTAGAACAATATCTTGAAGTAGATGATCATGTTTCCTTTTGTGGTAACGAGTATTTTTCAAGTGCAAAGTTTCGAGCCAAGACATAAATTCATTGCAAGTGAAATGACTCTTAAGAACAAAATTATAACCCTGATTTCAATATTATTAATTTTTGTGCCTTGCTAGACAAAATAGGTTTGGGTGAAGCAAATTGCAAGGACATATACGAGAAAAATATCCTGTCAATTAACGTGATGCAACATGAGAGTTGTAATCGAATCTTGAGTATGATTCCAGAAGCCAGTTCTTAGTTGCATCTTGAGTTTGATTTCTACTCATGCAAACTGTTAAAACTTAAAAAACGTACGAAATGTTTTTGTATTTACCAAAAAAAAAAAAAAAAAAAAAAAATCAAACATTCTTCCTTCTAAGTTCCGAAAAAACCTCTAGTTTGCTAAGTCACTGTCTAAGATCTCATAGTCACTATCCCAGATTTCAATATATCAGGTCCCGAATACGAAATATAAGATCCCGGACCGCAAATTCTGTAAATCCTGTGTGGATCCTGCCGGATGAGAATGGAAGCACTGGAAATCATTTTGCTCCTACTCAACATCCCAGCAACTTTTGATGGCGCATCATCGTCACGATGAACAATGACCATTTTCTTCAAATTTTGAGCACGCTCAAGAATATATCTTGCAAACTCGATTTCATTAGATCCATAGGAATTCTCTATGCTTACCTCCTTAAGCTGATGAATGAAAGCAAGGTTTTGCAGTTTCCAGTATTCATTACCAAAGTGACTTGCCTGAAAACATAAAAGCAAATGAATTTGTTGTACAAAAAAAAAAGGAAAATTATTTCAAATTACCAAATAGAAACATAAATCTAAATTCATCTTTTGACGATAATTTTTGGGTGCCTCTGTTTAACCCAACTATTCCACTATTCCATAAACTCACCAAACTTAAGTTGATCTAAACCCCCTCCAAAAAGGAACGTAAAAATATGCAAGTACACGCAATATAATCCACAACTAAGCCATTACACCCGAAGAAGGATGTACGGTACCACACTGCCAAACCTCTATACTGATGATCAGTACATGTTACATCCCACATTAAGTGCTAATTTGTCAACCATGTCTTATGAAAATCAAATAAATTTAACCTCAAACTAAAAAATTGTATTCATATCTCATTTGAAGACCCACAAAATACAATTTGAGATTGAGAGTATATTTAATTGTCTTAACTTATTTCTTTACACTGTAGTAAAGCTAGGGCAGATCTTATACAAGCTTGTCTTATAAGTGATGACTAAGTTGAGTTTCTGGATATTGATAACAATTTCAGAGTTGTCTTTTTCAAACTAGCTTGTCTTATGGCCAATACCACTAAGGTCTAGACATATTCTTCTCTAACTTGTAAGTGGGATGTCTAAAGTTTGACTTACTTGGATTGCAAGTTCAATACCTAATTATTATGATTGCCCAATTGTGTGATTTACCCCAAATCCTCACTACATAAAAAAAAGTAGCTAACCCTTTTGCTGTAATTTACTCTAAGTTTAAATTTTGACTTTCCATTCTTTTAATAGGAGGGTTTTCTTAAGAAATTGTAGGGTTTCACTTGCTGTCATTTACCCCAAAAAGAAAAAATATATATATATATATAAGAAAATGATTCTACAAATTAGCACAAGAAAAATGTGTGTCGTGTGCATGAGAGGGAGATTAATAGGCAACATAGACTTTCACTTACTGTTCTGGGAGCCAAATTCTCATAGAACATACATTGCAAACTCAATTTCATTAGACCCATAGGACATCTCAATGCTTACCTCCTTAAGCTGATGAATGAAAACAAGGTTTTGCAGGTTCCAGTATTCATTACTGGAGAGACTTGCCTAAACACATAAAAACAAATTAATTCAAAATCACCAAATAAATACAAAGTAATTAAAAAACAAATTTACTTTTGTTTGTCTCTGTTTAACCCAACTATTCCACAAATTCACCAAGTTTACATGTTACTGACCCAACCCCCCCTAAAAGGAAATGTAAAAACATGCAAGTTACACCAATATATTACAAAATTAACTATTATGCATACTTAAAATATATCATTACATAAAAAAATGAAAAAAAACTAGCTATCCCTTTTGCTGTCATTTAATCTAGGTTAAATTTTGATTTTTCATTGTCTTAATAGGAGGATTTTCTTAAGAAATCATTAGGTTTAAATAAAGTCTCCCTAATTTATTAGCAAATGATTCTAAAATTAGAACAAGAAAAATGTGTGCCGTATGCGTGAGAGGGAGATCAATAGGCAACATTGGCTTTCACTTACTTTTTCTGGAGTCAAATTCTCACATCTAGTCTTTATGCACAAAAAATTCAGGTTCGGCATTCGCCTAAGAAGAGAGACCATTGCAGGAACAAGCCTGTTATTCAAGCTCTCACAATGTATACTCAAGTTTAAAATATTATCCAATATTAGTGTTGTCGTGGAACCTTCCTTGTACAGAGCCTGCAAGTTTTCAAGAAAAAATCTTAATTAGATAGAGAGAACACAAGAATTATCACAATCTTGATTAACACGATCATTAATTTGTCAAAAAATTAAAGTCTAATGCTGTGTAAGTTATACTTCATCTCACAAATATCACATCAAATATACCATCACAATAAGAATGCAATCTCCATGATTGAAAAGTGAAAACACTCTCAAGAGTCAATTCACAAGATTATTTATAGTGTTTTAACGAAAAACGTCCAGAGAATAAGCAAACTTTACCTTAATGGTCTCCTCGTTTATAGTAATAACTTTTGCCGAACATATACTGCAAAGAACCTCCAATACTTTGTCAAACTCATTTTTCAGAGGCTCTAAGAAAATCTCAACTTCTTCCAAACTCTTTAAATTTCCCAGACTTTGGCTATTCCTCAATTCGCCTTTCCATTTCAAAGTTTTAAGATTTGGAGCAAAAATCTTCAATGATGTGTTGCTAATTGTGCTTTTTCTGCTCGTAGATGCATCGTAACCACCCCAGCGCATATCTATATATTCAAGTTTCTGACCCGATATACTAAGATGTATGTCACCACACTCGAAAACATGAAAGTTAACCAAAGACGAACTTTCAATGGAGATACTTGGTATACCGTTGATATAAAAAAGACGTAATTCCTTAAGGCACTTGCAGCAGCATGAGATCCATTTGAAGACCCTGTCGTCTACTATTCTAACAGAGCTCAATGATAAGTAATGGAGATTACTAGAAAAGGATAGAGACGGCGCTTCAACAACCTCCAAAATGCTTACACCTGAGGACACCGATAAATAGCGCAAAGATTGCGAATGGAAGATGAAAGATGGCAACGAGAACGTACTAGCAACACGGTGTGAGAAATAGAGATCGAGCTCCTCAACATTACACCTTACTGCATTACGAATCCACTTGAGTACTCGAGAATGGTCATCAGAAACTCTCTTCGTTGTTTCACTTTTACAGACACTCAAGCAGATGCAGACTCGCTGCATCCTGTTATGACCACGATCGAGCAAGTACCGATCAAAAGAAGTCATCATCCTCGCTAAATCCACTTTTTTTATGCCCGTCCGCTCATCTGTACCAAAATTCACCACCGGAACCGAGAGACGAAATTGTTTGCATCTTTTGGATACGGCACCCACTCGAGTGAGGTCTTTGAAATTGAGGAAGGAAAGAATACGATGAACAACTTCCTCCGGAAGATCATTAAATCCGTCCATTCCACTTTCAGAGCAAGTTCCTTCAGATTCACAACTTGTAGATGCCTGGAGCTTACGCTTGCGGGCCATCGTAGTGACTCCTCAAGGCGGTGGTCGGATCCGATAGAGAAAAATCGGATGCCCTTCCCAAACACCTAATCAAATTCTCACAGAGGCATATCATCAAACACTTTCCAGGCACTAGGACAATCAACTAATTTCACAAAACCCCCAGCGAAATCAACATGCTTTTGGCAACGAAAAGAGTAGAATTTGACAGAAATTCGAAGTTGAAATCCAAGTTTTCAGAGAATCGGATGTTCTGCAAACAGCCGAATCATTTCTTCTTCGGCAATGGAGTCGTCAATGAGCCGGGCCGTGGTTCTCTTCGCTTACGCTAAGAGATATACATTAGATTTATGAAGTTGAACAAAAATAGAATTTAGTGAGTTATATACTTTTCTTTTCTTTTTCAAATTTAATTGTTCTTATTTTCTTGTTAGTTTGGAATTTAGGCCTAATCCATTAAAATTAGAATTTCTTGAAAAATTTTATTTGAATTCATGTAACTTCTTTTTATACCCAATTTAAATTTAAATTGTTAATTATCTATTAAACCCTACCATTACTTCTTGTTTATCCTATATTTATTCTGGCTAAAATCTTAATAGGTCTTAGTGTAGAACTGTAAATAATATCGTTTGTTTCATAAAAATGAAAAAACTTAAATTGGAGAAAAAGATCCAAAGAAAATGAGTCATAGGAGAGTGAGAAAGAGATGGGAAGAGATAAAGAGAAGGATAAGAGAGATGAAGAGAGCGAACCATAAGAGAGTGGGAGAAAAACGAAGAAAAAAAAAGAGAGATAGATAGATCAGGAGTGAGAGAGAGAGAGAGAGAAAAAAAAAAGTGAGTTTAAATTTAAAAATTCTAAAAACTCGTAATAGATTATTTTCTTAAGTTAATCTTGAATTCAGTTTTTTAAAATGATTCTACTAACAAGTTTTTAAGGCTTAAAACTTAAAAAGTGTTTTTGAGTTAAAAAAAAAAGTTGAATTCAACTAGAGTACCAACTAGGCCCTTAGCTTTTTAATTGGATTATTAAAAATTAGACATTGGATCGAAATATGATACCAAACATGCACTTAATTATTCCAAACCTTATAATATTAATTTTTAGCTTTTGAGATGGATTATTACTTTTGTATACATTTGTGCATATTTAGATTTGTTTTTATGAACTTTCAGCCTGTGTTTTGCCAACATGTCTTCTTCGTGAGAAGCTTTGACAAGGTCAGCTCTCACACCGGGTCAAGTGAGACTAACTTGAAGGCGATTATGAGAAAAACATAATACGTCTTGATTTTGTTGGAATTTTTTATTCTCAACGTATTTCAGTGTTTTACTGACTTTATCAAAAACTTATCGTCGATCATGGAAAACTTAGAACACGTTATTAAGCATGCATTTTGTTGGTTGCAACTTCCTATGTGAAACACAACAGCTCCCCCCATGCTTGAATTGCAGTTATCAGAAGAAATGGTACACAAAACTGCAACTTTCATTTGCATTCATGTAAATTCTTTGATCTCGGTTTCTCGAGATATTTCTGTGTGTGAGAACCCAGGATTGTTCTTCAAAGTAGCTGCGTACCTGTTGGTGATCCAATCTGTTGACTGTTGGTGGCATGGTTGATTTCCATGCTTTGAACCACACCAGTAAGTTCAGAGTATCATTTCAATGGTGTTACGCTTAATTTCTCGAAGCGGATTAAGAACATCACCAGATTCAACTGCTGTATGAGAGAAATGTAAAGGAGATATTACCAGAGAAATATCCTGTCAATTAATTTCATGCAGCATCCGAGATCTCTTAGTGACTGTGAAATTTTTTGTTTCACTGTGCACATTTGCTTTAAATGACTTTTTTGGTTTGGGAAGTATTTTTGAATAAAATAGCTTTATGGTATAATGATTTTGTTGTAATGGATATTTTTTAATTATAAAGTTTCAAGCCAATACATGAATGTCTTGCAAGTAAAATGACTTTACGAACAAATGTAACCCTTATTTTCGTTGATACAATGATTTTATTGCTCAGAAATTTTTTATTGGTTGAATAATTTATTTTTAAAAAATGTGCCCAAAATTTATGCGTTGAATTAGAGTTGTCAAATATAAAATTAAAATTTGTTTAGTGTGTAAGCTAGAGGCAAATAAATGCGTAAAATTTAAAATGTCTAAAATACCTTTAAATTTAACAGTCCATTAACGGAATTGGGTAAAGTGAGACAAAAGAGTTGAAAACGTCAGTTTCAAAGGGCAAAGTGAGACAAAATCAATTTCGAAAGTAAACTAAGACTCAATGGCAGTTTCAAGGACATTTCAACTAATAAGCCTTAATTTTTTGGAAAACTAATGAAAATAACTTGAAAACTTTGAATTTTAACAATAAGGACAAAATAAAAGGTAAAGTAAACAGTACCACGATTAACTTTTTAGTGTAAAAATGTGATTTTTCGTTAAAGTAAACAGTATCTAGAGTTTTTCGTTACAGTTTCTTTAATTTTTTGGCCACTGCAAAAAGCCATCTTCATTAATTTCAACTGGTGCAAACTATTGAATAAAAAAGGAACAAAAAGTAAAAACCTGAGCCAGGGAAAAACAATACTCAGAGAGAACCTTGGACCAATAATACCACCAAGCAACGAGTTCCAGGGAGGGAACAAAGGAGGAAAATTACAATTAATCTTTTCTAGACTTGGCCATCACCAGCCATCATGGGGTGGTCATGCTTCCAGATCTAGCCCTGTCCATCTCATCCCGTATCGCCTTGATAAAACTTGCGTTTCAGTTGTGACATGTGAGGTGGGGGTGGAGGCGGCGGAGGAAGTGACATGAGCTGTGCTGCTAAAACACCTTTGCCGTCCCTGGGATCCATAGTATTACCACCCTGCACGTGTTTCATTGCCGTGTTGGAGAATTGAAGGGCATACCCCCAGGATTCCGTCCATATTCTCCTTGATAAAATGCAGCTTGTCCTTGAGGCTCTGCAGAGTTAGAGAAGCTATCTGCATTTCCTTGACCCCCTGCTGTAGCTTCAAAATGAACACCAGCTTGTCCTGCATTCCAAGACTGTGGATAACTAGCCGGAAAGTTCATGTTACCTACTGAACCAGGGGCGAAACCCAGTAACGACCCCTGTTCTGGTCCAACATCTGGGGCGGAATCCTGTCGTGCCATCTCATAGGGAGCACCATAAACTTGTTGGGATCCATCAACGAGAAAGGGAAAGCCAAATGGAAGAGGCATCCGCACTTGATTGGAATTAACAGGAATTGCATAATTAGGGGGTGGAATGGAATGCATGGGTGGATATTCAGAAAAGGGAGTCTCAGATAAAATTCCTTGCTGCTTATCGGAAAATTGGCCAGATTCCTGCATTGGGGCACCCATTGAATCATAGCTTTGTTGAGGGAAGAGACTGCTGGGAGCAGGCCTATCAAAGCCTGGGGGGCGACTGGGGTCTGGAGGGTTATTCTGGATTTGCCCAAAATCTGGGGCTGGGTTTGGCTGCATGACTGGCCTTGGAAGTGATTGTTCTCTAGTCTGTTGAAGCCGAGCTTTGTCCTCACGATCATAGAGCTGAGAATTTGAACCAGGAGAAACTAATGGCCTTGGTGGAGCACGAGCGGTGGATTCAGATACTGTACATTGTTTGGAATTCCGAGATTCTGATTCATTTCCATCCATTTTGCCTGCATTTGGCTGAAGAAGATAAGCATGGTTCACAAGGATATGAGATTCAAATTCATCCCTCTTCAGAAAAGATTTCAGACAGTGAGGGGCTGCACAAATAAAGATCCCCTCCATCATTTTGATTGTCTGAATCTTCTGGATGCGTTCATCGCAACTGTGCAACATAAATCATGAAAGTTAGATGTTCAAATCACTCATCAACTAATTCCAATACTCGGTGGTAATCAATGATTTATTGATGCAAATTTAGGTGAGCACTCTTCTAAATAATAGAAGTACACATGCAAAAGTCAAAATGTTTGTTGGGTGTTATGCCAAAATTCTACACAAGCCCAAGAAAATCCTTCCACTCCTTCACTGGGCGAAAGAAAAGGAACAAGTTTGTAGATAACAGATTGATGCACTAGTCTGAGCATGTTTAGTTAAGAAAGCTTACAGATAGCATATGGAGTAACTCCTAGCACAATCCAGACAAAAAGCATGCTCACAGGGGCGCTGCAAGAACACATGCTAGTTAATATCATGCAATTTCAACACTTGACTTCTAGTATAAATTTCCAGAGTTTCCAAAGGCAAAATATATGAAGCTAAAATAACACCAAGACATGAAATTTAAAAGTAAAAGCAACCAAAACATGTGGAAAAACAGGTTTATTCGGTCCATACCAGGCGTCCATAGATAGCAATTGGAAAATCACAGCTAACACAAAAGTGGACCCGTTCTCCAAGCTGGCGACGGGACCTGCGGCCTACATTCTTGACAAGAGTAGTGGTGGTTACAGCACCAATGCCCTTTCCCACAGGAAGATCAGCAAGTACAAGGTGGTCAGGGCATGCAACGGTCACAGTCTCTGATGGCAAGTGTTTTGCCCCTGCAGCACCCTCTGTTGGTGTAAGACTCTTAAGCCGGATCAGCATCTTTCACCCTACTATTACCCTCATCCTTGGATGTATAAAGTTTGCGACTTACTATAGCACGCTTAAAATTTCTAACTTCAGACTACAATTACAAGACCAAATATCTTCTCCTCCTGTAGATGAATCGAAAATGACGAGTCCTCATGACGGGGTTATTCAAATGAGTGTATTACGCATTTACATATGGATGAGAAATGATGTATAACTAAGGATGCATTTGTCCGGAGTCGAAAAATAAAACTAGATTGACAAGAATTTGGTTTGATATTAGTGTTTTTATTTCTCACTTGTATGACTAAAATTAAGGAAATTCTGGAAGATTGATACAAATAGACACGAGAAGGCGCAAAGACTATAGTTCTATCCACAAACCTAGACAAGCGATACTCGAATCTAAAGGGAAGCAGCCACAGGCCCACAAGGTATTTCTAAGTTCCAAGAACCAAACACAGAAACCACACTGGCAGAATGTCACCCAACAAAACGAAGGTTAACCCGAAAAAATTCTCAACTCCGATAAACTAAGCTAAAAGGTTCAGGTGCCACAAAAACAATAACACCAACATGCTGAATGTTCACATGTTCTCTTCAGACACTGTATCAAGCAGGAAATAAACTAAGCAGGTGAACCTAAAAATTGTAATTTGCAGCATAAAATCTCTGTTTGATTCCATGGAATCCAATTCCGAATGCGACAATTTGGGGTTATAGCCAACGAAGTTGGCATTGCATTCCAAATGTGCCCAATTAATACACAAATCTGAACCAAATGTCTTTGGACTGATCATGGGAAGCAAATACACTAACCGGAAATTCGTCCTTACGATGTCGTCGGCGATCGCAACCATCGAGCAGCCAAGTCTGAAAAGGGTAAATGATTTTCAGTTACCGCCGCAAGCCCTAATAAAATCCGATGGAAATTAATTAGATTAAGGAAAACGGCAATTAAGGAGTAACTGAGCTAAATTGGGAGAAAATCGACGGAAGAAGAAGAAGGAATTCTGAAATTTTGTCAAATGGCGGGTGGATTTCGGCTGACATTTGGAACACGAAGAAGAAGAAGGGAACTGGTTTCCTGGAGGAGGTCTCACGTGATTACGTAATTGTAATGATGAAACTTTTTTTCCCATGCAAATGAAATTGGGGAAAACGAATTTGAGGTCTCGGATGCAAGAGTAAATGCGTTCGCGATAATAATGTGATTTAAATTTGTTTTTGACGAAACTCGAAAGTAAGACTTTTCACTTTAAAAGTGAAGAGGAACGCTATTAAACCGTAGTACTAAATGACAATTTTTTTTGTTTCTTTTTACTATTAAAAAATCATAAGAGAACATATAAATCTAAAAAAAAATAAACAAAACGTGGAACTGGACTAGTTTGGAATATGAAATTCAATTTCTCATGTTGGAGGAATTGAAAAATAGCATTAAGAATATCAAAACCAAAAGTCATGAGTACGACGAGAGAGAAATGATTGTCCAGAAAACGAATGATCATTATTTGTAAAACTTGATAGTTTCGAATACAGTGTTTTCCTTGGGAGGAAGAGGAACCTTCTCCTCAGTTAGCAAAAAAATGCCATTAAAACGTTTAATCTAGGCCTTATTATTCTCTAAAACAACTATCAGTTGCTGCAGATGCTACTACCCCTGCCAAAATCCCACATTGTCCGCGATCCTCGTTAAGCTCACGATGACTCTATATTTCTCACAACCTTCTTAACCTGCCACGAGAATCAAAAGTTGAGAAAGCAATTCAGGATAGTTACGGAAGACGATCAAGAAATCTAAAGATTAACTGGCTACAAAACTGTTTTCCGAATACATAGCTGCATTAGCATGCTGCAGTTCCCGCAGCTATTGACACGGGAGTAGAAAGTGCGTGCACAGACTAAAAGAAGAAATGGTGATATTCAGGAAAGGGAAGGAGTTGCAAAATGTACCTGCTCAAGGGTTAGAAACATGATGACATTCCACGATCCTAGCCGTCCAAAGTTTGGGATGAAGCCCTTGTAAAAGGCCAAAGGTCCCTGTAAAACATTGAAATTGAATGCTGTTAATAACCATTATTTTTAATGAGTACGTTCAATTAACAGAGAGGTCCGTCATATGATAAACAAAAGTACAACTCTGACTAGCTTTAGATTCTACATCTCACGATTCTCACCCACAAGCTAATTTGCATTATCTCTGAATTTAAATACACTAATACTTGATTTGCATAACTTCTTAACTTATTAATGCAATTTTAAGGTGTAAATTAAGAATGTGCTAGAAGGTATTGGAAGAAATTAATTCGTACATCATTCTTCAGAGTTTTGAGGAAACAATCAAGCGTGTTTTTGTAAGCAGAATCTCCCATCATCCTTGACTTAACCTGAGAAAAAGATGAACAATAAAAAATAAATTAAACATGAGGTTGCATGATGCAATGAGAATAAAAATGCAGCTCAACCGGTACATGAAAATAGGTAAACCATTTTGACAAAAAGAAGAGAACGACCACTTATTGATTCCATGCGTAGCTAAAAAGTACATGAATCAACTAGTGCATAATAAATGCGTTAACATTGCAGAGACAAGACTAATTTACATCTTTAATTGATCAGAGCTTGAAAAAGATCATCAATTCACATGCTGCCAGAGCATGTAAGCAAACATAGTATGTGCTAGATACCACAAATACTTAACTAGAGACCAATCAGATAGATTTCAAATGTGAATGTAAATATGTTACCACATCAACTGGTGAGCCAATACAGACAGCAAAGAAACCAGCCCCCAGACCAGAAAGAAGATGAGTGACAACATTATCCGAAAACCCTGGAAGTTTCAGAAGTGTCTGCATTGAATGTATACCCATTAGAAAAGTGTAAAGAGTGCTGCTCCAAATGAACAAAATAAGACTGTTTGTGATCTCACCTCCTTCACTTGATCATAACTGGCTAGTTCGGCAGCATTAATGATAGAATTACGTGCAATGTTGGGTCCGATCCCAGTCCAGAGTGCCCCAACTCCCTCCTAATTTTTCAGATGTGACCCAAATTTAAAAAGTCAGAAAGAAAAAAAAAAAAAAAATTGAATGTCATCCACTGCTTTTTATCTTAAATTTCCAGGATAGATGCTCAACCTGTCTCACAATGGTGGAATACGCATTCAGTGATCCCGAATAGCGCCTTGGTGCACCAGGTGGTAATTTTCCTTCAGCTTGAAGTCTAACTTTCACAAGATCAGTTGGATTTGCCACTGTGATTGCTAGAGCACCTATTTTTTATTATCAAAAAAGCAAGTTTGAAAAATCAAATATAAATCCAAAATTAAGAAGGACCCACTTATATATCAAAAAAGCCATCTAAGAGTGTTTAGTCTAATGGTCAGGCCCTTGGCAGCAAACCAAGAGGTCTGGGGTTCAACACCTCTTAAGGTACCCACCTAGCAATTGCTAGAGTTTCTTGCCTCCCAAATGTTGTGGGGTCAGGCGGGGGGCCTAGTGATTAGTCGGGTCAAAGATCCGGAGACACTAGTTTCAAAAAAAAAAAAAAAAAAAAATATATATATATATATATATCAAAAAAGCCAACATACAGGATCTTACTGCCTATCTTTCCATCTTAGAAAGAAAAAAGATTAAACCAACTATGAACTTCCAACCAAACTACAATATGACACCACTAGGATACTACAGATAGTAATGCAGATACAGCGCAAAAGACTACTTTTATTCCACAAAACCAGTAGAAACGAAGGCAAATCGAAAAGCAACCACAACCATGCTTACCAGTTGTTAAGGCAGCAAGTATTTTCTTTGTTAACGGAACATCACCAACAAAGTCACTACCTCCACAATAGAAGGACTTGATCTGTAAAGCACACAATTTATATGTATTAGACATCAGAAAGCACAGATATTGTATACACTAAAAAGAAAATTTCACAATAAGTTTGCGTTTTCTAAAAACAAGAATCGGGACGTACAGGATCATACAACCCAATTCTTAAACCTCCATATAGGCATTGACGATGCAATCCAGGTATAATGCCTTTCCAGAGTGCCGTCAGACCTTCTTCCCTGGCTATGGTAGCAACTGTACCCAGCATACCCCTGTATTTAGGTAAGACCACTCCATCACCTGCAACAGCTTTCTTCTGGAGCTGAAGCCTGACTTTAGCCGTGTCCAACGGAATAGTACAAATCTGCACCAAGTTAATCAAAAGAAAGTCAAACTTAAGAGACTCTTCGAAACAAACATTTGGAAGACATCACAATCGATTGTCTCCTCATACTCAATTGTGTGTAACACAAAAAACTCACCCAGATAGCTAAAAATGTTAATTATCAACACATTATACAACAAATGCAAAACAACATCATCTTTTTCAAAATTTTAAGCACATTTTCTGGGTACAACCAAAAACCCAGATAGCAGAATCATGAACTCAACATATCCGATACGCCAATATAAAATTCATCACAATCCAACACATGAGTTGCATATCTCGTTTGCCTATTGATATTAAAAAAATAAAAAATAAAAAATAAAAAACAGCCCACAGCATCCAAACACAAAAATCCGAATCGATTCAATTTCGCATAGAAAATAACGTGATCACTGATCAGAGTTCATTTGATTGATTACCTCAGCAAAACAGGCGGAGAAGGCGCTGCTTGCAAAAATTCCGGCGAAAGAAATGTCGGATTTGGACTTGCTATCGGCCACCATGGCTGAGATGATTGAAACAAAAACGATGGCTGACAGAAGCAGATGCGATTAGGGTTTTAGTAGATGAATGGGAACCCAAATTGCCCAATTGGGTTTCGCTGGAATGGGATTCCCGGGAAAAGCGAATCCCCAATCGGAGGTTTTGCAATTGGGTTTTTGCCTCTACGAATTAAGAAGCGCTCTTCTGCTTCTCCATGTCATTTCTCACTGCTTTTATTAACGCCTTCGCCGCTTTTCCCACCATTTCGCTTTTGGAATCTCTGCGGGTGCTTATTCGCGAATTTACTGCACTCGCGGTACTTTTACGAATTGGGTTTTGCCACGTGTTGTGATTTTGGGCATAAGGGTCATTTCGCAGTCGCTAGTCTGGAAGTCGGCGATGTGGGCTGCTTCTATTGGTGTAGAATTTGGTGGAGTAATTAAAGGCCTTACGGTTGTTATGAAAAGGAAACTTTCATGTAACTAGTGACATCAAATACACAAATATATTAAATAGTTAGGATAATTTTTAACACGTGGAAAATATTTAATTGACCGGTGACGTTATTAGAAGAAAAGTGCTATTTAGACACTTATTTTTACTTTTTACATATTTTTATTAATTTTTTGTCATTGATCTTTTTCAATTTATTTGATCTGACAACTGAAAATTAAAAGATATGTGTAACAAGTTAAAATTGGTGTGTGAATAACACTAGCTTGTTAGAATTATGCATTGGTCTGAAGAGAGAACCTCTCTTTATTATTTTATTTTTTTAACAAATGATATTATCTACACTAGGTGGGAGGAGTACGCTAAGCCTCACAACAAGGCTAGCAGCAATGTGGTTAAAATTCGTCTTTATCCAATAAATAAATATTAGATAATGCTAGGGAGATCAAAATTTTAAACCAAATGATGTGCATATTAATGATTATCTTATTACTTAAGTATTGATTAATGTACTTATTTTCTATTAGTGACTTATCATGTAGTTTACAAATTGAATTTAAAATTTTAATCTTCCTAACATTATTCAATATTTATTTATTAGCCTGAATTTTGAGGGCGATTAATTAAGGCAAATACAGATAAGTTTTAGAGTTGGCTATCTGAATGAGTGAACCAGATAACGATTTTTAAGGGTATTTTTCCAATCATGGTGGACTAATTAAAACATGATCAATTAAACTAATAGTATATTAATGAGATTGACACATGGTTGTTGAGTAAACAATTCTTGTGGCATGGCCTGGTTATGAATTTTTTTCTTTAAAAGTGAGACTGTTATCCTCTTTTTATGAGGGCCTGAAAGATTCATAGAAGTATTTCAGCTTTTTCATGGTCACAAGTATGACTTTCACACCAGCAACGGATTTCGAACCCAAAACCTCCACGCATGTTTTGCAATGGTTGAAAGAAGCCTCACAGTCCACTCTTTACCACCGAACTACCAGCATGTGATTATTAATGACAATTATTTGGAAATTGTTAAATAAAAAAATGCTAAATAAATCATCTTTTTAGTCTATTTTTTTATCACGAATCCAAACAGTGGTTTCTCTAACACGACTCCTGCTCAATTGATAACTTTAAGAAAACAGTGAATTGAAAGGCATAAGATAAGAATATAAATGGAGTCCAAATGGACCACGACTGCGAGGGGCAGTGGCCAATTGGACCAATTTGAATAGGTCAGGTCAGGTGGGTTGATGAAAGTTTTCATGTACACTCGGAGAAGACAAAAAAGTAATGTTAAATGTTAATGTAGGGCGTGTGATGAAGTATGGAGAACAATTCGTATAAAACGAGCTTATCATTACGTGTCTTTTTTTTATTTAATAATATTTTGTTGCGTGAAGAAAAATTTACACATAATAGTATTATTGGATATGAGCTTTTATATAATAATAAATTCATTTCATATAAGCCTTTCTTGTGTAGGTGAGAATTTTTTATAGTACACACTCTAATATTTTACCAGCTACATTATCATTGAAAAAAATACAAAAATCAATATCTAACGGTTAAAATGTCAAGTATTTTCAAACTCCGCATTGCTTCAAATTGTGTAGGTGATTATTAGGGTTGGATGCAGGGCCGGTCCAGATATTTTTTAGGCCCAGGGCGACGCTAAAAAAAGTGCCCTAACTTCGTATAAGAAAATTATTTTCACACGTAAGACATCAATAAAATTATACTTTAAAAAACACTTCAAACTCAATAATTTAGAAACACAGAAAGACTAATTTATTTTGTATTGAGAGAAAAAAATAAAAAAACTCCAGGCTTACAAGTAGATAGATAATGAGTTTTGTTTTTCATCTGAACTTTGAAAGTGTTTTTGTATAAATCATGATGTGTTTTTTCTTATTTACTAACCTTGTCAATATGACTAAAAAAATAATGATGTTTTCGAGTCTTTAATTGATATGTATTAGTAATGAATGTGCATTAAATTAAATATTTTGATAACACGTTATATAATTTATCAATTTGCTCTAAAAATTTGACCTACGTATTACTCATTATTGAATATTAGATTTGAATTGAAATGAATATTTAAAAATAACAACTCACATAGCTACTAGCTAGTAACTAAAAATAAATTAACAACCAAACAAAAATTTGTAAAATTGAAAAAAATAAACATACGCATAGCGTTTCGAACTTAGGACCTCTTGTTCATTTTAAACAACAAAAACCATTGCTTCTAATTAAACTTCTTGATCCTTTAACTAAATTTTATAAATTTATACTCTTATGAAAAGAAATTTGTAAAAATTAGAAAGTAAAAAGCACATGTGGTGTTTTGAACCCAAGACCTCTTCATTATTTTCAAATGACAAAACCACTACTTCTAGTTAAATTTCTATGTCATTAAACCAAATTATATAAATTTATACTCTTATGAAAACATATATAAATATACCACCCTAATAATTTTGGTGCCCCCAATTTTTTGGGGCCCCGGACGGTCGCCCTGTTTGCACTGGGCCTGGGCCGGCCCTGGTTGGATGCAAGTCAGGAATCAAAAGGTGATGAAAGGCTTTGGGCATAATTGGTATTACATTTTACAAGACTTAAATGCTAATAAGCACTTTTATTAGAAGTATTATTATTAAAAACACCTTAAAAGCTTGTTAAAATTGAAAGATGCTTTTCATAAAGTAGTTGTATTAGTCAAAAACATTTCTAAGTTTGTTTATTCTAAATGTAGTCAAAGAGAAATTTTTGAGTGTGGCTGTCACACGATATAGTACACTACGTGTCTCTATATAAATAATGGAATATGTGTGTTAAAAGGTTAATAATTTAAATTTTAAATTTTTTATTACTTACATAAAAACATGTAATATACTGTTCGTGTTCTAGTCACAATTAAAAATTTATTGCAGTCAAAAGCTTTTCTTAGCTATCAAAAGCAATTTTGGCTTTTCAAATGAAATCTCAAACATGACCTTAACGCACTTAGGAAAAAGGAGAGAGTTAAACTCGTTGTCTACGAGCATCTGGTTATCTGTCCACCAATGGGGTAAGTGGACCATATATTGGATTAACAAATGATAAGACTCACAATCGGTACATAAACGATTGATACTAGCATAACTATGAAAGAAAATAGATGAACAATAGAATATTTCAAAAGGTGAAATTTTAGCTTTTTAAGATTGAGGAGGGAGTTCCTCTCAAGATGCTTTGTTACTGATCTATAGAGTTTCGTGTTTGTGATTAGAACTGCTCAATTATAAATTACTTTGTAAAGATAATTTTTGCTTAAAAAACATAAAATAAGATTGTGTAGTCAATCAACTGTAGCAAATAAATAAACGGTTTGTAATGATTTTATTGTACCGGACTATTTATTTTATACAATTCAATGACTAAACAATTTCCTTTTTTTTTATTATTTTTTGCAGAGATGATCTTCATAAAGTGATTTATAATATGAACGGTTTCGATCATAAGTACAAAATTTTGTAAATTTATAACAAGACATATTAAAGGGAGTATAATTCTCTTTCTTCTAAATCTATCTCCCCTCCAATCCCCTCACATTTGAATGGTTATGTTTAAGTCATATCAACATCTTATGTTGGTTTCTTTATAAAGAGAGAAATATAAATAAATAAATAAAAATAAAAATAAAAATAAAAGGAAATTTGAAAGGAGGAGAAGTAGGGAAAGAGAATTTATGCTAACATGAAATGAAATCTTTTCATCCATCCGTGGAATGTTGCCAACATGAAATGAATGGACGTTTGCTTTTGTCATATGTGTATGGGTTTGCAAATTCGACAACAAACTTTCGCGTTCAAGTCTGCTATTCCCAAAATTCCAACGCCCACCCTCTGAGCGTTGTTGTTTATTATTTTTTGGCTTTTTAACTAAAATGATGCATGAGATTTTCATTTTTTTTTGTTAAAAAACGATTGATTTACGAAATTTTGAAAATTGTCTAAACTTTCGGCCAAGAGTTTTGGGACAGTTAACAGATTTTTTAACGGAAGGACCAAAATAATGGATGGTGGATGGACAATCTCAAGAACCATTTCTGTTGATTTTCAATCTCAGAGATAAAAGTGACTGTTATGCAAATCTCAGGAATCATTTTGGATAAAAAAAAAATTTGGAGAATATAAAAGTAAAAGAGTTTTACATCTCTGAAAGAAAAAAGTTTACAAGGCCTTATACAAAGTTGGGTTATTCCTTATATTGTTAATTGGTTTATAGTAAAACTTCAAGTTTCTTACATTTGATGCCCAAAAGGCTACACATGCTCTACGTTATTCAAATTGTGTTGTCCACGTATTTAGCTTGAAAATTTGCCACATGAGATGAGGTGTGTGAAAATGAGAAGGTAAAAAGAGCCCGACATCGGTGAAAAAATAAATCATACAAGGGCTTATATAAAGTTGGGCTCCTACCTATCTTGCAATTGGTTTTATGATAAAACTGGATTTCAAAAGCCCAATTTGGCAAGCTGGTAACAATCCTTTCCTGGACAAATATAGCGGCTTAAACGGCTCCATATTTCATGCGTTTATTAGCCTCGGATTTTCTTTGTGGGAATCTGGATGTCAATCAATCGTGTCTGTTTATCGTACATTATATGGTTAGTTTTCATTAAGTATTGTTTACATTTAATTTTAAATTAAAAATTAAAAATAATTTCTTACCGGAAGATGTATAATAAACAGAAACGATTGATTGATCATTCGAATCTCCACAAAGAGAATTCGGCTAGGATCCTAATCCATTATCGTCATCACATTCACATGATGATAATCAAAGTTTGTTTCGTATGTAACTCATTTTACTCACTAGGCGCCAAGCCTGTCAACTTTCCGTATCCTTTTTCTTGTGGTTTTATGTTACTCCCTCGAGATCACATCTAACCCATTAGAGAGTTTTGAATCTGCACTACACTCATGCCACCAAATTTTCGAGTTATAGCCCAACCTCATATAAGTTATTACAAGGGTTATTTTCCTAATTTCGATGAAGATTTCGTTGTTCTTACCATTGTAATCGGGAGGAAAAATCATATTTAGGCATACATCTTTTGTTTCCATTGATTGTATGATCAGTTAATCGCTGTATAATATTAATCGAAATCAAGTCAACTATACCTCTTCTTGGCTTCACTGTACAAAATAACTCCAAGAACGGTGAGTGCATAGCCCACCATCCCCATGGATGACACTGGATTTTTAAATACCAAAATTGAAACCACCACAGCAACTGCCCCTTTTGCATTCCCCAGCACCTTTTATTTTATTTTTTATTTTTTTTAAATACCAATTATAAAGTTAAACTTTTGAAAATTAAAACTCTAAACTGTCATAAGTAGGAGAAATTCTTCTGTACGGACTGTCGTATACAGCACACACAAAAGGTGTGACCTACCTATACCGCAGTGCGTACATAATAATTTTCCGAGAAGTAGATAACTGAAATATGTTTTTTTTTTTTACGTGAAGGGTCAAAGCGCTTGTATGCTTGGTGACCAAGAAATTGGTCGAGTTCACAAAATACGCGAGAGAAGAATCGAAGATGAGGTACCAAATGAGTCGGATATCTTTCCGAGCAATTTCCGCTGTGATTTCGATCACGTTTTTCTCCATCAACAGGGTTGCAGGAAGTAACAATGTTACTGCTGTCGGTGCCAGGTACAACAGCAGGTTCATCGAGTCGAGTTTTTCCCTGGAAATCAATTGTAAATCAGTAAAACGTATCAGAGAAAATTCTGTGTTCTGAGTTTTTTTATGGGCCGAAGCCCAACAGGAGAAGGCTCATAGAATTAGGGATTTACATAAATGAACGTACAGAGCAAGCAAAGCCATTCCAATTTTTTGTTTATTTAAAGAATTGAATTTGAATTAAATTTTTATGTTCTTATTACATTGAAAATTCGTCAGGGTATTGGACTTGGAAGTATTATTTTTTTTCAGAATGAGTGAAATGTCGTTCGACTTCCATGAACTATTATCCTAGTTGAAATTGACCTCATGAACTCTTTTTTTTTTTTGTGGTAAATTAACTCTTAAACTATTTGAAATTAGTCAATTAACCTCTTAACGCCATATTAGATGGAATTTCATCCACTGTACCATCAAATATTGGTACGTTACCATCTCGTGATTCACTTTTGAGTATAAAGTCGTGTTAGTGTTGATGGAAAAGTTGATGAAATTTCATCGAATCTGACGATGAGGGGTTGATTGATTGATTTAAATAGGTCAATGTGTTAATTTATCAAAACAAATAGTTCATGGGTCAATTTCAATCGAAGTAATAGTTCAAGAGGTCAAATGACAGTTTACTCTTTTGAGAAATTAGTTGAAATGAGGATTTTACAAATTCTAACTTTTGGACTGATCAAAATCAAATAACGACGCTCTGTTGGTCACATATTAATGACTTTATCAATTAAAGTGTTATGACACTTGCTTGTGAAAAGCCAAAAAACAAAGTCACACCCTTTTAATTTGCAGTCATTGAATCGACTAAATTAAAGAAATCAAAGGATAAAAAATAACAAAAAATGTGTAAGAAGTAAAAATGTGTGTGTGGATAGTATACCCCAAAACAAATGAGATAGCACAAAAAGGAAGAAAAAGAAATGTTCCCCTTCGGAGGAAAGCAAAATTTCCTGAAGCACTGATTTGATTGCCCTTGCAGCAGTAGCTGTTATACACATAATAAACCCAAAAATATGGAATCTTGGTTCACCCTGCTACCAAATAACAATTTGTATGATGTTGATGATAACAACAGGGCAGTCAGGATTTAAATCTTCATACAAAATCTCATTTTATTTTTATCTAATTTCATAGTATTTCATACATGTCGAAGAATGCAACATAGATGATATATTATTACGTGGTCGTACTTATTTTATCATTCACGTTAATAATACGATAAGATATTATTTTTGCTCAATTGTCTAAAATAAAGACATTTTCATCAAGTTATCAAAAATAAAATAAACTAAAAGCGATGATAAAAATAAGAGTAAATTGTAAAATTAGCAAATATATAAAACAATAACAAATCTCTTTTGCTGAAATAAGAAAATCAACACTACCGACACAAAGCATAACATGTATAACAAAATGATCGAAGGTGTTGAATCGAAGGTTGTCGATTTTATTAATCTTAAGCGGTATATATGCATGGACATTTGAAACCCGCGTATCAAAATTTGTGTAGGTCGTGTTTGTCGTGTTCATTTTCCAAAATTAGCAAAAAGGACTTGTAATTTATTTAACCAATAATTCTCATATAAATTTGGACTACCCCACTAGCAATGATGACACCTGCAACAACAGGAATGAGGGCGGTGTAAGTAAGCAAAGCCTCCCTCTTCTTCATGATCGAAAATGCGAAAACGGCGGTAAAGAAGGTGGTGGTGGCGCCGACGGATTCATTAAACGACACAGGAAGGTACTTCAACGACACGTTCCCGCAAACGACGCAGAAGCAGAAAACGAGGCTGAGCCCGGAGATCTTGGCGAGCTGAACATTGGACTTCACCCTCTGCAGCGGAACCACCTCCATCAGAACTATGGCGGCGTAGCTAAGCACAGTGCACGCCGCCATATGGCAGAGGGTGAGGAAAATTGGAAACTTAAAGCCGTAATTCGTAAGCAAGTACTTGTTGAGAAGAAGGACGCCGATGTTGGAGCCGTACCATGCAACGACCATCCTGACCGTCGTCCATGGGATGGTTGATGGTTGTTTTTCTGTCATCGGACGGTTGATGTTGCTGCGTGTTAATCATGTAGATTGATGCTTTTTATGTTTTTTCAGGTGAATGTTAGCTTGAACTGCTGAAGTATGGTGGGAGACTGAATACGCACCGTTTTATACAACATTGTGGCTTGTACTTTGTGGGGAGGAACTTTCACTCTTTAAGCAAGCAGAAAGGATGTTAAACTTAATCACATTGTAATTAACTTCTAATTATTATTAAGAATTTAAGACGTGGATTACTGGCCTCGGATATTTCTTAAAGACAACGTTAAGCTGGAAAGTTTGGTTTAGTTTTCCGATTCGGACTTGTTTTTCATTTGATGGTTAATGTTAGGGCAAATGGATGGTACTTGATTAGTGAGTGTGCACCAATTTGCTGTATTTGGCTACAATGCCAGTAATTTGAAATTGTCTCTTCCAGCCAAAAGTGAGAGAATGAAGAATACAAAACTATAGAAATTAGAAACACAACAAGTTATCGACATAATTACTAGATTCATCCCTTTACTGCATACCAAACTAAGGGTAAGGCTACTACGATAGACGCTCCCCACCGACCCCTACGAGGAGTCTTGTTGGCTTGGGGTTGGTTGTAGTCAAAAACTGTAAAATGATAAAGTCTCCATTGAATAGTAGAAATTTATAAATATCTAAGAGCGCTCTTCGCACTACCTTTGTGTATTGTTGCACTCTGCATGTGGAATGCAAAATGTAGTGGTACACAAATGAGATTTGTGAGGGTGCAAATCGTGCTAGATAGTCCAACACAAGTCTGATTTGAGGAATTCCGACGGTCAAGATTCATTGTTCTTACCATTGTAATTAGAAGAGAATCATTCACACATACATCTTTTGCTTCCCTCAGAAAATTGCACTTTGCTATACCCAACTCGACTCCCAGAAAAATAAGCAAACTCTGTCCCAAAATCGGTGAAAATCAATGGTTTTTCCCACCACCTGTATATTGCTGCTGATGAACTACAACAGAGCTATTTTTTTTTCTTGGAGATCGTCCGTTGTAATTACAAAGGTACTTCTCTTTCAAACGTTGAAAGAAATTCTATGTTCCTAAATTCAAATCACCCCACACGCATTGGGGGTGGATAAAAATAAAATAAAAAGGGACAAAAATGGGGGCATTGGCCCAAACATTTGCCCTAGAGATGGATTGAAGTATACCTCTTCTTGGCTTCACTGTACAAAATAACTCCAAGGACAGTGAGTGCATAACCCATCATCCCTATGAATGACACTGGATTTTTAAATATCAAAATTGAAACCACCACAGCAACTGCCCCTTTTGCATTTCCTAGCACCTGTTTTTAAAAACGACCAATTATGAAGTTATAAACTTAAAACCCTAGGTATCGAAATGAGGAGAATATCTTACATGCAATTGAGACGTCAAAGTGTCGGTATCCTAAATCAATAATGTGCTACCAAGTGAGCAGGTTAAGGCACACAACATCACGTGATAATGGAATACCGTCACTTTGACGATTCTATTTGCGTGTAAGTTTTTCTCGTCTTGTGCAGAAGGAGAGGTACTAAGAAATTATTACCTGAAGGGTCAAAGCACTTGTATGCTTGGTGACCAAGAAATTGGTCAAGTTGACGAAATAAGCCAAGGAAGAATTGAAGAAGAGGTACCAAATAAGTTTGATATCTTTTCGAGCAAGCTCGATTGTGATTCCGATCACATTTTCCTCCATCAACAGAGTTGCAGGAAGCAAGAACGCCACCGCTATTGGCGCCATGTACAACAGCAGGTTCATAGAGTTCAGTTTTTCCCTGGAAAAACAAATAGTTGGAATTCTTATATACCATAAAAATTTAACAGAGAAAAAAAAATGAATGGAAGAAATAGTTACTCGTCAGAGGAAAGCAAAATTTCTTGAAGCACCGATTTGAATGCCCTTGCAGCTGTAGCTGTAATACACATAACAAACCCGAAAAGATGGAAGCTTGGTTCACCCTGCAACCAATAACAGTTTGTGTGAAACAGATGATAACTCTTCAAACAAAATCTAATATTTCCTATAGAAACCACTTAGGCTCATAAACGCGTCTACTAGATTAGAAACGTGCCAAAAAAATGTAACGAAAATTAATTCATTCTTGAAAGCATGTGCTTATTTTAGAAATACTCTCACGTGTGCTTTTCCAATTCATAAGCATTTTAAACTTTCTCTAGTTAAACGATAACACAAGTTTTCTCGGTGATCTAAAAGCACTTATAATTTTATTCTAAAATCAATTCCAAACATTGCCCTAAGAATAGAACACAAATAGTCTCCTAACTACAAAAAAGAAGAAAAAAAGGGATGGATTCTCAATTTTTCATCCCATGTAATGTTATGATATTTTGTAGGCAACATAATATTACGTAATCATACTGTATTGTTGAATTATAAGATTTCTATTCACATATCATATTAACAGTTGAACAACCCAACATATATGTTAGAAAGTCTAACAAAACGACGTTGTTCATCAAATTATCAGAAAAGAACATGGATGAAAAAAAGGAGGAAGCAAAATTCGATTACCCCACTAGCAACGATGACACCTGCAACAACAGGAATGAGTGCGGCATAAGTAAGCGACGCCTCCCTCTTCTTGATGATCAAAAACGAGAAAACGGCGGTGAAAAAGGGGGTGGTGGCGCCGACGGCCTGATTAAACGACACGGGAAGGTACTTGAGCGACACGTTACCGCAAACGACGGAGAAGCAGAAAACGAGACTGAGCCCGGAGATCTTGGCGAACTGAACCTTTGACTTCACGCTCTGCAGTGGGGCCACCTTCATCACAGCTATGGCGACGTAGCTGAGCACCGAACACGCCGTCATGTGGCAGAGCGTCAGAAAAATCGGAAACCGGAAGCCGTAGTTCGTGAGCAGGTACTTGTTCAGAAGCAGGACACCGATGTTGGAGCCGTACCAGGCGGCGACCATCCCGACCGTCGTCCATTGGATCGCCGCCGACATCGGTTTTTCCGTGCTACGTTTTTTGTAATCGAATCGGATCGAATTGAATATAATTGAAGAACGTGAAGGGATGTAACGCGAGAGCTTTGGGACTCGTACGTTGTCGTAACGGTAAACGGGTCATGCCGGTTTCAGGGTTTGTCGGGGCCCACAATTGGTGGGACCGTCTGCTGTTGGTGTTTTTTTCTGTTTCTTTCAATCGGAAGGTCGGTGTTAATCACATTGTAATTAACTCGTGATTGTGATGAAGATGTCGACTGGCCGCCTCGGATATTCCGTAAAGAAAACGTTAAGCCGGCAACTTTCGATTTGGTTTTCGATTCGGAATTGTGTCGTTTGGTGGTTACTGTTAGGCAAAGCGTCGTTAGTTAGTTTATCTTCACCAATTTGCTCCAAACTATGTGCCATATTTGGCTAAAATGCATGTGACAACAAAGGGAAATTTGGAACTAGACGTTAAAGTGACGGTATCCTAAATCAATATAGAGGTGCACTTTTTGCCCGCTGCCTCAATGTACTGCTAAACTCTGTGCGAAGTAGAACAATACAAGGAAGCCTTGTGAAAGCAACAATGGCATTGGCGCTCCCCTTATACATAATCTAAAGTGTTGAAAGTGTGCCTTCCGGCAGCATGTCCACCTGCCTATGGTAATACAAAAGCACTAGAAGAACCTGTGAAATGGCGAATAGACCCGAATAAACTCTTTGAGGGACCAAAATGGCTAAACCTGTAGACACCGAAAGATGCACTTTCTGCGATCCTCCATTTAATAGTTGATGTTTCAGATATTACTCCCTAGAAATTATTCAAATTGCAATGCCTTGCACCATAATTTATTCGCCGCTAACAGCGTCACAAATCTGGCATGTATCCAGTAGAAAGGTTACATACTTATGCCCAATCATATGATTCCTTCATCTCCCCAGTGTCGAGCAGAATAGGCTTCGGACGCTGGTGATTGACCTGCTCCTGATCTGGTGCTTTCAGCACGTTCCTTACCAATCTCCAGAATGCATTACCCTACAGAAGCACAAAGGAAAACAATCATTGCAAAGTTGAGTTGTTTAACCAATCAAGATTTAGAAGGCATAAACTTGATCCAGAAAATTCTTACCGGGTCATCACCCTGCTTGAAACCGAAAGCTCCAGCCCCATCAGTGGTTCCTGCTGCAAAGACAAACCCCAGGGCAGCGGGGCATGCTTTTACTACTACCTCAGGCCCTCCAACTTTCTGAACTGAGTCCTCAAGGCTGGAAAAATCTATGCATGCATGTCGGGTTGAACCTTCCCTTTGAGCTTCTCAGTTGTCTCTAGCTTATATGAATTTGCCTTTCGCCAATTATGCGAGTACTCTCAAATTCATTGGAACTGCCAAATAAAAAAATAGTTCAAAACCGCATAGGTAGGATATATCACCATGGTCACTGGTCCCGGCCATAGCACAATTCATTTTCACCTCTCCATATGATGGGTGCATTTTTACCTATGGAGATTGTAGAAACATGTACCCTAGTCCGCGGCCAATGCACAATTGATTTTTGCTGTTGCAGGTACTATAATTGAAATCACATGGTAGTTCCGTGTCTGTGCACAATGCACCGAGAACATTTGGGCTTACTTCGCCACAATTCGATTCACAGAATGCAGACAAAAATTCAGGCCTTTCTGCCTTCCTCAAGGCATTCCTTGCCAGTCTTGCAGAACTCGAAAGCCTTGTCACAGCTGGTCCTTGAGAAGATTGAAAGGAGGCGGTGAGTGTCATCAACTCGTTGCCTTACATGCATACTATTTGTTATTAGAAAGCTGAACAGTCTACACTAAATCATGGACACAAAACTAGCTCACTTAACCATTCGCATCATCGTTAGGAACTAGGCTTGAGACTCTTCTGGGGATTCTGCCAGTATCTGATCTATTGGCAAATAGGTCGTCAAAACTTTTAATACCTTTCTCTTCAAACCAGTCGTCCATGAATCGTGCTGCAGCTCCTTTGTTATTGAGTTTCTACAACTCACGAAAGTTCCTTGAGACTCTTCGGCAGGATTGTTGAGATTACCGCTTGGACTGCGGTTAACACCAGCATCTACCATGACAAAAGATTTAAAATAGCATCAACTAGGGAAGTTAATCAGTATTCGAAATTCTGCTTGTGGGAAGATCAAGAGTAAAGGTGGGATTACTTTCGGGTTTATTGATTTGTTGCCTACAAATCACAAAATGGTAAGCAATACATAAAATGAGTGAAATTCCTTACCTTTGTTCACCAAAAACGAGCCGGGAGGAAGATTTTCTTCAGCTTGAATTATGGTTTTCTCAATGCCATCAACAAGAACATCAAATGATTGTCTTACAGACCCAAGAGATGTCACAATATACACAACATACCGAAGGTAGCCCCCAGGCACTGCATGAGTGTCAATCCCGCTAATTGCCACATTCTTCTGTGTAAAGGTCTCCATGCCTTGAATGGACAAAATGAAATAAATAAATAAAATAGAGCCAACATACGCACCAACAGAACTAGCTACAAACTTTTAATCGAAAATAGAACTTGAGCATCATAGAGCAGGCAATAAGTTGTTTGTAAACCACACTTTAGTGGCATTTATGGACTTCTCAGGGCTCATTATTTTGTTCATAAGCGTTTATGTTAAAAGTGTTTTTATTAGAGATACATCGAAATGTTTAGAAGAAATTCGTGAAAGTACTTTCTAAAAGAGAACTTGGTCTATTAAAAACGCTTCTATGGCCGTAAAGCATTTAGCTTTATTCTAAACGTAGTCAAAAGCATTTTTTGTGCATTTAACTCTTCTGAAAAGTCCCAAACAAGCTCATTCCCTAGTAGGACAACTCAAACCTTTAAACGAATATGAAAAACCTTTAGAATAAGGGTTCTGTTTGTGTACCTTGCTTTCCATCTCTCAAGCTCTTTAATCGTGACAACTTGGGAACCCACGCATGCATCAAGATTCACAAACACCACGCAATCCCCCTGACATTGTTCCGCCACGATAAACTCACGAGCTCCGGAGCCAGAAGTGAATCCCAGATGCAATCTGCTCGTCATTTGTGTATCCCATCATGTTAATAATCGCTTCTTTTTAACGTTTACACGTCGTCGTGGTCGTCTTTATGAAATTGAGTGAAAAGGATGAAAAGGTTTGTGCTGGATTTGTTTGCGGTAGAGGACATGATTGCAAAGACGCGATGAATCTGAGAGAATAATGTGAATGCGTAACGTTGGTGGAGGAAGTGATGAACTGAGTCACTGAGCTTACCAACCACTCCCCACAACCTTGAGAGTTAAGAACCTTAACAAGCTTATGACACTGTTTACTTTAACAAAAAATTACATTTTTACACTAAAAAAAATCAATTCTGGTATTATTTACTTTATTCTTTATTTTGTCTTTACCGTTAAAACTCAAAGTTTTCAAGTCATTTCTATTAACTTCCCTCATTCAAATTACACTTGTTTGCCTTTGCAGGAGCCTCCTCAATTTACAACACTGATTCGAGACAACATGGGTTGTTCTAACAAACTCTTTCTTGTTCTAACCTTGAAAACATCGTTGGTACAAACATAAACATCCTTTTCGAACAATCATCGATCAAATATCTGTTTGTTAGGCTGATCTCTGTGCCCAACATCCCTACAAAGGCTTTAGGCAGTGAGATCAACCAAGACATGAGGTATTCGAATGAATCAAAACTCATGGCTTCTCTAAATACACCATCCGAGACAGAACCAAGGAGTAATACCATGATTTAGGATAGTGCTATATCTACCCACGCATTTTTACTTCTCACACACTTCAATTTCGGCCGTCGGATCGAATGAATTCATAAAGATCAACGCCAAAAAATTAACAAGAGGGAGGTAAAAGTAGAGGTGTGGATAGCACTACACTAAATCATAATGTTACTCTACAGTTCTGTCTCCGTGAAAAGAGACATCTGAAAACAGAATATACTAGGAGGGATGCAAATATCGCAGTGCCGGCTTCAGAATGGAATGAAACACCTGAATATAAACTCAGAGTTTCTCCAAACCACAGCAGTCAAAACAGAGTCTCGCATTAAACACAGAGAGCTCCACACATTATACTTTCAACAATATAACCTTCGCAGGTCCTATGTCTTCTACTAAAAGCGATGTGAATAACTTGCAAATAATTCACATGGAACGCAAATAAACAGAGTTTAACAAGAGGCATATTCAAAACTAGTAACAAGCATCTAAGTAAATGTCTTACATTCACGAGAACAAGAAGATTTTGAAAGTCTAAACACGATTCTAGATAGAGTTAAACCAAAACTTCAAATGCTCCACCTTCAATGCATTCCATCATCTACATTAGCCACATACCTGCAAAATAGATGAATAGACGAAACAACTATCACTACACGAAACATATATGCGGAAAGAAAAAAATAGCAATAAACAACAACAACAATGCCTGGTGGTTTGACAGTCTGCTTAGGTTCAAACACACCAGAATGCATTAATTTTTGCATAGCTTTATCATGATAACAAATAATGATCTGAAATACTTTTTAAATTGCGACCATTGTATTAAGATCAGATGAACATAGATTTTCGACCCGTAAACCAAGTGAGGACTATATTCCTACCATCCATAACTATATTAACGGGTGACTGTTAAATCAAGTTCTTCTAAGGGAGAATACCAACTCGAGTAAGGATAATAAGTGCAATAATAATTGAAATCACAATGCTGCTAAAATTCTCATTGCATTTTTGTAAACACCAATTAACCTTCTCAACCAGAAAAATAACACATAAATATTAAATATTAGTACCTCAAATGTTGCTGGGGTACATGAAAACCCTGACTCTAGCTCCCTGTTTAATTAGACAAAACAACGTAATCAAAAAATCGAACTCGAATCAAATCGAGCTTAAGCAACAATATCAATTGAAAACATCAACAAATTGAAAACTTTACCATGGATTTCGGGGGAAGATTGGATGTAAACTTGGCGCGAACGACGCCGCTGTTCCCATGAGGCCTGGAGACCTTTCCCCAAATGCAACGGTAGTGGCTGCCGTTCTTCTTCACCTTGGCCTTGTAGATGTACGCCAGCCGCTTCCCGGCGTACCACGCCACATCCTCCTTGGTGTTCACGTTCTCGATCTGAATCAGCGACGTGCTCGGGTACTGATTCGACTTGGACCTGAAGAAAAAAAAACCCATGTCAACAAAACCCATTGCCAAACGCTCCCTTAGCTCCAAAACCCATATCAGAAAACCTCCTTTTTTAGTACCTCTTGTATCCCAGGACGGTTCCTCGGACATACAGTCTGCGAAAAAAAATATTAAAAATCAGAAAAAAATAATGATGGAAAATTTGATGTTATAAAGTTATAAAATGGTTGGAGAAATTAACAAGGAATCGGTTTGAAAGATGGGATTTTTGGGGACCTGATGCGCTCTCCTTGGCGTCCCTTCACCATTTTCGAATGGAGCTCTGTGTGTCGCTGGTGGCTGCTGCTGTGTTGAGAAGACGGAAACCCTAGCCAAGAGGCGAGGAGGACGAGTGAGAGGTTTATATACGGCAGGAGGAGTTATATGGTGTGGGTGCGTGGACTGTTTGGTTAGTAAGCTTGGCTACTGTTATACTTGGGCCTATTGGGCATAGACCGAAGACAAACCCACTACTGGTGTATCTATTTTGTTTCTACACTGAAAATTTTAGTTTGACGTGATTTAATACTCATTTGGATGTGTTTTTAAAATGATTGAAAGCGTTTTTAGAAAAAATATTTTTGGGTTTCAAAAGCTCTTTTAAGTGCTTTCTACAAGAAACACCAGTTATATGCTTCTTTCAAGAATCACTTCAAATGCTTTTTTCAGGATTTACAACATTTTTACTAAGAATTGTTTCCAAAAATATTTTCACCAAAAGCTTTCAATCATTTTAAAAACACATCTAAATGAGCTCTTAATTTTTGGAATTTCGTTGCTTGAGAAAACACTTCTAATCATATGCACTCTGCTTTGACAAATAATTCACAAAATTTATTAGAAATTCAAGTAATTCCGGTGAAAATATTTGAAGTGTAGCATTTAACGAGCGTATTTCTATAAGTCATTTTTATGAATAAAACACGCTTTTAAGTAATCCTGTCAAACAGAACCAAAATGTTTTTTTAGCTGTAGAAAAATAATCCCAAACATGGAATTGAAAGTGTGTATAGTCTAAATAATTTGAATGCATTTCCAACAATGGTTGACATAAAAAGTTAAGGGTCTGTTTGGTAGTGTACTTGAATCCAACTTTTTAAACTCAAAAACAGTTTTCAAGTTTTAGGTCTTAAAAACTTGTTTGGTATGACTATTTTTAAAAACTGAACTCAAGACTAACTCAAAAATATAGTTTATTCCTTAAAAACATAAAAAGTGAGTTTTTAGAGTTTTTAAACTTAAACTCACTCATTTCTTTTCTCTCCCTCCTCCCCTCTCACTCCAAATATATCTCACTCTTTTCTTCTTTCTTTCTCCTCTTTTTTTTTTTTACTTTTTTCGTCTCTACTCCAATCCAATCAAGTTTAAGTCGTAAGATTTAAAAAATTTAAATCGCAAACCAATCAAGTTTTTGAGTCTTAAAGAAAATTGTTTTCAAGAAATGTTCTTAAGAAATGTTTTGAGAAATGATAAAAATTTTCAAATAAGATACCAAACAGACCCTAACATTTTTGCTGTTTTTGAGAGCACTTGATTCGTAAATGGTAGATTGCTCTAGTGGTTATAAAATCTTTCTCATCAACCTATTGTGTTTCAAGTTCTCTACCCTCATATTAGTGTAGATGAACGTAGAATATCAATTGCACCAAAAAAACACTTAATTCTAACCCAAATTTGTGGCATACTAAAAATCAAGCACCAGTATAACTCTCCTCACACAAAGTAGTTAGAAACTTGAGAATGTAGTCAAGATTGTAATTTTACATATAGCCCTCCTCGCCTGAGTTCAAAAGCTGCCCCATCCCTTTTCCTCCTCGCCTACAAGTCCAAGACAAACCGACAAACCGATCAATCTAAAAAAATTTGGTCTGACATTGACTCGATTCAATTGCTGCCTTACTGGCGAAGCCAATGCCACATTATAATTAGCACGCCGATCTCCACTTCTCTCTTCCTCTTCACTGTCTCACGCACACACCCACACTACAATGGAGGAGCCTCTGCTTTCATCAGGTACATTTCAACTCATCAAATGATTGACTGATTGTGTTGCGTTTTGATTTCGTTTTTGTTAAGGGGTTTTGGTTTTTTTTTTTTATCATTTGGTGAAGAGAGAAACGGTGAATTGGGAGAGAAGAGGGGGGGGGGGGGGGGGGGTGAGAAATGGAGCACGTGCCAGTACGTCGGACGTGTCTTTTGGAATGGTTTCTGGTTGGGAGATGATGTAAATTGTATGAGTTACTGAATGGCTCGTGCACACGCAGACTCAAACATACATTTGTTTGAATGCTGGGTGCGTGGACAAAAAAGCATCCACGCTCTCACATTTCTACGGCACCTTTCGAGTTTTAATTTTCTCCATCTTCTGCTTACGTAAATTATCCTGTATGAAAATGTATTATGAACTAAACTCTTCTCTTGCAGGAAGACACTTTCAACAAGAAAGGTGAGTGCGACAAGCGGAGCAGCATCTGTGCCGGATGATGTTTTCCACAGAGCGAAAGGAGTCCAGTTGTGCAACACTCAGGCATATCTGTGCACCCCAGCCTTCTTTGCCGACTCTTTCTTTCTTAACCAGTTCTCCTCCGAAGTCATTGCAGACAGAGCTCCTGTGCCTCTCACTGCAAGGGTAATTAGTGAGAGGCATACCATCTCTGTTATGCCGGTGACACGCATCACCGTGGCTCATCGCAGTCTCGGTTGTTCAGCTTCTATATCACTGGGTTTAGCAGGGAGGTGTACTTAAAGGACTACTATCCCTCCAGGTTTTGCTGGGGGTTGTGCCCTTGCTTGGAGTGGTTGAAGTTGTAAAGTGTAAGATCGTCATCTTCAAGATTGAAACAATTATGATATTTACCATCCTGTCCTATCATATTTGCAAGGGCTCCTTTTGGTGAGAATAAACAATAATTTTGCATGAGATGCAGTTTTTAAAAGAACCTGGTGAATAATATTTTGTGCACACGAGTATAACGGCAGCCGGTAGCTTTTGGCCAGATGGGGTCTTAGATTCAACTCACACATATGTAACGAGGATATATTGTTGTAAAAGGGTATGAGAGTAAGTTTTGCTCCATTGTGATTTGTTGTGGACGAGTCATCGCTCCATTGTGAAAGTATGTTTATAAATATATTTATATCATTTGTTATATAAGACCATCTCCAATAGTTGGGCTAAAAGCCAAATATTTTAGTCCAAAAAATTTAGCTTTTAGCCCAAAAATTGTTTTTTTACTCCATGTCACATCCCCGCCCGGGCGCAGCCACCTCCAGGGCCCGCTCAACCACTGTAGCACGATATTGTCCGCTTTGGGCCCCGACCACGCCATCACGGTTTTGTTTCTGGGAACTCACGAGCAAATTCCCAATAGGTCACTCATCCTGGGATTGCTCTAGCCCCCTTCTCGCTTAACTTCGGAGTTCCTACGGAACCCAAAACCAGTGAGCTCCCAAAAAGCCTCGTGCTAGGTAGGGATGGGAATATACATTTAAGGATTACTCCCCTGGGCGATGTGGGATGTCACACTCCAACCGTTTCAAGCCTAAAATTTTAGTCCGGAATTATTAAAGAATAAACTTAGGCTATTTTTTTTCTTAAATTAATTTTTTTTAAATAAATATGTAGATTATCGTAAATTAATTTTATGAACATTTTAATATAAAAAAAATTTAATTTCGATAAATATTTTCACTCGGTTTGGTGGAGCCCACACTGATTTCTGGGATAAATTCTGGGAGGAATTTAGCCTTGGTTTAGCATTTAGCATTTAGCATTTAGCCCAAATTTTCCCCTTGCGTTGGAGTGAGTTTGGGGGGAAATTTTAGGAGTAATTTGGCTTTTAGCCCACCATTGGAGATGGTCTAAGAAAAATAAAGTGAATAATATTATTGTGGTTTATAATGTTGATGAGGTTTTTTCAAGTTCTTGAATGCTTTTTGGAGACGAAGGGTGGCCGAACTCTTTTTGTGAAATTAGTTATTTTGTCCCAATTCCAAATCCGACGTGTGTGGTGTGGAATTAGGAGTTTGGAGTGCTTGAACAATAAGGTATTTTTGTGATAATTAAATAGTTTTGAATTGAATTGAATTTTTACAAAGATGATCAATGAAGAGTCTTACAAAATAGATGATTCAGATCACTAAAATTGAATCCAATAACTAATCCTCATTTTTTTAAAAGAAAAAAAATGAGAAACCCTTCTCTTGACCATCTCCAACCCTGACCTAAAGCCTAAAAATATTTAGTTCAAAAATTTTAGGTTTTAGCTCAAAAACAGCTTTTATACTCCAACCTTTTTGGCCTAAAATTTTAGCCCGAGATTATCAAAGAATGAATTAAGGCTAAATTTTTTTAAATTAACTTTAAAAAAAAAATGTAGACTATCATAAATTAATTTTATAAACATTTTAACCTAAAAATATTTAAATTATGATAAATTTTGAAAAATCACTAAATCAATACATGAAAATCATGATAAATCACATAAACTTAATACAAACGACATTTAATAAATCACATAAACTTAATACAAATGAAAATTAATAAACCACATAAACTTAATATAATCAAAAACTCATAAACTTAATAAGACCATCTTGACTTGGTGATGGATTTGGGTGATAGTCTTGAGATGAATCATCATCTTGAAATATACTCCTTGTGGCATTCCTTCGTAAAATATCTTTTTGCTTACCACGTAAGTATTTCGTTCTTTCTGGAGTGTATTTGTCGAGGTCCTCCATCATCAAATTAATTTCGAACCTTTCTTGATCCCTATCCCCTTCTTCTTTCATGGCCAAACGCATTTGGGCCGATTCTTCTTGCCAAGAGATATGGATGTCGTTCATTCTTGCAATTTTGCTAGCAAATTGTGCACGTATCGGATCTTGGGACTTCCCTTTTCTCTTTTTTTCCTTTTGCTTATCTCTACCCGGGGGCCTTGCAAAAGAAGAAGTTGGGGTCATTTGTTCGACACCTTCATTGAGATCATTTGGGAGTGGGGCTTCACTATGAAATAATCTTCCACATTGTTGGTTCGCATTGGTTCCTCACCTCGAACAATCCTTGAGGATGTTCCAAGCATGATGCAACTTAAAAGCTTGATTTTTTTGGTGTAGTTCTTGTCTTATAAATTGCCATTACTTTGTCACCCTATGCAACAAATACATAAAAATAATTAGTTGTAAAATACTATTATGTACATGGCAAATAAAATATCAACAAAGAAACTCACAATTTTTTAGACGCCCCTTCCACTAGGCATGTCAACCATGGCTCTCTCCAAGCTTCCCTTTCACAAAGTGCACATTTTGTTGATAATCTTCCACCAATCATAAACACCACCAGCTTCCCTTCAACCGGCGTTGGAGTTTTCATGGAACTTATCAACGATTTTACCCCACAAAACCTTTCTATTTTGATTCGTGCCGATGGCACCATCTTCGCTAATAGAAATCCATGCCAAACATAAAGCAATATCTTCGTCAAAGGTCCAATTACGATCTCTCACATGCTCTTTTGCCATCTTGAAAAATTTGGAAATGAGAAGAAATGGTAGAAAGAAAAATTGGAAGAATTGTAGGAGAAAAATGAGTTTTGTGTGGATGTTTGAACAAATACATAGGTAATTATAGAGTTTTTGGTTGAATTTTAAGTTAAATAATTTTTTAAAATTATTTTAGCCGTTGGAATTCAATTTGGACCGTTAGATCTTTTTTATACCGTTATATTTAATTATATTCGATCTAAGCCGTTTGATTCAATAATTATATAAATATAAAACTAAAAAAAACATATGAATGTGGACCGTCGGATTAACCAACTGTCCAATTACCACAGTCGTGCGATGAAGAAATGTAGCCGTTGGCTACAAACATATTATGACAAGCCGAGGGACACACCCACGTGGGTGGGGTCCACCTCGGCTGAATGCCTTGCGCTTGTGCGCGTGAAGCAAGTTTGTTTGGGCGTTTGGGCTTCACAGGCCAGATTTCAATCACAGAAGCTAGGGTTCCACTCCAATTAATGGCCTAAACTTGGGCTGGTATGACCCTCAGATCAGTTTTAGGTTTTAAGTTAATTTTAAGTCCTGAATTAAAATGGATTTTGGGAGACGGAAAAAAAAATTATAAGTTTTAACCCATAGTTAGAGTAGGTCTTAAAGAGTTTGGCTAAACATTTAACGCAAACATAACCGATCAGACGGGGCGGAAAATCATGAGTTTGGAGTGTGGAGCATGGAAGACTTGGTGACAATGTAGCACTTGAAAGTCCAAGTCCAAGTGTCCAATTCTCCAACCACCAACCACACTTAGGATTTTAGGGCTAGTGGATGAAGGGTCATTGACATGGTCCAAATATCCATGCCATTCCCTCCCGATTTAAAATTTAGAGGCAGAATATGATTTTCTCTTTTCTTAATTTCTTTTTTTATCATCTCTTATGTTGTTTATAAAATTACGATTAAATTACGTCAATGTTCTGTATTAATTTTTTAATAAATATAAAAATATAAAAAGCGATATATGATAAGAGATGAGAAAAATAAATGAGAATAAAAGAGAGAATCTGACTCTTTTAACGAGGATATTTGTCTTACAAGAACATCAAATGATTGTCTTACAGACCCAATAGTGGGTCTTAAAGAGTTTGGCTAAACATTTAACGCAAACATAACCGATCTGACGGGGCGGAAAATCATGAGTTTGGAGTGTGGAGCATGGAAGACTTGGTGACAATGTAGCACTTGAAAGCCAAGTCCAAGTGTCCAATTCTCCAACCACCTACCACGCTTAGGATTTTAGGGCTAGTGGATGAAGGGTCATTGACATGGTCCAAATATCCATGCCATTCCCTCCCGATTTAAAATTTAGAGGCAGAATATGATTTTCTCTTTTCTTAATTTCTTTTTTATTATCTCTTCTGTTGTTTATAAAATTACGATTAAATTACGTCAATGTTCTGTATTAATTTTTTAATAAATATAAAAATATAAAAAGCAATATATGATAAGAGATGAGAAAAATAAATGAGAATAAAAGAGAGAATCCGACTCTTTTAACGAGGATATTTGTCTTACAAGAACATCAAATGATTGTCTTACAGACCCAAGAGTGGGTCTTAAAGAGTTTGGCTAAACATTTAACGCAAACATAACCGATCAGACGGGGCGGAAAATCGTGAGTTTGGAGTGTGGAGCATGGAAGACTTGGTGACAATGTAGCACCTGAAAGCCAAGTCCAAGTGTCCAATTCTCCAACCACTAACCACGCTTAGGATTTTAGGGCTAGTGGATGAAGGGTCATTGACATGGTCCAAATATCCATGCCATTCCCTTCCGATTTAAAATTTTGAGGCAGAATATGATTTTCTCTTTTCTTAATTTCTTTTTTATTATCTCTTCTATTATTTATAAAATTACGATTAAATTACGTCAATGTTCTGTATTAATTTTTTAATAAATATAAAAATATAAAAAGCGATATATAATAAGAGATGAGAAAAATAAATGAGAATAAAAGAGAAAATCCGACTCTTTTCCACTTCTGCACCACCGCACACGTCAAGTCGGATAATTGGCCAAACAAAATGAGCAAGAATTATTATTTTGTTAGTGGAAACTGGAGATGCGGACCCACCACAAATTGTATTTGGAGGCGTGGCGTGTGGACCCCCCTCCCTACCATCTGTGTTTAATTCTGTTATGATTCGAAATTGGAATACACTGCTTTTCAAGGTCATATCTTTGCTTGCTTCTTAAGTCCTTAAGCCCAAATTTAAGTTAGTCAAAATAAATATTTTGGGTTTCTTGACTTTGAAAAATAGAAGGAAAAAAGAAAAAAAAACATGCATATAAAAACTTGTTTATGCTCTGCGAATGTCACTGCAATGGTATTTTAAACAATTCACAAATTATTATACGAAAAAGTTAAAACACATAACGCATAATTAATTTGAGTCACCACCACAATAACATCCTCATTGTATCCATAGTCTGATTTAATAAATAAAATAGACGTAAGATATCATATACTACATGTTGTTACAAGAAGTTTCATGCAACGTAAATGTCAGTGACATTGTGACGGTATTCAAAACTAATAAAGCACTCTCGTATGAAAAAATTTAAAAACATATTAGCGCGTAACTAGCTTGAGAAACTGACCCAGTAAAATCATCGTTATAAGCAAGTTTCTATCGTGTGGTTAGGTTTAATACATCTATTTTGACTTGCATTTTGTTGGCCACCATAAGTCTGAGGTCACGATTCACGAAGATAAAACATATGGTATAGAACCCATGTCAAAAATCACAATTATTAGTCCTTGACTAAATATCACCACAACCTTAGCTTTCACTAAATTTCTTCACCAACAAAATTCCACTTAGAATCTCTTTCAAATGACACCCCTAACTCCTAAGTCTTCCACCCATATTTTATACGACAATTTCATCGACAATCTTTGCCACTTAGCATAGAAAAATAAAAAATGAACTATAAATTTTATATTTTCCCCCACAAATTAAAATAGTATCTTGTAAATTTTTTTCTTAAAAATGGATTAGTTGGTAGTTTCGTCAAGGCAATCCACTTTTGAGGGGCCAGATATTTTAGCCTTCCTCAGCCACCATCGTTCGATTTTCCAGCGTCAGGAATCGAACTCAAGCATGTGGAATACGGGCTTAAAATTTATTGTTTACCACTGAATCACCTCGTGATAGTTGTAATATTTTGTTTGATTTTACGATAATTATTATGTATTTATTTTCTTATTATTTTAGTTTTAGATTAGAGCAAAAGAGAAAAATGATTAAATTCATCCAAAAATACAGATCATGCTTAGCTTTACACTCGTTTATGCTAAAACAAAATAATTCTTTCCGCGTTGAACTGTCATCCGTCGGTCCCTCGCTCGCAGTCTCACATCTGCTCCGATTGGCGCCGCAGTCCCCCACAAAACCGCGCCGGAATCGGCCAAAGATTTTCCTCATCATTTCGGTAAAGAAAAAAACCGCTGCGATTGAATCCCAGACTATCATAACCAACGGCTAGAGATCCAGTAGCAGTCACTCTCCTGCTACAACGGTCAGATTTTAGACGTGCCGACCCGATACGGTACGGTAAAAGACGAAACGTGCAGTGTTTGTATGCGAGCTGGGGGATCCTGAGTAGCGCCACGTGTCGCTTTGAACTAAGGCCGGAATGTCAGAAGTCAGAGTCTACACCTTCCCGTGTTCGATGACAAACTGACAGCTAGGAAACGAGGATCGAGGAACTTTCCAGAAAGTGATTTGCATGGCTGAAAGTCTTGTGTGTTGCAGATTTGCAATGTCCAAACTACCCTTCGTGGTAAATGGATGAACACCCAACCCACCAAGTCCGTGATGCATTCACCATTTTGTTAATGGAAGCATCTGATTAGTTATGTTTGATTTAATAATTGGGCGAAACCACACTTGCATCATATAAACCAAAGTTAGCCGTAATCTAATTTTGATTTGTTTTCAATCAATGTCTCGTATCACAAAATAACAATCAATTACACAGTTTAATTTTATTAGTGTAAGTGTGACCCGTACGTAGATTAGAAATGAATTCCATGTTCCAATTTGACGGAACATCATACAGTCAAACAAATGGTGGCAGGAAATTAACATGATTTCAAAACCTGGTGGTGGTATGGGAGAAAATTAAAACAACATTAGGGTTTTTTAAGTCACATAATCCGTAGAGTGTGCTGGTTAGTACTTATGAATTTTAAATGTTGTCTACAAAAATTCGTAGCTCACACTAAAAACATAGATTGAATATTGTTCTTTTTTTTTAAATTACGAAACAACGTTGCAAATAAGATTTTTTGCATATTAATTATCATACAGATCAAATTACAATCTAGAAAATATAACAATAAGAAACTTATCATCGTTTGGAGAGATTTTTCACGGTGCACATAATATGGGCACATTAGTCATATATCATTATACAAGTAGAAAGACACTTGAAAAAAAAAACATATAGTGTACCACCCTATGTTCCGGCACATTAAAAAATCTCTCTTAGGTTTGAAGATTAACAACAAAAACATGGAAAGGATCCGGATCCACCCAATTAATCAATCCGGTCCCTTAAAATTTAATCCAACAGCTACAAACCGGGGCCTCTTTAAAAGTTATAATAATTTTAGTCATTTGATCAAATTTTAAGGGTCCGAATTAGGTGATTTTGTGAATTTGGTGGACGAGATCTGGAAAGAATCCGTTGAAAACATAAAGAAGGCAATGTGATTTGGTGCGGAAATATGGTGTTGGATAAGCACGATGCTAAAATTGAAAAGATAACCAAGGGAGACATTAATAGTAACCAAAAATAATATTTCACTTGCAGATAGCATGACGCCCAAAAGAAAAAATAAATTAAAACGGCCCATATTATGAACATTTCAAGTGTACACGCACGGGGCATATCATGCATCTTGCTAGATTTCTACTCTGATTAAAAACATTGTCGCAACGTATATGTGAATGAAATTAATTGTCTTTCGAGAAAAAACAATGTTAACGTTGTCGTAAGATATAATAGAGAAGCAACTGATCAAATCTTGCTTGCTAGACAGCATAACTATTAAAACTAGAAAGAAGTGAGGTTTCTTAGATCAAAAGGCATAAAAAGCATGCAATTTTGGTCACACTACTACATCACATGGGATAATACGCAAACGTAGGGGATGGTCATATTTAAACTACCTTGCTAGCTTTCCACTCTAACTGAAAACATTATCGTAATGCATATGTGAATGAGGTCAATCGTCTTACGAGAAAAACAACATTAACATTGTCGGAAGAATCATACTAGAGAAGCAACTGATCAAATCTTGCCTGCTAGACAACATAATCATTAAAACTAGAAAGTGAGGTTTCTTAGTTCAAAAGGCACACCAAAGCATGCATTTTGGTCACACTACTACCTCACGCAAACGTAGGCGATGGTCATATGTAAGCTACATGATGAGAGTGGTGCGAATGATTGAGTAAACACTCAAATTGGGATCCTTGTTCATGATCTATCACAGGTGTGGGCAAGTTTCATGCCCAACTTCATGTGCATGGTAACTGAAGGGATCAATTACAGTACCCCACAATATGTCCATGTAGGGGGAGAGTGCGAGACAAATAGGTACATAGTTCGATGATCTCAAACGTAATAAGAAAAATTAGGATACTCCATAACTTTTTAAGGCATGGATATGTTTTCGGTTAGCAACATCCGTGGCTACTCAAACTGTTTATTATCAACTTTTAAGTTCCCAAACTTTACCTTCCTCCTTCTGCGTTCGAAAAGAAGGCTATAACCGTGTATATAAGAGATGATGAGTAGTGCGTGTGTATGTGTATTGTGGAGTTGGTTTTACAAGATTCAAAAAGTTATTAATTTTCCTTAATCCAATTCCCTAAACCACTCACTATGTAAGAGATTTCCTGATACAGTAAATTCTCGATAAAGTAATACTCTATCGGGGAATAACCTCTTTAAAGTTAAAAAAAAAAAAAAATTGTGGTCCTAACTTGGGATGTATAAGAATACTATATTGTAATAAGTTATAGTTTATATTTGTCCCAACTTGGGACCAGGTATATATAATAATAAACTCCACATGGTAATAAGTTATAATTTATATTGATCTCATCTTAAGAAAACACGTCTCCACATAGTAATAATTGTCAATGAGGACAAAAATATGCAATTTCACATATAAAAGTTTAAGATACACTAAAATACTTTTCTAAAGTTGTTTGGGACAATACTTTAGTTTTTAGAGTTGATGTCACGTCTTTGAACTTACAAATATACAATACTTTGTCAATATGGAGATCTTGTTGGAGCCAAAATGTGTTAACTCCTCAAGCATGTTGTGCAAGAAATAAAACACTTGGAGGCCTAAGTGAATGATGAAAGCTATAAAATTAATTTGGTCCCAACTTTATAACGTTAGAGAGGTTTTACGGTAATATGTTTTGAGGTGGTTTCCATTTTAATTTGGCTAATTAGTAATATTCATCCAAATACAAATAGCAGGCGTTTATATCACAATATCATGAATCCAACGACAAAATGGAAAGTGATGATGTCAATTCATATTACCAAAGCACAAAAGATGCTCCACCTTCAAGCACTCACGATAGCAATTATGTCAAATACTAGTCACTTCTAATCCCATCTCTAAAATATGGACCAAGTAACGGCTAACTCAAAACCAAATTATGTCTGGTTTTAATCGTGTCGAAAATTGCCAAACTTAAATCCTCTACAACTGCACCCATCTCACCAACAAAAAGGGAGAAAATTTAGGTCAAGGTAATTCACTTTTTACTTGGGGTGTTGTGTTGTATCCATAACTGTTGTCATTTTCACTTTTACATGACACTAAGTTTGGACGAGAAAATTGAAAATGACTAAAGAATTCTATAATGACGAAAATTAGAATGACGAAATTTTATTTTTTAGAATTTGTGAGTTTTCTTATTTTTCTTAGCAAAGAGAACAAATGAATTTAAATATGAAATTTAATGTGTGTATAGAGTCATTGAAATATAAATGACTGGTAGTAGTAGGAAATGTGCTAGTAGTGGACCACTAGCGGTGGAGATTGTGTTGATGATGGTGGGTGGTGGCAGCGGCGTTGATGACGATGGATGGTGGCGGTGACAATGGCTGGGGAGACAACGATGTGCGGCGACAACGGTGGCTGTTGATGGTCAAAATAATGGTGGGTGCTGGTGACATGTGTTAGTGGTGGCCACTCATGATCGAGTTTTTTTGTATTTTGTATTTTAAATTCTCAATCATAGATATTTATAAATAACAATTATTACATAGATTTAATGTTGATAATTTTTTTTTTTGAACATAAAGTCGAGAATTGGATGTCCCAAACTTGAATTTTTTATTTTTTTTATGCAAAAATTATAAATTCTTATGTTTATAAATTAAAATAAGAGAATTGATACATATCAATTCAAATAAAGGAATTGCAGCATATTTCAAGAAAAGTCATTTGGTGAATTAAGCAAAGTAATTTCCTGATTAACAAGAAACAAAAAGTGAATAACTTTTTCTCTAATTTTTTTTTTTTTTTGGTGGATATTAAGAAAACAGGTGGATTGATTAAGCACATTTAGGCGAACTCACCCGCCCGTTTTAAAAGTTTTAACCATTCTGCTTTAACAATTTTTTGTATTTTACCAACAGAAAACAGAATGCCACCGAAAAACAAACTCGTAGGCGTAGTCAGTCCTTTTGCGGATTCACCAGGGGTAAAGTCATCATTTTATCGTTTCCTTTAACTCTCCGCAACGATAAAAACCGGTCTCACAAAAAATCAGAACATCCCGCAGATCCGCCATTGGAGAGAGAAAAAAAAGAAAAAACAGAGCAGTGGGGAATGCGAATCCCACTTAAAAAAAAAACACATCGAAAAATTCATAGGATTTATAAAAACATAACACCCCTTTGTTGTTGCCGAGGATTTCGGACTGCCCTTTTTCTCTGGAAGTCCATTGAGGAACAGAATCGAGCCAAATCGAACCCGAAATCTCTCTCTGTTTCTCTTTTCCGTCACTTTCTTTCGTTTTCCCGGAAAATTAAATGGTACCCGGGATTTTGATTCGGGTTTGATTTTTCGAGGAAAGTAAAGAAATTGAATCGGATCGTGTGTTGTAGGTAGCGGGTGCATATTTGTTTAACAGCGTTAGTGCCGGTCGGCCATGTCGTCCGGTGGGACGAACTGCTCAAGCAACATTAGTTCGAAACAACCGGCTCTCGTCGCGCTGCCTACGACCACCAGACGACGCGTCGCTGACGGCGTCATGGACGCCGGCGAGCGGCTCCCGACGAGCACTCTCCCTCCCGACAGCAACATTGTCTTCGCTGACGACGACGATGGGGAAAACGACAGCCTCCTCGATGGCACTATATGCGGGCCCCATCACGCCCTCCACCACAACCACAACCATTATTCGCACCACCCCGTGATGAAGTACCTCGTGCTCCGTCGGCGGCTATTCTTCTGCGTTCCCGACAAGTGGCTGCTCCCGATCGAGGACGGATTTCTATGGACGGTCGCGATGTTGCAGTCGCTGAGATCGGGGCGGAACGTGGTCCGCAATATTTTCGGGGCTCTGCTTTTAATGGCGGTTATCTCCGCGTTCGTGAAGTTCTCGTTTTTTAGCAGCCACGTCGAGGTGGTCGGGGAGGTGGTACAGAGGACGGAGGGCCGACTTTTGATTCGGAATACGGTGAAGGACGATTGGTTGGGGGCGCAGCGGGCCGTCGCCGAGAACCAGGAATCCAATTCCATGCCGAAACGTGTTTTGGAGAGGGAGAGGTTGTCGGAAACCGAATCCTCCACCATGTTCAAGCGACTTCTCGAGCGGTTGCCTGTAAGTATCAATCAATTCCCCCAGAATTTTTAATTTTTCGCTACTTGTTTGGTTTCCGAGAAAATGGAGGAAAGTGATGAGAAAATGTGTCTTTCTGTTACTATTAACGTTTTACGTTAACCAATTTACTCTTGTCCCTTGCTGTTTGGGTAAAACGTTGTATATATGAATTTAATGCTGGGACTAATCTGTAATTAATGATCATTAATCTGCTTTCTTTTCCAGACCCCAGAGATTTGGAGGAAACCCAACAGCGACAATCTTGATAAATGCATAGCTCGACCCAAGAACCGAATAAGTACGTCTACATTTGTTTCCCTATCCAAATTTGTCAATTTCGGTAATTTAATGTCTGAATTTCTTAACATTTTTATCATTTGCAACAGGGACAGGATCGAAAACAAATGGTTATCTGCTTGTTCATGCCAATGGCGGATTGAATCAGATGAGAACAGGGGTAAGTACAAATCGTGCGCTCGAATCTCCTTTCCCGTAGTTTAGAGCAGTTTACAATATCGCCTTGTCAAAAAAGTAAATTTTAGACACGTTTTGGAAGCTGACAATGACATGGCAAGCCAATTGATGGTGCAGATATGTGATATGGTAGCCGTTGCAAAGATAATGAATGCTACTCTGGTTCTTCCACTGATGGACCATCAATCTTTTTGGACGGATCCAAGGTAAGATTTTCTTATCAAATGATGAGGTTGTCGGATTGTATGTAGGAGTGGCTATCTGGCTAATTAATTTTGTTTTATTATGTTTAATTGAACTCTGTCATATATTTTGCAGTGATTTTAAAGACATTTTTGACTGGAGACACTTCATGAAAGTATTGAAAGATGATATTGATATTATCGAGTATTTGCCAACCAAATATGCAGCTGTGAAGCCTGTTGTGAAGGCTCCCGTCTCCTGGTCGAAGGTGCGATCCGTGTTAATAAATTTTCAGATGCGTAGGGACTTTCAAATTGGTTCTGTTCTTCGAATTGTATCTAAAGATGATTTGTGTGCAGGCGAGCTATTACAGAAGCGAGATGATCCCCTTGCTGAAAAAGCACAAGGTTATAAAGTTTACGCACACTGATTCTCGGCTTGCTAACAACGGACTAGCATCCTCCATCCAAAAGCTGAGGTGCCGTGTGAATTATGAGGCTCTCCAGTACGCGAAAGAGATTGAGGATCTTGGGAGAGTTTTGGTTGACAGACTGAGGAACAATAGCAATCCGTATATTGCTCTTCATTTGAGGTACTTCTGTTGTTTTGGTTGATTATTTGGTGCTGTGTTGTTTCGGAAGTGGTGGAACTAAGTAAAGAAACTCTTCTTGATTGCAGATATGAAAAAGACATGCTCGCTTTCACTGGCTGCAGCCACAACCTCACTGCTGAGGAATCTGAGGAGCTTCGGGTTATGAGGTACAGCGTCAAACATTGGAAGGAGAAGGAGATTGATAGTGTAGAACGAAGGCTCCAAGGCGGATGCCCATTTTCCCCACGAGAGGCAGCCTTGTTCCTAAAGGCCATGGGATACCCTTCCACAACAACAATCTACATTGTTGCTGGCGAGATATATGGTAGCAACAGCATGGCTGCTTTTCGCACTGAGTATCCGAATGTCTTCTCTCATAACACTCTTGCAACAGAAGAAGAGCTAGAGCCCTTCAAGCCTTACCAAAATCGGCTTGCAGCCTTGGATTATATTGTAGCAATGGAGAGTGATGCCTTTGTTTATACGTATGATGGAAATATGGCCAAGGCAGTGCAGGGACATAGGAGATTTGAAGGGTTCCGGAAGACTATCAACCCTGACAGGTTCGCTTTCATACCAGGCATTTAGTATTTTGCTCAAATTCCCAACCTTTTGGTTGGAAGATTGATCGTGAACTAGTTTTCTGACATGTTATGATTTTCATTTCAGACAAAATTTTGTTCAACTTGTCGATCTGTTGGATAAGGGAGCAATATCATGGGAACTTCTTTCGTCCGCGGTTAAAAATCTGCATTCTGACAGGCTTGGAGCACCATATGCTAGACAGATCGGTGAGTCACCAAGGTTGGAGGAGAACTTTTATGCAAATCCCTTTCCCGGTTGCATCTGTAACAAGACGCAGGAGCAAATGTCTAGGGTGAAGTTTGATGAGAGACGAAGTAGGACTGTTTCATCGCAAAGATGATGCAGTCGGACAAATGCACGTGGCTAGCTCATGCTGTAGAAAATACTACACAATACCACTGCTCAAAATGGCAGCCCGAATTGGTGGGCTTTCGAAAGAAGTGCTTTTTTCGCTCGGTCTAAGAGATTGTGCTTGCTGTACAGGGTCGAAAAGTTGTGATTCGCAATGCAAGTTTCGGTTTATGATGAAATCAGATTGACAAGGCATTTGAGATTGCAGAGAAGGTGGAGCTCGAGTATAGTTTTAGGATAAATTTCGGGTAGTTTGATTAGCATGGAGACCTCTTGCCGTTGTCAGAAATGGAGCTGCTATATTAATTCATTGATTCAATTATTTTTTTCTTTGATTTGGTCTTAAAAAAAGAGCTCCGCGATGAATTTGAATGTAATTTTTTCTTACACAACCTCCAATAGAAAGAAGTTTTATACATTTCAAGCGAATTTTTCACTTGTCGTTATCTTGCAGACGATTTATTGAAACTTAGGCCATCTCTAATTGAAAGGTCCAGACGGCTGAAAATAGCTCGAAAACCGTATCTAACCGAGAGTCAGGCTAAAGAGTTCGTGGGCCCTATTAGACAAAAAAGCGGCCAACCGGCTGGTCATTTTCAGCTAGCCAATTTTTTTTTTGTTTTTTTGTCCCCCCCCCCCCCCCTCTTGTTCTTTTTCATTTGCACAGCCCACTTTAGGGTTTAGGGCTTAGTTTTTTTAAATTTTTTGTCCTACCCAACTTTTTGTTTTTATGCCAAGCAGCCTTTCCCCTTGTTTTTTGGATTTTTTTTAATTTCTAATTTTTCTTACATCATTTTTCACATATTTTTTTTTTTACTATTTCATACTATTTTATCTCATTTTATTTCAATTCTTCACATTTCATACTATAGCCCTTTGTTGGAGACGATTTTTTGTGATATGGCTAAAACGAGCCTTATAATATAGCCCTTTTGGCCCTCGGTTGGAGATGATAAGGAATATGACCCTACACTGTTCATTAAAATATTAATTTCTTAGAGGGTCAGAGGGCTAAAATGAGTCATCTGGCAGCCTTCGGTTGGAGATGGCCTAAGTAGGCCATATTGGAGAAAGGCACCCCAGCCTTACTCGAGTGAGGAGATTCAAGCTGCTCTGGTCTAATGGTACACTTTTCACTAATCATCCATACACAAGTTTTTCTCCTTGATTATATGGGGGCTCCTTTTGCTTGGGTAAGCTATACAGTACAAGGATTATGAAGAATATATTTGCTCCAAAAGCAATTCCCATTTCTGAAGCCCATGTGTATTTGGTTTCTGCTAAAACTGCAAGAGTAATGTTAATTCAAATGCTAGACTAGTGTACGCTGGATACAATCTTTCTTCTTACATATTCTTCCTACATTGACAAAATTTTCAACGCTAACGAGATCATACGATACGATGAACAATTTTGTACACTACTACCACATCGAAGGCACATAAACCTGCTCCTTCAGATTTTGGGTAGCGCTTTCCGTCGGAAAACCTCGAACAGCACTGATCGTCCACTGCGATATAATTCCTGCTGCAACTGCAAATCGAAGTTCCCTTTCCAAAACATCTTGGTCTTCATACATCTCGGGGGTGAGTTGTCAGCTTTCGCATGATAGCAGCTACAACTGCATCTCCAGAACCAGTTCTATCACAAGTGAATGGGGTTATGAGCACATTTTCCGTTCCAATCACAACACCGTGAAACGAAGGAGAATAGTAATGAATTCAAAGAGTTCCATCCGTCACAAAGAGGAACTTAAGTCCTTTATGCCATAACGGAGATATTTCCTCAGGCGTGTAATGGTAATAATCTCTGCGCTTCTTGGTTTGCTCAAACTCCCCAGCATAATACTGGGGCCTGTAGTTCCTCTTCCTCACGTAGCAGTCTTCATCAAGAAGGAATTCCAATTCCTGCCTTGAAACCTCGATTATATCAGCTTCGTTCCAGGCTCTGTCAATGTACTTCCTCGTTTCATTGCGTGATTTCCACAGAGGCAACGACAAATTCACATCAAAAAACACAAGACCTCCAAACTTTTTGGAATAAGACATTGCTCTGAATAAGGTCGGTTGCATTGAGGGAGATGTCAAAACTTCTGAAGTGAAGTGGAATACTCTAGCCAGCATTAAGGCATCAAAACGTAATATACTAATGATCTCACCCATTTTCAACAACATAAGAATTCATACCAAACAACAATATGAAAGTGCGGAAATCACTTCCCTGTGATGAAACGATGTGCTCAAACGAACCATTGATGCACTCTCAATTAATTGTATACTAAAGCTTTAGCCCTTTCAGATCAAAGGCACTTCTAACATCATTTTGTAGAGAAATTCAAAAGCATTTTTGGAGAAGCACTTCCTAGTTGCTTCTTGAGGATGCATTTCTTAAATGCTTTTCCAAGAAGCACTTCCTTCTTCCAAAGTTCTTTCCAAGAAGCAATTCCTACTTCCAAAGTGCTTTCCAAGAAGCACTTCCCACTTCCAGAGTTCTTTTCCAAGCACTTCCTAGGTGCTTAATCAAAACACACATCATAGGCGCTATTCCAAGAACCACTCCCTACTTCCCAAGTGCTTATTCAAGAAGCACTTCCTGGGTGCTTATCCAGAAAGCATTTTGAAATGTTTCTTCGACTGTGTATGAAAATTCCGACGTGTTTCTACTAATAGCTGAAGCGCCTTATGAGCTAAGAGTGGCCTTTAAACAAACACAATGTAAACACTATATACAATACCTCTTTGAGCACGGCGAGGTTGAGCTTGGAGCAAATCAACGAGTCCTCGGCTGACTCCTTCACCGTCTCCGCCCACATCCTCTCATCGTCGAACTTAATCTTCACGTAAGTCATCGCCGTCTTCGCCATCGAATCGAACTTCACCGCGCGCGTCTGAACCCTCTCCTTGTTCATCATCAGCACCAGCTCATCCCCAAAATCGTCCTTCCCGACCTTCCCCATAAACGCCGCCCTCCCGCCGAGCCGCACGTGCGAGATGGCCACGTTGGAGGGCGACCCGCCTGGCGCCCTCACGAACTCCGGCGGGTCCCATTGGAGCATCTCCACTGCGAGTAGATGTCCAGGTGCATTGGGTTGTCGGAGACCCGGACCATCGGGACGAACTCCTTCTGCGCAGCCCCGAAGCAGCAGACCAGGGGTGGGTCGTTGTACGGAAAATCGACGCCGTCGTCGTAATCTTCGAGGTCCGATTCTGGGTATTCAGTTTGGATTGCGGATACAGGTTCGGGTTCGACAGCGCCATTTACGACCTCGGACTTCTTCGAACGCTTAATTGGTTTTTTTGGGTACTTCTGAAGAAGATGAAGTGGGGCCCTTTTTCCTGCCCCGGCGAGTGGGTTTGATGGGTTCAATGCTGCCATTGTCTTCGCCGTTAATGGAAACTCTGGATTGGTTTAGATTGCGGAATTTCGGAGTAGCAAAAACTGTGGATTGAAAGCTTTCAACTTTAAAGATTCTAAAGCTACCCCTTTTGAAATTACGCTTCTGGAGTTTACTACCAGTGGAGAGAGAGGTGAAATGATGCCATGGTTTGAGCTGAGTGTTAGGGTTTATCCATTTCCGTCAGCAAAACCTCGCTCAGTCTCTGTGTACATTTCATCGGGTCGTCGTTATATATTGGACTCCGACATCCGGGTCGGGTCAGAATCAAGTGAGAACGTCTGAAAGTGATACGTGGATTATGTACGACCGTCGGATGAGAAGTTAACAAGGATTCTGACCTGGCTTCGATTAGTGCTTGAAGTCCTTTTGATTTGCGATGACTTTCGGTCTTTCCTGTTGTTTCGTTTCGGTGTTGTTGAAATCAAGGCTAAGGCTTTCGACCGAGAAACGACTTGTTGTCTGGAACAAGTAATCGCGATTCGCCGGTAAGATTTCCTGTCGTTCTGTTCTTCCTAGAATCGATTCGATTATGTTAAGATACGAAAGAACATGTCTTTTTTCAGTTCTGATCGGTTTCCTTTTTGAATTTTTTTTTTTTGGGGGTAAACGGTGTCGATAAATTTCATAATTTGTTCATGATACAGTTTCGGTTTGTGCCTGAATATTCATTATGCCCTTTTGAAATCTTTTACTGAATTTTGTGTACGTATAAGAAATTGAAGGTTTGGAAGCACTTCTGTTGCTTTTACTTTATGCGTTGTCGGAATTGGTTTGATTATTTGAAAACGCTTTTAGGGCACAGTTGGCACTGCTTTCTTTCTCCTCATAAGCACTTTTGCTGCAAGTGCTTTTATCTTGAACAGCACGGGTGCTACTATAGAAAGAGATATGATGCCCCATAAGCGCTTCTAAGTTTTTCTGCTAAATGTGTTCAGAAAACGCTTTTTTCTAACACTTCCAAATGGTGTCCCAATCAACCCTTAACAATTCCAAATGGTGTCCCAATCAACCCTTAACAATTTTAAAAGCGCCTCCAAACATGCCTTTCATGTTAATTAGTTAGTGAATCAGTGATGTTTAGCAACTGAGGTTGTCAACCTGTGTTGTGCAGAAAATGGGATTGTGGACTGTATTCCAAGGCTTCTTGCTGCTCGCAAATTCATTCGCCATACTGAACGAAGATCGGTTTTTGGGTCCTAGAGGGTGGACCTTGCTGCAATTGCAAGGAGGGAGGAGAACTACGCTTAAGGGGCAGATCATAGGATTTATACATGCATGCCAATTCTTCAGATTTCCTCTCATACTTTTGAACCTAATTACTATTGTAGTGAAGCTCATCTCCGGGTGAAATGCTTTGTGTGAATTATGTGTCTTTGTAATTTGTTACGAATTTTCGGCAAGTTACATCCTGTTTTGTTCTTGGGTTTGAGTCCCAACTACAAATTCAGGATGCGGGTTATTGATCCATGGCTTTATTGTTCAACATTACACAGAGTTATTTAACTGAACATCGTTCATAAAAGATGGGATTCAGAACAGGCTACTGACAACCAGTAGAGTTGGAGAACTATCATTTCACCGGATGATCACGTTATGGTGGCGTCCTATACCAAGTAGACCTCCTACGTTTTTACACGTTAACCAACACGAAACGATATGAAAATAACGGATTTTGAGTCAACCAACGAGTTGGGTCGTTATCGAGTGGTTCTTTACGAACCCGTTAACGAATCAGGTCGTTATCGGGTCATCTGTTAAAAACCCGATAAGATATCATTTAACAAATCTAAACATTAGGCATTATCTATTCTAAAGTTGAGGAGGGATTTGACTGTAGCTTAGCTACAGTCAAATCTTTGCCACTCGATTTTGCCTTATTTACATCACTGACATCAAATCTGAGATTGGTTTGGAGGGTAATTATTAAAATTTAGGAGGGTAATTTTGTCTCTGAACAAATTTCAATATATTTATGATTTTGCCTGACTATTCATGTTTGTTTTGAAATGGGCCCTGGATTTTGCATTATTTACATTCCTGCCATTGCCAAAAAGCATAAGCTGCAGAGAGAAAGGGAGATAGGGGAAGGGAGATGGATGACTGAGGTTGCAATAAAAGGGGTTAGGGTTGATTTTTTCTCCTCAAATCAAGGGTTGGTGTCAGCATCGATGGATGGGTCGAAATTGCCACTAGAAGCAATGGGAGAGAGAGACAGAAACATACCCATTTGGCCTTCATTTCCCGTTTCTCAAACCCTAGCAGCCAAAACTCCAAAACTGAGTCGATCTCTTCAATAGCATCGACTCCCTGCATCCATTTATGTAACCCGGAGCTTCGTCTCTCTGGGTTTTCAAACTTATGGGCTTTGATCATCTCCCCAACAATCCCTCCCGCTAAGCAAAAGAAAATCAAGGAGGCCTGCAGCTTCGTATGCAGTCCGCCACTGCAATCGGTCTGGAAGTTTGGATTGGTTGGTTGTTTTTAACCGAGCATTGATCATATTAAGGTTCTTGGTTTCTGGTAAGGGAAAATTCTTTTTTATATTTCACATTATGTCTGGAAGTGTTTGATTTACTTAATTTGGGTTTGCTTAGTTTAATTTAATTTTTATGGGTTATTTTCTTTTGAGTTGATTTTTGGAATTTGAATGCAAATGCAAATACATCCGTCTAAATTTGGTATTAATACGATTTATTGGTTTTTTATTAGGTGCAGGAACTGTGGGAAACAAGTGTATTCGGGTATGTATTCTGGACCTTGGCTATTTCATTGACTTGGATTAGTGTCAATTAATCCAATTTTTTGTCATGATTTTCTATTTGGATTTTATTATTATTATTATTTTTTATGAAACTTATGTATAGGGTTTTGACATATAGGTGGATTTGACACAGCTCATGTTGTGGCTAGGTAAAAAGACTTCCTCGATTGTTTTGCTTGGATTTTCATACTATTTGGGTCTAGACCACATAAGTACAGTGGTTGTTGGTTTGAACTTTGAACTAAGAATTGATGCAGTTTTGGATTCTTATTTTCTTATGGATAATCCAATAGAATTAATACTGAAAATTTACCAATGGATAACACTTCAAAGTTGATTGTATAATATAGATGTCATTACTCCATAATAATTTTGAGTTTTTGTATCGTTTGTTACTTTGAAGTATACCTGTATAGTATTTTCTCTTATATATGATTCATATAATCATATTTTTTTGTACGTGCAACAATCTGATTGTCGGTCTTTTAACATGTGAGAATCACTGTAAGAATGCTTTACTCTGCGTAACCCAACTAATATACTATTTTGTATATCTTTTGCGAACAATGAGTTAACATTCGAAGCGATTGAGAAACTTTGGTGGGCTTAATCAATAATAATTTCAAATTTTCAGTATAATTTCTGTTACTCAAAGTATATGCGTAGAGTATTTCTTCTTATATATGGATTAAGTGGATTTTGATTGATTTGCACCATGTTCATTTGTCTGTGTATTGGTTGCTTTCTGCCCTTTGCTTCTCAAGAAACCGAATGTAGGTTCCATTTTCATTTCTTATTTACATACCCTTTTAATGAATGTCCATAATTTAGGTTTTTGATTTCTGGTTGGTAAATGTGTAATTTGATGGTCAAGCTGAACTGCATTTGTAGTTTAGCAGTAGGTTATGAGATGGTGGACTACTCTTGGGAACTTGCAGAATATTGAGTGGGGTATTCTGCTCTGGTTTTCTTTATGTTTCAGGCAGTTGCTACTTTAGGGACTTATGAAAGCATTAGAGATGGGAAAAAGGTGATATGTCAAAGGTAATTTTGTTATCCGTTCAATTTTGATGGTGGTCCTTATCTTTAGTTATGTTTATTTTCTATGTTGTATATATCCATGTACATATGCGTGTGTGTGTGTAGATTGATCATATAACAAAAAAAAAACATGATAAAACTATAGAAAATGAAAATTAAATGTATTATTGTGTAATGGTGCTGCCTTTCTATTTTTTTGTAGTATACTACTTTTATTGTGCTAGGCACCATTCTCTATCATTCAGAAGAAATTTGCACACAACAATTTAGATAGTTTTTATGTGTAAATTTCCAAAATCATGGTACTATTGATGGTTGCTCTCTAAGCTGCGAAATTAGGTATAAGAAAATCTTAGCTGTGAATTTTTTTCTTAGTGAAATTGATGACATTACTAGGTTCATAGTGTATTGAAGTTGGATGATTTCTTAACTGCAGTCTTGAAGTGCAGGAACTGTGGAACTTACAATGGTTGGCAGGCATTGCAGTGTACCACCATGTGCAGAGGATTTGGGCGAGTGCAATACCAGGTGGAGAATTACACCTTGAGAAGGTAGACTTTCCTTCATTTAGATTTTGACCTCTATGTCTGGAAAATAAGGTTTGTGATTTTGGTATGCATATGTGGTTCTTGGTTTTAAGAATAAAAGTTACTTTTGTTTTGAAATTGCAATTTAGTTGGTGTCTGTGTCTGTATGTGTGTTTTGTGAATTTGTTTTTAGGGCTAAAGTTATATTGGTTTTGAAATGGCATGCTTGATTCATTCAAAAGTAGGAAAAAATGGGATTTTTAGTTGGTTTATATAATCTTTTATACAAAGTCTTAAAATGTCATGCTTGATTCATTCAAAAGTAAGAAAAAAAAGGGATTTTTGTAGTGAAATTGTCCTGTTTTGGTTCAATGGTTTAGGCAATATGGACAAAAGTTACACTGGTTTTCAAATGGCATGCTTGATTCATTCAAAATGACCAGAGAATTAACTGTTCTAATAAGTAATTCCCCACTATGAGAAGTTGAGACCTTGGACTGATGCATTTTTCAAATTTATTTTTTATTTTTTTATAGAATATTTAAAGGTGGTTTTAAACTTTGTGTAATTATAAAAGTATGGATCTTTGATTCCATATAAATTGCTGTTTATATATGTGAATTCAAGAAGGGAGCATTTGTATGTGGAGGTAATAAGGAGGGGTGGCTTTGAGAAGGTTTGGCTATCTATTTTATCTATAGTTCTTCATTTCACTAAATTAAAAATGAATTATTAATTTTTCAATTTTAAAATAAAAGATAAAAGAAAATCATATGTGCTTAATTATATATATATATATATATGTGTGTGTGTGTGTGTAGGTAGTTGCAGAGAAGAAATGGAAGGAAGTGGGAGGTGTTTTCATGTTCTCCCCAACAATAACAAGCACTTTGTTTGTGCTGAGGAACACTACTCAACTCTTCTCTACCATTACGAACATGCTCACCTTTTTAGGCACAGGGTCCTTTATCCACCCCCACACCCTCACCCTCAGGTACTCATTTACTTCTTACTGCTCTTATTTTTTACGCTTTTTTTTTATTGATGCAATTGGCTTTTATTTTTTTGTATCTTGACTGCGGATATCATATGTGACCTTTTTGCTCATAAGTGCTTCCTTTTTCGGGATCATTTTGCACTGCAGGCCTTTGCTTTTTTATGTTTGGAGGTTCAAGTAAATAATAACCATTCTGAGTCTACAGAGAAACCAGAACTGGCGCTATAGGAATATTCCCGCAAAAACAAAGGGGCCAAAGGGACCAAACCCATAAATGATTGTCCGCTTTTGGTCACTGATGAAGGTATATATATTATAAGGTTCATTTTTCTCGATACAAAAATTATGTTGGATAAGGTGATTTCAGTCACACAGCCACTCACCACAAGTTTTTTTTTTTTGGTATGTACTCACCACAAATGTTTGATATGATTTTCTGCCCCTATTTATGAATTCAATTGCTGTTTATATTTGCAGATATAGAAACCAATGTGTCATGCATGGTCTCTGTAGGAGGCGGTCTATAGATCCATAAAAATATACAAGATTGCCTGGTGTCGTGTCGAGTTAAGTGTTTAACGGATGAAAGATTGTTTTTAGAGTTATAGATGAGTTGACCCGAATTTGATTTAGCTAAAGTGACTTGGTTTTTACAATAGCCGAGCTTGAGTGAGCTGAAAAAATTCAAGCTATTTCGAACTATTTTTTTATAGTAAATTTGCTCATACAAAACTTTGCAATATCATGATAGGTTTTAGACTTAAGTGTGCTAACCTATCAATCTTTTTAATATTGTCACATATTGTGTTGATGATTTCTTTCTGTTTAACATTTGGCACAAATAGGTGAAGGCTTTGCGTGATTGGACAGACTTTGCTTTGCATGATTGGGAAGATAATGTGAAGGCTTTGTTTCACCAAGGCCAGGTAATAATCTTTAATTGGCAAGAATTCATAAAGCCTTCTGGTTGTTGTTTATGATCTAACTTCTCTACATCTTGCTGGCTGCAGACCTATACGACACTCATGACATCAATGCTGCAGTTGAAAGATTCAAGAAGGCACTGGAGTTGGAACCAAATGATGGTCAATGGTGTTACATAATCTACCTAACTTCATACTGGAAAATAGGCTCTTTTATGAACTAGGTTATTCTTACTTTTAATTGTTAATGTTTGCCAAGGTTGGGCTTCCTAGGATTAGATAGCTGCTACAGGATTATCATGCCAATCTTGAAATGCTTTATATGTTATTTTCTTTCGGATTTTTAGTTAAAATAAAGTTGCACCTTTTTTTTTCAACGGCAAACCAGATTTTGTGGGAATCTCAATGGACATTAACTCGACTGTGGTTGGTTTTTGACAATCTGCTGCGAATGATTAAACTTCTATGCTTTCAGAGTTGATGTCTTGGACCAACTATACGTTATACTATCAATGACACTTATTTAGAATACTTCTAATGCATTTGACATTTCCGCGGCAACGTGCGGGCAACAACTGCTAGTGACAACAATAATACATGGATGTGTCTTAGCTTTTCTTCACTTGTCCTTGTATCATTAGCATGAGACGCTATTGTGGCAGTGTATCTATGTCATACAAGTTGTTTTTGGAGCATACACTCCCATGATATGTTAGTTTCTCCCACCGAATTGATGGTGGTGTAGCCTAAAAAGGGAGCAAATGTTGGTGGTGCTAGGATTTCGGCGTCAGACCCTCAAACATTGAAGTGAGTATGTTCACTGAAACCAAAGTAGTAGGGCTTGGGCTCTCATTGCACACATTTGATTGCCTACATGCGGAGCTCTCTGTATTCATCGCTTAGAATCCAATTTGGTTTCTTAGCTTTTTGGATACTCGGAATATTGGACTTGTCTGCTAATTATAGTTTGACATATATTTATGGAGTTTTATTTTATGAGTTTGATGTGTCAAATTATGATTTGCATAAAGGAGTCGATATTACGGAGAATCACTCTTGTCATTCCACTTTACAAATCTATTTTGGGGTAGGAACAACTCTATAATTCCAAAGGTCTCAAGTGCAAAATTTTGGTCATATAAAGTACAACTTTAGTTTTTGCGAAGAAACTTTTCAATGTCATGATGATAGTGTCACTAAATTACGTGATATTATTGATTTATATATTATAATATAAGTGAATGACATGACTATTATGTTATAAATAAATTCACGTGTTATAATATAAGTAAATTAATAATAAGACGTGACTATTTGAGCTTGAAAACTTTTTTTTTATTGTCTTGAAGCAAATTTTTCCTCAAAGAAGGTGAGTGAAAAGGAAAAGAAAACACTAATGCAAACAAAATTAAGGTGTAATCATGTTTATCCTTCATTGTTAACAAAACACTTGCTATTTCTGTGTAAATTACGAAGTTAGATCCTGATTACCAATTACTCGTGAGTACTAACCATTGCGGACCCTAACACAAGGAGAATCATACTTCAATTCCATTATTACAATTTTTTACTTCATTGCGTCAACTAAACGAACTGTATTGAAATTTTTGACGTTTTTTCCTTGGTAATCGAACACCTAAAAACCTAAAAAATGCATCAACTATGAGAATAGTTGATTTCTTTCATTTTCTTTCTCGATTCATGACTTCTCTATTTTTTTATACAATTAGTCGTCACCCGATTACGGATTTATAAACACGAGCAACATCCCAAACTAGCATGAAAAATAGTCCACTTTAAAAAATACAGATGTTTTATTTAATGAGATACGATCAAGGGACAAATATTTTTACAAATGCTTTTACACTCTTTTTAAGTCTTTTGATTACATGATATCCATTGGTTCTTATTTATTTATTAAATGATATGGATGCTTATGTGAATTTTAACTAATATTAAAGATAAAAAAAAACATAAAATCTGGAAAATTAAAACTAAAATTAAAAAAGGAAGAAACTAAGGAAATTTTGATGTCTAGGAATAAAACTAATGTGCAGGTTTCGTCCCATCTTTTCCAATAAGATCGACATTTGTGCCTCCAGTAGGTCTAGAGTTTTTGTTTTTGTTCTGCTTATGGCACACAATAGCTTTGTCACCTGCAAGCTTCTTCACAGAAATTATGGACATGGTTCCTCATTTCTCCAACACCTCTGTCGAAAATGCCTGAACGTTTCTTCCTAGCTTCGAAGTGGTGAAATCAATCATTGATTCTAACGAGGTGGCACAATATTTTACCTATCCTCATATGCCTAGAGCTTCGCACTCTTCAATTGTTTGTTGACACGCCCCGATCCCGATGTCCTGTAGACATCAGGATGGTCACGTGTTGGCCGACACCCGAGGGGCGACGTAAGCCATTCAATTAAAGCAAAAACCCATAAAATGCTCACAAGCATGCATAATATAGCTAAGACGATAACAATTAAACGTAAAGCAGCAAAAACATAATTATACTAAAATAATATTCATTTGCCAACACAAAACAAAACAAGATACATAAAGGTCACAACCGACACCTTTTGGTTGAGCGTGGGTCCCAACCGACACCTTTTGGTTGCTCACTATTCCCAATTGTGCATAAAGGGTGCGTTTGGTACGCAGACGGGACGGAACGGGACGGGACGGGACGGGACGAAACGGGACGGGACGGAACAGGACGGGACGGATGTTGTAAATTTTGAAAAAGACAAGGGGCATTGTTGTTCTAAAATGTTAAAAATTTCTGTCCCACAGACGTGGAACAACCCCGTTCCATGGGGGGGAGGTGGAACCAAAAATCATCCAAAACTTGTCCCGTGGAACGCCTCGTCCCACTCGTTTTAGGCGTACTAAACGCGGGACGGAACGCCTCGTCCCGTCCCGTCCCGCGTACCAAACGCACCCAAAGGTCACGCATTTGACCCAAAGAAATTACAACATGGCTGACGTCAAATCCCCTGAAGCAACGCCTCAAGCCATTTTAACTCGATTGTACATTCCGTGCAATTGGCTTGGGCTAGAGCAGATTTTGGAGGGGTTAGGGGATTCAATCATACAATAGGTGGGGCAATTTGTAGGGGTGTAGTTGCTCTAACTGTTGACATTGTTTGTGAAAGAGTCTAAATAGCACCCTTTTCATGAAAAGAAAAGAAACTTTGTTTAATATTCATTATTAATTCTTATTTAGAAAATAATAATCATATTATGCAGTGTTATGCATTTTAATCTTCTCAAATGACTATGTACTAGCCTTCCTACATGCGCGTAAGTGCATGTGAAAGACTTTTTCAATCATGGTGCACGACATAGAGAATTTTATTTTTTCGCATTTGTATTTGTGAATAGGCTAAACGAATAATGACCTAATTATCAACTAAAAAGATATTTCAAGTTTTTCTCTACGTCACGCGTATCATGCTGTGAAGTGGAGCTTTTCGCATGCGAGATATGAACAAAGGAATCATGCATACTCCAATGAGAATAAAATTCACTCAATCTAAATAACTAATGGTGCCAATGTACCATACAAATTAGTAAGCAAGTCAAGAAACTAGCAATGAGAATAAAACGATTCCACTTTTATCTTCCAACATTAGAAAACCTATAAAATAGAAGATTAATTTTCAAAATTGTTAGAATACAAACTCCCAAACGTGTACATGCTGATTGAACTAGCAACTCACTTAAACTGTTAAACATTCGATTTTGGTCAAATTTGGATCTTGATTTCTTCTTTTTGCCGCAACAATTTTCTGACCACGTTTTATATTCTTTCTAATTCCTTGTGTAAAAGAATTCTTCCTGCAACACTGTAGACATCGAAATTTCGGTAAAATAAAAGTTGACTAATAGTCAAAGTTTCAACGCTCGTGTATTACATAAATTTTACACGTAGCGTGTGATTCGACGGAAATTGAAATGAGTCAGACAAGCCGTCAAATAGGACATGTGTCAACACCCGACATAAATAATTTATTTCATCTGATTATTTAAATCCAAAAATCAAGTTTTAGAATTCTATAAATAGGAAGCCAAGGCATTCATTTTCATTCATCAATTCACAAATACATTTCTCTACTCCCAAATTGGAAGAGAATTCTCTTGAAATTCGTTCTTCGTTCATCGTTCTTCGAGATCAAGCCCCAACGGCCCTTGAAGAAACGTTCATCTGCCAAACTTCAAGATCAAGCCCAACGGCCCTTGAAGAAACGTTCATCTGCCAAACTTCAAGATCAAGCCCAATGGCCCTTGAAGAAACTTCGCCAAAACCTTTGAAGAATCAACAAGCACTTTGGTCACGTGCCGATTCTTCATCCAAGATCAAGCCCCGACGGCCCTTGGATCAACACAACTGTTCTTCAAGATCAAGCCCAAAAGCCCTTGAAGATCCATTCGTCGTTCATCCGTTCATCCGCCTTCAAGATCAAGCCCCAAAGGCCCTTGAAGATCTGTTCATCCATTCTTCAAGATCAAGCCCCAACGGCCCTTGAATCCACATACTCGTTCTTTAAGAATCAAGCCCAAAAGCCCCTTGAAGTTCATCCATCGTTCATCGTTCATCGTTCTTCGTTCGTCGTTCATCCATCTTCAAGAACAAGCCCAAAATCCCTTGAAGATCCGTTCGTCATTCAACGTTCATCCGCCAAACTTCAAGATCAAGCCCAACGGCCCTTGAAGAAACTTCCCCATGTTCATCCAAGATCAAAGCCTCGACGGCCCTTGGATCAAGTCCACAAATCAAAGTCTTACGGAGATCGAATCAGAGGAACAAATAGAGATTGTAACCCAAAATCAATCAAATACAAATATTATTTTCACCACGTTGTTCTTGTTGTTTTCAGGAAATTTTCGTGTTTACAAACACATTTGTTTTTGGTTTCAAAAAGACGAATTAACATAATTCAACCACATATCTCGGTGTTCCTGCTTCATAGCATGCTTGTGCAACAAAATAACATTAGAAAATCACAATTGAATGCAAACCAACTAAAGAAATTATAAACTGCGCAAGCTTTTCATCAAAATCACAAAAATCCAATGCAAATCATGTAAATATGCACATATAATATTTGCATCCTTAGTAGTTTCACATTCAGAATTGCTAATATCACTTCTTGTTTTTGGGTAGCAATATCACAAAACATCAAATTTTACAGCCAAAATATAATTTCCTGCATGAAAACAGAAAGTTGAAAATTTAGTGGACACAAAATCGAGCAATGAAAGTAAACACAGACTCATAACTACACATTTCTCACCAATATATTTAACCAAACGCCTACTGTGCGACCTAGTAAGCAATTAGTGTGAAAACGCAACATACAATTATAAATGAGATTATCCGCAATGGAGGTTAAATACAAAAGTAGAGAAGAAGTGATAGTCGACCTTCTCAATTCTTCGAGCTCCTGCAATTTTCCCACAACAAAACTATTTCAGTTCCTTCAATTGAAAACAAAAAGAAAGAATCACCAATCAAATATCCACAAAGATTCAATGACAATTAATTTGCATAAAATCAGTTGCAGATTGCCATAAATATTAAAGGAAAAAGAAAGAAAGTAAAGCAGTGACCTGTGACCCGAACAGCAGAGTGAGAGGAAAACCTAGTTGAGAGTATATCCGTAATATGTTGTGCAACGAGAGAGTGGATGTAAAAATATCGACTAATTTTCATTTGTGTGGGATGACGATGGTTTTTATTCCTTTCTAGTACATGGGTTCTCGCAATATAGTACGAATGAATGAATGTAAAATTGTCGCCTGGTTTTCAATAGTGTGGTACAATGACGGTTTCTTTTCCTTCCAGTTGTTGTTCTTGACCCCCAATAACTTCAAAAACCCCATATATATTTGTTTGTATATTGTATTTGACCCCTATAAACAACTAAGGCAAATTAAATTACAACCTCCTCCTCCTACTTCTTCTATTTTCTTTTAACATTTTGTCTTCCTTTTATCGCTTCTTGTATGAAATACTTTAGTTGAAAAGTCTTGACAGTCTTCGACATTACAACACAAGTTCCTGCATCCACCCTCGACAAACCTCTACGAATAATAGTAGTTGTCGACACATGTTGGCATAAACTTTCGGCATACGTTGACAGGAATTGGTAGGTGCTTACTAGGTGTTCGACGAAATGGGTCAATGAAGCTTTTTGGTTTATATTATGACTCCATTATTTAAAAATCCTGGCTACGCAACTGCTTCTATTATTTTGTTAGTTTAATGTTTTTTTATTTGTTTTTATGACAAAATTATCCTTGCAATTTTGTTTATATTATTTTCTGCTAGTTGTGGATATAATTGTTTGAGGACATCAAACTCTCACTGTCAATGGTTGCTGAAGCTTCAGTCGCCCATGTCCGCCATCAAGCTAACTCAGTTGCTCATCGTTTGGCTCATTTTGCCCTCCATGGTGGAGGAAATTGTACTTGGTTTGACGAACCTCTTGTCATCATAGATGATCTTCATAGGGAGGACATTTCTCTACCTTGTACTAATTAGCCCAAGGGCATTATGAAATATATATTGTCTTTCTTCAAAATAAAAAAAAAAGTTGTGGATATATTTGTTTGAGGGGCTTTATAATCCAATTATTTTAGGTGAAGTTTTGAGACACCAATATTTCATTCTGACTTTCTAATATTAAAGAATTAGATATTATTGGGCTCGACTTGCTATATGAAAGTGTTGCAGGAATGTTTTATATCAAGATCAATCATACATTGACATGCAATTTAATATTTTTTCTCACATAGTAATGTGTTATTAATTAAGAAATTGGGTACCGTCAAGTAACAATTCGTTGAAGGAAAGGTCTTTTCCTATTTACGTTACAAGTTCAGATTCAAGGCCAAATTGTGTAATAATTAAGAAATTATATACCGTCAAATAATTTAATTTTTCAAACAAACATTTTTCCTCACATGAAATACATTTTAACAAGAATTGGGCACCAATTCATGCCACATCAACATTTTAACGCACTTGTTAACATACTTTGACAGTATGGATGCGTTTGGTATGCGAGACGGGACGGGACTAAATTTGAGTTTGAAAAGGTAAATTAGGACTGAATTTGAGTTTTACTGGCATCCAGTTAGTTTTTGAAATTTGAATTTCAAATTTCAAACCGGGGTCCTTCAAATCAAATCTGAACCGTCCATTTCCAAACCCCACAACTCATATCCAACCCATTCAAACAAAAACTCCCGCTTCTCCATTCAAATCCAACCGTTGCGACCCAAAAAGCCTACTTTTCTTATAAAATCATCTCTCTCTCTCCGTCCCCACCCTTCTGTCTCATCCCTCTCTCTCTCTGCGATATTAGCACTGAGAGACCCACAAACCCTAACCCTAACCTCCTTTCTGATTTTTCACCCCCTTTTCAACCAAAAATGCGTGAGATCCTTCACATCCAGGGAGGCCAGTGCGGCAACCAGATTGGCGCCAAGTTCTGGGAGGTGGTCTGCGCTGAGCACGGCATCGACGGCACCGGAAGGTACGAGGGAGACTCAGAGCTCCAGCTCGAGAGGATTAATGTCTACTACAACGAAGCCAGTTGCGGGAGGTACGTGCCCAGGGCTGTGCTCATGGACCTCGAGCCTGGGACCATGGACAGCGTTCGATCTGGACCCTACGGTCAGATTTTCAGGCCTGACAACTTCATTTTCGGCCAGTCTGGTGCTGGAAACAACTGGGCTAAGGGTCACTATACCGAAGGCGCTGAGTTGATCGATTCGGTTCTTGATGTGGTTCGCAAGGAAGCCGAGAATTGTGACTGCCTCCAAGGTATTTGATTAGTTTCCTGATTTTATTTATTTATATAGTTTTGTTTTTACGTGTTCATGTAGAATCATTATTACCTGCAAGGTGTTTGATGATTTTCCTGAAGCCCTGATATTATTCCTTCTGCTTGTTAATGTGTCCATGTATAATTGTGATTGCCTGCAAGGTGTTTGATAAATTTCCTGGATGACTTGTTACCATTTCGTTGGTATTGTTCTATGTATGTATAAAGAATTGTGATTGCCTGCAAGGCGTTTGATAATTTCATGAGTGACTTGATATCATTTCTTTTGTTTTGTTTTATGTGTCCATGGAGTGTTGTGATTGCCTTGGAAGGTGTTTGATAAATTTCCTCACTAACTGATTATTTCATTTGTGTTATTTTTTATTGCCTGCAAATGTATTTGATAAATTTTGTCCAGGGCTTGCTTTTATTTCTCAATTGTTTTGTTTGTAGGTCCATTGAATTTAGGTTGGTTTTGTTTTGGATTGCAGGGTTTCAGGTGTGTCACTCTCTGGGAGGAGGTACTGGGTCTGGCATGGGTACTCTCTTGATTTCAAAGATCAGAGAGGAATACCCAGATAGGATGATGCTCACCTTCTCGGTTTTTCCCTCCCCAAAGGTCTCAGACACAGTTGTTGAGCCTTACAACGCAACCTTGTCTGTGCACCAGCTTGTTGAAAACGCAGACGAGTGTATGGTTCTTGATAATGAAGCTCTGTATGACATTTGCTTCCGCACACTCAAGCTCAGCACCCCAAGCTGTAAGTTTTGCTGAGTTGATTCGTACTCGATACTTTGATTTTATTTGTTTTTGGTTTTGGTATACTGATTCTAATGTTTATGCAGTTGGAGATTTGAATCATTTGATTTCTGCAACTATGTCTGGTGTCACATGCTGTTTGAGGTTCCCTGGTCAGTTGAACTCCGACCTCCGAAAGCTTGCTGTCAATCTCATCCCCTTCCCTCGTCTCCACTTCTTCATGGTGGGTTTTGCCCCTTTGACCTCACGCGGTTCACAGCAGTACAGAGCTCTCACTGTGCCTGAGCTCACACAGCAAATGTGGGATGCAAAGAACATGATGTGCGCAGCTGACCCTCGCCATGGTCGGTATTTGACTGCCTCAGCCATGTTCAGGGGTAAAATGAGCACAAAGGAAGTTGATGAACAGATGATCAATGTCCAGAACAAGAACTCTTCTTACTTTGTGGAATGGATTCCCAACAATGTCAAGTCCACTGTATGTGACATCCCTCCCACCGGCTTGAAAATGGCTTCCACCTTCATTGGAAACTCAACCTCAATTCAGGAGATGTTCCGCCGTGTGAGTGAGCAGTTCACTGCTATGTTCAGGAGGAAGGCTTTCTTGCATTGGTACACTGGTGAAGGAATGGACGAGATGGAGTTCACAGAAGCTGAAAGCAACATGAATGATCTGGTTTCAGAGTATCAGCAGTACCAGGATGCCACAGCCGAGGAGGATGAGTACTATGAGGACGAAGAGGAGGAAGCTCAGGAGGAGATGTAACGTGGTTTGAAATGCCGCAACTTCCAGTTGCTGGAGTATGACAAAGCGATTGTAGTTGTAGGTCTTAATATCGTTAAAAACTATACATGTCGCCTCAGTTTAATTTCTTTTTGTTATATGTACTTGAGTAAGCTGCGATCTTCTATATGGCGATATTTTAATCTTTTCTTAAGTACTAGCATGTTCTTTCACAGATCAAGATGTTAATCTTGTTTTAAGTAGAAGTGTAATTTCTTGTATGAATCTAAGAAATTTACGGTGTCTTACTCGTTAAGAATAGGGGTATTATTTTTGGAAAAAATAGTTCATCTTTTAGGAATACTAAAATTTTAAACCAAGTTTACAAATCAAATGTGTTACTAATAAAAAATAAGCACGTTAATCAACACTAATAATTCAATGATCAATAACTACATCATTTGATTTAAAAAATTAGTTTTCTTAGTGTTACCCAAATAAAAATATTTGACATGAAGAAGGCGGTATCTTTGACTAGAAAGACTTGCAATTGAGACAAAACTCAATTTTCTCCTACAATTCTTCCAATTTATCTTTCTACCATTTCTTTCCATTTCCAAATTGTTCAACATGGCAAGAGAGCATATTAGAGGTTGTAATTGGACATGTGAGGAAGATGTTGCTTTATGCTTGGCATGGGTTTTTGTTAGCGAAGATGGTGCAGTTGGCACAAATCAAAATAAGAAGGTTTTGTGGGATAAAATCATTGCAAAGTTTCAAGAAAATTGCAATGGCGGCGGACGGGATGGTAGTGGTGTTTATGATTGGTTGAAGACTATCAACAAAGCATGCACTTTATTGAAGGGAAGCTTGGAGAGAGCCGTGGTTGGCATGGTTAGTGGAAGGAGCGCCACATAAATTGTGAGTTTTGTTCTTGATATTTTATTTGTCATGTACATATTATTATTTCGCAATTAATTATTTTTATGTATTTTTTGCATAGGGTGACAAAGCAATGGAAATTTATAAGGCAAGAGTAACACCAAAAATTCAAGTTTCTAAGTTGCAACATGCTTGGAACGTCCTCAAGGATTGTCTGAGGTGGGGAACTGATGCAGACCAACAATGGGGAAGATTATTTCAACGTGAAGCCGCACAGACAAATGACAGAGATGGTGTCGATGAAGGTGTCAATGAAATGACACCATCTCTTTCTTTTGCAAGGCCCCCGGGAAGAGATAAGCAAAAGGAAGCAAAGAGAAAAGGTAAGTCCTAAGATCCGATGAATGGACACTTTGCTACTGGAATTGCAAAATTGAACGAAACCTATAACGCTTGCCAAGAAGAATCGGCCCGAATGTGTTTGCAAATGAAGGAAATCTCGGATGCGGAGCAAGATAAGTTTGAAATTAATTTCATGATTGAGGACCTCAACAAATACACTCCAGAGAGGAATAAGTTCTTACGTTGTAAGCAAAAAGAAATTATGCGAAAATCTACCTCAAGGAGTATGTTTTAAGATGATGAATCCTCTGATATCCCAAGTCCTGTACGAAGTCCATCACCAAGTGAAGGTGGTGGATGTGATTATTAAGTTTATGTAGTGTATGAATTATGTGCTTTATTAATTAAGTTTATTAATTGTCATTTGTATTAAGTTTATGTAGTTTATTAATTTTGTGGTTTATGAATTATCGGTTGTATTAAGTTTATGTAGAAAATTGAGTGATTTTTCAATATTTACCGGAATTTAAATATTTTTAGATTAAAATGTTCATAAAATTAATTAACGATAGTCTATGTATTTTTTTTAAAAAATTTAATTTAAGAAAAAAAAATAGTTTGAGTTAATTTTTAATAATTTCTGGCTAAAATTTTAAGTCAAAATAGTTGGAGCAAAAAACTGTTTTTGAGCTAAATGCTAAATTTTCCGAACTAAAAAATTTGACTTTAGCCCAACTATTGGAATTGGTCTTAGGGAAATGCACATATTCCAAAATTTGCGTATTTTCATAATAAAAATTTCATAATTAAAACCATTCAATTTCTTAATCATCAATTAATGACCATTCTTAAAAAGAATCATTCGAATTAGAAATCATTTATGCACCCAAATATGTGAAACAAATCGACAATGTGTGTGCCACCTTACATATTAAATGAACCGTTGATTTATCTGATACATTGGATAATTAAACAATATTTGAATAATTTTTTGTGGGATGATCTACAAATGAAGATAAAAAAATTAAACCGCTCCTATTTTGAAAGTTACAGGGCAAAAATACGTCATTCGTAAATGGTGGAGTATGTGCATTCCCCTCATGGAGGGATGCGAGTACTAACCCACAAAAAATAACAACTGAACAATAAACCGGGAACGGCGATGCTAAATGCAGAGGGTGGTCGGGATTCAAAGAGAGAGACACCAGCCTTCGAAATAGCCTTCAAAAGTGCATCTGGTTCGGAAACAGCAAGTTTAAACAAGGTAGAAAAGTGCATTTTTACCGTAAGAATTTGCAAACAATTTGAGCAGCTTACCAGCATTTACGGTGAATTAAAAAGTTGGGGAAAACCATGTTAAGTTTCCATTTCTGAATTCTAAAGCGGAATCCCTGTGCTCCAACACTGGACACAATATGTAACAAAACTTACTAAATTTTGACAATTGACGGCAACACTTGACTACAACTAATACAAGTAAAGGACAACCGGAAAATACTAGGTAAGAAAACAAGATTGATTTACAGCACAACAAACAACATCCTTCACCATTCAAGCATCTACTTCCATGGTTTTATTATCCGCAACTGCTCTCATTTTCTCGTACTCGAACTCTTTCTGCTTCTCAGCATACTCCTCCGGCACCACCGGACGCCTATTACCAAACACGGTCCACAGATACAGTCCGACAAATGACGCCAATGCTCCACAAGCAACACCGAAAACCATTGCACCGAAAGCCTTTTTTGTACAATCCCTTTTCTTTTCCTCCGCCTTCGAGTTCTTGGCAATGGCCTTGGGATCTACCGGCTGCGAGTGCGTCCAGTGAGGCACGTGCCTTTGCACAAAGCTCCAAGAGTATACAGAACATGTCTGAGACGAATTCCTACTCATTGCACTCAATCCCACAAGCACTTCCTTATCTCCCCACATTTCCGACAAATCAATCGGATACCACAGCAGAGGATCAACCGGCTTCGAACCACCAAATTTACTCAGCCTAACTTCAAATTGATTGGAACCCGCTTCGTAATCGATCCAAGCCTGCGTTTTATTCCCACTGCTTGGATCCAAATTCTTAGCAGAAACATTGCTTACTTTAGCAGAAACAGAACTACCCACTTCAATTCCAACATGAACATTTCCATCACTCAATGCATCAAATTTGACAGCAGCAACTTTGAATTTACTTTTACCATTTCCCAGAGAAAGCCCAAAAGAGCTGTTACCAAATCGGCTAAGATTAAAACCCTTTGGAACCACTACAAACGCCAATCCATCCCCACCGCCGTTGGAAATAGAAAACGAGAAGTTCGTCGAAAAAGACAAGGATTTCCGAGGCTTACCTTCATACAGCTCGATGGGTCTCTTGTAAATAGCTCGGCCGGCGCTCGAGCTCACTGAACTGGTGAGCTGAACTGCGTATCCGCCATTGACGACCTCTGCATCTCCGTACAGAGTAATATCTGACCCAAAGTTTGAAACTTCACCGAAATCGGTGAACGAAAAGGAGGAGTTGGAGGCGGCGGAGGTGGTTCTGAGGAAGAAAGCGAGGAAAGCTAATGCGACGAAGTGGGTGGAGAAGAAAGGTGCGGCCATGGATGAAGTGCGTTGGAGCTGAATCTGGGTGGGGATTGAGCAGTGGGGTTTCTAGGGCTCAGGGAAGATGCCCATTTGCAATTAAAGGTGAATTTCTTTGGTTTTTTTTAGGGTTTGGAAGTGGAAGAAAGCAGAGGAGGAGGGTAAAGAATATGGAGGGGGTTGGGTTGGAGGTTGTGAAAATTTAATACGTTTACTCGTTTCTGCAAACTCTCTGACTCACTTTCTCTGAGTGGTTGCTGACTGACGGAATATAATAAAGGTTTTTTTTTGCACTTGTGTGCTTGTACTTTTCTTCAATTTGCACTTCTACCTCTTTGTTTTGTGTATTTTCAGAATTAGCCATGATTTTTATTCTTTTATTGACGGTGATAAACTTTATAAAATTACTTTTCTTTTCCGCCCTTTTTCTTTTTAAGATTCTTGAGGATACGAGGAAATGAAATGGAAGTGTTTTTTCTTTTTGCTTGATTATCTGACAATATAAGCATCTTATAACGTTATAATGTAAATTTAGACTACAAATTAGGTTGAGTTTACACAAAAACATTTGGTTTATATTCAACAGCAACATAAGTACTCGTTTATCTACATAAATATGGCAAAAGAACATTAGTGTATCATGAGGCACAATGACTTCAATTATACAAAAGTCCAACCATAAACTCCTATTACCCTTACTCCAAAAAACAACAAGACTAACTCAGTTAGTTAAGAACATTCATCCTACACTCAAATTTTAGAGTTCGATTACTCTATCTCCCAGCATCGCTCGTATATTTGGCTTTGGTTACCCTTACTCCAAAAGTCCAACCATAAGTACTCGTTTTGCTACCAATAGAAAGATGTTGGTTTTTTAAAAGAAAGGGACAGCTGTATTACAATTTTTAATATTTTTCTCCCACTACTTCCCCTCTCTTTTCAGTTTTGTCCATTTGGCTTTGGATAGGGGACCATCCATAAACCGCAGGAAGCGTTTGATAAACATCAAACAGGCGAGAGAGAGAGAGATAGGGTGGTGTGCATAGTGCTTACTTTAGCAAGCTCTTTTCAGTAAACAACTATTTTGCGCGTGCTTTTGTGTCGTCTACTATTCTTGGACTAAACAAGAACAGGAAGGAGTTTCCTTCACTCACTTATTTAATCATATAATCTTTAATCTAATCCTAATCCTAATCTAATCTAATATAATCTGCATGTTATCTCACTGCCTCACTGTGAAAGTGAAACAAATTGTTTGTTTAACAACAACCAACCTTCTTTGTTTTTTTCCTTGTTCAATTACATTTCTTTCTACCGTAAAAGCATACGTGTAAGTTATCGTTTGGGTGCAATCAATTACCACGTGGACATGGACCATTGTCTTGACCTCTAAGTTTTAAAGCTCGAAAATCAAAATATTCTTCGATGCTAAAGTAATTCCTTCACAAATTCGAAAGTTATAATGCGAGTGAACAGGACGCTTGATACTGCATTATTTAAATTATGATATTAAAAGTTATAATGCGGAATCATCGTTATCTTGACGTCCCAGTTATACGTTTTTATATGTTAAAAAGACTCAAAAGAGCGTCTTATCTATATCGTGTATTCATGTCGCATTTAGCACCACATATAACAAGCATTAAAGTCGGACATGGGGGCGAAACGAAGGAAAATAGAAGAAAAGGACAGTTCACAAATTTCACTCGTATGAGTATTATGATTCAACTTCTTTGGGCCCCCTTCCATTGTCCCATTCTCAACACATACAAGCCTCAAAACCCCCACCATAAACTAAGCAGTCTCCATGAATCCATCATCTGGCCAAAATCAGTCTGCTATTTCCAAAGACATGGAAGGTGCCGGGTTTTGACAAATGCAAGCAAGAACACTACAAAACTCGAGTAAACGCAACATAATTTCTCGATCCAAACTAAGAGTTGGATGAACAACTTAAGGAAAACATTCAGAAAAACAATATAATCATAACGAATGTGCACATCGGACGTGTACAATCATAAAACGCTCGAGTGCAAAAGATAACACCACTTTTTCTGTCCAGTAAGACACCACTTTTGATTTACGTTCTGGCAGATTCAATTGCTTTGTGCTTTAAAGTTTTTCACAGATAGAATATGCAAGGGAGCACCATCTGGGGCAGGCAGATTCAATTGCTTTCTCGCCCATTAAATAATTAGCAGCTCATTAAGATAATGACTAAGGAGGACCCCCAGATGATATTATACTTAATTTTCTAAAGGAGAATGATAGTAAACAATAATTAAGCATGAAAGTAGAGTTAGTGGACTGACTCCCCAATATCTACACAGATTTGCTCATGAACTGAAGATTCTAATGCTACGAGGCTCCCTCGCTATCTTTCCTTGTACTATTGAGGATGGCAGTGCTTCCTTATCATGACATTTGACTCCCCTTGGCCCCTTATTCATTAGATGGAGCCCTAATAAAATTGGACCAGTTAGCCTTCCCCACGAAGCCATGGTGGTGCCATAGTCCAAGGCGGTCTTCGGGATTGGCATGCATCTAAAGCTAATAGTACAGATGTTATAGGTGGCTAACTACTACATCTGGCACCTATACTTTGAACATCTAAATGTGGAGTTAGCATAGCTGCACTCAGCTACCGCATGGGCAGAATGACTCCCATTCTATGGTTGGCTATTACCTACCAATAGTCCTGTTGTCCCGGACCTTATGGTCCAAGGAAATTGTGGACACCAACGGTTCGATCTTAATCCAACAGTGGGGAGAATAAATGTTCATTTAACTTTTGTTGTTTTACTTTGTCCTCCACCGTTGGATTAAATCAAGCGGGGTAGGTGACTGCATTTTCCTTGGAGTGTAGGGTACAGGAGAACAGGACTGTACTTACTAAAGGCTGTTTGCTACCTTATAGTGGGTCATTATATTTTCTCCTTCAGCTATGCTAATTGTGCGTGCTTTCTTTCTTGCCGCAGTAGAGATCAAGGCTAATGCTAAGTCTTGCAGCACTAGAGTCATGCTCACCCTTCTTTTGATTGTCCATTTAGCGAGGGAATCTGGAGGGAGGCTTTGAGCAATTACAGAGTTCCCTGGTTGAGTACCAATCATTGTGTGGGCTGGTTTCGTTTGGAGGGGTCCATCCCTTACTATTACCCTACAGAAGATGACTTATGTAGTCACAATCTACTGCATATGGAGAGTGAGAAAGAACAAAGTGTTCAAGAATGAAAGAGATCTTCATGTGTTGTTCCAAAGCCTATCATCACTACCAATTACCATGTGTTTATATTGCAACTTACATTTACTACTTTCGTAGAATTGGTGAGCAACCCTTCATAATCTACTCGCGCCATCATTTCTTGCACATGAAGATACATTTTCATATCACAAATTTTTCAAAGGCCTTGACTGAACTTTCACGAGTATGGTTAAGTCTGAACCTTAATTCCATGTGACCAGAAAGAACCTACGCACCAAAAGCAGACTGCTCTGATATGCAATATGCCGCTCAAAATTTCACCATAATTTCAAAAAAGAAGGTGGCAGCAAATGGGAAAAACATCTAGAGGGAGGCCAAAATGTGACCTATGTATAACTAAGGACAGACATTACCAATATGAGTCCAGTAGTTTTGGCCACAAATAAGGCAGCCAATCCAAATTAGCTGTTTACGATTTAATACGGTTGGTAGTGGACCTTCATATAATCTCCCTTGTTTATGTGTTTTATAATTTTATATACATGTCTTGGTGCATCAGGTCATCAGAAACTTACAATGAGAACCTAACCACATAAACGATAATGGTATGGAAACTTGTGATTAGTATGCATTATATCTTCATTTCATGACAGATCAAACAGAATACCAAACTATACTTTGAAGGCGCTAGATATTTTCATATAGATGAAAGTAAGATATACCAAGGGGAAAAAGATTGAAAAGCTTACCATTCAAAAATGATTGATGACTGAACACATTTACGTAGTCTCTGAAACAACTTTTTTTTCAACGGTCTCTAAAACAATTTCACTGATATCTAAATCGACTAAGCTTTCTTTCCCAAATAACGTAAATCCCACGGTTGCCTGCAAGATGACACACATTTTTCTTCCTTTTGTTAAGTTTCCAAAAGAGAAATTCTTTCATTTATCATGTTGACATTGTTGTAAATAACCCATACAAATAATTCTATCATATATATCCCAAACAAAAAGAAGACATGCATGCTTAACCTCCACCCATTTTCACTTAATTAAACTGAATATTTCATGCCAGAAAAAACAAACCTTTTTTGTTTTTTTATTCAGCTTCTTCAGGCTGCCTACATATTCTGCAAAAGTCCCAGACACAACCCGTACAGAAGAGCCTGGGATGAGCTTCTCACTCTTTCCTTTAGACGAACTATTTATGAGAGGATCAAGTGTTTTTCTAGGTCGCCTTTTTGGTTTAGAAATAGAATCTCCAGCAGATTCGTCAGCATCATTGAGGGCTGCTTCTTGCTGCTCTTGCTCAAAAGCTTGTTCAGCTTTCTGTTGTTCTTCCTTAGCCTGTCTGAAGATAGCTTCCATGTCAAACTCAGAAACTGACCGGGGTCTGGTAATCTGTCTTTTCCTGTGCACATGCGAATAACATTGTATAAATTCTCACTGGAAATCGCACAATGTAGTAGTCTAGAAGGATATATAATTTAGATGGCCTCAATATTAGAAATTAACAGTGAAAATAATGCCTGTCAGGGAATCCCGAAATCACCAGTAAACCAGAAAACTTAACCCACAATCTACCTAATGTGTTTTAGCTAACACCTAAGCCCAAAAGTAGCTTCATATTACGTAATTGTGCAGGCATAACATGACTTCATAACTTTATACATAACGTCTGTCGTTTTGACCAAATGGAGCGTTCTTTCAGAACTTCTTTTCGAAAAGAATACCAGGATCTTCTTTTTGTCGTACAATCCCGCCAATTTAACCAGGCAAGCTCAATCAGTTCTAGGACATTTCTATCTAAAAGGTTTCTTCACATCTCCTCAATCAACTATACTCTTTTCATACTACGATAACAATAAAATTAGGCAATACACAGCAAACCTACTATGGAAGAAATTTACTCACGTATTTCCGACCTTGGAACCGACAAAGCCCGCAACTCCATCACACTCTCTTATGAAGTCATGTATCTCTTTGTCCAATACACACCTTATAAACACACACCCTGGGAATAGAGGTCTCGGTTTAACAAAGTTACCATTTTTCAATTTCTTCCTGTCTTGGATAGCTGGCGCATATATCTGAAAAGCAAACAGTCAGATATTTACATGTTTAATTTTGGTCTGGACATCGAATTGTATAACAAATACTCAGATAACAGGACCAATTCAATATGTTCAGCTGGAATCAAGCAGACATCTTTATCCTGTTACATCAAATTTGCAACAAACCCAGAAACCAAAACATTGACTTGAACTAGTAGATACCTTAAACTCAACGAAATCAAACATACAATAGTATCACATTTCTTCAATTTTGCAAAAAACCCAGAAACCAAAACATTGAATTGGAGTAATCTAGTACCTTGAAATCAATCTGAGGATAGTTCCTGGCAAGCAATCGAGCGATGAGCTGAGCGGTCTCCTGGCCCTTGACTCGAGAGACCTTGATGATCCACCATTGTGGGCCTTCGTGAGCGAGGTTATTAAGGTTGAGCTCTTCCTTCCAATTGGCGAACTTCTTCGTGGGCTTCTCCAAAAGCTTCTCCTCCACCTCCTCTTTCCAGCTGGTGCCAGTTTTGCTCTCTCTCCTCTCGTTCCTGAGCTGCCTTCTCTCTCGGGCTGTAAGGTGTTGGGTGCCGGCGGTGGCGGGTTCAAGAGTGGCGGAGATGGAAAGTGGGAATTGGGTGTGTTTGGTAATGGGGAAAGCAAGGGGGAGTGAGAAGAGGGAGGTGGGAGATAGAGAGTGGTGGTAAGAACTCCATGGGAGAAGTCCTTGTGTCATCCCGAAGGTCGAGCGTGTTGCAGAGAGGAGGAGATAAGGAGGGAGTTGTGGATTCTCTGTCCCTTTGGATTTATGACTGAATTTCTAGATGGCCCAGAATTTTGTTTCGGGCCGTTTTTAAAAAGCCCAATGAACCCAAGCAAGCTTGGAAGGTCTTTATCCTTAAGTTCTTCGCATTAACTAGATTTATTTTTGGGAGCTTTAATAAAACACCCCTGGCACTGTTTACTTTTAACGAAAAACCACTTTTTTACCTTTAACTGTCACTATTCATTATACCTTCAAAAAGGACTTTTCATTAAAACTGTCACTATTCAGGGACTTTTCGTTAGTTTTCCTTTTATTTTTTCTGTTACTGCGGTCTAATAATATTTTTTATTTATTTAAAAGTGAAAGTTTTTAGATTCGATTCTCATCAAAGATAAATTTGAACTATATTATTTCTATAGTTCAGGAGACTTTTAGGAGTAAAGTTATTCTCAGTGTACATAATATCGTTTGTTAAAAAAAAGAAGTTGTAGGTTTCGATTGATGAGAGAAAGAAAAGGGAACATCTCTTATTGATAAGCTAACTAATTTCACGATTAAAGAAGCACTAAGTATCCTAATTAACTAGAGTTTAACAAACAATAATTCCTTTTGTCCAAGAAAAAAAAAACAAACAATTATTCCTAATTATTACTAATGCTGATGTGTTACATTCAAGGTATTAAATATCGATGATATCGGTAGTCCAAAAACACGGAAATTTCGATGGAAATATCGGGATATTATCGATATCGATAAAAATTGAATAAAAACCACGGAAATTGTAAGAAAAACTTGGAAATTTTTATTGAAACTTTGCAGGATGTTTATTTAGTCAATTATCTATTAGTTTATCACAAAAAATTGGAAGGAAATGCATTGCATGATTGATTTAACTGATTTAAGTTGATTATATAGCGAGCTGGCAAACATTGTGAGTGTAGAAAATATGTAAATATTTTAGTATATTTTCACAAAAACATAAGTGATATGGTAGTCAAGGTGTTGAATGAGTAAAATGGGAGGGGTTCAAATCCCTTTGGTGTTTTTTTAAATATAGAAATTTAAAAAACATGGAAATTTCGATGGAAATATCGATGACAACGGAAATATCGGTAGTCCAAAAACACGGAAATTTCGATGGAAATATCGGGATATTATGGATATTTAATACCTTGGTTACATTGGCTAGCAAATAGTGAACACTTCATGTGTTACGATCTAATGTTTATGTTGGTTATAAATTATGTACGAATTTGGGTTGGACTCCTCCAGTTGTTATACATACAAGGTTCTTTGTTTTCTAACTAGCATGAAATGTGTATAATTATAAGCGACCTTGAGCTTGATTTTAATTATTTAACGCAAGGTGTATAAGTAGATCATTTAAAGACAATGCATTGACATTTCTTATCCAAAAAATAAAATTATAGCACGTGATTAAAGTTGATATATTTTGTGATATTTTATAAATATGAACCAGAAGTCAATTATTTGAAATTAATATGCTCATAAATTTAATTTATGCGTTAAAGACCATTTTAACCGTCATAGTGAAAGTTTTATTTTCATTAAAAAAAAGTAAAAAACTTTTGCATTAGGTCTAGTTACACTATTTTGATCAAATATTGGCCAAGTGAATTGCTATTGCTTATTATAATTAGGGTTAGGAATTAGGATACTTGCACAAATTGCAGTTGCCGAATTAAATTGATTTTTTATTTTTATATAAATTTTAACAAAATCTATTAAGTTTCCCGTGTGAGAATTTTTGCTGGATTCTTTTTGTGAGGATTTTAAGAATCTTTAAATCACACATGTTTATCGTACATCATGCAATTAAAAATCATTGTAAATTTTTTATTTAAAATTAAATATAAATAGTATCTGACGAAAACTGACCACACAATATACGATAAACAAATGTGATTGAAAAATTTCCAAAATCTTCACAAAAAAATCACCCTCAAGTTTCCCGGGCTGTTTCTAGCGTCCCTCATTTGTCCCAGTTTCGTCCCAAAATTTCAAAAACTCCCGCGGTTTCTATTCTTCCATCTCCCTCCTCTCTTTTCTCTAAAACTCCCTCCTTTTTAACGCTCTCCCATTTTCTCTTTCCTCAGATCTCAGCCTCTTCTTCCTCCTCACTTCCATCCAATTCCTAATTTTCCACAGCATCTCCCAATCTTCAGAAATGGGGAAGCAATCCAAGGGCAAGAAGTCAGAGAATTTGGGGAAGGGAAAAGTCACTCCGGTCCAAATCGCCTTCATCGTCGACCGCTACCTCTGCGATAACAACTATTCGGAAACCCGTTCCATTTTCAGAACCGAGGCTTCGTCTCTCATTGCCAAATCTCCGATTCGAGAGGTACCCAATTTGTTTTTCTCGACGATTTGTTTGAAATCGGTCAGAAAGTTTTTGTCTTTGTTTGATTTGGGATTTGGGTTTTTCTGAATTTGGCAGGCGCCGAAGAGTTTGCTGAGCTTGGCAGAGATTTTGGACGAGTACATACGGTTGAAGGAGCAGAAGGTGATTTTGGATCAGGAGAAGGTCCGAGTGGAGCAGGAGAAGACCCGGGTCCAAACCCTGTTGAAGGGGATGCAAAGCGTGATGAATACATACAATGCCGGTGGAAGCCCCGCCATTTCTACAGCTCCGGCTGTAGCTCCGAAACCGATGCTCCTGGCTCCTCCATCTCACCCGTCTAATGGGTCCGCTGCAGGTACAATTAAGAATATAGTGAAAGCTGCATGTGGTTTTTGAGAGTTTTGATGCTTCAACTTGTAGGATTTTTGTTTTTTATTCCTTAAATTATTTGAATCCTTTTGAGGGTGTGATAAATTAACAAAAACCCAAAAGAAGGATCGCTCTATAAGCTATGAACTCAACATGTTTTTTTGTTTCGTGCGCCTTTCGATTCAAACACCAGTTGCTCCTCCTGTGACCACACCTTCCAACCCCAACATGAGGCCTGGAAATTTCTGCTCTCCAATAACAATCCACCCACCTACAACAAAGAGAAAGAGTTCAAAGGTTCCTGTGGATGCTTCGAATGCTGCTAAGAGATCTTGCTACAAATTACCTGCTGGCAAGAGCAATATGCACAACAGAGGTATATAACTGTGCATGTTCTTCAAAGTTGTGCTGCTCTTAATCTGTTTTATGTCATTACCGGGTGTTTATTCTTCTTGAACTTTAAAATGAGCAGGTGGAGGAGCAGTTTCTGGATCAGATAATGGGCTTGATAATCAAGAATCTGTCCAGCACTCTTTGGATGTTCAATCATCACCTCACGATTTGGTTCCCAATGGCTCCACTGTGGAGAAATGCTTGTTCAACCAGGCATCATTGTCTGTCCCAACCAATAACTCTGGTCCTCGGACACCTCAGCGAGCAAATTCAATTCAAAGCGACAACTCTACACCTCCTTTTGAGATTTCTTCCAGTGCTACCTGCAGTTATAACAATTCTCCTCCAGACGTAAACCCAACTTGCACCATATTTTCTTCAAAGAGAGTGATTCTGAGCCCCAACAAAGCTTGCTACACTATGGAAACGAACCATTGCATTTCTTCACCTGTCAAGACAAGTAAGAGGGAGTCCCATGTAAAGGGGAGGCTCAATTTTGATTGTTCTGATGTGCCAATGTGCTTTGAGAAACCAACTGGCGATGAGATTTCATCACCTGAATCTGAAAAGGAAGTTGATTTTTTTGACATTGATTTGACAAGCTTTGATGCCATTGGGGCGGATTTCTCTTTCACTGAAATGTTAGGTGAATTTGATCTTCATTGTGAAGAACTTGGTCTACCAAACTTTGATGCTTCCACTGCGACGGTTTCAGGGTATTCTCTACCTTCCATACTTTTACATCACAACTATTTCTCCATTATTTTATTCACTACTGTCATTTCACTTCAATTCTCTTATCTTCTCTTGTACAAAACTCAAATAGGTCATCTTATGAATCTGCGGATGGTAGCATGGGGGTCAATCAAGTTATGTCAGAATTTACATCAACTGTGACAGAAGTACTATCAGAGGACACGAATGTGCAAGGTGATTTGAAACAACTTCTATTCCTATAAAGTTTCCATCCTGCTAATCCATCTTGAATATCTAATGAGTAATTCGGGGTTGTTGCAGGATCTGATTCTCTGACTGCGATGAAGTCTGTGACGAAATGTTTTAGGATTATAAGTCCCGGTAATTTCACTATATTTTCTTATGTTTACTCTCATTTGCATTCAAAAGCTAGTGTTACTAATTCGCATGCTTTCTCAATTTCAGTGAAAAATCATGGAAGCTCTCAGGCTTAGGAGAATTGTACTGCAACGATCTGACTGTTTTTTGGGAATGACTTCCTGGAAAGATTTCTATTTATGTTAACCATTCAAAACCATTTTAGAAGCTTGGTCAGAGTTGCTATAGCATTAGACAACTCACGTTCCTTAGAAATACATGTAATTATGTAGTTAATATGCCCTGGTTACAGTCCTGGGCTTAATTAGGCTAATGACTTGTACTTGGTTATGTTTCATGTAAGTCTCTCTCCTCGAGTACGATGGATTGTTCATATTTAACAAGGGCTACTTTTGACTTTCATAATTCCAGCAAAAACAAAATATAAAGTCCCAAGTCTCTTTAGTTCATTGTCCTTCTTGAGAAAAAGTTCGCATACAACTTTATCTTCTCAAAACAAAACTAAATCTCTTTGTTGTCATATTGTGATCATGCTAAGTACTTCTCCAATTTCTCCACCTCCTCCACGCTTCCGATGTAAAGCGGAATACGTTGATGGATCTGCAGAAACAAAAGTAGAAATTCTAGTTAATCAATTTACAAAGTTAACTGCAGAAACTCACAACCAGTATATGAAATGTGCTCACCTCAGTTGGCTGAATGTCAAGTACTCTGGAACTGCCATCCGACCCTTTCCCGCCGGCTTGTTCCACTATAAAGCTCATTGGTGCGCACTCATACAACAGCCTCAGCTTCCCATTCTTGCTCTTCTTGTCTCTAGGGTAACCATAAATGCCGCCATAGAGCAGCGTCCGGTGGAAGTCACCAACCAAGCTGCCAATGTACCTTGCAGAGTAGGGCTTGCCACTAGGACCTGGGTCCTTAAGATCATCAATGTACTTCTTCAACTTGTCATCCCACATCTGATAGTTCCCTTCATTGAACGAGTAGATTTTTCCAGCTTTTGGAATCTGAATGTTTTCTTGAGTCAAGACGAATTCTCCGTACATGGGGTCCAAGGAAAATGCAAATACACCAGTCCCAATTGTGAGCACGAAGATCACGGAGCTTGAGTACATGCAGTAGCCAGCAGCAAGTAGGTTGCTTCCTGGCTGGCACACGTTCACTACACATTTCTGTTCCGCACTGTCAAGCTGAAATGCAACGTATAAATCATTCCAATCATTAATGTGACAATTCGGAAAATCCCTATTCGGATTACTACGTTTGCCCTCACAGAAGAACTTACGTTCAATGGAGATGCCATGGTGATATCTCAAGCTAATCACGCACCACTGTTTGAGAGTTCAAACATGTGACACAATGATAGTGCATGATTGACTTGAAATACAGCTACAATGACATTCTCGTTGTATGCAGGTTTATCTCTAATTATCAACTAATGTGACATATGACATGACATTTGACATTTCCTTATCTGATATCAACCAACGAAGTTTAATGGACAAATGAAACAGCGTCGCATTAGTGGACTTACGGTTGAGTCCTCTTCAATGTCTGCAAAGCACTCATCATTTGGGCTGTATATTCCAAAGATGGATCCAGTGGAGACAGCAGCATCAATGTTGGATGATCCATCAAGTGGGTCAAACACCACAATGTAGTTGCCGGAATAACTCTCTTCCACCGCCACCGGCACATCCTCTTCCTCTGATGCTATAATCCCTGTCCTTCCGCTTGATCTCAGGCAGTTCGAGAAAACCTGTTTGTAGTTTGTACTAAATAATCAAACTCTATGTATAAAGGTTACAAATATTAATTCTCTCCCGGCAACGGAACTGAAAATTTTCTTTCTAATATATGCTAGGGATTCAAACTTAACGGAAGAGAATTCGAACGCGAGTGTTAGAGTACACTCAGTACAGACATACCGTCCTGATAAACTGACTAAATTCACATCAGCGTTTCAAGTAAGAATTAGAAGAAGCACAAACCTCATTGGAGACAACATCAAGTTTCTTCTGGTCCTCTCCTTGGATATTAACCGCACCCTGAATCCCAGTCAAGTTGGAAACGCTTGCCCTCTGCACCAAAGAAGCAATCTGCTTGCACGCCAACGAAATGCTCGACAGCACAATGGTCAGCTCGGCGTCAATCACCCCGGCCTGTTCTTGCTTCAGCAGCCAGCCCGTCAGCGTCCGAATTGTTGTGCGGAAGCGTCAAATATGAAACCAATAAACTAACATGGTAAAATATGACAAGACAAAAAATCCAAATAACACAAGGATTTATACTGGTTCGGCGTAAGCCTACGTCCAGTTTCGAGACGGCGAGGAAATTCCACTAACATCAATATGGAGATTACAAATAGAGTTTTAACTCTCAAACCCAAATCCCACATACACACAATAGCTCTCACTCTCACAAAGAACAAATGGAGAAGATGAACACATATTCAAATATCATCTCTCCCAACAGCTACAACATGTAGCAACAACATCTTTGATTGAGGGATTACTAACAAAAGGGGATTACAAACAAATGAGAAGGAGCAGCACTGTTTCAAATGGGAGAGCCGAATGCTCTCCCTAGTATGGCCGGCTGTGCTCTCCCCCCAAAAACCAAAGGCATAATCAAATGCCTTAATATAAACAAAGGCTCCACCTTCTCTCTCTATTCTCGGTGCTCTCTCTAAAAAGGAATGCTGAAAACAAATGGTGCCATTCTTTTTTTTTCTCTACTCATTCGGCTACTTTTCTCTTTTCTCCTCAAAACAAGGAAAGACATAATTATTATGTCTTTACCACAAAACAAGGAATGCAACAATGATTTTGTCCACCTTATTATTTTATTAGCCGAAAGTGATGTGAGTTGGCCACTTGGCCACAAATCCAACAATCTCCACCTTGGCCAAGTTCCGAAAGCATCACAGAGAATCGAATCAACAATCACCATAAGCACCCAAAGTACAAACTAAAGACAACGGGACCTAAATCAAGTTCCCCAAACTTTCCGGTGCTCATAACAATTTCCACCTCGACTCAAACTGTACCAAAGCCAACAAGAGTGAACATTTCTCTACCGTCTTCTCCATATTTCCAAACCATAAGTGTCTTGACCAAAACAAAAGTGATTCAAACGAAGAACTGAAATTCTTCAATATTCCCAACAAAAGATCAAGCACACCATATCAAAGTTGGACACACAACGAACTCCACCTGCTCACAAACACCATGGTCCGAAACTGCACCAATAGACTCATTCACAAAACATGGAAAATTCTCCAAATCAAAACTGATTACAAATTTGGCAACAAGGTTTAACATACCACATAAAAAACCTTTCACCCAAATTCAAATCCTAGGAATATCAATATTATGCCCTTCACTCAAGTTTACCATCATTACATGAGCACCAACAGGACAACCAAATATTTCAAATTCAAATAATCAGCAGGAGATCCAAAACCATACCTCAACTGGAGTCTTCAACAAAGCTTATTGCAGATGATGGAGACCAACAAACCAAATAGCAGTGGCAAACAAATCCAACCAAATGTCCATAGACCAAACAAAGTTAGAAAGCATATAACTTGCCTTCTACAAGAGGGTTCCACACAAATGTTCTGCAGTGCATGTGGTGTATCCAAAATAGTGTGGTGTCTCACTATCCAAACTTTGCAGAACTCAACAAATTGGCCCTCACATATTCCAAGTGGCTTCTGTCCAGTCACCAATTCCAAAAGAACCACCCCATGCTCACAATACAAGCAGTGGCTGCAAAGAAACCTAAAACCAACCCAAGTGAAAAACACAGTCAAAGCCGTGACCTGCACTTCCCTCTCCTCCAACGTTTCCAGCAACTTGCTCCAAAGGCAACTAGTGGGAGTGAAAACAAAAACAAAAAATCTCTTGCCGTTGGAAAAATACCAAAGAGAAGAAAACCTTTTTTTTTCTTTTAGCCAACAACATCATTTGTCATCATGATGTCCATCTGCCAAAAACAAATGCCAAAAGAAAAAGAGCCAACCTTTTCTTTTCTATTCCCAACTGCTTCTACTTTTCTCCTTCCCACTCAACTTACTAATCGCAGCAGACATCACCTCATTGAGGTTCTTCGAAGCCAACAGATAATGCAGACAGAGTTCTGCAGAAGAGAACCTGTCATATGCTACCATGAACAAAACTGCAGCATCTTCAACTTCACGCATTTCACAGCAATGCAAGCAAACTATGCATCTCCAATTGACCAAATGCCAAAGTTATTCCTCCCGTCGAATTTTTCAAAATCATATTTCACCAACATATTCGAAGGTTTCATATACATCATAGTACAAAACCCCAAGTCGAAACCCGGAGCTCTGATACCACTTGTTGTGCGGAAGCGTCAAATATGAAACCAATAAACTAACATGGTAAAATATGACAAGACAAAAAATCCAAATAACACAAGGATTTATACTGGTTCGGCGTAAGCCTACGTCCAGTTTCGAGACGGCGAGGAAATTCCACTAACATCAATATGGAGATTACAAATAGAGTTTTAACTCTCAAACCCAAATCCCACATACACACAATAGCTCTCACTCTCACAAAGAACAAATGGAGAAGATGAACACATATTCAAATATCATCTCTCCCAACAGCTACAACATGTAGCAACAACATCTTTGATTGAGGGATTACTAACAAAAGGGGATTACAAACAAATGAGAAGGAGCAGCACTGTTTCAAATGGGAGAGCCGAATGCTCTCCCTAGTATGGCCGGCTGTGCTCTCCCCCCAAAAACCAAAGGCATAATCAAATGCCTTAATATAAACAAAGGCTCCACCTTCTCTCTCTATTCTCGGTGCTCTCTCTAAAAAGGAATGCTGAAAACAAATGGTGCCATTCTTTTTTTTTCTCTACTCATTCGGCTACTTTTCTCTTTTCTCCTCAAAACAAGGAAAGACATAATTATTATGTCTTTACCACAAAACAAGGAATGCAACAATGATTTTGTCCACCTTATTATTTTATTAGCCGAAAGTGATGTGAGTTGGCCACTTGGCCACAAATCCAACACGAATCTCGTACCCGCTCTTCTTCTTTGGCTCTGCCGTCTCTGCCGCCACCGCCATGCACCTAACTCCGTCAGCCGCATGCCTCCTCTTGCTGTAACTGAAGTTGTTAGGGCACGAGACGACTGTTTTGGAACCCAACAGACATTGTTGGAGAGGAGAGAGGTTAGAGAGAGAGCGGGAGGTTGAGCATAGGAGTTGGGACGACGGTGAAGTTAACGTTGCCGCAACCATGATTTGGTGTTTGTGATTTTTGCTCTGTTTTTTAAGTGTTTGATTTTCTGGTTTATGATGTTTTTTTGGGTTTCTTGGATTGTATGTGTGGGATTTGTGAGGTTGGCAACCATTTCTGTTTTGGGTCCCACTTATCTTGCTTCTGTATACGTTCGTTTATGTGATCATGGTTTATTGGGGAGTAAAATGGGACGAGGGAGATTACAATTAACAGGTGGGAATGCAATTTGGGTTGCGGGGTTGGGTTTGATGTTGGGTTTAGGTAGTTAATAAACTCTATAAAGCCTTGTCTCTAATTATTTGGGCTTTAAAACCTAGGCCCAGGAATGTCAAAGCCCGAAACTTATCATAATCTCGTAGCCTGTTCTCTTCGTGACCAAAGAATGCATGATTACTCATCCTTAAATCTAGTATCAAAAGTAGAAAATAAATGAATGTGCTTTTGATATTTTAATCTCAATCTTTGATATCAAATCTCACGACTTCTTATTTACCAAGTGATCAAGAGAATATGACTCGTCTTGTATAAACAAAAAAACAAAATCTGTTTAGGAAATTTATAGAGGATCGTAGACGTATAGTTTCAGCAACCTGGAAGGTTGCAAACGCGTCTCATGAATCTAGAGGACGCCTTATAATTCAACGTTGTCTATCTCTATATATAGCTGGTCGTTACCTTTTGTTGTTTGTAGTTCATAACCACCTCCTCCTTATAAATCCACAATTCTCTCTAATCTCACAAACAAATCTCTCTTTTGAGTTCTATTTTGTCCAACAAAATCCCACATTATATCATAAACCCTAATCCCAAATCCACCGTACATGGAGGTTTCCACCAAGTTTTTGGTTCTCTTCCTCTTGTTCCTCTCCATCAATGCAGTTCTAGGTTAGTTGGTCATGACAATTTGTATTCTGCTTAGTTTTGTACACGAGATTGATCTTTAACTTGTTAAATAACACGGTTAAGTTAAACTTGATTTGATAATTTTTTTTCAGGTGAGTTTATATGCGAGAATTTGCCAAACGATGTTTGTGCATTTTCAGTGTCGTCGGCCGGAAAAAGGTGCTTGTTAGAGACCATGTCCAAGAAAGATGGAAGCATAGAGTACCAGTGCAGGACATCAGAAGTTGTGGTGGAGGGAGTGGCTGAGTACATAGAGACAGGTGAGTGTGTGCAGGCTTGTGGGATTGATAGGAAATCTGTTGGGATTTCATCTGATACCCTCCTTGAGCCTCAGTTCATGGCTAAGCTTTGCTCTGCTCCTTGTTACCAAAAGTGCCCCAACATTGCTGACCTTTACTTTAATTTGGCTGCCGGAGAGGGTAAGAATATTTTCACAAATCCTTGATTAATTTCGTCTTCTTATTTTTCGATTAATTATTTTATTTAGTGCTTCCAATTCCAAGTGAGTAAGAATGATTGTTTTGTCACACCTAAAACATTCCCACTCTTATTATTAGGATGAAAATTAAAATAAAGTGGAGTAGAATAGTTCAAAAATTCTCTAATAATACTGGTGTAAAAGATGCACCAGTGCATTAAACGGTTGGATTAGATTTTTACAGTCTTAACTTAGATATTTAAAACCCGATACATCCCATACACAAGTGAATTGTAGAAAAATCGAGAATAATTTTGGTCATACTTAAAAAGGTTGCCAAGGAATATGCTTCACTTTGGTATGGTTTGGTTTTCTTTTATCATGTTGATGGCATTATGATCATACCTTGGTTGTGATGGATTTTCTTCTAATTCAATCAAAATTTTCCCCTTTTATTGTCGTACAATTTAATAACTTTGATGCATAAAGGCCTGTGATTGAACATAATATTCTTACATGCAACTGGTATAAACATTCCTGTATTTTCATTGTATCATATGTCGATTACGTGATCAATTTTTGCAACAGTAGTATAGTAGGCATATCATTGTACGTAAGATAAAAACTAATATATGTTAATCACAATGCAACATAAAACTAATATAGGGAACTTAATTTTATGTCTTGACAAATGCAGGAGTATTCTTGCCCGATCTCTGTGACGAGCAACGTTCCAACCCTCACCGTGCCATGATCGCGCTTATGAGCTCCGGTTGAGTGTAGCATATCCCCCTTCTGAGGGAGAATCACTTCCTCCTTCCGAGGCGTTTGAACCTGCAGCTGCTCCTAGTCCTATGTAATCATGCTGTGTAGTTTCTGCACATAGTTTCTTTTGAATTATATATTAGCGTAAATTAAGTGAGGAATAATTAAGTAAGTGTGAAAAGGAGAGGGGGAATTTGGGTTCATTTTATTTGTGGGTGGGTTTTGTTGAGATATACAACGTTATATCAAACGTAATTGTACTACTTTACAAAGATCATACAACGGCATTGAGGGGTTCAGATTGGTTTAAGCTACAAAATGAGCCAGGAACAATTTGATATGGAACTTTCTATTTATGAATATCAAACTTAGAGAGAAGAAAACATGCCAGATTTATGTGTCAAATGAAAGCATGCCAGATTCATGTGTCAAACAAGGCAACCGCCTCTAACACAATAGTTGACTTTTTCGATCTTCCGGGACAGTTCTTCCATTGCCAATGCATGCAATCTAATGACCTTATCATGCCCAGAAAGTCACAATCTTTAGCTTTGTGAAGAAGCCGATCCATATCTGCTTAATTTGGTTCACAGATGTATTCCTCTTTATAAATCTGAACAATTGTGTGACAAAATTTAGCAAGATTATCAAGGCATTTAGACTCAGACATACCATATGTATCATCCATCGCATCAGCTATGGAGGCATAGGCCAGCATTCAGAGTGCAATAGTCACCTTTTGATGAGATGAGAAACTAGGGCGGCCTGCTCTGTCCAGCTTATGTCAAAAGTATGGATTGACATGTTAGATATCATGAAGTAAATGCTCAAAGACATGACGCCTCATTTGGAAGCGACATCTGAAATCCTTTTCGATGTACACCAAGTTGGGTTGAAGTAGTTTTTCATCAGAGTCTCATGCACCATTTCTCTATTTCATGGTTTGTTAGAGCAACCAGCAATAGAGCCACCCCATTGTGGTTGTTCTTTAGTTGCCTCACATGCCATGTGATGAGTCAATTTCATATTATATATTATTCCCTATTCTTGGTATATTTTGGTTATTATTTTGGTGAGATTTTGATGCTTTGTTATATGTTTTTAATATAGGACGTGCGGGCTTGTTCGGAGCATAAAGTAATCAAATGGTGGAATTTTTGAGCGATTCCAATTGGAGCTGGTTCATGCGTCAGTCTAGGAGGTGGTTCAAAAATTCATAATTTTATCACGAAGCATCTGATTGTGGCGAATTAATTTATGGTCAGCGCGCAGTGTTGGCAGATTGGGCTACAAAGCTTGTGTGCGACTTTTAGGCTGGAAGATGATGAATTTTGGACTTGGGGTGTTCTTGGAACTTGAAGAGGAGATCCTGATCTTTAATTTGACTCGTGTTGGGCCTGTTTTGGAGGCCTGAAGGTCTAGAAACGTGGGTTCTCCTTTGATGGGCAGATTTCCTAGTCATGATACGAATGTAATTTTTAATTATCCTTTTATTATTTTGTTTCTTAGTTTTTAGAAAGCCTTTTCCTATGAGGGTTTTAATTAGGAGTAGTATAAATAAGGTTTTTTAGCCATTAGGTTAGAGGGGCACAACATTAGAGAACTTAGTAAGGCTTTGGAGAATTTCAGACTTTTTACCTACAAGGTGTTTTCAATCTTTTTCTCGTTAATGATATTCTTTTTAGTTTTTATTATGAGTATGCGTAACTAATTTTCTCTTTGCTAGGGTGAGGCCATGATCCTTAGCAAGAATATGTAGTTTCTTTTAATTTGCTTATGAATTTATGCATGCAAGTTTTGAATTATTAATCACTGGTTTAAACTATTTAGTTGTATTAGTGATTCGGGACCATTAGGATATCTAGAAAAGTAATTTGATGCAATTTTGGCGGAGGGCTGTCCCTAAAATTGACTAAGGCTTCTTGTGGTTAATATGTGTAACCTCTTAGGATGGACGACACGTTTTAAGGGTTATATAGTTTTTCAAAAGGATTTCACAAAGCTTCATGAGTCTTGCATGTTCACATTCGATCTGGACACCACGGATGGGTTGCATGTTAGATATATGTTCTATGTTGGAGGTTCCAAGTAGGGCATACTCTAGGAAAACCTAACCTTCAAAATAGGCATGTGTAATTCATAAGTAGATAGAAGAACTACATAGGATTGTTAAGGTGACGGCGGAACCCTAGTGCTTTCTCACTTGAATTCTATAAATTGTTCCCTTTTCCCTTCCTTTACAAAATTGCAGGTTTTAGTCAATCTTTTTAATTAAATTCGTTTTTCTTTAATTAGGGCATTAAATCACTATTTTCCAATATTTGGTTCTCGATAATTAGTTGGGTTTTGGTTACATAAATTTATTCAAATTAATCCCTGAGGAGATTAAATTCATTGCAAACTTGAATTGAAGGGATTGGATTGAAAGAGATATTGGAGAGGGCAAAGATGAATGTGTGTGAATTATACCCCAATATCCACCCAATTTATGGACATTGGAAGCTGAAGATAAGAAGTGCCACACATATAAGAATCCTATCTAAAATTTGCACAACCAATTACATTTTGACATGTGGTACTCGAAATCCTATCCGAAAAATGATTGAGATTACATATTGACAAGAAATCTAGAGAGTTACTCACTTTAGAGACACGTGTCACTCGAAATCCTATCCGAAAAATTATTGATATATTTTAATTTAAGTAACCATATTAATTCAATTAAAATAATAAATTATGTTTGGCCTGTGACCCTTTGACCCCCTCGGTTGGAGATAGTTTTTTGTCATAGGACTATGTTTGGCCTATGACCCTTTGGCTCCCTCGGTTAGAGATGGTAAGAAATATGGTTTGACACTGTTTATTAAAATATTAATTTCTTGAGAGCTATAGGGCTAAAGGAACCCTTTGACCCTCCTTCGATTGGAGATGACTTAACACCCCATTTTAGACTTGAAACAGAGGCACTGAATTATATCTAGATTTTAGCCCCCCCCCCCCCCCCCAACAAAAAAAAAAAAAAAAAATCTTGTGAGTACTGGAAAACATAAGAAGCCCAATCCTCTTGAACCTTTTGGAACTGGGGTACGTTTTCTGGTTAGTTTGGCGCGAATTAGATAAGCCTCTCAATAATTTTTTTAGTGGATCGAAAGCGTTAATAAGTTATGCAGTATGCCGTTAGGAAGAAGGAAATCAGTGAGGGTTCAATCCGCACCAAGATGCATTTTGTATAATTATTTAATACTTTCACGTCTTATTATTAATTAATTTGTACTCTAAAACTGAAAAAATCAACGTGCATTCAGGGTAACAGGTGAACGACCTGAACATAGTTAAGTACCACACAATTTCTTGCTTCAGGAACTTTACAGGAAGAAGCAAGATATTGCAATATCAATACTGAGTCCTAAATATAGAGACGCCTTAAAATTTTATGGAGCTAAACTACAAACAATTAAGAACCTTTTAATCGGTTTCCTCCCTATATATAGTTCATATCAATCTCCTTTTATCTCTCGTAAACCAGATCTCTTTTTTCTTAGTCAATTACTTCAGGCTGTTCAACCACGGATTTCTCAACCATGTTTATTCCTTTGCTCCTCTTCCACTCTTTCGTATTCATCCATGCAGCTCTAGGTACACAAATATCATTACTTTAATCACTAAAGACGGTTAGTTTGAAATTAATCTCGTTTGGTTTTAATTTTCAGGTGAGATTGTATGTGAGCATTTGCCAAACGAGATTTGCGCATTTTCAGTGTCATCTTCGGGGAAACGGTGCTTGTTGGAGACGATGGCTAAGAAAGGCGGAAAGGTTGAACACGAATGCAGGACATCGGGAGTGGTGGTAGAGAAGATGGCTGAATACATAGAGACGGATGAGTGCATCAAGGCATGCGGTGTTGATAGGAAAGCAATTGGAATTTCCTCTGATACCCTCCTTGACCCTCGAGTTCTCAATAAGCTTTGTTCAACTGCTTGTTACCACAAGTGCCCTAACATTATTGAACTTTACTTCAACATGGCTGTTGGAGAAGGTATGTAATTAAGATCTCGCAAATCTACCTGCATATGATTGACGATTTTTCTTAATCTTAGTGTTTAGTGGTTATCTAACATAGTTATCAGAGTATTCTAACTTGATGTACAACTACTAACATCTTTGTGTTTTTAAAATGTAGGAGTATTCTTGCCTTATCTTTGTGAAAAAACAACGGTCCAACCCTCACCGCGCTATGGAAGAACTTTCTAGTTATGGCGATGCCCCTTCACATGCCTCTAGTCCTTTCTCGCAAGAATCATCATGAAAACTTCATCCTGTATTTGCCCCCGGTCCCTTATAGCCATGCATGTTGCCGCTCCTTTGAAATGTTAGTGGCAACAAATTTTGGAGGAGATTTGCCACATAAATTGAAGCGCAATCCATAATACTAGACCGCCAAACTTCTGTTTCAAATAATGTACATATATGACATTCTTATTGTTTAGGAGTAGATGAGATCAGAAAAAGGTGCACATTGAACCAATAATGTTATTTGGAAAACTCTTACTCATTACCTCTATTAGAAAGGTGAGTACGTACGTCCCACATATGGAATTTGACCTTGCAATGTGATCAAGGCTATCATAACAAGATGCCAACTAATTTCGAAGTCAACTTGGACAACATGGACACAACTTAATCACATGTAGGAGAAATTGTTAATGCGTGCAAAATTCCAATTACAATAGTCAGTTAGGACAACATTGAATTGTAAGCAGTCACGCTCGTGTTTATTAGTATGTCTTTTCGTTGTGTTTCCTTTCTTATTCCCGTTCCCTCTTCTCTGTCGCTCTCATGTTTTTCCTTTTGTTCTCCATTGTTTGCTTCCCTTTGCTGCGCTTTTGTGTTTTCGTCTTCTTATTAGCCATGCTTTTCTCTCTTCACAATTGTTTCCTTTGTCGGACAACTCTATGGTACGTGATTTTCTTTTCATTTTTATCTTCGTTTGTAGATTTTTGTGTTAGTTTGCAAAACGGGTTTTCTTCTGTTGTGTTTAGAGAGATCTGGACTTTGTTGGTTTTTGGATTCGTGGTTTAAATTTTGTGATGTTGTTTGTTTGGGTGATTTTTGCATTTTAATCCCTAGGAGGAATTGCTACGTTGGGGGGGGGGGGGGGGAGGTGGAGAAAATGGAAAATTTAGACACGGGTTTGTCAAAAATTGAGAAATCAAAGAGGCTTTCAAGGGTTTTAGGTTCTATTTCTTAATGACCATGCATGTCTTTTACTCAGAATCGGCAACATCATCCATGGTTGCTTGCTAGAGGTTTTAAGAAAGTTAGAGAAAGAGAGAGAGTTTGGTTATTCTGTTATGCTCTCTCAATTTTATTATGTAATTTGCTTTTGTAATACGGTGATCTCTTAACTTGCTTTTGCAGATCTTCTTTGGTTCCTATGCTAGCTCTGTGTGTCTCCCATCTCCAAATAATTTAGTTGAAAATCATTAATACACATTGAAATCTTAAAGGGTTTTGGTCTTTGGATGGGTTTAAAATGTTTGTTGATGATTGGTTGTATTGCTGTCAAATATTTGTTGGATAGTTTGGAATGGAGAAACTGGTTGATTTAGAGAAATTGAATACACAAGGAACTTTGAAAGAGTTTTGGTCTTTGGATTGGTTTCAACTACTTTCTTGACAATCAAGAGTGGTGTGGGGAACTTTTGGTGTTCCATTGAACAAATTTTTTTCTTCATATTTTATCAATGTAAATGACACAATATTTCTTAACATTTTTTGTGTGTAAATAGCCCAACGTTTCGTAATCTTTTGCATATAAGTATTGTTGTCAATGTTAAAACCAGGGTATCCCATTATTTTCGTGAAAATTGTTTGTTATTTGGTGGTGTGATTGGAGGGATCTACAATCCACCTATGTGTTTTGCGTTGTGTATTGCATTTGAAGGTGTTCAATTTATGCAATTCCTATGTAGCTATTGAATAGGTGCCATCTGCGTCTTTTGCTTTAAATTTTTCCCTTTTATTGGCCCTTATGTTAGCCGTTTTGGTTATGTGTTTGGGTTGTTATTTTCTATTTGTAGCTTATGGAGCCTTTTTTGAAATCAATTTTGGATTCATACCTTCTGTTTTTTAATCTTTGTCTCTTTCTTTCACAACATGGATAAGTAAATTGCATATCGTTTATATTTTTTTTTTGTTTTTTCTTTTTGTGGTTTTATGAGAATTTCTAATGTATCGTTACAATTTCTTCTTCATAGGATAAATGGAGAACATCCATCCAACTCATGTTGATTAGTTAAGACCATACATGAAGGCAGACAAAATCAAAGTTCAGATATGTAGAATTTGGAAATCGACGATTCCATGAACTGATCAGAAGTACACTGCCCTGCATTGTATACTGGTTGACAAAGCGGTGAGAAATAATTGTTTGATTAGTTTAATCAAAAGTACAAACAATGACAGTTAACTCAACAAATAATGATCGTGTTGGAATAGTTTTTTACATGTCACATGGTTAAAATTAGTTGTCTTATGGTTAGCGAAATGTGTGCGTTGACCATCTATTTTTTCTCTTTGTTTTTTTTTCCTCAGTTTTTCGGCTTCTTCGCTTATGTTTAACAAGTGGTGTTTTCTGTCTCAAATTTTTGTGGAGCCTTGGATTTTTCTTTCCATCTTGCTTGAAATAGTTTAACTGTTCTGATTCATTGTGTTTTGTTATGGTAACAATTTGATTGATACAATGTGAAGCAACATGCGGTGGAGGGCTGTTCATCAGATGTTTATTTTGAGGTTATGGCTTCCAAAATTGACGCCGGTGGATGCTATGAAATAACTGATTTTGGGACTATAAGAATTAGGGGACAATACAGGGTAGTGCTGCATGAAACCCAGGTTTTGTTTAGCTCGAAAACAGTATTCTAAAAATTAGCGACTGTATTCCCGCCTATCCCTCACCATCGATTTTTTTTATTTTGCAGGATTATAACACATTGTGTCCTTGATTGAACATGGTTGACATTCTCACAAGTACTGTTAATATATATGTGCATGTGCATGGGTTAAAGTGTGTTTATATTTGTTTTCCAAAATGGTCTTTTAATGATCTGCCTCTGTTTATGTTTTAAATAATAAGATGTCATTCGTTGTATAAGCGCTATACAACCTCTCAAACCCAAACAGATTAATTAGAGGATTGCATACAAGTGTGATGTTCGTATCGAAAATATAAGGTATTATTTTTTGTTTCGTATGGATGTTGTTTGTAGTTGTTTTCAACATTTATTAATTTGCTGCTACAAAAAAAGTGATGACTTTATTTGTTGTTCCCTTTGTCAACAGAAAAGAACCATTGATGGTTACGTTGGGGGCAGACGTTGGAGAAGACTTTTCTTCTTTGTCAACGAACGCGTTTTCTTTGCCAGTTGTTGTTGTTTTTACAAGTTTGAAAGTGAAGCTCTACTCGGGTATTTTGTTTTCTTAAAAACTTATTTTTCATTGTTTATTTTGATCTGTCCAAATGTTGTTTTGTTTAAATTCTTTGAATGTTATATCATTTTGCAATTTTATTATCTGTCTTTAGTCTGATTTGTCATTATATGTTTTCGTTCTTCTTTGTCAATTAATTTACAAGTATCTTAATCTTTCAATCATTATTGATTGGTACTAATTGCTTTCTTACTTTATTTTCTTTTTTATTCAACCATGTCTGTTAAGTAGATATGAGCATTGGTTTTTCATTAACAGTTAGGAAACAATGAATATTGTGTTAGGAATGAGTTAGTTGGTTTGAAATGCACCACATCATAAAGTTCATTGTGCCACCATTTTGTGAAAACTTTTTAAACAGTTGAGTATTTGCATATTATCGATTATCTCTATTGTGTAGTTTTTGTCACAAAATGTAATCAGCTACCTTTATTAATATTTTCTCATTCTTTTCTACACTATCATTTCAATGTGCAGATACGATCGTTTTGAACAATATTAGTTCGTCCTTTTTTTATTGATCAAGAAGTCCTCAAAGTGAATGCATATAAGTCAGTGTGAGTGTATTTCTCATTGTTAAAACAAAAAAAAAAAAAAAAAAAAACGCTATGTTAGTTATTTTTGTAATGAATGGTTTGCTTGTTTGTTTGTTTGTTTTTTTTTTATTTTAAAAATTGTTAAATTTATAAAGTGTTTTGATGTTGTAGGTTTTTTGATTGCAAAGAACCTTTGAAAGTGCTCCACTCTCTTCAAAACAAGCAAATGAAGCTGCAATTTTACAAACTGCTAGAAGGATTACGATTGATGAATTGGCGTTTTTGGATTCAAAGTTGTGCAAGGTATCAAAATTTCACGATTTAAGTTTAACATTTTCAACAAAACTAATTATGTTGTTGTTCTGACTGTTACAAATGTGTTAAAAAAACATATTACAGGACGACACTTTTTTTGTGCAAAGCATCTATTAAGCGTTTTGACACGTGCTTTGATTGGTGGTACAATGCTTGCCCAAACTGTGTAAAACAGATGCACAAGGATCTAATCACTGGTCAACTCATTTGCCAAAAACATCCCAACCAGATTCTAATGCCTTGGTAATGTTACATCAAGTATTTAAACTGAAGCTAACAAAAAATTTGCTTTTTCTAGTTGTCGTGTAGTTTTTTGTTGTTAACCAATTGAAACAAATACATATAGAGAAGATTATTGACATCCAGTACGGAATATACAAATTCAGTTTGATGCTTTATATAATCACACTTTAAAAAATTTATAATTCTGGATTGTCAACTGTTTGAATAATGGATGTACATAATGGTTCATAAACATGTTGTTGTTGGAAAAATTATTTTTGTTATCATTGTCTTCTTTTTGGTTTGTATTTTTATCCCATTTAAGTCATATAAACTTAAATCTTATAGGTTTTTTTCCTACTGTGGCAAAGCCTTTTTTCCCCTTGTTTGTTTCCTTTTTCTTTTTTTTTAATTTTTTTTATATTTGGTTACATATGATTGTTATATTATTACATGTGTGTAATCTATTTTCATTCTACTTTTTTTACGTATTGAGTTTCTGGTAATCTGTGATTCTCAAAAATCTTATGAGGTTGAGTTTTTAAATGTAGGCACAAAGTCAATCTCATTCTCGAAGACGAAACAAATGAAATGAATGCTTTAATAATCGGTAAATGCGGCAAGAGATTTTTTGGCATGCCCTGCAAAGACCTGGTAATGAATTAGTGACTTGTGGAGCAACGACAATTACCAAACGAGTTTCTCAGGCTTATTGGACAAAAGAAGATTTTTCACCTGCGATTTGGCAACATGAGGAATACTTTTAATTCAAACAATATGCTCATTCACAATGTGACTAAGGATATGACTATGCAACCAATAACTCTGCAGCCTTTGTCAAGAGAAATCACAGTGTCCTCCACCATTGTTTCATCTTCTACTTCAACGGCTGAAACCACCGAGCAATCATATAAACAGAAGAGGGAATCGATTATGAGAGCTCTTTTCACTGCCAGTGAATAAAGGTTTATGTCGTAACTGCTTTTACAATTATCAATTTCAAATTTCCAAATATTCATACTATTTAACATTGAAAACCTGTTTATAATAATGGAGTCGAGGAAATTTCAGACACAGATCCAAAAGAGTTGGATGAAGTACCCTTCAAATTGCTTAAAAAGAAGTCATCCCCAACTGAAGGAAAGTTGGATGCCACTCCTCCAAAAAGAACCTAGGTCACTATATTTTAACGTGTTTGTTTTTTTTTTTGCCAAAACTTATTCCAACGTATGTTTAATAGTCATCTGACCGTTTTTAATTTCTTTCGTTTCTCTTGGTTGGTTTTTCAAAAATGGAGAGTTTAGTAGCAGAAGTTGACCCCAACGCTAAAAAATGCTGATACTTTTTTGTTAATGTGTATGAAATAATATTTATCCTATTTCTTTACCATGTAAATATCTCTAATCTGAACTTCGTAATATTTTTTACCTCTACATAGATCAGCACTTACCAATTTTTTGTATCTGAATGCTGGATGCGCTTGAAGGGTGATTCCAAGTGCTAAAATCCAACACATATCTGTACGTAAATAAACAAATTTTAGCCTTTTGTATCTGCATTCTACAAACATTTTGTTTATAACCTTTTTGTAAGCTTTCTATTTTCGATGCTGTTAGTATTTTATCATGCCACTTCTACATCTTCTCAGCATGGTGTTAAGTATAGTTTCCCAGCTGTGGTTGTTTTGAATTGGCATTCAACCTTACAGATAAATTTTATGTTTAAATTCTCATTTTGCCATGCTGCAGATTTTGCCTTCTTAATCAGATGCTTCGTATTGCTGTCTGGTTTTGTTCTTCTTCACTTTCAAGAAGCGCCCCTGTTTATTCAAGGTATGTTCAGCCATTTAGTTTTCAATGTATTAAATATTTTGCATTGTTAATTTTCTATTACTTTCGTTGTTGCCTCTTTTTTCCCCCTATTTCCCTCTATTTATCCACTTCTCTTTTGCTTTGGTTCAACCTATTGTCCTCAGTTTGTAATCTTTCATTGGATAAATTTGATCACCCGATCTATTCTCAAGCGATATCTTTTGTTTTTAACTATTTTAACTAGCTTGATCTTAAAGTCTTTAGTGTTAACTGTAACATATTATTTTCATTTTCTGCACATTGGAACCAAACTCAAAAGTGGTAAAAATGTATAAAACCTTGAACTACACCATGTATCCAATGTTAGTCAATAAATAATTACAAAAGTAACTTCACCATGGGCTACAATTATATCCAGCTCGTTTCGTAATTGTTACCAACTTTTAGAACCAAATTTAGCATCAATATGTTTTACCTCTCTGTTTCAATCTTAACCACTACCAGTTACAAGTTTGTATTAATTACCGTCTTCTTTTGCCTTCCTTATCAAATGTGAAACGATTATAGTTACACTCATTGTTATTCATTTGAAACAATATTTATGTCTCTCCATATCCAATCATTAGTTTTTTTTGGAATTTGTTGTTTGGTCATTACTCTAATTTGTTTTGATTATTGTGGTTTCCAAAATAGCTACTTGAATTGGTCGTAATTTGGTTTCATCGTGTAATCCCTCCATTTCGTCCATATCATGGATTGTGACAGGTATTTATCAGGGAGGTGTGTGGCGGATAACAATTGACCTACCATATGCTTATCCTTATAAATCTCCCTCAATAGGCTTTGCAAATAAGACTTACCACGCAAATGTTGATAAGATGTTAGTATTCATTATCATAAACTTCTAATATTCTAAATTGGGTAGCGCTATTAATTGAACCAAGCAAGGAATACTATCAAATTCTAATTACATCGCCCATTGTTTCCAGATCTTGCAAGCGTATTTGAAGTGTTCTCGCCACAACTTCTGCTATATCCCAATCCCTCTGACCCTTTAAATAGAGAGGTTGCAACTTTAATGATGTGTTACCGAGTTGCTTATCAACAAAGAGTTAAAGGTATTGATTGTTTTTTACATTTGTGTCTGTCTGTCATCATGCATCTGTTTTTTGTTGTTTTTCACTTAACTTTCGACTTTAGTGTATTCGTGTCAGGATTAATGCTAATTAAAACATGGATTCTTCAACTACAATCTTTTGAGTAGTCTTAAGCCTTTTGTTGCATTATAGTGCTACTCTTACTTCTGCAGATGTTGATTTAAGTGTGTTTGAGTTGAGAACCTTGCATTCTGTTGCATTTGAGAAGTAAACTTAAGTTGATAAAAAGACAACGGTTATCAAACAGGACCTTAATTTCTCCATAAATGAGTTATAATGTGGTCTTGGGATTTTCGAAGTAATATTAACTAGAATTAAATAGGTTGCTAAATGGTGGAGAACATATTAAGTCACTGTGAGAAAGTAAGGTGCCATGTGTTACGGGTACTAACTTAGTTTTCTGCTTTTGCAATTTTCTATTTTTTCCTTATGCTGAGTCCTGCAACACCAACTCTGTTATCCAAGTAACGTTTTGTTTGGGCCCAATTTTACACCATCGGGCCGAGTAATCGAGGCCGTTGAATAACCATGACTCCTGACCGTCGGATGGAGAAGTGAGGATAATTTAGTTATTAAGGGATAATATTATGGTTTTTATCATAATATTTATCTTTTAGTAATGGTTTATCTTGACATTTTCTTATGAAAATAATATATCTCCAAGCAAGTAGTATAGTTCGATTGAGCTTGAGATTCCTGCTATCAAATTGGAGAAGTATTATTGTACAAGAACTCTAGTTGTACATTGTGCAGCTTGGTTGGTTCGCATCTTGATCAACACGGAAGAGTGATGCTTATCGAAATCCAAGGGTAAGCCGGCTTGGAGAAATGGGAAATGTGATTAAGGGGAATGGTTTTACATGGTTCTAGCACGTGGAAGTTTAAATGCAAATGCACATACACATGTGAAACAATTCAGGGATGATTTCGAATGCATCTCAAAGATAAAAGCATGCAAAATCTCACGTCGAACAATGGGATAAAAGTGAAGTAAAAATGGTGATGTATTTGAAAGATGTACACATGGTCATGATCAAGGTCTAAAATATTCATAATATCCCAATATTTTCATCGAAATTTCCGTGTTTTTGGACTATCGATATTTTCGATGTCATCGATATTTCCATCGAAATTTTCGTGCTTTTTAAATTTCTATATTTAAAAAAACACCAAGGAGATTCGAACCCCTCCCATTTTACTCCTTCAACACCTTGACCACGATATCACTTATGTTTTTGTGAAAATATGCTAAAATATTTACATATTTTCTACAGTCACAATGTTTGCCAGCTCGCTATATAATCAACTTAAATCAGTTAAATCCATCATGCAATGTATTTCCTTCCAATTTTTTGTGATAAACTAATAGATAATTGACTAAATAAACATCCTGCAAAGTTTCAATAAAAATTTCCAAGTTTTTCTTACAATTTCCGTGGTTTTTATTCAATTTTTATCGATATCGAAAATATCCCGATATTTTCATCTAAATTTCCGTATTTTTGGACTACCGATATTTCCGATATCATCGATATTTTAGACCTTGGTCATGATAAGGATGGTGATGATGTAATCCCATATTAAAAGATGGGATTAGGCTTTGATTGATGTGATGAAGCCTAATGCGTGGATCTAGGTGCATAAAAGATAAAGTTTTCAGAGTTTTATTTATGGTGATTATGCATGGGATAAATGTGTGGTCAGCAACGACAATTAAAGAGGTGGAGTCACAGTGTGATTGGGATTGTTTTTCACGACTTAAGCATGCATGGCTCTATAAATACCAAGCGGCAGAACATTCAAGGGGACCTCTAACTCAACACACAAATCTGCCCTGCGCAAACTCTCGCTCTACGTGAAACCTCTCAACAACCTTGAGATTTTTATTTTCTTTTTTGCCAACACATCTTCAATTTGGATAAATAGCACTGTGAAGGCAACCGGTGGTATCTTCAGTTTGGATAAACAACACTACTGCCATAGAATCAGCCGACCTCGGAGCACCTTCAATTTGGATAAACAGCACTGCGTCGAGGCCGACTGATTATCTATCCAAGTCTCGGTCAAGAAGGATTTTTGAATCTTTTTTGGCAGAGGTCATCTCATTAGCCTTCTCGGCAAAGTGAGGTGTTACCAGGTTACTACATTCGGCACACCAAAAGCCGAATTTGATATTGAACTTTGTAATTGGTAGCCTTGTCTTTAGGCTTGAGGACCCAGAGGCCGAAACGTGTTTCTTTCTCGGCCGTAATCGCAAGACGTAGAAGTCGACCGCGCGCATCAACGCAACATCAACACATTTTACTCCCCGGCCGAGCTCGGCCGACGAGTTGGCACGCCCCCACATATTTGAAGGACATAGTTAGCTTATTAATTACTCAGCCTGCGCGCCACGTAGGCTAGGTGATTTTTGTAGCCAACACGTTTACAATTACCTTGGGTAGTTCTATACAAAACTAGAGGAAATAAGGCAATCCTTCAAGTTATTAATCACTTAATCATACTCTCACAATCCTACTCCATTCAGTCTATTGGTTCAAATGGTGGTAGTATCTGAGTTATTTTTGACAAGTTACTACAACTATCATGCTCCATATGATTGCAAAGGAGGCACCGCATGCGTATTTTGATGCTGCCAACAATTGTTTTACCAAAAATTGCACTCGATGTCCAGTATCTTCACTAATATGTAGTCTAAACATGCATTTCTACTACGATTAACTAAGTTGGCAGTGCATTATGATAATCCTGCTTCACTGTACTCAGTTGTTATTTGATGGTTTATCTGCTCCGAACCAGAATGAGGTAAGAGTTTATTTCCAAAAGGCATTTGATGAGGTACTTTCAGTGAAAAATCTCAAAGAAATTGTATTATTTTTCAAAATTTGATGTGTGATAAGTATTATATGTTCTTCTGATCTTTATGATATGTTTGAATTTCTTGATTGATTGAACTTGAAAGTATATGCTTTGATGCAATTGGAGGAAATAAATGAAAAGCAAAGAAGTGAGATTGATTACATAATCTATATGTTGGGTTTAGTGACTTATAAAATTACAATTTCAAAAATTTGAACTACTTTTCGGGTTGGAACGAGTTTCTAAATTACTTGCAAATTGTTATTTTTTTGAATTAACTATAAATTTGTTGAGAAACTTTGCATACAATCTAATTTAAAACTACATTATTGTTCAAATATACCATTATATCCAGAATCACGTTGATTGATATTATTGCAGGAACAACTCTTAAACTGAAAACAAGAGAATTAGAGTCTATTAGTAGCAAACTTCTGATGCCTGCATGACTTTTCAAACAAAAAATGAGAAGGTTTACTATTTTAGTTTCTACGTATGCTTTTGTTTGGTACATGTTGATTGAATTTTATTCATGTTCACAAAAAAACTAGGGTCAGCAACTTGCTTCTATTCTGCTTGCTTTGCCATTTGTAATTCTCAATTCTTGACTCAAATATTACTCATGAAAAATAAGATTGCATAATATTTCATGCAATTTTTAATCCCGCAGCAACGCGTGGGCTCAAATTTCTAGTAATGGAACTAAAAAAACAAAAGATTGCGGGCTCATTTCGTGAATAAATTAAGGCACTTCAAATATTAGTAATTAAATAATTTATTGTGAGTTTAGTCAAACAATGATGACCAACTTATAATAATACGCACATTTGAGACAGCTTTTATTACAAATTTATTCATTTGTAATCAAATAAATGAATTTGACAACGAAAATATAATTTTAAAATACAAAATGAAACAATAACTTGAAGTCTCTTCTGAACAACTTCTAACATTTGGGCAGATCAAGTGGTGGTGGAGGCAAAGTAGATTCTGGCGTCGGTCCATTTTCAACCTCAAAAGCCATTCCTAGCCCCCATGGCAGATGAACATCCAAATGACAGTGCATGTTCCAGATACCTGAAACAATAATTTAAAACAAATAATCAGAAATTAATTTATGATATAATTAAAATACAAATTAGAAACTTAATTAAGGAGATGATTACGAAAACTAACCAGGATTATTTGCTTGAAACCTGATCACAGCCCATCCTCCGACCGGCACACCAATTGTGTTACGTATTTGCGGATTATTGAAGTTAAATTTTTTGGGGTCATTAATCGGGTCGTAATTTCCAAACCCTTGTGCCAACACATGAAAATTGAAGCCGTGGAGATGCATCGGGTGGTTCTCGATGGCCAAAAATGCCGTGTTTTGAAGCACCATCTCTACTGTCGAATTGAACTTCAGCGTCTTAACCTTGGTCGATTTTGGCGCATATATCAGGGATAAGTCGAGGCTTATGTTCGTGTCCGTGTAGTCAAACTTGACAAGAGGCTCGTCAGGAAAGTCTCTAGTGTAAACCCCGCTCACGTTGTGAAATAGTGCTTCCAGCATTGACGTATTGCTTGGGAGCACAAATGACTCATTGTTCATGCTTGCGGACAATTTGTTATTGAATAGGCCTTGACACGTGGCATTTTCGGGACATAAAGCCAAATTGACACCGATTGTCACGAACATATGCTCGTCCACCTCGAGTGGGACTGGGACCCACTGGGGCCCACTGACAAGGCTAGTGAGATTAGTGAGGAACTTGTGGGCTAACGGCGTGTCGTGAGGGTTGGGCATTGGGGGCATAATAGGGGCTGATGTGGAGTTCTTGTAGACGATGATGCCTCTGGTGGTCGAGTTATCAAAATCAATGGTATCACTAGCGCTAGCGTACGGAGTGGCGGCCATATAATAAGATCCGATAGGTTGATTGAATGTAACGAGAATGTCGGTAGTCTGACCAGGTGCTATAACCACCACGTCGGTGGTGTAAGGAGTGGTGTAGGTGGCATCGATGGCGACAACTGTCATGTTGTGATTGGCTATCTTGAAGAAGAGCTGGTTATTGAGTGCAGCGTTGATTAGGCGTAGCAGGTAGATCTTTCCTCTCACCACACTGAACTGATATGTTTCTGATAATTTGATGTCAAATTGTTAATTCATCATGCAAAAATAACATATAAAATAAATCAATAAATTTTCTTGTATGCATGCATGGTTACATACGATTTTGAGAGCAGTCGTAGAGATCACCGGGAAGTCCATTGATGGTGTAAGCATTTGAAATGTTAGGACCAATTCCCTTAGATAGGCCTTCTTCCTCAATGTCGACCACATTGCCATTGTACCACTCTCCTGCAATTCCATCCAACAGTTAATTATAATATATAATTAGTCATCAAAATTACTCTTTAATCTTAAAGTACGTATCACGATTAACATTAACTAAGTTGAATGTTATAGTTTAATCATTACCTAATATGATGGGAACTTCTTTGGCGGGCTTGGGGAAGGGGAAGGATCGATCGGCTTTCGGGTGGATTATGAGTGCTCCATGGACGGTTGCCCGGAGCCACGAAATGTGGGCATGCCACCAAAGGGTGCCTTCTTGTCCGGTGATATTAAATTTGTAAGTATAGCTTTGTCCGGGGCGTATAGGGCATTGAGTTACATATGCAGGTCCATCCGCCCATGCACTTAGAAGCTGAAAGATTCCATGCCTGCATTAAGAAAGAAACTATACAACGTGAACAAAACATAACTCACCATTCCCATTGGGGGTGGTTAAATGATTTTGGATAATTGGTACTTACCAGTGAATGCTAATGTTATAGGGTGACTGGTTTAAAACGTGGACAATGAGTGTATCCCCATCTCGTGCATATATGGTTGGTCCTGGATAACTCCCATTTACTACAGTAATCGATTGATTTCGACACAATCGGCTAACAGTTAGGTTGTTCACCTGAAAACAATAGGAAAAAAGAGAGACTACTATTATTAAAGGAAATATTCAAATAATTGGTGAGGAAATATGCATGATGAAATAAAGATCCCAATGGGCCCGTTTGAATTTGTTTCTTAAACCGTTTCTATGACCCAAAAATATTTACCTTTTTTTTTCTGTCAAATTGAATCAGAAGTAATTTGAACGTCAAAATGCACTTTTAGTTATCTTATAAACATGCATGAGTATACCCAAAATTGAGGCAAGACTTACGTTAAAAGAATGCTCAACAATTGCACCAGAGGCTATTGAGGAAGCCAATAGAGCTAGAGCACAAGCTAGCACAAAGGCTATGCGTGCCATATGGGGAATAAAAGAGCTAGCTTAAAGGGGAAATGAGAAGTTTGAGAATCGTATATTTTATGAAGATATTGTATTACTGTTGTGATATCTCAGAGGTCGATATTTGTTATGTTTATATAGGCACTGGAAAACAAGTTGCTAACGCATTATCTCCACAATTGCGTGCAAATTTGCATTTTTTTTAATAAGGACTTTGAAATGTTGAACATATACAGACATATACTATAAGATGACTTTGGTAATATATATCCAGTTCACATTTTGATTAAATTAGTGACTCAGAGAATGCTAGCATAAAGATATGAACACAAAGTCAGAAACTTGGTTCTCAAGCAAACAAACCATGTTGAATAACATCATTTTGACCGTGACCAATCTACACTTTAAAGGCTGACGAACTAAAAGAAAATGGAACACCCCCGGTGTGCTCGAAGAACACGTTTAGTTTGGATACGGCTCGGTAAAAAACGAGCTCGGAAGAACGTTGACATTAGAGTGGAAAAGGTCGTGTGCCATTTGTGTAAATTTATTTTTCTTTTTTTATATTTAATTTAAGAGGAATTCTGAGCACTTAAGAAATTAAAAGGATTACATTTAGCTACGTCCTGAGTACTTTATACAAAAATTATTTCTTATTCATACACTATTTTGTCGCTCGTTATCTTCAATACTCATTCTTTGTATTCTACTTTATCTCATTCTATCAAGTGGATCGAATGATAGGTTAGTTTGGCTGATGTGGCTAGGGATTCAATTTGTTAATTAGTTCAGCTTATTCTCACAATTGGAATATCTGAAACCCAAAGATCACGTTAGCAAGAAATAGCTAATTTTAGCTATAATGGAATGTAGAGAGTAAAATGAGACATTGTGTAGAATACAAGAGGAATAATTTAAAATAAAATAAAATTTCAAGTGCATGTGTAATTTTCTTGTCACCAAAATATATCAAAATCCACAAATTAAACGAACTCAACCCTAAATTTAAGAAAATTAAAATCTGCGTGTCCAACAAACAAAAATGATCGGTTCATACTTTATATGATTATTTTTTTTCAAACATTTGATGCAAGAAGTTTTAAATAAATAGTCAAATCTGCCTATCCTGTATTTTTTATTAAAAGTAATTTTTTTTGCACTTTGCAAATTGCAAAATATTTGATGGCCGGCAAAGAAAATGAAACACAATAGTGTACGTTTATTTATGCATTCACACCTTATTGGAAAAAAAAATGCATTCACACCAGTGTTCTAAAAACCGTCTAGGCGGTAGTGATTTGAGGTGTTTTTGTGCAAATTGGTTGGGCTCTAGGCGGTGCTAGGCAGAGCTAGGTGTTTTTTTTTAATGAAATTAAAAAAAAAATCCTATCTAAATCTAAGTGGTTTAAAATTGTGAACTTGTTATACATATGCCATCCTATAATACTCCTCACCATGATTATATAACATATATGCTTAATGTGTTTTTAAAATTTGAACTTGTTGGATACTCTTTTTACATTTTATCATTATTTTATTATCTTATCCATGGATAAGTATAATTTTTTTGTAAGTGTCAATATGTACTTATTTACAAGATATCCAAAAAAATTTACCTAAATTCTCCTAAGCCGCCTAGGTGCTTAGGCACTAGAGGCCAGCCCACCGCCTAACTAGCACATAACGTTTTTTAAAACTTGATTCACACCACTGCATTTTTTGCTGTAAACGACCCATGCACGGTTTACTGAATCTATTAGGCCACTAACACATATTGGGATTTGGTCTTGTTATGTTTTTTTATAGTGATAGTACGCTTAAGCGTGTGAAAGGTTTTATTTTTGTTTTTAAAATTGAATGAGATCTTAGAGAGAGAGAGAGAGAGAGAACGTGTAGAGTGGAGAGTTTTTTAATTTATTAATTTTATTTAACATTTTTTAAATTTGAAAGACTCAATTATTGTACCTAAATGTTAGTATCGAAATGTGTGTATTGAAATGTATTATATTGAACTAATATATTTAAATGTTAGTACCAAAATGTATGTACCGAAATATATACACCGAAATGTATTAATATTAAATTAATGTACCTAAATGTGTGTAGCGAAATGTATTATATTGAATTATTGTACATAAATGTTTGTATCAAAATGTGTGTACCTAAATGTTTGTATCGAAATGCATGTACCAAAATGTGTGTACCTAAATGTATGCACCGAAATGTATTATAATGAATTTAATGTACCTAAATGAAGAAGACAAAGTACATCGAAATATATTGTATAACAAAAATTAGTTTATCTAAATGTTCAAAACAAAAAATATTACGATGAATGAAATGAAAATGAAAATTATAATGAAGTAAAATTAATACATTAAAAATTAGAAAGAAAAAGATAAATAATTAAAAAAATCAAAATATAATTAATAAATGAGGTTATTAATGTATCAAGGGACTAAAATTAGATTTTAATCTTACTCATGATTTTTACTTAAAAGTCATCTTTGTCAAGAATTAAACTGAAGTTTTTTATTTTATTATTATATAGTTGAGATAATTATTTAGTCATTGTTTTTTCTTTTTATATAACCTGGGAGGTGGGGATACTATATTGTTTAGTTAATTACATATACACGATGAGTTTTGTTTTTCATAAACCAATATGATATGGGATATATATTTTGGAGTACAGATCTAAAAAAAAGGAATCTAAGGATCAAATGATTCGGGCCGTTAAAATTTGATTTAACGATTACAAATAAGAAGTCTTTTTAAAAATTATAATAATTATAATCGTTAAATTAAATTTTAATTGTTCGAATCATTTGACGTGTAAGTTCAAGTTTTTCAAATTCGAGAAGATCTGTACTCTATATTTGGAGCACTAACAGAGAAAGTAATGCAGGCATGTGGAAATATTTAGTTATTTTACAGATATGCTGATATAACAATGAATTGATATTTGTTTCTAGGAGAGGGAGATCATCTCGAAGACTTTTCAATAAGTTGACAAGATCTTATGATCATTTCGCCGCTGTTGCTTCGAATCCCACCCATCGCAGCTGAGCATTCCATAAAACCCTAAACCACTACACGTACATTGCCATTTTTGACCGACTAGAAAATCCCAGAAATTAAACAAAATTTCTGGGAAGGGGTTGTATTCTATGGTGGTAGACATAAATGGTCACATCACAGATATCGTCAGCCTTATTTTAATCCTCATGTCATATTCAAATTTGTTATTAGTGTCTTAATTAAGCTCCTAAGGGACCTAACCTAAACAACTGTCTCTAAATTAATTCATAACACCAAATCGTCAAAGCCACCGCCTTTGATAATATTAAAAAATTATGAGAGAGAACTATTTTAATTTGGTCAACTAGAGTTCGGTTAGTAAAGAATTCCTCTATGGAATCAACGATTTCGTTTGTCGTTGTTCAACGAAAGTATTGGTATCAAAAGCAAAAGTAGTAATATATCCAATCCCTGTTGTCGGCTTCCCATTTATATATATCAACTTCACGTGGTTGATGATTGGTGAGAAACTAAAATTATATATATCTAGACAATAAACATACTAGAAGACCTCTAAAAATTCACCCACGTAAAAGATATTTGATGAAAATCTTATCTAGCAGCTGGGGAAAGTTAGCCTTCTAAACTTCCAACAATTTTATTATTTAAGAGAGAATAAATAAAATCTGCATGTTCAACGTGATTATCATTCCACATTTTTTTTAAGAAGACTAAGAAGTTGGCTAGGTAGAAAGTGGCAACCAAAATCTTGTTTTTCTACGTTTGTTTTGCGCGGAAGCTCTCTGCATTTTACCATCAAATATTATGTGTGTTATAGGCTGCGCGTGGCGCTGGCCCGGCCTCCCGCACATTTTGAGGAGGATATGTATTGTTAACTGTTTGAGATTCTTGCAGAAAGACTAAATGAACTTTAGGTAATTCGAAGAATAGAAGTGACTAGAAGTGAAAACTAGAGAGAGAAAGAGAGGGAGAAGAAAGTTTGGAATTCTTATTAACCGACTTAGTTATTACATACAAGCATATATATAGCTTGCTATTACTTAGCTTATCAAGTAAGCTACCATACAACCAATACAATCAATACAAGTGGACTAATACACAGTTGACACAAGTCCTAGTTTGTTATTACAATTATTACTCCCCCTCAATCGTAACTGAGGTACCAAGGTTAAGATTGCAGCAATGTTGAACAAACACAGGACTGTGAAGACCCTTGGTGAAGATATCAACTATTTGCTCCTTAGCAAGAATATATTGCACCCTGAGATCTCCCATTTGAACCTTCTCTCTAACAAAATGAAAATATGTATCAAGATGTTTAATCCAAGAATGGAACACTGGATTTGTACGAAGTGCAAGCGTAGAGGGATTGTCACAATGTAAAATAGGAGGATAAGGAAGATAAACATGTAAATCTCTCAAAAGTGATCGAAGCCAACATATATCAGCAACACAATGAACAAGGGATTTATACTCTGTCTCAGTAGAACTATGAGACACAAATGACTGCTTTTTGGATTGCCATGAAATTGGATTTTGGCCTAAAATACAACATAACCAATGATGGATCTTCTGGTGTTAATGTCAGCAGCCCAATCAGAGTTTGAATAAGCTGACAAAAGAGAGGAAGAACTTGATTTGTAAGTCAAACCACAATGTAAGGTTCCTTTGATGTATCGCAAAATTCTCTTGCCAAGAAAGAAATGAGCATCAATTGGCTGACTCATATATTGACAGATTACACCAACTAAATGTGAAATATGTTGCCTAGTAAAAGTGAGGCATTGAAGAGCCCCCACTAAGCTTCTGTATAAAGTTGCATCTGGAAGTGGAGTTCCTTCTGCAACAAATAATTGAGAATGTGGTTTGGCTGGAGTTGGTGCAGGTTTGCAGGTTTCCATACCTGCTTTCTTTAACAAATTTGTTGCATGCTTTGTCTGGTTAATAAACATATCACCATTCTCTTTATATTGAATATAAAGGCCCAAAAATAAGTCAATTTGCCCATATCCTTTAATTCAAACAATTCGCCAAGAGTAGTAATGACAGTTTAAACCTGAGATGCATCTGAGCCAGTGATGATTATATCATCAACATATAATAATATAATCATAACATGTGTACCATCATACTTGACAAACAAACTAACATCAGATTGAGGAACAATGAAACCAAGACCAGGTACAAACACCAGTGAACTTAGAATGACATGCTTGAGGAGCTTGTTTTAGTCTATACAAGGACTTAACTAATCTACAAACATGTGTTAGATACTGGAAATCGACAAAGCCTTAAGGCTAATGCATATAAACCTCTTCCTGCAAATCACCATGCAAGAATGCATTTTTTTTGTCTAACTGTCTTAGAGGCCATTTACAAGAGGTAGCAAGAGTCAAAATTAACCTGACAGTAGAATTCCTCACCACTGGACTAAAGGTCTCAGAATAATCAACTCCTTGCTCTTGAGTAAAGCCCTGTGCCACTATTCAAGCTTTGTATTTGGAAATACTACCATCAGAATTTCGTTTTATTTTGTAAATTCATTTACATCCTACTACAAATCTGTGAGAAGGATTAAAAACCAATACCCAAGTGTCTTGAGATTTAAGAGCATCAAATTCTTCTTGCATGGTTTTCTACCATAATGGATTAGTAGAATCACTCCTAAATGTTTTAGGTTCCTATACATCAATCACATCAGCTAAATATATATAATCAGAAAAATTGTACTCATTGGGAGCAATTTGTAAAGAAGATGATTCTAAAGAAGTTGCTAAATAGGTTGAGTAATCCTGTCTTGATATAGCACATGTTTTCAATCTAGTTTGGATTGAATAAGTAAGAGGGCTCTGAAGCAATATCAGAGGGTATATCAAATGAATCAAAAGGAAGCAATACCTGTAACTGTGCTGAGTTAAGGACATGTAACAAGGAGTGTGGAGGAGTAGGGCTATAATGAGTTGTTGTTGATGATGGTTCAGATTCTTATATAATGGGATCAACTAATGATTGTGGTGTAGACACTTATGATGAAGAAGTAGACACTGATGTACTAGATGGAGTACCAGAAAAAATAATCCCATTCAGATTGTTGAGTAATGGTAGAGTAACCACTATGGGAGCAGCCAATTTGGAATCTTGAGAAATAGGAGCACATTGAGATCTTGCATACGTAATCTTTGCAAGAAACAAGTTTTCATCATGGACAACATGTCGAGACAATATCAACTTCTTTTATTGAATATTGTAACATATAGTACCCTTATAACCAAATGAATATCGCAAAAACACACGTAAGACTGATCTAGGCTGAAACTTGTTACTAATATAAGGAAAAACAGCAATGCCAAAAACTCTGAGATGTTGCAATAGTGGAGGCTTATGATACAAGGCAAAAAATGGTGAGTCTATATGCAAAGATTTGCAAGACATTCTGTTAATCAAATAAACAACATGAGCACATGCATGGAACCAAAAATCCTAAGACAAACCAACAATAGAGAGCAGTGTAATAGCCATTTCAATGATGTGTCTATTCCTCATTTCAAAAATTCTATTTTGTTGAGGAGTATAAGGACAAGATATCCTATGTGATACTCATTTTGAACTCAAAAAATTTTCAAACTGTTCACTAGTGTATTCACCTTATCCATTAGATTGCAAATACTTAATAGAAGCATTGAAATAAACTGAAGTGAAATTGTAAAACTTGACAAAGATGGAAAACACATCTAATTTATTGCATAAAGGAAAGATCCATACAAAACTAGTACAATCATCCACAAAGGTTACATAATACCTATATCCTTCAATGGATTTCACTGGAGATGGATCCCAAATATCAGAATGACTCATTTCAAAGGGTACTAAACATCTAGAAGAGTCTTGAGGAAAGGGTAATCTAGACATCTTCCCCTAAATACATGCTAAACACATTGTACATTTATCATCTACTAGAGTATCTATTTGAGACTTCCTCAATATAATAGATAAGACCTCATTAGTTGGGTTCCCGAGTCTTTAATGCCATAAGGTAGACTTGATTAACTACCCAAGATAATCTGAAGACTGAACTTGCTGCACTGTAGGTTGTATAGACTTGAAAACATGAATTTGAAACAACTCATTATGCCTACTCCTACCTTGATATAATATCCCATTTGATACATTGTCCTGCACAAACAATAAAGTGTCATCACAAATAAACCAGCACCTACTGTCTTTACAAAGTTGTTTAACATACAATAAATCCTCAATATGATGAGGAACATGAAGAACTTGATTAAGTTTAAGAGAATATGTTGGTGTAGTAAGCATTGTAGATCCAACATGCTAGATAGGCAAACCTTGACCATTGCCTATTTTGATTATGTCATTGCCTTCAAAATGAGTGACTTGATTCAAGTTGTGAACATCTGAAGTCATATAGTGAGAAACTCAAATATCTATAATCCATGCATTTCATGTGGGATAAGGAGCTATAGTATGAGCAACCATGGCATGCATTTGAGAACTGGAATTAGGTTGTCCTTGGAAAGATTGTTGAGGTGAAGCAACTAAAAAAGAATTGTTTACAGGTTGTGGATAAGCAAACTTAGATTGAAGACTAGGAGGTGGACCATTCCCTTGATAGGCATAATTGCCCATGTGGTAGCATTCCAAAGCAATGTGGCCGCGTTTATCACATATTTGACATTCTGTAAAATTAAGACTTGTTGCTGAATTTTTGTGGAAACAGTTTGGAGCAGTATGTCCTCTTCGTTGAAAAACAATCAGGCTGCAAGTTAAATTGAGAATCAGTATTACCAGACCATCCTCCTTGCTTATATCCTCCATTATTACCTCTGCCTTTATTGAATTTATAACCCCTATTGTTTCTTTGTGAACCACCATAGTAAGGTCTTTGCTGAAAAAATGATTGAGAAGAAGACATTGAATTCTATAGCTGATGACTGGATCAATTTGTAGAACCAATAAAATCATATCCATATCCAGGAGCATTATATGGGAATGATATAGGTGGGGAATGAGGAGCATTGTAGGGTGGAGGTGGGAGATAATATAAAACTGGAGGAACTTGTGGAACATTGGGTGGATAATATAAATAAAGAGCAATAGTACCAATTATAGATGATGGAATATCAGCATAAGATGGAGTATTAGAGGAAAAAGCTCCTTGAGTAGAATTTTTTTTGTAGCTTGTGAAGATGAACCTTGAACATACAATGCAGTCATAGAAGTGGAAAGAGTGTGTTCTATAGTTTCAATGCCCTTTTCAGTATTCAAAAGTTCAGCTCGAAATTCTTTCAAAAAAATTGTGTTCTCTCTAGCCAAGATAAATGTCCTGATAATAGCATACTCCTTTGGAAGATCTGCTAAAGTAGCCATGATTAAATCATTCTAAGAGACAATTTCTCCAGCAACAATTAATTGATCTTTGATGGATTTGAGTCTAGACAAGAACTTATCAATGCTATATGTGCCATTTTGAAGTGTTTGAAATTCTGTCTTAAGCATATTGATTCTAGACTTTGAAACAGTGGCATATAGATCTTCAAGAATTAACTAGGCCTCACTAACAGTTGCAACCAAGCACATGTTCAATAACATCATCAGACAAGGTGGCTATTAACAAATTAAGAAGAGCTAGATCCACTGTTTCCCATTCTTGAAATGCAAAAGTGATTTTCTGAGTGACTCCAGTCTCAGTATTAATCACAAACTTAGGTGGACAAATAGATGTACCATCAAAGTGATAAAAAAACTTGTAACCCTTAAGAACAACCTTGATTTGAAAGACCATTAAGAGTAATTCGTATCATTAAGCTTTATGGTTAACATCCCTAAACTACTCTCAATCTTCACAGTAGGAGTAGTCATCTAATGCTATCAAGAAATGAAAAGAATCCAAAGAACTTGAACAAAACCAAGTTGCACAGAAGTAATGGGAATAGGCCTTCAATATATGCAACACACAAAAGTAACAATTTTGATCAATAATTCATAGAAAATATCCAAGATTCAGAGCTATGGCGTCGGCCTTCAAGCATATCCCAAATCAATTTCAAAACTATGGCATTTGGCCTTCAAGAATTAATGGTAATTGGCCTTCAAGATTCATTCACTTAAACAGCTGATGGAAAGAAATCACCCGAGCAGCTGAAATAATTGAACAAAGCAACGAAGAATATAGAACACAAAGTTGAAAATCACCAGAAAAACCCTAAATCAAAGAATGCAGGCGAAGAGAAACCACCCCCAAATAATTTCACCATAGATCTTGAACTGTCTCCTTGAATCGCAGCAAATCGTGAAGCAAAAGAATTCATGAACAAAGTAATTCCACAAAAGAAGAACCTGCTATGGATACCAAGTTAACAGTATGAGATTCTTGTAGAAAGATTGAATGAACTTTAGGTAATTCGAAGAACAACTGTAAAAGTTAGAGAGAGAAAGACAGTGAGAAGAAAGTTTGGAATTCTTATTAATTGACTCATTTATTACTTACAAGCTTATATATAGCTTGTTATTACTTAGCTTATCAAGTAAGCTACCATACAACCAATACAATCAATACAAGTGGACTAATACACAGTTGACACATGTCCTAGTTTGTTATTACAGTTATTATGAATTTCTCCTTGGATTGCAGACGATGAGAAGCAATCTCCTAATGATGTATAGCTTGTGGCCCCTAAAACCAATTCTAATGATTGGGTTAAAACATTTTAGTTATTAAATCTATCCAAAACCATCTCCAATCATTGAGTCTAAAACAAGTTTTGTGGAACCTAAAATTTGGGCAAATTTAGCCCAAAAAATAGGCCAAATCTATTTTTCTGACCCACGATTGTGTGTTCACACACAAGAAAAAAATGCACACTCAGCGCACTGACATGTCCCACGTCCTGTACGTGACAAAGCTGTAGCGGGTGAGACCCACTGCTGACAGCTTTGTTGGCAACCCAAATCCTCCCATAATGACTATTTTTCATCCAACACCTCACATGATAAATACATTGAATCAAACGACTGAGATCAAATATGATCAACTTTAATAGTTAAAAAAAAGATCTCACAGCCCAAATTAAATCCAACGGCTAAAACAGTTAAAAAAATTATTTAAATCAAAATTCACCAAAAAACTCTATAAATACATATGTATTTTTTCAACATCTAAACAAAATTCACTTTCCGCATATAATTCTTCCAATTTTTCTTTCTACCCACTTTCAAAACTATTTTTTCCTATTCCATACGAATTCAGATGGGTAAATGCGTTTGTATTAGTAATTGTTGTAAGATTGATAATCTACATATATAATTTTTTAAATGAATTTGCCCGTGGCCCCTTTGTAGCCATGCATGAATATTAGTGGCATTGAATTTTGGAGGAGATTTGCCACATTAATTGAAGCGTAATCCCTAATACTAGACTGCCAAATTTCTGTTTCAAATAATTACACGTATGACAGTCTTATTGTTTAGGAGTAGATGAGGTCAAAAAAGGCGCACATTTGAACTAATAATGTTATTTGAATCGCTGTTTCTCATCACTGTTATTAGAGAGGTGAGTAAGTCCACCCCACAAATGGAAGTCGACCCCACAAATGGAAGTCGACCCTGCAATGTGATCAAGGCTATCATAACAATATTCCATGACTCATTTCGAAGTCAATTTAGGCAACAAGGATACAACTTAATCACATACAGAAAAAATTATTAATGCTTGTAAAATCAAATTATATTGTCGGTTAGAACAATAATTATATGTAGTCATGTTTGTTAGCGTGTTATACATAAAATAAAATCAATATTAAAGGCTGTTAGTTTATAAGTTTTTAAACTCAAGATTTCAACATTTTCGTAATAGAAACTATTATGTGGAGGCCGATGTGATGGGCAGCCCAAATCTCTGATAGTGTAGAAGCCTAGAATCTGGATTTAGGGGCTTAATGCAATTCAGAGTTTCAGACCATTTACTGCTTCTCAAAAAGGTAATACAGCCTAGAGAGAAATCCAAATGATGTTCATATATGACTTTTTTTTTTCCTTATAAAAAAATGATATTCCAGTGGGAGTAATTCACTCTAAAACCATCTTTAATTTTTGGGTTAAAATTTAAATTTTATAGATTAAAATTTTATTTTGAGATTATTAAAGAATGAATTTAAAATTCTTAAAGTAACATTTAAAAAAAAATTATATTGACTATCCTAATTTAATTTTATGAACATTTTAACTTAAAAATATTTAGATTTCGATAAATATTGAAAAATCACTAAATCGATACCATGAAACTCGCCGGACACTATAAAAGAATGTGAAGCACATACAACAATTTTTTTTTAATTACTTTAGCTATTAGATTTAAATTTGGAGTGTTAGGTTTTTTTTAAAATTTTTTTTACTGTTGGATTTGGTCCTATTATATTTTAACCATTAGATACAATGAATTTATAAATATAAAATTAAAAATAATACACATATATGGTGAGCCAACTCCACTAATCCAGATGAGAATCCCGACCTAAATTTGCCCAAGAAATGAGTTCTTGGTTAAAAAATCATATTTAGCCCAATGCTTGATTAAGTTGGAATAGGTTTAGAACTTAAAATTTGAGTTTACTCTAAGAGTTGTAGTAGGTCTAAGAAGAGGCGTGTTTTGTCAAATATTTTAATTTGACAAAAAAAAAAAAAAACACACGTGCACGCGCACACACAAATATTAAATGTTATTGTCATTTGCGTGAGTAAAACACGAGACCTTTCACTTACTAGTAAAAAAAAATATTACTAGTCTAGTCATAAATACTTTATTTTTATTAGAAGAAAAACAGATCAGAAATAACGTAATTACATAAACAAAAGCTGTCAGGTCATTTTGTGAAAAATCAGGTTGCCACGTCCCTGGTGCTAACGATGGTGCATGAGCTAATTGATTGGAATTTGTGTGCTTGGAAGACTGATTTGGTCCAGCGCTGTTTTAATAAAGACGAGGCAGAATTGATACTTGGTCTACCCATCAGCAGTACTGGTTGCAAAGATAGAGTAATTTGGGTATTACACCAAAAATGGTGATCATTCCGATAAGACTAGGAAAAAAGGGAATTGGATGCAGCCGCAACGGGGATTTGAAGTGCCAGACTTGGAAGCAACTTTGGTAAATGAGGGTACCAGGCAAACTAAATTTTTTCTGTAGAGATGCTCCAATAATTCTCTTGCTGTGAGAAATAACCTCCAAAGAAGGCGCATGAACGTGGATATAACAGTTGTGCTCTTTGCAGGAATCCGACTGAAACTGAGACTCGCCTATTATTCCAGTGTGATTTTAGTCGAGCTTTTTGGTTCTGCAACTCTCTGCAACTCGATATCCACATTGGATGGATGCGATTTCATCACTTGCTGGAATTAGCTTTGCAGCAACCTTCAATCAAGTAAACACAAGGAAATTTTGCAGGAGATTATCTTTGGACTTTGGAGAATCTGATAATGAAATGAAATGGTATTTCAAGGAACCCTCAAGTCACCGCTTGAAGCGATGGAAATATGTAAAGAAAGGATAATGGAATACAGGGAGGCTCTTAAGAACCTGAATGAGGCGCGGGAAACTAAAACAGAAGCTGCTGAGCTGAAGTTTGCGGGCAAGATCATGAGATGGAAAAGACCTAAGTTTGGGACATAAAAGTGAATTGTGATGCAGCCTGGAATCAAAAGTCAAAGACCTAAGTTTGCTGGCATTCTGCACTCTGCTAGCGGTGCTGGGGACCTGTACTTTCAAGATGCAGCAATGGAGGAGACCACTGCATTTGGGGCAGCGCTGCAGGAATTAATGGGAACAGTATTTTCCATTAATTAGAAAATGATAAGTTTACAAAGTATATATAAGCTTAGCTTGCTGCACACACTTGTACTAACAATAGATCCTAACCATCTAACTAACTATTGATAGCTGTAACAAATCTGACAGTTTACAATACAAGCTAAGTTTTATCTTTTACACTTTGATCCTTAATATGCCCCCTCAAACTGAATTGAGGGACCCGAAGAGAGAGTTTGCTTATGAAAATGAGAAATCTAGGCATTGGCAAGGATTTTGTATTGTACATATATCAACAATTTGATCCGAAGAATAGATAAAATGCATTGAGATGGCTTTGGAAAGAACTTGTTCTCTATATAGTGATAGTCAATTTCAACATGCTTTGTTCTTGCATGAAAGACTAGATTTTAAGCTAAGGAAATTGCAGAGATGTTATCACACCACAATTGTGGAGTTGTTGGATGAGTTAAACCAATATCAACCAACAATTTACAAATCCAGGTGATTTCTACAGCTGTATTTGCCAATGATCTGTACTCAGCTTCTGTAGATGATCTAGCCACTGTGGGTTGCTTTTTAGCACTCCAACTTATGAGAGAATTACCCAAATATATGCAGAAACCACTTGTACTTCTTCTGTCAATAGAACACCCTACCCAGTCAGCATCAGAATAAGCATGAATGCTGAGAGATTTAGCACATTTAGAGAACCAAAGACCAAGATCAAGAGATCCTTTGAGATATCGCATAATCTGTTTAATTGCTTGGAGATGTGATTGTCTTAGATTGTGCATAAATTGGCACACAAGATTTACTGCAAATGAAAGATCAGGCCAAGTCCAAGTCAAATATTGCAAACCACCAAGTAAAGTTCTATACTCTGTGGGATCAGAGAGTAATGGAGACGAGTGATCCAGTTTTGAGGTGCTCAAAGGTGTTGCAGAAGGTTTAGCACCATCCGTCTTGGCTTTTTGCATAAAATCAAGTATGTACTTTGTTTGAGACAAAAAAATCCCTGCGGAAGACCTCTTGACTTCAAGTCCAAGAAAATAGTGCAAGGGGCCAAGATCCTTGATAGTAAACAAGGAACCGAGGTAAGAGATTGTAGCTTGACAAGCTTGAGAAGATGGACCTGTCACTAATATGTCATCAACATACACTAATACAAACACTAATGCAGGATCTAAATAGAGAGTGATCATTTTTAGAAGTAATAAAGCCCAAAGAATGCAGAGCACAGTGAAGTTTGTCATACCAAGCTCTTAGAGCTTGTTTTAACCCATATAGTGACTTTTGTAAGTGACACACATGGTCAAAAGTAGACTAATAGTAACAAGCTTTGCAACTGGACTGAAAGTGTCTATGTAATCCAAACCCTCTTGTTGGTGAAACCCCTTAGCCACCAATCTAGCTTTATATTGATCTATAGAACCATTAGCCTTCCTTTTAACTCGAAACACCCATTTGCATCCTACAACATTTTGAGATGGATGAGAAGGAATCAATTTCCAAGTCCCAGTGTGAATAAGTGCATTGAATTCTTCTTGCATGGCTTGTCTCCACTGTGGTAGTTGAGAAGCTTGGAGATAGATAGAGGGTAATTAATCTGGGGAGACATGTGTTGGTAAAGGGTGTTTAGTGGAAAGAAGGGCTTTAGGTTTATAAATTCTTGCTTTTGATCTAGTTTGCATGGGATGAGTGTTATATGGTGGTATAGATATAATAAGTAGAGTAGAGGATGGAGGTATGATGGTATCTGGGATTGGAGGTGAAGAAGAAAGTGGAAACACTTAATTGAGGGAAAGTAAGGGTAGTAGAATGAGATAGAAGGGGAGTTGGTGGTGTGGGTTGGGAAACACTTAACTGAGGGAAAGTAAAGGTAGTAGGCATAGTATGGGGTGATAAGGGTGTAGAACTCTGAACAGTGGATAATCTGGAAAATAGAATGGAAATGTAGATTCATCAAACTGGACATGTCTAGAAATGTAGACTTTTTTGGTGTGCAAGTCAAGGCATCTATAGCCTTTATGATTGAGGCTATACCTAATGAAGACACAAACTTTACTCTTAGGATCCAATTTAGATGAAGCATAGGGTTTTAACCATGGGAAACAAATGTAACAAATGTAACAGATTACAATACAAGCTAAGTTTTATCTTTTACACTTAGCTTGCTACACACACTTGTACTAACAACAGACCCTAACCATCTAACTAACTATTGACAGCTGTAACAAATCTAACAGATTACAATACAAGCTAAGTTTTATTTTTTACTCTTTGATCCTTAATAGGAATGTGTCGTGAGAGGCGTTCAACCCTCTGAGATTGAAACAGATGCGAAGGTTTTAGTGCAGATGCTTAATAAGGAGATGGATACTGATGCAATGTTTGGAAGGTTTGATTCATGCTGTTTGGAGCCTTGCCCAAAATCATTGCAGTCTGTTGCATTCAAGTACTCCCACAGAAAAAGTTATCACGCTGCGCATGCTGTAGCATCCTTTGTTTCTAAGCATGTGGAAAACCGTTCTTAGCATTGTATTCGTCCGGATTTTATATTCAATATTTTGGTAGAAGATGTAAACAATTCTCAAAGAAATCTAGTAAAATCAATCTTTGAGTAAAAAAAAAAATTAGTCATTAAATAATTTATTACGATTTTAGTCAAATAATGATGACCAACTTATACAATACATTTGTGACTACTTTTATTACAAAGTTATTTATTAACCAAACGAATGAAATTAAGATAATTAGCCACGATATTATAATTTAAACAATACAAAATGAAAGAATATTTTGAGGTCTCTTCTGAACACCTTCTAACATTTAGGCAAATCAGGTGGTGGTGGAGGCAAAGTAGATTCTGGTGTCGGTCCATTTTCAACCTCAAAAGCCATTCCCAGCCCCCATGGCAGATGAACGTCCAAATGACAATGCATGTACCAGATACCTGAAACAATAGTTTAAAACAAATAATCAGAAATGAATTGTTTATAATACATTAAAATACAAAGAAAATTAATTAATGAGTTGATTATGAAAACTAACCAGGATTATTTGCTTGAAACCTGATCACAGCCCATCCTCCGACCGGTACACCAATTGTGTTACGTATTTGCGGATTAACAAAGTTAAATTTTTTGGGGTCATTAATTGGGTCATAGTTTCCAAACCCTTGTGCCAACACGTGGAAATTGAAGCCGTGGAGATGCATTGGGTGGTTCTCGATGGCCAAAAATGCTGTGTTCTGAAGCACCATCTCCACCGTTGAATTGAACTTTAGCGTCTTGACCTTGGTCGATTTTGGCGCGTATATCAGCGATAGGTCGAGGCTAATGTTTGTGTCTGTGTAGTCAAATTTGACTAGAGGCTCGTCAGGAAAGTCTCTGGTGTAAACCCCGCTCACATTGTGAAACTGTGCTTCTAGCATTGATGTATTGCTTGGGAGCACGAATGACTCGTTGTTCATGCTTGCGGACATTCGGTTATTGAATAGGCCCTGACATGTGGCATTTTCTGGACACAACTCCAAGTTGACACCGATTGTCACGAACATGTGCTCGTCTACCTTGAGTGGGACTGGGACCCATTGAGGTCCTCCGGCGAGGCTGGTGAGATTGGTGAGGAATTTGTGGGCCAATGGCGTGTTGTGAGGGTTGGGCATTGGGGGCATAATGGGGGTTGATGAATTGGAGCCCTTGTAGACGATGATGCCTCTGGTGGTTGAGTTATCAAAGTCGATGGTGTCACTAGCACTAGCGTACGGAGTGGCGGCCATGTAATAAGCTCCAATAGGTTGATTGAATTTGACGAGAACGTCGGTGGTCTGACCGGGTCCGGTTACCACCACGTCTGTGACGTAAGGAGTGGTGTAGGTGGCATCAATGGCTACAACTATCATCTTGTGATTGGCTATCTTGAAGAAGAGCTGGGTATTGAGTCCAGCGTTGATTAGGCGTAGCAAGTACGTCTTTCCTCTCACCACACTTAGCTGATATGTTTCTGATAATTTGATGTCACTTTGTTAATATTCATCAGGAAAAAATAACACAAACTATATTAATAAATTTACGTGTATGCATGCTTGCATGCATGGTCACGTACGATTTTGAGAGCAGTCGTAGAGATCGCCGGGAAGTCCATTAATGGTGTAAGCATTTGAAATGTTAGGAGCAATTCCTTTAGATAGGCCTTCTTCCTCAATGTCGACCACATTGCCATTGTACCACTCTCCTGCAATTCCATCGAACAGTTAACATATAACTAGCTAGTCATCAAAATTACAATTTAAAGTGTGTATTACGATTAACGTTAAGTGAGTTGAATGGTAGTTTAATCCTTACCTAATAAGATGGGAACTTCTTTGGCGGGCTTGGGGAAAGGGAAGGATCGACCGGCTTTCGGGTGGATTATGAGCGCTCCGTGGACGGTTGCGCGGAGCCACGAAATGTGGGCATGCCACCAAAGGGTGCCTTCTTGTCCGGTGATATTAAATTTGTAAGTATAGCTTTGTCCGGGGCGTATAGGGCATTGAGTTACATATACAGGTCCATCCGCCCATGGACTCAGAAGCTGAAAGATTCCATGCCTGCATTAAGATAGAAACTATACAACCTGAGCAAAACATAACTCAAAATTCCCCTTGGGGGTTGTTAAATGATTTTTGGATAATTGGTATTTACCAGTGAATACTAATGTTATAGGGCGATTGGTTTAAAACGTGGACAATAAGTGTGTCTCCATCTCGTGCATATATGGCTGGTCCTGGATAACTCTCATTTACTACAGTAATTGATTGATTCCGACATAATCGGCTAACAGTTAGGTTGTTCACCTGAAAACAATGGAAAAAAAATCATGACTTCTTTTATTCAAGGGAAACATTCAAATAATTGGTGAGGAAATATGCATGCTAAAAAAAGGTTGCCAAATGGCTCGTTTGAAATTGCCTCTAAAAACTGCTTCTATGACCCAAAAATACTTTGATTTTTTTTTTTGTCAAATTGAATCATAAGTATTTTTAAACGTTATAAATCGTTTTTAGCCATTCTAGAAACATTAATGGGCTACCCAAAATTGAGGCAAGACTTACATTAAAAGAATGCTCAACAATTGCAGCAGAGGCTACTGAGGAAGCCAATAGAGCTAGAGCACAAGCTAGCACAAAGGCTAAGCGTGCCATATGGGGAACAAATTAAAAGAGCTAGCTCAGGGGGAAATGAGAAGTTTGAGAATTGTATGTTGTTATGGAATATTGTATTACTCTTGTGATATCTCAGAGGTCGATATATGCTATGTTTATATAGGCATTTGGAAAGTAGTTGCTAACCGGCCCATTATTTCCACAATTGCGTGGAAAATTAACTAATAAATTTGCATTTGTTTTGTCTAGGACTTTGAAATGTTGGACATACCGCAGACGCGGTTAACAGTTTGATTAAATTGGTGACTCGTCTGCGAATGCTAGCATAAAGATATGAACACAAGTCGGAAACTTGGTTCTTCAAGCAAACCAACCATGTTGAATAACATCATTTTGACCGTGTCCAAATTACACTTTACAGGCTGACGAACTTTAAAATAAGGGAACTACCTCAGTGCATTAGAGTTGAATATTTCTCAATGTAAACCTTGTAAGACTGCATCTTCTCGATAAAGTGGACAAGGTCGTGTGCCGTTTGTGTAAGTATATATATTTTCTTTCTTCTATTTAATTTAGGATAAATTCTCAGTGATTATGAAATGAAAAGGTTTATTACTGATTTCTATCCGAAAATGCGTGTACACCAAGTATGGTCAATAAATTTATTGCATTTAGCTAAGTCCCGAGTACTCTATACAAAATTTATTTCTTATTCCTACACTATTATCTCTCGCTCTTTACCTTCAATACTCATCCCATTCTATTAATTAATTTCTATCCGGCTTGTACACCAAGTAAGGTCGTTGCATTTAGCTAAGTCCCTGGGTACTCTATACAAAATTTATTTCTTATTTCTACATTGTTATTTCGCTCTTTACCTTCATTCCTCATCCCATTCTATCAACTGGATTGAATGATACGTTACTATCACTTATGTGGCAGGGATTGAATTCGTTATGTTGAGCTCATTTTCACAATTGGAACATCTTAATCCCCAAAAATCACGTTGGCATGAAATATCTCATTTTTTCAAGATTGGCATTAACCCATATATAATAGAATTTAGAGAGTAACAACATAATATATATATATATATATAACATTTTGGTGTTGTTTTTTCTTTTTAGATAACGTGAGATCAGGTGGGATACTATATTGTTTAGTTCCTTACTCATCAGTTTAAGGCTACTATATTGTTTAGTTAATTATATGTACATGACGGGGTTTATTTTATTTTATTTATTTATAATTTTTATAAACCAACAAGATATGGAATATATTTTATATTTGGAGTATGAAATAATAAAACAACAAATAGAAAGCAGAGAAAGTAATACAAGCATGAGGAAATAATTAATTGAAAAATTGAGGACTTAAATTTTTTTTTTTGGTCAATTTCTCCTTGCTGTTAGTTTTTCATTAATTTCATTCAAATTTTTGTTAAATGGAAGCATGCGCACAACATGTGAGGGTAGGGTAGTTCGGTTGCTTTATTTTTTAAAATAATTGAAAACCCTAGATTTCTAGAATGTCACCCTATGCAAATCTGTGTGATTCTATAACTTTTGTGTCTGAAGGTCTAGTGAAGTGGCACTTTTGTCCTCAAAGGAGAGTCACATGGTGTGCACGTAATAAGAGTTAATGTTAATTTGAATGAAATCTATGGAAAACTAACCGTTGGAGGAAATTGGCCCAAAAAATTAGTTTAAGTTCTTAATTTTTAAAGTTTAAGGAGGAATCAAAAGCTAAGTAAAATTTCAGGAAAGAGATCGGCAGTTTACTCCAACTATAAGGTTTGTTTCAGTATGTTGAGTAACAATGAATTGGTATTTGTTTCTTGGAGAGGGAGCTCGATCAATTTCCAAGACTTTTCAATATGTTGACAACATCTTATGGTCATGTCGCCGCAGTATTGCTTCGAACCCTTCGATGAAACCCTAAACCACTACGCGTACATTCCATCTTTGACCGATTAAAATCCCAGAAATTAAACAAGTTTTCTGGGTTGTATTATGTGGTGGTGGACATAAATGGTCACATCACAGATACGGTCAACCTTATTTTAATCCTCAGGTCATACTCAAATTAGTTATTAGTTTGCTAATTAATTAAGCTATCAAAAAATGTCTAACAATCACATGCCGATAGATTTACTAATTTGACATAATGATGCCCCATACAATTGCAAAAGTGAGTACTGGAAATTGGAATTTTTAGAGTTTTGAATTCTACGAGCACAATCAATGTCTTTTTTAATACATATATATATATGTATAACGATATTCATTAGATTAACCCATCACACTAGACTAACAACTACAAATTTCACATCAGAAAAATCTTAAATTAACCCAAAAAATAAAACTGTCACTGCCACACCTTTGGTAATGCAGGGACATTCGAAAATTATGAGAGAGAACTATTTTAATTTGGTCAACTAAGGTTAGGTTAATAAAGAAATTCTTCTATGGAATCAACAATTTCGTTTGTCTTTGTTCAATGAAACTATTGGTATCAAAAGAAAAACTAAATACTCCTCATTTATATGTATCAACTTTACGTGGTTGATGATTTGGTTAGAAATTGAAATTATATATACCCAGACAATAAAAATACTGGAAGACCCTTCAAAGTTCGCACACGTAAAAGATCTTTGGTTGAGTCTTATGTAGCAGGTGGGGAAAGTTAGACTTCTAAACTTCCAACAATTTTATTATTTGAGAGATAAATACAATCTGAATGTTCAACTTGATTAATTAATAATATCCTTATTTCCACATTTTTGTCATTTAAATTTTTCTTCTTCTTGACGACTATGAGAAAGAAGGCTAAGAAGTTGACTCGGTGGAAAGTGGCAACCAGGATCTGGTTTTTCTACGTATGTTTTGCTCGTCAGCTCTGTTCATTTTACTATCAAATATTATGTGTGTAGTGTAGGTATAGGCTATGTATTTCTCCGATTGCAGACGATGAGAAGCAATGTCCTAATGATGTATAGCCTGTGACCACTAAAATCAATTCTAATAATTGGGTTAAAACTTAAAATTTAGGTGTTAAACCTACCTAAATCATGTCCAATTATTGGACCTAAAGCAAGTTTTGGGATACAACTTCAAATTTGGGCATATTTAGCCCCAAAAAAAATAAGCTAAACCAATATTTATGGCCCACCATTTTGCGTTCACACACAAGGAAAAAATGCACGCTTGGTGCACTGACGTGCCCCAAGTTCCACACATGATAGAGCTACAACGGGTAGGACCCACCACTAACAGCTTTGTCGGCCACCTAAATCAAATCTTATAGTAAAAAATGAAATGTTTAAAATAAAATTCAACGACTAAAATAATTAAAAAAAGTTAAAATTCAGCTAAAAAATTTATAAATACTCATGTATTTGTTCAAACATCCAAAAAAATTCACCTTCCTTATACAATTCTTCCAATTTTTCTTTCTACCCACTTCCAAAACTATTTTTTCCTATTCCAAACAAATCAGATGGGTTAAAACATTTGTATTAGTAATTGTTGTAAGATTGATAATCTACATAAATTTTAATTTTCAAAAAGTTACTAAAAAAAAATTAGCCTCAATTCATTCTTTAATAATATCGAGCTAAAATTTTAAGTCAAGAGTATTGAAGGAGAAAAACTATTTTTGGGTTAGCTTTTAACCCCAATCATTGAATTTGATCTACCAATAAAAGAAGGTTTGTGAACCGTTTCCAACACCCAAATAATTTTAAAAAATGAACATGGTTTAAAATTTTTAATTTTAACCAAAAGCTTCTTAATAAATTTATTTAATAATGAGGACAAAATCCAATAAAACTATCCCAATAAGAGTGTCTTTTTCTTTTCTTTCCCTCGCTCCTCTTCTTGGCCCCACCTCCTCTCTCTCTCTCTCTCTCTCTCTCTCTCTCTCTCTCTCTCTCTCTCTCTCTCATTTGTCCTCTCGTCCACCCCTCTCTTTTATCTTCATGATAAGGACCTCCAATATTTAAATCTTTACAAAAAAAAAATGTTATAAATAGACAAAAGTTAGAGAAATAACCTTTGCTAGGTATATGAGCGAAGCAGTTGCCAAAATACTAACACAAAAATGATTGCAGAGGAAGTGAAGAAAATTATTATCAATTGTTTTTCTCTCTTCTCTTATTGTTTTTCTATCTCCTTCTTGATCTCTCATTCTTATTGATTTTCAATCTCTTATTGCCTTTGTGCAAACTTCACATTTGAACACTCATAATGCTCTTATTTATAGAGCAATTATCTTTGCTAAGATACAAAATCACTATTAAACATATGAGTTGTTACTATACACATGTGGGTATACAATCCCACTATTTATAACACTCCCCCTTTGGATACCCACATATCAACATCAGTTACCTCGTTAAAACCTTGCTTGGAAAAACTCAGTGGGAAAAAACCATAGCGAAGGAAAAAGAGTACAAATTTACCTGGATTGTTGATATAGTGTTGAGTATGCTTATGTTTCCTCGTTAAAACCTTGATAGGAAAAACCCAGTGGGGAAAATCCTAGTCGAAGGAAAAAGAGTTCAACAATCATGTATCATGGATGCTCCCCCTGATTCTGCATTCTTCAAATTTAGCTGATTGGTAAGTCAACGTAATCCGATACTCTGCACTAACTTCTGAAACGTGCACTTTGGTAGAGACTTGGTGAACAGGTCTGCCAGATTTTCATTGGAACGAATTTGTCTGACTTCAATAACTTTAGCCTTCTGAATGTCATGTGCACTGAGACGTAATCCGATACTCTGCACTAACTTTTGAAACGTGCACTTTGGTAGAGACTTGGTGAACAGGTCTGCCAGATTTTCATTGGAACAGATTCGTCTGACTTCAATAACTTTAGCCTTCTGAAGCTCATGTGCACTATGAATCATTCCTTCATTTAGGCAACACAAGCTGCATTATCTTCATGGATGACAGTTGGATTGTCTGTCTTCGATGGTAGACCACATGAATTCCGGATATGATGGATCATTGATCTCAACCAAGAACATTCACGACTTGCTTCATGCAAAGCAAGTATTTCCGAGTGATTGGAAGATGTAGCAACTAGTTTTTGCTTTGTTGAGCGCCATGAGATTGCTGTATCTCCATTAATGAACACATATCCAGTTTGTGAGCGGGCTTTATGCGGATCAGAGAGAAAACCAGCATCTGCATATCCAGCAAGGATCTGGTCATTTGTGGATTTATCTGAGTAGAAGAGACCCATGTCTATTGTCCCACGAAGGTATCGTAGAACATCTTTGACTTTCTTCCAATGACGAATTGTTGGAGCAGAGCTATACCTGGCTAACAAGTTTACTGAAAAAGCTATATCTGGTCTAGTACATTGTGCCAAATACAATAAAGCACCTATTGCACTCAGGTATGGTACTTCTGGACCAAAGACCATTTCATCATCTTCTTTTGGACGGAATGGATCTTTCTTAATGTCCAAAGAACGAACGACCATTGGCGTGCTGAGTGGATAAGCCTTGTCCATGCCAAATCGCTTCACGATTTTTTTTCAATGTAAGCTGATTGGTGGACCAAAATTCCATTAGCACATTGCTCGATCTGCATGCCGAGACAATATTTTGTTTTCCCAAGGTCTTTCATTTCAAATTCGCTTTTCAGATATTCAGCAGTTTTACTAAGCTCTTCAGGAGTTCCAACTAGGTTCATATCATCAACATACACTGCCACTATAGCAAATCCATAATTGGATTTCTTAATGAACACATAAGGGCAAATAACATTGTTGATATATCATTCTTTGATCAAATATTCACTGAGTCGATTACACCACATTCGTCCAGATTGTTTCAGCCCATACAATGATCGCCTTAATTTGATCGAGAGCATATCTCGTGGTTTGTTAGTTGTTTCAGGCAACTTAAGTCCTTCTCGGACCTTCATGTATATGTCAGTATCTAATTCTCCATATAGATACAAAGTGATGACGTCCATAAGTCGCATGTCAAGCTTTTCTGAAACCACTAAACTTATTAAGTAACGGAACGTAATTGCGTCCATTATAGGAGAGTATGTATCCTCATAATCAATTCCAGGTCTTTGTGAAAAACTTTGTGCAACGAGTCGTGCTTTGTATCTTGCAATCTCGTTTTTCTCATTGTGTTTTCTTGTGAATACCCATTTGTAACCTACAGGTTTTACATCAGGCGGAGTTTGGACTATTGGTCCAAAAACACATCGCCTTTCCAGGGAATTTAATTCTGCCTGGTTTGCATCTTTCCACTTAGGCCAATCTTGTCTCTGTTTGCATTCATCAACAGAGCGGGGCTCAATATCATCACTTAACATGATTTCAGTGGCTATTGTGAATGCGAATATATCATCGATGATTATTTCATTACGATCCCACAATTAATTTGTACATGCATAATTTATGGAGATTTCTTTGTTTTCATGTACTGCTGTCTCTTCAGGGACATGTGTCTCATCAAGGACATTTTCTTTTTCTAGAAGTACAGAATCATGAATTGTGGATTTGTCATTCATTTTCTCTTCCTGAATGATTACATTTGCTACCCATAAACTCCTAAACACATTCTTTTCATAATTCTAACTTTGGCATCGAAGATTCTTCGGCCAAAACCCTACATTCATCGTGGGTGCGTAAGGCTTTTGGCCATAACCATAGGGGTTATTATTTTGCAGGTGCATTTTCATCAAATGAGTACAGGGCATAAATTTACATCCACATATTGGTGCTTTCATTGAGAGTTTGATTCACACGCACAAAGAAGGCTCTCGCATTCAAAGTTTCTCATTTATTCCTAGAATTTTTTAATTCTTTGAATAAATGTAAAAGACAAGTACAATGACGGGAAATTTGAAAACCACGACCAACGAAACTTCCTACGTTCAAAGATCAGAATTAAATGATGGAAGACCCAATGTCGCCCCACCATGACGATTAACAAAGCTCGACGCGACGGCAAGTGGAGAGGCACCACCCCCACAAGGCACCACCATGGCTATGCAACTAGCAACCACCACAGCAGTAACCACCATGGTAGCTCATGGTGAGAACCAAGCCCACAGTGAAGGCGTCACCTTGCAACCGTAAGCCCAAGCATATGCCACCATGCAGCAGCGAACCCAAGCCCGTGCCACTAGGGAACCCAACACGAGCGGCTCAAATTACAGCCACAGCTGCGATGACAGCAGCCCAAGACCCGCAGGCCTAAGGTGCCATCCAAGCCTAAGCTGCGCCGAGAGCAAAAAGGGCCTAGTGTACGCACGTTTCAGTGGCTCAGCCTACACCAATAGTCCAACCTATTATGGCAACCTGCCATGCTCTTACAGTCCAACCTGTGGTCTACCTAGCAGTCCAAATTGGTCCAAGACCAATTCAACCATCCTGGCTTTGGATTTCTAGACCAATGATTGAATCGAAGGTATTTTCACCCTATTTTTTCACAGATTTGACATATCCCAACTTAAATCTCGAGCCCGGAGTCTATTACACTTTCACTACTTAATGAGATGCATACCGTCTAAGCCATTCTAACCCAAATGGCGAACAACACATGTCTTAACAAGCTATAGAGTTGGCAAGCGCGGTCGCGCAATAGTTGACCTGAGTGAATCAGCTTTTGTAGTGCACCAAGATGCAGCATGCCCCAGATGAGGTGTCCCGAAGTAAGACAAGGGTAAATGACGAACCTCTCCAGTAGCATCCTGATAAGTAGCCCATCGACCAGCCACAAACTAGCATTCTAGCAGTGTACACTCCCGACTGGGCCTCGAAGATAGCGTATACTCTTGTCTTAGCGCACGAAGGAGCGTGCACTCTTAGTTAGGCCCACGAATGAGTATACATTCACGGTTGAGGCCATACTCCGATAATCAACATGAGCAACCTCATAGGTGAAGTGTTCATTTGCTGCTAGGCTTGCAAAGAGCATCATCCACCTCACATCGAAGTAGACAGCACGCCGAATTGAGAGAAGTAGTCACTCAATCCAGCTGAAGTTCAACCACCAGCCGGCGAGTAACCTGCTCGCTTGCTAGGAACGTACCACATGCATTGCAACCGCGACATAAACAAGCTGAGCACATAGAAGAGCAGCCTAGACCAACAAGTCATGACAGATGACGGTCGATAGCTCTGCTACCCCAGCAAAGATAAATCCAGGAAGAAGTAGAGATGCTCTTGACTGAGTGATTACACCATTTCTAGCGCAACAAAGTCACTGACGAAGCGCTCCGACAAGACATGACCAACATAAGCAGGTCACCCTTCACAGACGAGATCGAGCAGGCAGAGCCTCTATGTAAATTCAGCATGCCACATTTCACACCCTTCAAAAAGGATAGAGACTTGGAGAGGCACCTAAAGTACTACCGAAACACAATGATCCTCTATTGGAACAACAATGCTTTCATGTGCAAGATATTCACGACCACTTTAAAAACTGAGACATAAGATTTGTTCCACAGCTTGCTGCCACAATCCATTCGGAGTTTCAATGAGCTTTTTTTGGTTTTCACCAAAGAGTATTCATCTTATTGCTCAATCAAGAAGAAGTCTGACCACTTGTTCAATGTCAAGAAAGACCCAAAAGAGCTGCTCTACGGCTATATAAAGAGGTTCAAAGTAGAGAAGGCAAAGATAGTCGGTTGCAACGGCTCAATAGCTAGTGTAGCCTTTCAAAAATGACCTTTCAAAAATGACTCCTAGTAGACTACCCGATATTCGGAGAATTGATCATGAAAGAAGATCTAACTCTGGTAGACTTATTTGCTCTGGTAGAGAAGTATGCACTTTGGAACAAGGCCCGATGAGCAGACAAGGCACCTGAGAAACCTAGAAAAGAATTGGCAGTAGCTAAAAAAAAGAGGACTTAAGCAGTACAATAACAAAAGCAAACAGGAAGCCAAGCGTAGAGACCGATCCCCGACTAAAGGGGACCCGAAGCCCGACAACTACTCTAAGTTCTCTACCTAGATCCACCAAATCCTCTGTTACGTTAAGAATGAACTATGGTTCATGTTGCCGAAGCAATCAAAGAAAGATACTTCCAAGTTGGACCACACTAGGTACTGCACATTTTATCGAGGACCTGGTCACACAATCGACGACTGCTACATTTAGAAGAACTACCTAGAAAAGCTAGTGAAAGAAGGCAAGGTCGATCAAGACAAACAAGCCGCCGACCAAGACAATTCAAATCAATGACATTTTCGCCCAGTCCGAGCACTTGAAGGCCACCAAAAAATCCAAGAAAAAGAAGATCCAACAAGTCATATTGGTCTCATAGGTCTAGGCATCCGACGTCAACCTTAGACCCATTATCGGCTTCACCGAACAAGATGCCGAATATATAGACTTCCCACACAATGATGCTCTGGTCGCATCTGTCCAACTGGCCCACGCCATATTCGACAGAATGATGGTGGACAACGGTTGCGCTGTCAACCTATTTCAACTTTCAGTTAATCATCATATGAGCTTGGAAAACACGATCATACGCCGAGAGAAGGTATGCACTGGATTCAACGATCACACCTCGACTGTCATTGGTACAATAACACTAGATGTGAAAACACCCCTAATGATCTTAAAGCAGACGTTCACAATAGTTAGCAAGCCGTCTCCCTATAAGGGGATTCTAGGTCGGCACTGGCTAGTGGGACTAAGCGCGGTAACCTCTGTCGAGTACCAAAAAAATTGATTCTGCATCCCAAGAAAATGACTTGGAGAGATCAAGTCAAACCAGGCTGTATCCCGACGATGCATTGTACAAGTTCTAAAAGAGTAATTTTTTTTAAAAAAAAAAGTCTTTTACCCTCGTAGAGGTTACCAAAGTACAAAAAGACAACGAAGCTACCAAATAGCAATTACAGCAGACAGGTTGAGAAGATGTCAAGCAAATCTTGCTTGACCTAAAGTAGCGATCAGACCACATCAATAACTTGGCGGAGTTAACGAAGCCCAACCTCACCGAATACACGTCCAAGACAGATCCGAGTGATCTTAGATATGAAGTCTCCCACTAGTCTAAAAGTGATTCAAGATCTGACCAAATGAGCAGTCGCACTCCTTATTTTACATGTTTGGCGGTCCTTGAAATGGCAATAAGCTCTACCTTCATATGAGAAGAGTTGGGGACCCGATTACCCGTATTCCATGGTTCAAAAGCTCTCCTGGATGCGAAAACTAGCTACCATAAATTCAAAAGCTAACTTTGGCGACAGTTGTTGCAACCCAGAAGCTCAAGCTATACCTTTAAACACACGCAATCATCCCCATGACACACTATTCCGCTGTGAGAACCCATATTTTGAAAATATATTTATCTAAAAATATTATTTATAAGATTATTTTATTTTATTTTATTTTACTACATTTTAAACGCATGATTTCCTTTCCAGCCTTATTCCTATTTTTTTTTAATGAGATTGTTTTAGAAGTGCCTAATAAGCACCCTAGTTGTTGATTGTTGGGAGCTATAATCTAGGCGTGCATGAAATGATTTCATGTGCATCTATAGGGTTGAATCAGAGCTACTTGTGAGCAGTCTTGCGGCTATACGTGGCAAATAAAATGTCAAGGTGTTTATCATGCAATTGACACCGCTTGCATGCATAAACTTGGCCTTTACGCTTTCGAATTTGGTGGTAATCTTGCCATTTTGTCAACCAATCATGGACTAGTTTGTAGTCTCCACTTTTCCTATAAATAGGAGAGCATTTCCACATCTTTTTACAATCTACAATGTAATGAAAAACATGCAGTGTGTAGTTTACGTAAAGAGAGAAAAGAGAGAGTATAGGGTTAGAGTGATCGAGGTGCGGTGATCAGTAGATGGGCTTGTCTTGTCGAGGTTCTAGCTATCTATTGAGTGACATGGATAAGTACATAGAGCTTAGCTATTTCAATAATGATGTGAATAAGTACGTGGAGCTTAACTATCTCGGTGGTGACGTGGATAAGTACGTAGAGCTTAGTTATTCTACTAGTGACGTGGATCTTTGTTTTAGCTTTGGAATTCAGGTAGGGGAAATAAGGCAGACTTTTACGGAAATTGATTTTATTAAAGTTGGTGAAGTATTATAATATTCTTGATCTTTTTGGTTGGTTAATGTGATTGGAAATTAATTGGCTAATTGCTTCATTTGAGTGTTTACTTGTTATTGGTTATGGAATTATTGCTGAAATGTTATTCGTGAAGAATATACTTTGATACATGTGAAATATAAAATGACATTATTTGTGCATCATTCATGTTGATGTGGTTGGAATTTAAGTATTCAGATTAGAAGTATGAAAATGAGGGTAGTTGGAAATAATCTTTTGTGTAGTTGAATCTATTCATTGTGAAGCCAGTTCTAGGCGAGCCCGGTGTGCACATCAGAATAGGATTGACTGGAACTGTCGATGTGGGTGATTTGGGCTAGAGATCAATGAATTAGATAAGATGACTAGCAAAAGGGGTTTATGAACTGGGGATATCATATAGAGGTTAGTTTCTATAATAGAACATTTGAATCACCTCTGCAAGGATAAAATGCAAGGTATGAGACGTGCAGGTTCACGTATTTTATTATATAAATTAACGGGGGTAACCGAAGTGGTTGCATTGCACTAATGCATTATTATCAATAATAATTTGATATTTGGCTATATGATTTCATGACACTTAATTTAATATTGTGAATTTACTGTGATAAGGTTATGTCCCTACTGAGCTGTTGAAGCTCATCCCTCTATTGTTATGCAAGTTTACGAACAATACATTCAAGAGGGTAGGCAGGATGAGATCATATTAGATTAGAGTAGAGAAAGTTTATTCCTCTATTTACTATAAGTTGTAAAGAATTCTTGATTTGTTTATGAATCATGAATTATTTTTATAAGAGGAATTTATTTTCCAACTCGTTTCAATTTCCTTTTAATTATTTAGTTTTTAACTCATGTTTCATATTCGGGTTCGAGTTTTTGTTTTTGACCCAGGTTCGGAGTGTGACATTCGCCCAATCCAGATGTGCGACGATAAAGGCGCAAACACTGGCAGACACAAAGTTTTCCAGCAAATGCACCAACTCAGCCCAAAAGACATACTCGAAATCAAGTTTGTTATCGTCACCCCAGAAGATTCTACATAAGAACAACATGTACTGGCAGTTGAGCACCACCTCCTGCTACACGTCACACAGCCCCAGCCAACCCTTGCTCCATAACTCAACTCTAGAGTGGCTTAATACCAGCAGTTGAGCATCGCCTCCTACTGCACGTAACATGGCCCCAACTTCATGGCGCTTTACTGAGCTTATCTTGCATCACAGCTCCCAACCGTAAAAATCATACTTTATGGCTCATCGTTATGCCAACTCAAGCTCCACAGCTCATCGCCACGCCAATTATGTCTGCGGCTTCTTAAACTTCAACGCATCCAATGACGGATCAGAATACGAGGCTTTATTAATGAGCCTCTAGATGACAAAATACTTGGTGGTGAATAAGAACACAATTCATTCTAATTCTTAAATAATCACCAGCAGACTACCGAGGAGTACACAGCAAAGCATCTGAAGATGGCACAATACCTAAAAATGGTACAAAAACAACTTGATGCGTTTCAGACTTACACTCTCACTCAAGTTCCACGGGAAAACAACGCCCACGCAGACGCGTTAGCTGGCCTATGCTCCGCCTTTGACCATCATCTCAAATGCTCTATTCCAGTGAAGTATCTAGACAAACCAAGTATAGAGGCAGAGCCAGCATCTAAGGTGTCACAGGTTAGTACAACTTCGAATTGGAAAGATTCCATTATAGACTACCTGGTCAATGACAAACTCCCTCTAGAAAGATTAGAGTCTATAAAACTCCAAACGAAGGCAGCACGCTACTACATGTAAAACGGCATTCTCGTCCGAATATCCTACGCTGGACCACATCTCTGCTGCTTAATGCCTCCCAACAACCTAAAAGTTCTAAGCTCAATCCACAAAGGCGTTTATGGAAATCACTCAAGGGCCAATCCTTAGCACAAAAAGCTCTTAACACAGGCTACTACTGGCCTACTATGGCCGACCACTCTCCTATAAATAACCCTATTATCCCACTAAAAAGTTAAGTCGTTTGCTACCCACAAACTCCTAAACACATTCTCTTCAGAATTCTAACTTTGGCATCAGAGGCCAAAGCCCTCCCATTCATCGTGGGAGCGTGAGGCTTTTGGCCATAATCTTAGGTGTTATTATTTTGCAAGTGCATTTTCGTCAAAGGAGAAGACAGCGAAAATTTGCATCCACATTTACTAATTAGAAGAAAAAAAATCATGTAAATCCTTGTATGACATAATTAATTTTGTATCAAACGGTACATAGCATAGACAAAAAAAGAAGAAGGAGAAGAAGAAGAAGAAAGAAAACCTTGTGAAGAGTGTGGTGTGTTTGTAGAAAATGTAAGGTGTATTTTGAGAGTGTGGGGTGTGAGGGTATTATAGGAAAGAACGTGTGGGTGTGAGGGTATTATGGGAAAGAACGTGTGGGTGTGAGGGTATTATGGGAAAGAACGTGTGGTGTATCAAGATAAATTTAATTAAAAAAAATAAATATGAGGTGTATAAAGTATGTGGGGTGTTAATATAACAAGCCTTCTGAGAACGTTGGTTCGAACTCCGTCGGCTCCCTAATCTAACAAATCTATCATTTGACAAAAAAAGGACAAATTTTGAAAGACGAATATGAAATTTTGGTCTTGAAAACACAATAATTTTTTTTATCAAACACAATAAATACATTAATAAAATCAGATTAAATATGATGACATGGCCTTTTGTCAAAGCGTCCTGATTAAAGTTTAAAAGTGAACAAATGTTCAATAAAATTAATGTAAAGAATGATAGGGATTCTAATTGTCTTCTTCCGATTTACAAGTGCAATGCCAATGCATTTACCTTTTTTCTTACTTTATTATTGATACCTTTTTTCGTAGTTAAAAATTTCCCCCTCAACTTGATAAGAAAATATCTTTTCATTTCACAAAAGAATAAGATTACAACCTAAGTGTATATATACACTAGCAGCACATTCACTTGTGCTATGACAACTAATTACAAACAAACTAACTAATCATTTTCTAATTACAAGGACTATTGTAACTGCCTTATAACAACTTATTCAGTTACAATAGTACCCTTATTATCCCCCCTCAAACTGAGCAAGGGGGACCGAAGAGAAAGTTTGCTACGGAGAAACAGAAATCGGGACTTAGACAAGGCCTTAGTACAGATATCAGCAATTTGATCCTGTGTGCAGACAAAGAGAACCTTGATCTGATGGGAAAGAACCTGTTCACGGATGTAATGATAATCAATAGCAACATGCTTGGTCCGGGCATGAAAAACCGGATTTTTAGCTAAAGAGAGAGCAGAAAGATTATCACACCAAAGCTGTGGACAAGTAGGAAGAACAAGACCAACATCAACCAAGAGTTGAGATATCCATGTCAACTCAGCTGCAGCTGTAGCAAGGGACCTATATTCAGCTTCGGTGGAAGACCGAGCAACAGTTGGTTGCTTCTTAGCACTCCAGCTGATGAGAGAGTCACCAAGGTAGACACAAAAACCACCAGTAGAGCGACGATCAACACTACACCCGGCCCAATCAGCATCAGAGAAAGCAGTAAGAGTAAGGGGCTTTGAACACTTCGGAAACCACAAACCAAGAGAAACTGTACCCTTGAGATAGCGAAGGATACGCTTGACAGCCTGAAAGTGGGAGTGGCGTGGATGCTGCATGAACTGACAGACAAGATTCACAGCAAAGGATAAATCTGGCCGAGTCCAGGTTAAGTATTGAAGAGCACCAACCAAAGAGCGATATTCAGTAGGATTAGAATACAGAGAAGACTCATGATCCAGTTTAGTTGTGCTAAGAGGAGTGGCACAGGGCTTAGACCCTTCCATATGAGCTTTGGTTAGAAGATCCAGAATGTACTTGTGCTGGGATAAGAAGAGACCAGAGGAGGATCGATGAACCTCAATGCCAAGGAAATAATGAAGTGGACCAAGATCCTTGACAGGAAATAGACCACTAAGTTGAGAAATGATAGCTTGGCAAAGAGAAGCATTAGGGCCAGTGACAATAATATCATCAACATACACTAAGAGGAAAACCAAATCAGGATCACGCTTAATAAACAGAGAGTGATCACTCTGTGAACCAGTGAAACCAAGAGATCGTAAAGCAGTATGCAACTTTTCATACCAGGCCCTGGGGGCTTGCTTTAACCCATATAATGATTTGTGAAGATGACAGACATGATGAGGTTTGGTAGGATCTTCAAAACCAGGTGGTTGGATCATGAACACAGATTCAGATAAATCACCATGCAGAAATGCATTACTAACATCAAGCTGGTTCAGAAACCAATCAGATTTGGCAGCCATAGTAAGAAGGATCCGAATAGTGACTGGCTTAGCAACTGGACTAAAGGTCTCAGTATAGTCAAGACCATGTTGCTGATGAAAACCTTTGGCAACAAGGCGAGCTTTGTACCTGTCAATGGAACCATCAGGCTTGCGCTTGATTCTAAAAACCCATTTGGCACCAACCAAGTTCTGAGATGCTTGAGCAGGAACAAGAGACCAGGTGCCTGTGTGAATAAGAGCATTGAATTCCTCCTGCATAGCTTGGCGCCAATGAGAAAACTTGAGAGCTTGAAGATGAGTGGTAGGCGTGTAATCGGTAGAGGAAGCAGGAGGGAGAGGATGTTTGGTTGCCAAAAGAGCTTTGGGTTTGAAAATGCCAGATTTGGATCTGGTTTGCATAGAGTGAGTACTGAGGGGTAAAACAGGTGGAGGTAGAATAGAGTCAGATACAGGGTCGGGGGAAGAAAGAATAGGGGCAGGTAAAGGAGAGGAGGATGAGGTTGTAGTGGGAGAAGTAGATGAAGGTAAGATGGAAGAGGAATGAGAAGGTATAGGTGAAGGAGTGATAGGGGGAAATGTTAAGGAAGCAGGTATGGGATTGGACGGTGGTAATGGAGAGGAACAGGTACAAGAGGAATATGGTGGAGATAAATGTGGCTGTGCAAAAGGAAAGAGAGCTTCATCAAATATCACATGTCTCGAGAGATAGATACGGCTAGTGAGAGAGTCAAGACACTGATAGCCTTTATGATTAAGACTATAGCCCAAAAAGATGCAAGGCTTGCTCTTAGGATCAAGTTTGGAACTTGTATAAGGCTTCAACCATGGATAGCACCTGCAACCAAAAACTTTCAGAGAAGTGTAATCTGGGACTCGACCAAAAAGCAGTTCCCAAGGAGAGGATTTGAATGCAGTTGGCAGTCTGTTAATAAGATAGACAGCAGTAGCAAATGCAAAATCCCAATAAGCCTGAGGAACTTTGGATGCTTCAAGAAGTGTACGAGCTGTTTCAACAATGTGCCTGTGTTTATGCTCAGCACAACCATTTTGCTCTGGTGTGTGTGGACAGCTAAGCTGATGAGAAATACCATGTTGTTGCAAGAACCTGATCAATTTAGAACTCAGAAATTCCCCACCAGAATCAGAGCGCAGAGTAACAATTGGAGCATGAAGAAGTTTTTCCACTAAAGCTTTGAAAGTAACAAACACATCAAAGACATCCGATTTGGATTTAAGAGGGAAGAACCAAGTGTATTTAGTATAGTCATCAACAAATATGACATAGTACCGATATCCAGTTACAGAGAAAAGAGGGGCAGGACCCCATACATCAGAGTGCAGAAGCTCAAGAGGCCGTCTAGAGTAACTAGATACAGTGGAAAATGGTAACTTGGAACTTTTACCAAGAGCACAACTAGAACAAACAGAACGTTGAAAGGAAGAAGAAACAGAAATACAGGACTGAGAAGCAAGCTTATTAAGGATTTTAAAAGCAGGATGGCCCAATCTGTGATGCCAAGTATCCTGTGAAGCTTTAGTAGATGCTGCAAAAGTCTGATGAGTGCTAGTAAATGGAGAAGCATGAAACGGATAAAACCCAGCTTGTACAGGACCTTTAAAAAGCGTTTTCCCCGAAGAAAGATCCTTCACAAGGAAGTGAAAAGGATACAAGTGAATAGAGCACCAATTATCAAGTATGAACTGATTTGCAGAAATCAAATCTTGCTTAAGTTCTGGAACATGCAGAACATTCTTGAGTGCAAAAGAATGAGAAGAAGTGTTAATATGAGAAGAGCCAGAAGTAAGAATAGGCAAACCTTTGCCATCACCAACATAGACTTGTTCAGGTCCAGTGTAGGGCACATGATTGTGCAGATTGGTGGAGGAGTTGGTCATGTGCGAGCTAGCACCAGAATCAAGCAACCAGGAAGGAGAAGTAGTAACAGCATAGGCAGTTTGAGAAGGCTTAGTACCAAATTGGGGATTCATGCGATGAGGACAGTCAGCAGCCTCATGATCCATCTGTCGACAAATTTGACAAGAGAGCCTTCGGTGTGAATTGTTGTAGTGAGAACGAGAACCTCGATTGGATCTGTAATTGCCTTGAGTACCTCCATAGAAACGTTGAGAACCCTGATTAGAGAAATTTCGCGAAGAACCACGATTATTGAAAGGTCTGGAATTAGAAAAACCTCCTCGATGCGAAGAATTGGAACTAGTTGGAGTAAAGAAAGCCTGAGAACCAAGATCACCAGTAGGAGTAGGAAGAAGACCAGCAGAAGTGTTAAAAGCTTGAATCGGTGCAGGCAGAGATGCTTGTTTGCGAGCATTGAGTTGCAATTGCTTACTTAAGAGAAGGCCATGAAGTTCATCAATGGTAGTAGACCCAAGCCGAAATTGAACAACATCGATAAAAGATTCATACTCAGAGGGCAGACCATGGAGAATGACAGAAATCAATTCAGAATCGTCAATCGGAGCACCAGCATTTGCTAAAGCATCAGCAATTTCTTCAATTTGTTGAAGATAGAGCGCAGCCGTAGAATCACCTTTCGTAATACTGCGAAGACGAGAACGAAGCTCGTGGATATGAGATTGCGACGCAGTTGCCAATCGCGATTCCAGTTTAGACCATAACTCGCGAGCCGAATGAACACCAACCGTGTAAGGAATTAGGGCATCAGAAAGCGTAGAATTTATCCAGATCAAAATGTTCTGATCATTCTCATACCACGCAACATACTGCGGATTCAAAGTAGCGGTGCGATTTCCTGAGGAATCAAGAAGAAATTTGGGCGGAGCAACCATAGTGCCATCAACAAATCCAGTGAGATTATACCGCCTGAAAATCGGAGCAAACAAAGCACTCCAGGTCAAGTAGTTCGTCGTTGTAAGCTTGATTGGAACCATAGATCCAATGTTCTGGATCGTAATCGAGGCAGAGATCGCAGAATTAGGGTTAGACATCTCAGCGGGAATCAGATGTATAGGAGAATCCGATTCAGAAGAAGGAGAGGCAGAGGGTGCCATAGCCACGATCAAGAACAGGGACGAGATCCGAGTCGACAATCGGAGAAGATGAATATCGTAGGCGACGAGCACAGAAGAAGCAGAAAAGGAAGATCTGAAGCGGTGCAGAGAAGCGGGAAAAAGAAGGATCGAAAAAAAAAGTCGTAAGACGTCAGGCGGGTGATACCATGATAAGAAAATATCTTTTCATTTCACAAAAGAATAAGATTACAACCTAAGTGTATATATACACTAGCAGCACATTCACTTGTGCTATGACAACTAATTACAAACAAACTAACTAATCATTTTCTAATTACAAGGACTATTGTAACTGCCTTATAACAACTTATTCAGTTACAATAGTACCCTTATTACAACTTATGACCTTTTCTCGATTTGCCCCTTCACTTTTTTATGTGCTTGAGAATTCTTAATCTTTTGAGACATGTGGACGTGCGTAACCTTCAATTTCATTATATTTTCTGTTACTGTTTCTATTTAAATAGTTGAAATCTTCGTGCATATGATTGACGATATTTCTTAATCTAAGCATTTTATGGTTATCTAGCATGGTATTAGAGCATTCTAACTTGATGTACAAGTACTAACATTCTTTGTCAAATATTTTAAATTTGCGTTCACCAAAAACAAAAAAGTTTTTAATCTGCAGGAATGTTCTTGCATTATCTCTGCGAATACGCCTCTTGTCCTGTTTCACAAGAATCATCAAGAAAGCTTCATCCTGCATTTGTCCCTCGCACCTTATAGCCATGCATGAATGTTAGAGGCAATGAATTTTGGAGGAGATTTGCTACATTAATTGAAGCGTAATCCCTAATGCTGAACCGCCAAACTTCCCTTTCAAATAATATACATGTATGACAGTCTTATTTAGAAGTAGTGCATTTGAATTACTAATTGGCTCATTTGGATGTATTTTTAAAATGACTGAAAACGCTTTTAGTGAATATGTTTAAAACCAATCTTTAGTAAAGATGTAAGTAAATTCTATCACAAAAAAAAAAAAAAAAAGATGTAAGTAAATCCTAGAAAAATACTTAAAGTACTTAAGAAACATATAACTGGTGCTTCTTGCAAAAAAGTACTTTAAGTGCTTTTAGAATTCAAAAATATTTTCTCTAAAAGCACTTTTAGTTATTTGAAAAGTACATCCAAATGAGCCAAATGTTATTTGAATCACTCTTACTCATCATATCACCTCTATTAGAGAGGTGAGTACATACGTCCCACAAATGGAAATCGACCCTACAATGTGATCAAGGCTATCATAACTAGATTCCAACTCATTTCGAACTCAACTTGGACAAAAAGGACACAACTTAACCACATGCAGGAGAAATTATTAATGCGTGTAAAATCAAATTGTAATACTCAGTTAGGACAATATTGAACTGTAAGTCACTGAAGAAAGTTGAGGTTCCACCATACAACTAATTGGCAATACGAGGAATAGCTGAACCTCTTAGAAGCCCTTACATGGTTTCTCCTCCCATCAATGTGGGATTCATTAGTCATGCTCATGTTTGTTAGTTGATACTATAAAGAAAGTTGAGGTTCCACCATAACACTAATTGGCAATATGAGGAGTAGCCCAACCTCTTATAAGCCCTTATAAGGTTTCTCCTATCATCAATGTGGGATTCATTAGTCATGCTCATGTTTGTTAGCTCAATATACATAAGATAAAGTGAAGATTCATTAAAAGAATATTATAGGGAATGCAATTATCATGAGGGTTATTATCAACAGCTGTTAGTTTATAAGATTTTAAACTCAAAATTACGAACATTTTTGTTATAGGAACTATTATGTGGAAGAGATGTGATGGGCAGCCCAAATCTCTAACAGGAAATCTTTTTGATATTCATATATGAGTTTCTTGTTTCCCTTCAAAAAATATATTCTAGTGTCCTCAACGGATCATCTTTGTGAGGATTCAGGAAATCTTTGAATCGTGTTATATATTGTGTGGTCAATTTTCATCAAGTACTGTTTGTGTTACAGGAGGCTCTTAAGGACCTAAATGAGGCTCGGGAAACTAAAACACAAGCTGCTGAGCTGAAGTTTGTGGGCAAGATCATGAGATGTGAAAGACCTAAGTTTGGGACGTTAAAAGTGAACTGTGATGCAGCCTGGAATCAAAAGTAAAAAGGGGGTGGAATACGATGGGTAATCTGGGATTTTGCTGGCATTATGCACTCTGCTGGCGGTGCTGGGAACCTGTACTTTCAAAATGCAGCAACGGCGAAGGTCCCTACAGTTAGGGCAGCGCTGCAGGAATGTGTTGTGAGAGGCATTCAACCCATTGAGATTGAAACAGATGCCAAGGTTTTAGTGCAGATTTTTAAAAAGGATATGGATACTGATGCAATGTTGGAAGGTTTGATTCATGATGTTTGGAGGCTTGCCCAATCCTTGCAGTTTGTTGTATTCAAGTACTCCCACAGAGAAAGCAATCAAGCGGCCCATGCTATAGCGTCCTTTGTTTCTAAACATGGGGGAGATCATTCATGGGATTGTATTGGTTCGGATTTTATTCTCCATAGTGGAAGATGTAAACATTTCTTTTAGAAATCTAATAAAATCCATCTCTGACTAAAAAAAACAATATTAGTAATTAAATAATATATTGTGGTTTTAATAAACAATCATGACCAACTTATACAATACATTTGTTACTACTTTTACTACAAAATGATTTATTTGTAACCAGACGAATTAAATTGACCACGATATTATAATTTAAAGAATACAATTGAAAGAATATTTTGAGGTCTCTTCCGAACAACTTCTAACATTTGGGCAAATCAAGTGGTGGTGGAGGCAAAGTAGACTCTGGCGTTGGTCCATTTTCAACCTCAAAAGCCATTCCCAGCCCCCATGGCAGATGCACGTCCAAATGACAGTGCATGTACCATATACCTGAAACAATAGTTGAAAACACAGAGTCATAAATTAATTGTTTATAATAAATTAAAATACGATGAAACTTAATTAAACAAATTATTAAGAAAACTAACCAGGATTATTTGCTTGAAACCTGATCACAGCCCATCCTCCGACTGGCACACCAATTGTGTTACGTATTTGCGGATTAACGAAGTTAAACTTTTTGGGGTCATTAATCGGGTCGTAATTTCCAAACCCTTGTGCCAACACGTGGAAATTGAAGCCATGGAGATGCATCGGGTGGTTCTCGATGGCCAAAAACGCAGTGTTCTGAAGCACCATCTCCACTGTTGAATTGAACTTCAGCGTCTTGACCTTGGTCGATTTTGACGCGTATATTACTGATAGGTCGAGGCTGATGTTCGTGTCCGTGTAGTCAAATTTGACTGGAGGTTCGTCAGGAAAGTCTCTAGTGTAAACCCCGCTCACATTGTGAAACTGTGCTTCCAGCATAGATGTATTGCTTGGGAGCACGAATGACTCGTTGTTCATGCTTGCTGACAGTCGGTTATTGAATAGGCCTTGACACGTGGCATTTTCTGGACACATCTCCAAGTTGACGCCAATTGTCACAAACATGTGCTCGTCCACCTTAAGTGGGACTGGGATCCATTGGGGCCCACCAGCGAGGCTGGTAAGATTGGTGAGGAACTTATGGGCCAATGGCGTGTTGTGAGGGTTGGGCATTGGGGGCATAATAGGGGTTGATGAATTGGAGCCCTTGTAGACAATGATGCCTCTGGTGGTCGAGTTATCAAAGTCAATGGTGTCACTAGCGCTAGCGTACGGAGTGGCAGCCATGTAATAAGATCCAATAGGTTGATTGAATTTGACGAGAACGTCGGTGGTCTAACCGGGTCCGGTTACCACCACGTCGGTGACATAAGGAGTAGTGTAGCTGGCGTCGATGGCGACAACTATCATCTTGTGATTGGCTATCTTGAAGAAGAGCTGGGTATTGAGTCCAGCGTTGATTAGGCGTAGCAAGTAGGTCTTTCCTCTCACCACACTTAGCTGATATGTTTCTGATAATTTGATGTCACTTTGTTAATATTCATCATACAAAAATAACACATAAACTATATTAATAAATTTACGTGTATGTATGCTTGCATGTATGGTCACGTACGATTTTGAGAGCAATCGTAAAGATCGCCGGAAAGTCCATTGATGGTGTAAGCATTTGAAATGTTAGGAGCAATTCCTTTAGATAAGCCTTCTTCCTCAATGTCGACCACATTGCCATTGTACCATTCTCCTGCAATTCCATCAAACAGGTAATATATAATTAGTCATAAAAAAAGTTGTTAAAAAATAATATTATTCATCAAAATTATTGTTTAAAGTACATATTTCGATTAACGTTAAGCAAGTTGAATGGTATAGTTTAATTGTTAATTACCTAACAAGATGGGAACTTCTTTGGCGGGCTTGGGGAAGGGGAAGGATCGACCGGCTTTCGGGTGGATTATGAGCGCTCCGTGGACAGTTGCACGGAGCCCCGAAATGTGGGCATGCCACCAAAGGGTGCCTTCTTGTCCAGTGATATTAAATTTGTAAGTATAACTTTGTCCGGGGCGTATAGGGCATTGAGTTACATATGTAGGCCCATCCGCCCATGGACTCAGAAGTTGAAAGATTCCATGCCTGCATTAAGAAAGAAACTATACAACGTGAACAAAAGATTCCATGCCTGCATTAAGAAAGAAACTATACAACGTGAAGAAAACATTACTCAACATTCCCCTTGGGGGTTGTTAAATAATTTTGGATAATTGGTCTTTACCAGTGAATACTAATGTTATAGGGCGATTGGTTTAAAACGTGGACGATAAGTGTGTCTCCATCTCATGCATATATGGTTGGTCCTGGATAACTCTCATTTACTACAGTAATCGATTGATTCCGGCACAGTCGGCTAATAGTTAGGTTGTTCACCTGAAAACAATGGTAATTTAAAAAAATATATCATAACTACTATTATTCAAAGGAAACATATGCATGATAAAATAAGGCTGCCAAAGGGCTTGTACAAAATCGTCTCAAAAAACTGCTTCAATGACCCAAAAATACAATTTTTTTTTTCTCGTCAAATTGACTCAGAAGTGTTTTTGAACGTTATAATGAGTTTCAGCCTAGAAACACTAATGAGCATACCCAAAATTGTGGTAAGACTTACATTAAAAGAATGCTCAACAATTGCACCAGAGGCTACTGAGGAAGCCAATAGGGCTAGAGCACAAGCTAGCACAAAGGCTAAGCGTGCCATATGGGGAACAAATTAAAAGAGCTAGCTCAAGGGAAATGAGAAGTTTGAGAATCGTCTATTGTTATGTAATATTGTATTTTTCTTGTGATATCTCAGAGGTCGATATATATAGGCATTTGGAAAGTAGTTGTTAACAGTTTGATTAAATTGGGCATCCGTCAGAGAATGCTAGCATAAAGATACGAACACAAGTCAGAAACTTTGTTCTCCAAGCAACCAACCATGTTGAATAACATCGATCAATTTGACCGTGTCCAAAACTACACTTTACAGGCTGACGAATTTTAAGAAAAGGGAACTCCCGCGGTGTACTAGAAGAACACGTTTAGATTTGAATATTTCTGAATGTAAACCTAGTTCGGAACAACGTTGACATTAGAAATATTAAGTTTTTTTATTAAGTGGAAAAGGTCGCGTGCCATTTGTGTAAATGAATTATTTTTTTTGTATTTAATTTAGGAGGAATTCTCAGTACTTAAGAAATGAAAAGGTTTATGTTTAGTTAAAGCCTGAGTACTCTATACAAAATTTATTTCTTAATCATGCACTCTATTCTGTCGCTCTTTACATTCCGGACTCATCCCACTCTGTCAACTTGATCAAATAATATACGTTACTTTCGCTGATGTGTCAGGGATTCAATTTGTTAACTTGTTCAGCCTTTTTTTTTTTTTAATAATTAGGACGTCTTAAACCTTAAAGATTGTCATTACCCATAATAGAATATATATAAATTATATCACTATTTTGTTGTTTAAAGAAAAATTAACGAAGAGTCCAAAAAAAAATTTAGTTTTAATGAAAAATGACAAATAAAGGTATAATGAATAGTATCATGAAAAGGTAAAAATATTATTTTTCGTTAAAAGTGAACAGTACTGAGATTGTTTCGTTAAAACTTCCTTTTTTTTATGTATAACTAGCATACGGTCTCACACAAAGTGTGAGAAGAACTTTGTTTTAAAAATGGAAGGAGAGAGGAAGTGAGAGAGAAGGTGGGAGTGGAGAGGGAGGGGAGAGAGCTTTATTTAGAGGTATGTTAGAATCACATTTAGGTGAGCCTTTGAAAAAAAATAATTTGGTTGTGTGAAATTATATTATTGCTCATATTTCTTATTCATGTTCAATTTTAATTAGAGGGTTAGAATGATAATTTCATAGGATTTTAGTTAACAATTAGAGTTCTATTAATAGATAGTTTAGATGTGGGGGGTGGGATACTATATTGTTTACTTAATTAAATGTACATGATGAGTTTTGTTATTTTATCAACCAATATGATATGGGAAATGTATATTGTATATTTGGAGTATGAAATAATAAACAACAAATAGAAAACAGAGAAAGTAATGCATATGAATGTGGAAATAATTAATTAAAGATGTGTGATATCTACACATTCTTTTTTACTTTTCACACTTTTTTTTTAATTTTTAACCGTTAGATTGGATGAATTAAATAATATCAAATAACAAAAAATTAACAAGTGGTGTGTGTGTGAAGTAAAAAATTGTATGTGAATAGCACACCCCTTAATTAAATTCATTTTACAGATGTGCAGATAACAATTATAAAATTTGTTTCAGTATATTGAGTAACAATGAATTGATATTTGTTTCTTGGAGAGGGAGATAAATCTCGAAGACTTTTCAATAAGTTGACAAGATCTCATGATCATTTCGCCGTTGCTTGGAATCCCACCCATCGCAGGTGACCGTTCGATGAAACCCTAAACCACTACTCGTGCAATCCAACTTTGACCGATTAAAATACCAGAAATTGAACAAGAGGTTGTATTATGTGGTGATAGACATAAATGGTTACATCATAGATATGGTCAACCTTATTTGGATCCTCAGTTCATGCTCAAATTCATTATTAGTTTGTTAATTAAAACGATATTCATTAGATTAACCCATAACACCAAACTGCCACAGTCACCACCTTTGATAATGCAGGGACATTCGAAAATTATGAGAGAGAACTGTTTTAATTTCGTCAACTAAAGTTAGGTTTAAGAAATTTTTCAATGGAATCAACAATTTCGTTTGTCTTCGTTCAACGAAACTATTGGCATTAAAAGAAAAGTAATTACTCTATCTCAATCCCCGTTGTCGCCTCCTCATTTATGTATATCGACTTTAGGTGGTTAATGATTTGGTTAGAAATTGTTATATATATCCAGACAAAGAAAAGTACTTGAAGACCACTAAAAATTCGCACACGTAAAAGGCCTTTGAACGAGTCTTGTATAGCTGATGGGGAAAGTTAGCTAATCTTCTTAACTTCCAACAATTTTATATTTAAGAGATTAAATAATAATAAAATGTGCCCAATATATATGATGATACATACAAAATAAAATACCTACAAAGTATATGTTATTTGCTCATCATAAATTTACATATGGGTAGATTAATTAGTATAATATATTTGATCATATATGTGGTACTATGCATACACACATACATACAAACATATATATATATATATATATATATATATATATATATATATATATATTTGAACGTATAGTAGTAGTATATATATAGCAAGGGCGGAGCCAGAAAATATTTTATGGGTGGGCTGGCTAATAAAATTACCCTAAAATCAAATGGTTTTTTTATAGGCTATATACGTATTGTATGCAAAAATTTAAGTTTAACTTCAATAGTTGTATACTTAAAATTTGTCTGGCAGGAACTCAATAAGCTTCACAATTGCAAACTAACAAAATTACAATGAATCATAAAATTTCACATATATTTAGATTTAAACACAAGAAGATAGAAAACTTGATATCTCAATTATAACCACACAACTAGCACAAAGTAAAACACTGAGAGTAAAAGTAAAGACAATCTTAAACAAATTGGTTGAAACTAATATAAACCTCACTATCTCAAAGCGGAATAATCTTGAGCAAAATGACATCATAATTTTCATAGTAATTTTTATATTTTTAGTTGTGATAAATACTCACTAGGCTAGTTTCATTAAAAATAATTCTTCTTATACATTTTTTGTCTATTATATAGTATATACACTAAAGTATATGTACATATTGCTACAAATCCTCTCTAGGCTACAACCCACCGTAGTCTTTGGTGTGGCTACGCCATTGTATATAGGTAAACTATATATATTGAGCTTATGGTAGTACTATATACATTTGAACGTATATATGTATTTATATGTGTGTGTTAGGGATAATAGTATGCAATAAATTATTTGTTCATTGTAATTAAGGTGAGTAATAATATTTATTGATTTATTTTGAATATTGTGGTACAAGTTGTAAATATTTTGTATTAATAGGTCAATTACTTTCCTACATGGCAATCACTTTTAAATTTGGGTTTTATTTGGATGTTTATAATTAGGTGGGTTTTTATATAGAAAATAAAAGTTGCAAGGGTTTATATCTAAAGAACCCTTTCAACATTAGTTTCAACAAATTATTTGAAATTGTGCACTGCCCCCTGAATTAAATAATAAGGAAAAATAATTAAAAGAGTTTGAAAATTTTGAGTTTTAACAATAAGGATAAAATAAAGGGTAAAGTGAATAATACCAAGATTGATTTTTTAATGTAAAAATGTGGTTTTTTCGTTAAAGTGAATAGTACTGGAAACTTTTCGTTAAAGTTCTCTAAATAATATAACCATGCATTATTTATGACAAATCAGATAATAATATGAAGTCAAATTACAATCCAAAACAAAGAAGAAAACTTTTATCTTTTGAGTTTTAGAAACAATGCTTATATCAATTTAGAATAATGGTTTTAACTTTAGCTTTGATGAATTAGTGGAGCTAATAATACAATCTTGCATGATTTAGAACGAACTAAACAATAATATTAAGTCAAATCGAAATTTAAAAAAAAACAAAACAAAACAAAAAACTTTAATTTTTGAATTTTAGAAACAGTGCTTACTTTAATTTAGAAATAGTAATTTTAACTTTATTTTGCGCAAGCTTATAGTAATTTATATTTCAATGATAATTTCATTTTCTTTTTTGGGTAACAATTCTTATTTTAATTTACAAACAAAATTTTTTAACTTTAGTTAAATTTTTGGGTTTGGGTCCTATTTTTGAGTTAAATAATAAAGAAAACTAATGAAATGGTTTCAAAATCCTAATCTTAACAAAAAGAAAATCAACTAACTTTATTTAACGGTTAGGACAAAATTCAATATCAAATTAGTTCTGTAACAACCCGTCATTAATTTTACGATTTTATTAATTTTAAAAGAGTGAATTGACAAAATTGCCGTAGTAGAGAGATTGTTGATTTTCATTGATCGTCATTTCATGACGCGTATAAGCTATTATTTTACCGTATTCTTAAAGTACTCGACAGTACGAACACGTAGGCGTAATTTAAGATGTTGGGTATGACACCATTTGAGATGTTGTATAGAGAATTCTACGGACAGCACATGGTGTACATAAGAGTATTACGAACAAGTATTTGAAGGTTTGAGATTACGATGTAGGAAATTATGTGCTATAGAAGATGTCCCCCAATAGGGTAATGCGTGAGCGCAATCGAGGCGTAAATCTGACGACTTATGAACAGTTTCCCAATGAAGGGCAAGATGGTAATATTGCACCCTAGAAAATTTATTACTTGCTTATCGAGACAACAGTGAGTTGTTGGTATTACGAGCTGCAGACCATAATATTGATAGCTTATTCATTGGGTTTGTTAAGCAAGTGAACAAGTAATCCCGTCTACATTAGTATATTTATTTATTTATTGTTTGGGCTTGACCCTAAGATACTACACTTATTCTCAAAGTACGTGATGCTACGAGTGCGTAGGTGAAATTTTTGTATGTTTAGTTTTGATTTCAGTACAAATATTTTAATTTTATTTTATTATACACATATTTTGGCGTTATGTTATTATATATCTATTTTCTACTTTACATTTTGATTAAGGTATTATATCGTAGTATTATACTGTAGGAGCAAAAAAATTGAGTTTGAAGGCATGAAAGAGGAATCATTGCAACCCGATCGCGACAAAATGACATTCTCTTTTATACAATCGTTCTGACTTGATATCTTCTTTATATATATTTTCTTCCTATCTTTTGGAGTATTTTATGTATAGCAACTTATTTCAAATTTTGAGGATGAAATTTTTTTTTACGGTGGGTAGATTGTAACAACATGTCCTTAATTTTACGATTTTATTCAATTTAAAAGAGTGAATTGACGAAAATGTCTTAGTGGAGACATTGTTGACTTTCACTGACCATCATTTCGTGACACGTATGAGCTATTATTTTACCGTATTTTCGAAGTACTCAACAGTACAAATGCGTAAGTATAAGCAGAAACGAAATTGAAGTTACGGTTAAAATTTTACAGAACTATGAAACTTGAGGGTGTTTTATTAAATTTGAATTTTTGGGTATTTTATTATTTTAATAATTTTAGGTTGGATATTTTAATTTTTTTAAATAATTTTTCTGGCCCGTGAGGCCTATACCCACACCAACTCTTCTCTCCTCTCTTGCCACATGTCACTCATCCCCCCACTCTCTTGGACACTCTATCTTCTCTTTATCTTCTCTCGCATCTCTCTCACTCTAACTCTGTCTTTCCTCTACAATCACCGGCACCGAGGCTAGCGTCTACCAACTTTTCTCTGGCGAGCTCCACCAAACCAACACATGGATCATCTCTCTTTTTCTCTCCCTCTTGTTAGTTTTTCTCTCTCATACTCTATCTGCTCACAGCTAGGAAGCCGAGCTCCATTCAAAATCCAAGAGGATTCGGGCGAGAGTCTAACGAATCCGACGAAGGTAAGGTCCCCACATGTTTTGCTTTTCCCATTTCATTTTAACGACGATTAATTCCTTATACACGTGTATTGGCGACAATTTGGTGCAAAAATTAACTCGGGAAGTCTCCCTAGTTATCCGACCGTGACGCCGCTAGTTGCAGACCTTTCTGGCCTCTCCCAACCACAACTCGATGTGATTTTGGTATAAAATTATTCCCCTCTCTTTAAGCTTCAAATCCATGTATAATTTGTTGTATTTTTGTTATATTTCAAGCTTGATTGGAGCTCTGGGATTGTTGCCTAGATTTCGGCCGACCCACGACCTAAAAACGGGTCGACCCGATCCATAAACCAAAACCAGACCTACGAACCAGCCTAAACCCAGATCCGCATATTGGATCTGACCCAATCAGTTCCTAATTAGATTTGGAATATTCTCGAAATATTCCTTGTGTTGACTTTTACAAAATATTCTCGAAAACCCTCTTAGCCTATTTTTAACACTCCGAGTCTCTTTTTGGCATCCATTTAGTGAAATTCCAAAGTTTTAACGTAGTTGACTGTTGAATTTTTACGAAAATTACCTAGGACCCTTCTTAGCATATTTCAATGCCCTGATTCCAAATATGCACACCGTTTTCCCAAATTTAATCATTTTAGTTGAGTTTTACTAATGGGCCTCTATTATACTTAGGTACGATTAGCATCAGCGATCTGTATTTACTCGTTTGAACGGCTACAACTTCATAAGTATCTGTGAGTGGGTATTTTCATTTATATAGTGAGTATATATATAGGGAATTATTATTAGCACTCCAAAAATCTCATTCTACACTCCAAACTTTCTATATTAGGAAAGAAAAATACAATTGTGAGGAGTGTAAAATGAATTTTTTTGAGTGCCAATAACACTTCCCTATATATATATATATATATATATATATATATATATATATATATATATATGTTTAGTTTCCATACATACATCTAATAACGAATTTTCTACGTGATGCCATAATTAAATCAACGTTTATAGGAAATGTCGTATAATGAGAATTAGGAAATCATTATAAATCTTACGGGATGCATTAATTAGATTTACGGTTATGAATAGTATTATGTTGACTAGAATTATTGAATCACTGTGACATGACTATATTTACGTTATCTGCTCATAAAGTGTTACACTAGTGTTTGTACTTGCCCAAGCCAAGGCCAGGTTTCACATGTATGTTCACATCGCACTGTATACTCACTTTGGATCCATTGTGGGTGCCAATTCTATCCTAGATTGTTATAGGCAATTAGAAGTCATATGTGATGCGCATAGTGCTAGTCTTCACGTGATTGTAGTATTAGAGCGTAGTTCATTATTACACCTAGTTCTATTCATGTGGTTTTACCTTCACCAATACAGTGACTGTTGCCGAATCGGACGACGACGAGCCGTGAACTTTGTAATTGGTAGCCTTGTCTTCAGGCTTGAGAACCCAGAGGCCAAGACGTGTTTCTTTCTCGACCGCAATTGCAAGACACAGAGTCAGCCGCACGCATCCACACAACATCAAGACATTTTTACTCATCGGTCGAGCTCGGCCGACGAGTTGGCACGCCTCGCACACATTTGAAGGACGTAGTTAGCTTACTAATTACTCGGCATGCGCGCCACGTAGGCTAGGTGATTTTTGTAGTCAACACCTCGTTACCACTGAAGAAGACGAGATAGAAAGCACAAAAGACAGACTCGTGTTGCGTAATTTAAACTAACCGAAATTAGTCCAACTTAGTTCCAAATTTTATGCTCGCAAGTGTACGAATCGTTCGATAGTATAGAAAGCAAGCATTTAATATCGTCCCTCAGAAAATGATTTAATTCTTATCAACTAACTTAAATTCCAATTGCAACGAAGTAAAATTAGCAAAAATTTATGAAGATGGTTTTGAGAATTGAAACTAATATTAAAAACCAATGAAAACATGAAAGTTTGATCACAATGCAAAAAGTGGCAGTCAAGAACTTAAATTGTAATTTAGTCGAGTAAAACGCTAGAGCATCCGATTCACCATAACCAATCCAACTTATTTCTGCAATGAATTATTAACAAGTACTCAATCTCATTGATAGTCAAATTTCCCTAGAACATGTAATATCTATGGCATCTAGACTATTACGTATATCCCAATATGCAACCATCCATGGCATTTGGAATAGTTTAACATAATGAAACTCATTATGATCAGTGGAAATTTATATAAAGACTACACAAATCCTAGAGTATGGCGTCTACTACTAGGCAATTCATGGTATCTATTTGCAAGAAGCTATCACTCAAGTTGAAAACATGGCATCTGCACAACTTGCATCAAATTTACCAAGTAAAAGTCAAGATGGTAGCTAATCACCAAGACTAAAACCAAGCATATAAGCACAGCAAACGATACAAAATGAAATTGAAAACTTGGAATAATTCACTTGAGAATATAAGCATTCATAGTCATGGCTACATCGTAGCCCTAGCTAAGGAAAATTAGTTCCAAAACATAACTGGAAATATGATTAAATTCATAATAACAATGAGAAGGAAATTGAGTTTAGAAAAAAAACACTAAAAAATCCTTGTGCTCTGCTACTTTCTTTCTTTTTCTTCCCGTATGTCCCTCTTCCGTGTGTTTCCTCTTCCAGAAAAATTGATCAGTTCCCCATTTTCTTTTTCCTCTACAGTTTTAATTTTCTTCTTCGTAACCGACAATGAATTGAAACCCATTTATTGACAACATTAGAACAAAAGAAACGGAAGAAACCTTTAACTCCTTGCCACTTTGTACAACAAACACACCTTGATTACCTTCTCCATTTGCCAACGTTTTCCCTTATGCCTTCGGTCTACTTGCTGTTATTTACTCCTTGATTTCGATAACTCAGTAAATCCATTTAAAACATCAACAGCCAAACTCTCTCTTTAATACCTTCACGCCAAAACCCATAATATAAGAGAACACACCACAAGAAAATTAAACAAGTTAGGAGCAAGAAAATATGGGAATAACATTCCTCTGCTTTCCTTTTCCTTATCCCCCAACTGTGCAACTTGAATTCCACCTTCCAGGTCATATTTGCCATTTTTCGAAAATTAATCAACCCAATGCTCCAGATTCATCTTCTCGCAAAGATCCACCGACTGAAAATTTGGTGAAGGAAGTACTCTCTTGAGGAAGGAGAAGTTGCTCGGATCCGTTGGTTTTGAATTAGAAGTGGGAATTTTGATGCGGATGATAAGGGAACAGTGCTTTAGCAACTCTTGTCTTGCTCCTGGAACTTGAGACAAATCGCAAGCCTTTCCATTACCTTTTGAGAGAAGTCAATTGAAGTTTGATGCCTTTAGGTATTGAAGTGGCCACGTGGAGCAAAACAAAATGGTCCATCTTTTTTCTCCAAATGATAGAAATATTGCCAACTTTACCTTGTAGACCCTACATAAAAATTTTGAGAGTAAGATGAATTTAAATAATGCCTACACATGAATCCAAAAGAGCAAAAGCTCCAGCAACTTCCATTTTGACTAGAAATTAGACAAAAAAAATCTTAGGAATGTTGCCTTATTATTAACTAGTCATAAAGGCATAAATCTCTGAAATCCCTTTAATTTTCATCCAACTTATCACAAGAAAATGTAACTTTTGGAGTAAATAAATAGTAAAATATACAATCATCAACTCGCAGCAGCCCTCGCTAAGTTGTTTCCCCGGTCATCCACTACGAATCCACAACATCTAAAACCGTTATATGTTACGGCTCATATAGAAGGCTACCATGTCTCTAAGGTATTCGTTGATTATGGGGCCACTGTCAACGTTATGTCCGTGTTCGTCATGCGAGCCTTACGACGGTCCCACGACGAACTCATCCCATCTGGGATAACTATGAGCAGTTTCGTGGGCGATCGGTCCCAAACAAAAGGAGTGCTTCCTCTGGAGGTAACTATCGCCGGTCCTAATCACATGACCGCATTCTTCATTGTCGACTCTTAAACCGAGTATAACGCCCTGCTCGGCCGCGATTGGATCCATCAGACTGGCTGCATTCCATCGTCACTCTATCAAGTCCTCATCTTCTGGGACGGGAAGTCGGTCATTGTCCATCCAGCCGACATCCAGCCATTTGAGGCCAACATGATCCAAGCCCGTTACTATGATGAACGTCGGCTACATTTCCCTTCAAGGCCTCAATGAGGAAATGTGGCCGACAAAGATTTCCGTGCAGAAGGCTATTGAGGTTGCCGCCGAGACTGTCCACTAGGAATCGACGAGACTTGGATTGGCCAACTTACTCACCAATATCGATGATTGACGCCAGCCAAAAACGACGCCAGGCCGCAGTCTCCTCAACCATGGGGCGAGTGCTGGCCCATTGGTATTTAGTTTCCCAGCAACCAAACTCGGGAGTCAATCTGGTCGAGTTTCTAGCAGAATGAGACAACGGCCTCGTTTTGTCTCTAGATAAGGTCCAAGCTGCACTGGCCGAACTTGAAGAAAATTGGCCTCAGGTCAAAGACCCTTTGGAAGAAATAAATGTCGGGACGGCCGAAGAACCTCGGCCTTTATTTATCAGTGCTCTGTTGCCTCAACCTATGAAAATTGACCTGTGTAATTTATTAAATGAATTCAAAGATTGTTTTGCTTAGAGCTATCACGAGATGCCTGGTTTAGATCGCACACTCGTCGAGCATGAGTTACCCATCAAGCCCGGATGCAAACCGTTTCGTCAGCCCCTCGACGATTCTCGACCGAAGTACAGCTTGGCATAAAAAATGAGATCATTCGGCTCTTGAATGCCGGTTTCATTCGGACAGGCCGATACGTCGAATAGTTGATAAATATAGTTCCCGTTCTTAAGAAAAATGGAGCCTTGCAAATTTGTATCGATTTTCGGAACCTGAATCTGGCAACCCCAAAAGATGAATATACTATGCCAATTTCGGACCTCTTAATCGACGCAGCGGCAAGCCATGCGATTTTTTCCTTCATGGATGGTCATGCTGGTTATAACCAAATTTTCATTGCCGAGGCCGATGTCCACAAAACTGCTTTTCGATGCCCGGGGGCACTCGGCCCATATGAGTGGGTCGTTATGCCATTTGGTCTCAAGAATGCCGGTGCAACTTACCAACGAGCAATGAATGCTATCTTCCATAATCTCATTGGGACAACGATCGAAGTCTACATTGACGACATTCTGGTCAAATCAAAACGTCGGCATACACACTTGGAGGATCTTCGCCAAGCCTTCCTACGCATGTGCCGATATCACCTCAAGATGAACCCGGCAAAATGTGCTTTTGGCGTGTCGACCGACAATTTCTTAGGGTTCTTGGTCCATCACGAGGCATTGAGATTGACGACAATAAGGCCCGGGCAATCATCAATGCACCACCACCAACAACCAAGAGGTAGTTGTAGTCGTTGCTCGGTAAGATTAACTTCCTCCGATTTATCGCCAATTCGGCAGGAAAAATGCGTGCTTTTTCCACGTTATTAAAACTCAAGGATTCCGACAAGTTTGAATGGCACACTGAGCATCACGAGGCTTTCACACAAATTAAGGTGGCTCTTTCCACCCCACCAGTCCTCGTTCCGCCCCGACGTGGCAGACCTCTCAAGTTATACATCTCTGCGGCCGACGAATCCATTGGTTGTCTTTTAGCATAAGACAATGATGCGGGGCGCGAACAGGCTATCTTTTACCTTAGTCGACACCTTAATACTCCTGAAATCAATTATACGGCTGTCGAAAAACTCTGTTTAACATTGTTCTTCGCTGCCTCAAAACTCAGGCATTACATGCTCCCATCCGTCACTCAAGTCATCGCCCAAATCGACGTCATCTGCTACATGCTCACTCGGCTGATCGTAAAAGGCCGAATCAGGAAATGGACAATGGCATTGTCCGAGTTCAGTTTACAATATGTGCCCTAGAAGGCTGTCAAGGGACAGGTACTGGCCGATTTCTTGGCTCACCATATGTCCCCATACGATTTTGGAAACAACGATTTCGAAATCGGCATGGTGGAAGCCCGGGACAATTTCTGGACAATGTACTTTGATGGTTCGAGCACGACTGTTTCTGCTGGGGTAGGAATAGTTATTTAGTCTATCGCGCACCAGCGATGGTATTTCTCTCTCAAATTAGACTTCAACTGTACCAATAACCAGGCTGAGTATGAAGCTCTTGTCATCGGCCTCAATATCCTTCACGACTTACGTGCACCTCGCGTTCTGGTCTTTGGTGACTCTGAACTTGTGATTAACCAGGTCAATGGCACTTTTCGTTGCATGAGTTGCACTTTGGCTCCCTATCACATGGTCACCATCTATTTGGTCGAGTACTTCGATGGCATCACGTTTATGCACGTATCTCGAGTCCATAATACTGATACAGATGAGTTAGCCCAAATCGCCTCCGGTGCGCAACTCATGGGGGGCAAACCTGGTCGGGCGATACCCGTCATACGACAGTCGTACTCGGCCTTGATTAATCAGTAAGTTCTCGATCAGGATCACGTGATCCGAACACGGGTCATGTCCTTGCCGTCGTTACTAGAACGAGACGATCCCGTCGAAGTCTGCGCGGTCGAAGCATTACCAGATGATTGGAGAGGAGCGATCATGCGGTACCTTGATAATCCCAATGGAAAACACGAGCGCAGGACAAAGGCGCATGCCACAAACTATGTGTCATACCAAAACGTGTTATATAGAAAAGGTGAGGACGGTTTGTTATTGTTATGTCTCGGCCCCAAGGAGGCTGTATAAGCAATGGCCGAGGTCCATGAAGGAATATGTGGAGCTCATTAATCCGGCCGAAAGATGCAATGGCTGCTTCGCCGGCATGGCTATTTTTGGCCGAGTATCTTGAAAGACTGCATTGAGTACGAACGAGGATGAGTACAGTGCCAGATTCATGGCCCTATACAAAGGGCTCCGGCCGAATCATTGCATTCGGTCACCAAACCATGGACATTCAGAGGTTGGGCTGTAGATATCATTGGCAAAATTACACCATCGTCTGGCTCGGCAAAACATGCTTGGATATTAGTAGCAACGGATTATTTCACCAAATGGGTCGAAGCGAAATCATACGCCGAACTGACATCCAAGGAATTGTGTGACTTCGTCGAAGAAAATATCGTGACCCGATTCGGTGTGCTAGAAACGATCATAACAGATAACTGCACAATCTTCACATCCGGCTGATTTAAGGAATACACGGTGAATCTCAAAATCCGTCTCGAGCAGTCTACACCGTATTACCCACAAGCGAATGGGCAAGCCGAAGCAAGTAATAAAGTTTTGATTGGCATCCTTGAAAAAATGGTGAGAGAACGACCGGGTATGTGGCATGTAAAGTTAAATGAAGCGTTGTGGGCCTACCGAACGTCACCACGATCAGCCACTGGACGACTCCATATGCGTTGACCTATGGACATGATGCCATGTTACCAGTCGAGTTAAATGTAAATTCGCTGAGAATGGTAGAGAATAGTAGTTTGTTCAGTGATGAGTACAGTCAAGCCATGAGACAGGAGTTGGAAGATTTGGAAGGAGTTCGCCTTGACGCTTACAATTTATTGGTGGCGCAAAAGAAAATTGCTGAACGAGCGTACAATCAGCGAGTTCAACAAAAGACGTTCGGCGAAGGAGAATTGGTTTGGCAGACAGTTCTACCAGTTGGAATAAAAGACCCTAGGTTCGGCAAATGGTCGCCGAATTGGGAAGGGCCGTTTGTTGTTCATAAAGTCCTCGACAGGGGGCATATCATTTGAAGGATCGCACTGGTTTAGTTCACAAATTGCCGATTAATGGAAAGTTCTTAAAGAAATATTATCCGACAAATTGGGAGATGCAGGAATAAGTATTTCAATCAGGAGAAAGTAAATTACAGAGTACAGTCCTAAGGGGATGAAGGAAGATAAGCCTCAAGGGCCGCTTTCAGTTCCAGCCACCTCACTTCTCTAAGCGTAACTTCGGCTTGACGCATCATTCTCTCCGACCTCATGAGCGTGATTTGCCTCGTGCCGGCTGCAAGTTCCGTTAATTTGGCTTTATTTGCTTTGAAAGTCACTTCAAGAGCTGAGACGACATCCAACCTTCGGCGTTAAAGCACGGCTATCTGGTCCTCAAGGGCCACCAGTTCCAGTCAGCCTCAGCAGCCTTCAGTACGTCGTCAGATTGATCGGAGCATATTTTTATATATTTTTACATCAAATTCACTCGTCTTTTCTTAGTTAGTTCGTTATATTTTGAGCTATTTACGTTGATTTTGTGTTTTATAAGAATTTATCAAGCTAAGAAAATAAAAATAAAATAAGTGAAGTGTTAAGTAATAATTTCGTCTAAACTATATTGCTTGTTGAATAGAATTTATCTTTTGAAAAATAATATATATATTTATATATATATATATATATATATATATTTATATATTTATATTAAAATAAATGTGTGTGTGTGACAGCTATCATCACATGGCTTCGGTGGAAATCAAAAGAAGAATATAGAATAATGAGAGGAGTTGGTGGAGGATGCCACTCGGCATTTTTCAAAAGAAAGGGGTGAGGACAAATAAAGGGGAAGAACAGAGGCAGTCAAAGCGGGGAGAACCGAGAGAGAATAATAGCGAAAATTGGGGCAGCTCTTGCGGGGAAATAGAGGCAGGAAGTTGCCTTGAATTGGGTGAGCTGCGAAGGCAGCTTTGGAGAGAAAGTGTGCGGCCATTTGGCAGCAGAAAACAAAAAAAAAAAAAAACAGTCATCGGAAGCCTTAGGAGCAGCCAATTCAGAGAGCCCACGGGGCAGCGCAGAGGGAGGAATCTGTTGCAAGCTCAGCGCCGATTTGGAAGGATCGGGGCAGCCAATTGGAGGGGAACAAAAAGCAGCACGCAGCCAGAAAAATCACAAGGCACAAGCCTCGGGGCAGAGGAAGAATTGCATAGAATCCTTGCACTCTCTTTCGGTTTAATCTTCCAAACTTATGTTTTTAATTTCTGTTTTTAATTTATAATAATGTGTAATTAATTTATATTGGCTAGAGGTTAATTTGAAACTATGATTATATTTGTAATTTTAATTTGATTTACTCCAGTTATGAATTTATGAATGTTGGATGTGGTTTACTTTTCTGTTTTGATTAAGAACTTGTTTATGTATGTGGGTTAAGGGTCGACACTTAATTTGCATGCTTAGACTTGATGCTAGGATATAAGGGAATTTCACCTAATCGTTATGAACTTATATTCATGAGTAGTAAAGATCGCTAGTCACGATTGTGTTAAGTAAATCCTTGGCAAGAGTAACATGCGTATTCCATAGTTATGAAAGCCTAGTCGATGTTTATGATTTCCATTGAATTTAATGATCTTTGATATGTCTCTCTATCATGCGTATTCCATAGTTAGGGAACTTGATAAGAATAATTTGGTTGTGATGCGTATTCCGTCCAATTCAATGAATCTAGGGAAATCTGAAAGTTAATTTAAGCAGACCTAATTAATTTGGAGCATTGTCATTCATTCGTTTGTTGAATTCATAACTGGGAATCAATTTAGGTTGCATTTGTGTCATGTGTGGAGAAAAACCCTCTAGCCAATCCGTCGTCTATCCGTTCATTTTTAATTTTATGTTTTTGTCAAGTTATAATTTATTTAAGTTTAATTTACGTTTCGTAAAAACCAATTCCCCCCCCCCCCATTATTAAAATATTATTATTTAGTTAATTTTTATTATTTTTAATCTTTTAATTTAATTTCCGTCCAATTAATTTCCTAGTTTTTATTTTAAATTGTTTTCATTATTTTGAGTCATTTTTAGTGTGTTTCGAGTTTTTAGCTTAGTTTGTATTTTCTAGAGTCTTGAGTTGTTTTGAGTCTTTTGATTTGTTTTAGTTTATTTGTTAGTTTTATTTTGAGTTATTTTAGTTAAGTGTTTTTATTTTAGTTTAGTGTTTTAAACTTTGTTTTTTACGTTTTTAAATTATTTTAGAGGTTTTAGCAAGCCCTCCTAATCCCTGGCCTAGAACGATACCCTACTTACATCTATACTACATCTGTCAAAAAGAGGGTTAAATTTGTGCGGTTTAAAAATCCCGTCACAGACCGAATGGCTCTTTCAAATATCGGGAAAAAATCTCGAGTCCTCTTCAGGATTGAAGACAATTGGGTAATGGTTGCCTTATCCAGCTGGCCTTTAGAGGCGAGGGCATTCAAGCATTCCCCGACAGCGTCAAGGCCGTTGCACTGTAGGACTTCCAAAGCCGATAGGGAAATGAGGTCTTGCAACCGGGTGAAGGCAGAATGATCGGCAGACGCGGTGGTAGACCTGGTCGAAGAAGCAGAAGAGCCGACCCCACCAGAAGCGGTATAGAACAGAGCATCAAGCTCGGCCTGCCAAGTGGGCTGCACACAAGAACATAAGTAAAACATCCAAGCTAAACAGGCGAGAACCTAATAGGGGTGGAGAGAACTTACGGTAGTCGAGGTGGCTCTATGAGTAGGGATGGCAGAATCCGCGCCCTGTGGAGAGACTGTCGACGCCACCGGCGCTTTAAGCTAAGCAACGGCCTTTTTCCATTTGTCGGCCACAGAAGAATCGACTGAGAGGGTCTCGGTTATCAGAAGTGGACTTGGGGAAGAATGACGAGGACTAAGCAGAGTCTCACCGTCGTCCTAAGAAGATGGTCGTTTAGTACTAGGATCAAAATATCAAATAAAAGCAAGAAGTGGATATTCAAACTTCTTCATCTTCCAGAACAACCAACGATTGCTTTGGATGCTTGGGGGGCGACCTGGCGACCAAATGGGTCACGTCCAGGATAGGAGCGGCAGAAATCCCTTAAACTGCAGAGGACTCGACTTGGGGGGCAGGACAAGCCATGGACGACGGCCGGGCAGTACCAATCCTAATACCCGGGGAAGCTGGGGAAGGCCGTTTCACCGCCTCGATGGAGGCTACGGGAGCCTCCCGATCTCGTTGTGTTGCCCGTTTCTTGGGGCGTTTTGCAGAACGGGGAGACTCGCCAGCTTCCTCGACCTCTCGGTGTAGCCGTTTAATCGGCAGTTTGGATGCAACGGCCGCAACCGTTTTAGGAAGAGAAATGACTTTCTTCTTAGCCGCGGCCACCACAGTAACTTTTGCCGATTGGGGCGCACGACCGCCTAGAGTATGACGAATGAAATAAAGTTAGATAGCCCTAGATAAAGCAAAGTTATAGAAGAAGGGTTTAAGACATGTACCTTGAGCCGCGTCTTTTGTGACGATGGCGGCCATTTTGGGTCTGTCCCCAAAGAGTTTGGTGACCATGTCTACGGCCGACGCGCTAAAGAAGTCTCTTGTATAGGCCTCCCACCAGTCACCGAAGGTGTCGGTACAGAGGGCCTCGGGAACGGTCGGCCGGAGATGAAATTTGTTGCACCGCTCTTGAAAATCCGTCTCGGCGGATTTAAAGTCCTTTTCAAGAAAGCCAGAGAGACGTCCTCGACTGAGAAGAGAGAGGCAGGGAATGAGAGGCACTAGGGCACCTTGGACATAGCCAAGCTGCCGGGCTGTAAAGTGGGGGTGGTAGACCTCCCAACTTGCTCGGCGAGTGTCGCAGCCGAGGGGAAGATCGGGTGATAGCACAAACGATCCCCAGTGTCGGCGAAGACTGAGATCCGCCTCTGCATCCCATGACGTGGATAGGAGGTTGATTGAGTCCGGGTAGTCTCGACGACGGTAGATCAGAAATTCATCGTTAGACAGAGTGTTAAGGCCGAAGAAGAATTTGAAAATTTCTTCGGCCCGGTGAGGTGGTACTGGTCGAGAAGCCAGTTGAGGACCGAGCGCTTCGGCATGATGGAAAGAAGGCATGTCAGGCCGAAGCGAGGTGAAGTGGACCTGGAGCCAGAGCTGGAAGAGCCAGAGGGGCCCACTCTGCTGGGGGTCGATCTTGGCAGCAGTCGTCTCAGCCGAGCAGCGGAAGAGATTAGCGAGTATGGCCGGACTAAGGGCCAGGGCATGACCACTCACCAGGGCTTCGGGCACTGGCATGTTCTCGACCAGGCATTTATTTGATTTGGTACAACAAATAAATTTGTTGTACCAATAGAAGAGGAAGGTCTCGTGTTCCCCATTCCTAGCCACGTTTTGCCCTCGACCAGCGAAATGGTAGTAGAGGGTATTCTAGTTGAAGAAGTTCTTGAACCGCTTCTGAACATCTTCCTTGGAGGTGTCTTTGTCCTCCTCCCTTAGGGATTCAACGGCCCGAATCTCAAACCAGGCCTTCAGATCCAGCCTCCCCGGATGCCCGGCGAGGGTAGCATCGATTGGGGTGCCAGAGGGGGGGGTCCCCAGAATGGCCGTAACGTCAAGGACGGTGGGGCCAGCTAGGCCAAAGAGAAGGACCATAGTGTTGGTGGCCGAGCACTAAAGGCAGAGAGCCGCCATCAGCAGTTCTTTGTCCATAGTAATTTCCACAGCGGAAAGCCAAATGGCATCGTAAATACTGAGGGCCTTCCACTGGTCGCCGAAGAGCTCTGACATGCGTTTCACCCAGACTGCCCAGGTCGCCGGAGTCGAGGGCCAGGAACCTTGAGGTTTGGCCGAGTCCCATTTGGACCAGTCAATTCCACGCAGTAAGGGGGCAAGGCAGTGATCCATGCACATGTCGGTGATAGATGAAGGGACGGTCTCCCTGAAGAGCGGCCCAAGAATTTGATGGGTGACACTTATGTCGCTTTCAAAGCGCATGGATTTAACAGCAAATTTATCAAGTTTGCTATTCTCACATTCGTCGGCGAGCTTAGAAATAAAGGAGGCCATTGAAAAGGGTTTGAAGCTTTCTGGGCAAGGAAGTTTGAAGGATTTTGGGGTTCGTTCTGAGGGGATGGAGAAAGCTTCAGGGAGTGAAAGCAAGGAAAATTGAGGATTTTTGGAAGCGTAAGAGTGTAAATGGGGAGAAATATGAGTACTTATAGGCGTTTTGGTAGGAAGATGGGACGTTTGATTTTCAAAATTTGGATAAAATCAATAGGGAAGAGCGCTAATTATTCCGAATAATTGAGGGAATCTAGGTGAAAAGACCGAACGTCTCGCAGATTTAAGACGCACGATTGCGTGTGGCGGCGTGCAATAATGGAAAAAAGGTTCAGTAGCCGCGTGTTTCAAGAAACATCATTAGGGTTGCTGAAAGCATTAGGGGGTCGCCGCGTGGCAAGCAAGTCGAGGACCATCGATCGTGCCTGTAATCAACGATGTTAAAGCGAGAGTTGGTTCCGCTCCTTCAAGGCCGGGGCTCGGCCAAGGCCACCGACCTCAGAAGCGAGGGGGCAATGTTTGGGCCCAAAATAACAGTTTGGGCCAAGCGAAGTATTTCTCAGCTCGGAAGGAGATACTGCGAATAGTCGATTCGTGGGCCGACTGAATTGAGTCGGCCGAGTCCAAGCAGGAAAATAATTTATCTCAAATAACGATAAGGGAAGTGAAATCCATCCGTGAAGACATATAGTCCCAGTATAATAAGGAGTCTCGATGTGAGTCTTAGCTGAAGAAGGAGTGGCCGAGGCAGTCCGATGGGGGTAAGGAGTCCCAATCCGAGTAGAATTATGATTGGATCAGAAGAGGATTTGGCTCCTATAAATACAGAAGCAGTGGCAGCGTGCAAGAAGATCGCCAACTCAACACACAAATCTGCCCTGCACAATTTCTCGCTCTACGCGAAACCTCTCAACACCCTTGAGATTTTTATTTTCTTTTTCGCCTTCACACCTTTAGTTTGGATAAACAGCACTGTGAAGGCAACCGGTAAACACCTTCAGTTTGGATAAACAGCACTGCGACAGGGTCGACTGGTTATCTATCCAAGTCTCGGCCGACGAGGGTTTTAGGATCCCCGTCGACAGAGGTCATCTCACCAGCCATCTCAGCGAAGTGAGGTGTTACTGATACTTAGGCTCGGTGCCTCAACACCGAGTTATTTTATGATCGCATATTCACAAGTGGGTTTTAGAGTTCGGCACTTGGACGGCCGAACCACATTCATTATCAAGACCTTCATCCGCTTTGAGTATTTATGCCCCTATACTCTAGTATCGATTCGCCGTGGTTTTACCTTCACCAATACAGTGACTGTTGCCGAATCGGACGACGACGAGCCGTGAACTTTGTAATTGGTAGCCTTGTCTTCAGGCTTGAGGATCCAGAGGCCGAGACGTGTTTCTTTCTCGGCTGCAGTTGCAAGATACAGAAGTCAGCCGCGCGCATCCACACAACATCAAGACATTTTTACTTATTGGTCGAGCTTGACCGACGAGTTGGCACGCCCCGCACACATTTGAAGGACGTAGTTAGCTTACTAATTACTTGGCCAGCGCGCCACGTAGGCTAGGTGATTTTTGTAGTCAACAATATATATATATATATATATATATATATATATATATATATATATATATATATAAAATAATAATAATAATAATAATAATAATAATAATAATAATAATAATAATAAAAAGCTTTTGGTCGAATGCACGGAGGATTTTGGTAGCTTTGGCAGCCTTTGACCAAAAGAGAAAAACGAAACCTTTTTGTCGAGAAAGAAGAAGTTTTGGCCGAGGGAAACAATAAAGTCACTCGGCTATATATATATATATATATATATATATATATATATATATATATATATATATATCCATGACGTGCAGACATTAAGATAAAAAAAAAAACAGTGGGCATAGGCTTTGAAAGGTCAAATCATTTGAAGAAAGGCTTTAAGCCTAAACCTTAGACCTAACCGTTGCAGATATTTTCGGCAAAAGTGGTTGATTACAAAGAAGAAATTTTCAGGCCTACATCAGGCTACTTATATATATATATATATGGCCTGCTGCCGTGTGTGTGTGTAGATCCTAAATGGTAGGCCACTTTGTAATGGTCATCTAGCGCTGTGATGCCACTGTTGCTGCATCCCTTCTTGGGGCAGGTAAGCAGAGAGATTTGATGTGACTAAAATATAGTGATATTGTCGGTGGAGTAGTCTTGACGTCTCGGCGAGGAAAGGGGAAAAAAAATTCTCTCAACTATTCGGCTTCTCAGGCCGATACTTATGAAGACGAGGAGGCATACGTGTTAACGGGCCATTCAATGCATGCATACAGCGTTTTGGGGTACTTCCTGGTCAATAATCTCGGCCGAGAGAAATTACAGTGGTATGTTCAGCAAATGTCCTCGACCATATTTTCTTCCACCATGAGACTTTGCATTCGGTGGGTGGTCTGCTCTCGACCATGTATGTATTTGAATCAATTTGATGGATTCGGTCCTCGACCATATAATTTTTGGTGCGGCCCGTGATCAGCTGAAGAAACTTAATTTCCTTAACCATTCGGCCTACGAGCCGAAGCTTTAGGAAATTGGGGGGGGGGGAATGTTTAGGCCTAATTTTACACCATCGGACCGAGTAATCGAGACCGTTGAGTAACCATGGCTGCCGACCGTCGGATGGAGAAGTGAGGATAATTTAGTTATTAAAGGATAATATTATGGTTTTTATCATAATATTTATCTTTTAGTAATGGTTTATCTTGACATTTTCTTATGAAAATAATATATCTCCAAGCAAGCAGTATAGTTCGATTGAGCTTGGGATTCCTGCTATCAAATTGGAGAAGTATTATTGTACAAGAACTCTGGTTGTACATTGTGCAGCTTGGTTGGTTTGCATCTCGATCAACACGGAAGAGTGATGCTTATCGAAATCCAAGGGTAAGATGGCTTGGAGAAATGGGAAATGTGATCAAAGGGGAATGTTTTTACATGGTTCCAACACGTGGAAGTTTAAATGCAAATGCACATACACATGTGAAACAATTCAGGGATGATTTCGAATGCATCTCAAAGATAAAAGCATGCAAAATCCCACGTGGAACAATGGGATAAAAGTGAAGTAAAAATGGTGATGTGTTTGAAAGATGATTGTACACATGGTCATGATAAGGATGGTGATGATGTAATCCCATATTAAAAGATGGGATTAGGCTTTGATTGATGTGATGAAGCCTAATGCGTGGATCTAGGTGCATAAAAGATAAAGTTTTTAGAGTTTTATTTATGGTGATTACGCATGGGATAAATGTGTGGTCAACAACGACAATTAAAGAGGTGGAGTCACAGTGTGATTGGGATTGTTTTCCACGACTTAAGCATCCAGGGCTCTATAAATACCAAGCGGCAGAACATTCAAAGGGACCTCCAACTCAACACACAAATCTGCCCTGCGCAAACCCTCGCTCTACGCGAAACCTCTCAACAACCTTAAGATTTTTTTTTCTTTTTCGCCAACACATCTTCAATTTGAATAAACAGCACTGTGAAGGCAACTGGTGGTATCTTCAGTTTGGATAAACAACACTACCGCCGTAGAATCAGTCGACCTCGGAGCACCTTCAGTTTGGATAAACAGCACTGCGTCGAGGCCGACTGATTATCTATCCAAGTCTCGGTTAAGAAGGATTTTCGAATCTTTTTTGGCAGATGTCATCTCATTAGCCTTCTCGGTGAAGTGAGGTGTTACCAGGTTACTACATTCGGCACACCAAAAGTTGAATTTGATATTGAACTTTGTAATTGGTAGTCTTGTCTTCAGGCTTGAGGACCCAGAGGCCGAAACGTGTTCCTTTCTCAGCCGCAATTGCAAGACGTAAAAGTCGACCGCGCACATCAACGCAACATCAACACATTTTACTACCCGGCCGAGCTCGGCCGATGAGTTGTCACTCCCCGCACATATTTGAAGGACATAGTTAGCTTACTAATTACTTGGCCTGCGCGCCACGTAGGCTAGGTGATTTTTGTAGCCAACACGTTTACAATTACCTTGGGTAGTTCTATACAAAACTAGAGGAAATAAGGCAATCCTTCAAGTTATCAATCACTTAATCATACTCTCACAATCCTACTCCATTCAGTCTATTGGTTCAAATGGTGGTAGTATCTGAGTTATTTTTGACAAGTTACTACAACTATCATGCTCCATATGATTGCAAAGGAGGCACCACATGCATATTTTGATGCTGCCAACAATTTTTTTTACCAAAAATTGCACTCTGTATTACAGTTCTTACTTTGTTAGTCTATCGAAAGCTTATAAAAAATCGATGTCCAGTATCTTCACTAATATGTAGTCTAAACATGCATTTCTACTACGATTAACTAAGTTGGCACTGCATTATGATAATCCTGCTTCACTGTACTCAGTTGTTATTTGATGGTTTATCTGCTCCGAACCAGAATGAGGTAAGAGTTTATTTCCAAAAGGCATTTCATGAGGTACTTTCAGTGAAAAATCTCAAAGAAATTGTATTATTTTTCAAAATTTGATGTGTGATAAGTATTATATGTTCTTTTGATCTTTATGATATGTTTGAATTTCTTGATTGATTGAACTTGAAAGTATATGCTTTGATGCAATTGGAGGAAATAAATGAAAAGCAAAGAAGTGAGATTGATTACATAATCTATATGTTGGGTTTAGTGACTTATAAAATTACAATTTCAAAGATTTGAACTACTTTTCGGGTTGGAACGAGTTTCTAAATTACTTGCAAATTGTTATTTTTTTGAATTAACTATAAATTTGTTGACAAATTCTGCATACAATCTAATTTAAAACTACATTACTGTTCAAATATACCATTATATCCAGAATCACGTTGGTTGATATTATTGCAGGAACAACTCTTGAACTGAAAACAAGAGAATTGGAGTCTATTAGTAGCAAACTTCTGACGCCTGCATGACTTTTCAAACAAAAAATGAGAAGGTTTACTATTTTAGTTTCTACGTATGCTTTTGTTTGGTACATGTTGATTGAATTTTATTCATGTTCACAAAAAACTAGGGTCAGCAACTCGCTTCTATTCTGCTTGCTTTGCCGTTTGTAATTCTCAATTCTTGACTCAAATATTACTCATGAAAAATAAGATTACATAATATTTTATACAATTTTTAATCCTGCAGCAACGCGTGAGCTCAAATTTCTAGTAATGGAACTAAAGAAACAAAAGATTGCGGGCTCATTTCGTGAATAAATTAAGGCACTTCAAATATTAGTAATTAAGTAATTTATTGTGAATTTAGTCAAACATGACCAACTTATAATAATACGCACATTTGAGACGGCTTTTATTACAAATTTATTCATTTGTAACCAAATAAATGAATTTGACAACGAAAATATAATTTTAAAATACAAAATGAAACAATAACTTGAAGTCTCTTCTGAACAACTTCTAACATTTGGGCAGATCAAGTGGTGGTGGAGGCAAAGTAGATTCTGGCGTCGGTCCATTTTCAACCTCAAAAGCCATTCCTAGCCCCCATGGCAGATGAACATCCAAATGACAGTGCATGTTCCAGATACCTGAAACAATAATTTAAAACAAATAATCAGAAATTAATTTATGATATAATTAAAATACAAATTAGAAACTTAATTAAGGAAATGATTACGAAAACTAACCAGGATTATTTGCTTGAAACCTGATCACTGCCCATCCTCCGACCGGCACACCAATTGTGTTACGTATTTGCGGATTATTGAAGTTAAATTTTTTGGGGTCATTAATTGGGTCGTAATTTCCAAACCCTTGTGCCAACACATGAAAATTGAAGCCGTGGAGATGCATCGGGTGGTTCTCGATGGCCAAAAATGCCGTGTTTTGAAGCACCATCTCTACTGTCGAATTGAACTTCAACGTCTTAACCTTGGTTGATTTTGGCGCATATATCAGGGATAAGTCGAGGCTTATGTTCGTGTCCGTGTAGTCAAACTTGACAAGAGGCTCGTCAGGAAAGTCTCTAGTGTAAACCCCGCTCACGTTGTGAAATAGTGCTTCCAGCATTGACGTATTGCTTGGGAGCACAAATGACTCATTGTTCATGCTCGCGGACAATTTGTTATTGAATAGGCCTTGACACGTGGCATTTTCGGGACATAAAGCCAAATTGACACCGATTGTCACGAACATATGCTCGTCCACCTCGAGTGGGACCGGGACCCACTGGGGCCCACCGACAAGGCTAGTGAGATTAGTGAGGAACTTGTGGGCTAACGGCGTGTCGTGAGGGTTGGGCATTAGGGGCATAATAGGGGCTGATGTGGAGTTCTTGTAGACGATGATGCCTCTAGTGGTGGAGTTATCAAAGTCAATGGTATCACTAGCGCTAGCGTACGGAGTGGCGGCCATATAATAAGATCCGATAGGTTGATTGAATGTAACGAGAATGTCGGTAGTCTGACCGGGTGCGATAACTACCACGTCGGTGATGTAAGGAGTGGTGTAGGTGGCATCGATGGCGACAACTGTCATGTTGTGATTGGCTATCTTGAAGAAGAGCTGGTTATTGAGTGCAGCGTTGATTAGGCGTAGCAGGTAGATCTTTCCTCTCACCACACTGAACTGATATGTTTCTGATAATTTGATGTCAAATTGTTAATTCATCATGCAAAAATAACATATAAAATAAATCAATAAATTTACTTGTATGCATGCATGGTTACATACGATTTTGAGAGCAATCGTAGAGATCACTGGGAAGTCCATTGATGGTGTAAGCATTTGAAATGTTAGGACCAATTCCCTTAGATAGGCCTTCTTCCTCAATGTCGACCACATTGCCATTGTACCACTCTCCTGCAATTCCATCCAACAGTTAATTATAATATATAAGTAGTCATCAAAATTACTCTTTAATCTTTAAGTACGTATCACGATTAACATTAACTAAGTTGAATGTTATAGTTGAATCATTAATTACCTAATATGATGGGAACTTCTTTGGCGGGCTTGGGGAAGGGGAAGGATCGATCGGCTTTCGGGTGGATTATGAGTGCTCCATGGACGGTTGCCCGGAGCCACGAAATGTGGGCATGCCACCAAAGGGTGCCTTCTTGTCCGGTGATATTAAATTTGTAAGTATAGCTTTGTCCGGGGCGTATAGGGCATTGAGTTACATATGCAGGTCCATCTGCCCATGCACTTAGAAGCTGAAAGATTCCATGCCTGCATTAAGAAAGAAACTATACAACGTGAACAAAACATAACTCGCCATTCCCATTGGGGGTTGTTAAATGATTTTGGATAATTGGTACTTACCAGTGAATGCTAATGTTATAGGGTGACTGGTTTAAAACGTGGACAATGAGTGTATCCCCATCTCGTGCATATATGGTTGGTCCTGGATAACTCCCATTTACTACAGTAATCGATTGATTTCGGCACAATCGGCTAACAGTTAGGTTGTTCACCTGAAAACAATAGGAAAAAAAAAAGACTACTATTATTAAAGGAAACATTCAAATAATTGGTGAGGAAATATGCATGATGAAATAAAGATCCCAATGGGCCCGTTTGAATTTGTTTCTTAAACCGTTTCTATAACCCAAAAATATTTACTTTTTTTTCCTTCGTCAAATTGAATCAGAAGTAATTTTGACCGTCAGAATGCACTTTTAGTTATCTTATAAACATGCATGAGCATACCCAAAATTGAGGCAAGACTTACGTTAAAAGAATGCTCAACAATTGCACCAGAGGCTATTGAGGAAGCCAATAGAGCTAGAGCACAAGCTAGCACAAAGGCTAAGCGTGCCATATGGGGAATAAAAGAGCTAGCTTAAAGGGGAAATGAGAAGTTTGAGAATCGTATATTTTATGAAGATATTGTATTACTCTTGTGATATCTCAGGGGTCGATATTTGTTATGTTTATATAGGCACTGGAAAACAAGTTGCTAACGCATTATCTCCACAATTGCGTGTAAATTTGCATTTTTTTTTAATAAGGACTTTGAAATGTTGAACATATACAGACATATACTATAAGATGACTTTGGTAATATATATCCAGTTCACATTTTGATTAAATTAGTGACTCGTCAGAGAATGCTAGCATAAAGATATGAACACAAAGTCAGAAACTTGGTTCTCAAGCAAACAAACTAAAAGAAAATGGAACACCCCCGGTGTACTCGAAGAACACGTTTAGTTTGGATACGGCTCGGTAAAAAACGAGCTCGGAAGAACGTTGACATTAGAGTGGAAAAGGTCGTGTGCCAGTTGTGTAAATTTCTTTTTCTTTTTTTTTTATTTAATTTAGGAGGAATTCTGAGCACTTAAGAAATTAAAAGGATTACATTTAGCTACGTCCTGAGTACTCTATACAAAAATTATTTCTTATTCATACACTATTTTGTCGCTCTTTATCTTCAATACTCATTCTTTGTATTCTACTTTATCTCATTCTATCAAATGGATCGAATGATAGGTTAGTTTGGCTGATGTGGCTAGGGATTCAATTTGTTAATTAGTTCAGCTTATTCTCACAATTGGAATATCTGAAACCCAAAGATCACGTTAGCAAGAAATAGCTAATTTTAGCTATAATGGAATGTAGAGAGTAAAATGAGACATTGTGTAGAATACAAGAGGAATAATTTAAAATAAAATAAAATTTCAAGTGCATGTGTAATTTTCTTGTCACCAAAATATATCAAAATCCACAAATTAAACGAACTCAACCCTAAATTTAAGAAAATTAAAATCTGCGTGTCCAACAAACAAAAATGATCGGTTCATACTTTATATGATTATTTTTTTTCAAACATTTGATGCAAGAAGTTTTAAATAAATAGTCAAATCTGCCCATCCTGTATTTTTTTATTAAAAGTAATTTTTTTTGCACTTTGCAAATTGCAAAATATTTGATGGCCGGCAAAGAAAATGAAACACAATAGTGTACGTTTATTTATGCATTCACACCTTATTGAAAAAAAAAATGCATTCACACCAGTGTTCTAAAAACCGTCTAGTGGTAGTGATTTGAGGTGTTTTTGTGCAAATTGGTTGGGCTCTAGGCGGTGCTAGGCAGAGCTAGGTGTTTTTTTTAATGAAATTAAAAAAAAATCCTATCTAAATCTAAGTGGTTTAAAATTGTGAACTTGTTGTACATGTGCCATCCTATAATACTCCTCACCATGATTATATGGCATATATGCTTAATGTGTTTTTAAATTTTGAACTTGTTGGATACTCTTTTTACATTCTATCATTATTTTATTATCTTATTCATGGATAAGTATAATTTTTTGTAAGTGTCAATATGCACTTATTTACAAGATATCCAATTTTTTTTACCTAAATCCTCCTAAGCCGCCTAGGTGTCTAAGCACTAGAGGCCAGCCTACCGCCTAACTAGCACCTAGCATTTTTTAGAACTTGATTCACACCATTGCATTTTTGCTGTAAGCGACCCATGCATGGTTTACTGAATCTATTAGGCCACCAACACATATTGGGATTTGATCTTGTTAATTTTTTTAGTGATAGTACGCTTAAGCGTGTGAAAGGTTTTATTTTTGTTTTTAAAACTGAATGAGATCTTAGACTGAGAGAGAGAACGTGAGGGAGTGGAGAGACTAGGGGAGAAGTTTAATTGTTTTTTAATTTTTTAAAATTAGAAATGTTAAAATTACTTGCAAGTGATATTTAAATAAATAAAATAAAATATTGTTTTGTGAAATTATTTTGATGTCCTTAATTTTTTTGTTGTGATAGAAGACTAAATAGTCTTTTCACTTTCTTTTGATTAATAAAGAAAATTTTATTTTGAGGTTTTTGAACTTTAATCATTTAAGAAGATTAAAATTAAAAAAAACCTGATATTAAATTGAATATTGATTTTAATCCATAATGTGTCCTTAATTCAAAATAATTAATGTGCATTTTATTTAATGTCTCCCATTAAATATTTAAATTTATTAATACACAAATGTTAATTTATTTTTTGACCAAAAAAGAGTTTTTTAATTTATTAATTTTATTTAACATTATTCAAATTTGAAAGGCTCAATTATTGTACTTAAATGTTAGTACCGAAATGTGTGTATTGAAATGTATTATATTGAACTAATATATTTAAATGTTAGTACCAAAATGTATGTATCGAAATATATACACCAAAATGTATTAATATTAAATTAATGTACCTAAATGTGTGTACCGAAATGTATTATATTGAATTATTATACCTAAATGTTTGTATCAAAATGTATGTACTGAAATGTGTGTACCTAAATGTTTGTATCAAAATGCATGTACTGAAATGTGTGTACCTAAATTTATGCACCGAAATGTATTATAATAAATTTAATGTACCTAAATGAAGAAGATAAAGTACATCGAAATATATTGTATAACAAAAATTAGTTTATCTAAATGTTCAAAACAAAAAATATTACGATGAATGAAATGAAAATGAAAATTATAATGAAATAAAATTAATACATTAAAAATTAGAAAGAAAAAGATAAATAATTAAAAAATTAAAATATAATTAATAAATGAAGTTATTAATGTATCAAGGGACTAAAATTAGATTTCAATCTTACACATGATTTTTACTTAAAAGTCATCTTTGTCAATAATTAAACTGAAGTTTTCTATTTTATTATTATAATATAGTTTAGATAATTATTTAGTCATTGTTTTTTCTTTTTATATAACCTGGGAGGTGGGGATACTATATTGTTTAGTTAATTACATATACACGATGAGTTTTGTTTTCATAAACCAGTATGATATGGGATATATGTTTTGGAGTACATAACTAAAAAAAGGAGCCTAATGATCAAATGATTCGGGCCGTTAAAATTTAATTTAACAATTATAAATAAGAAGTCTTTTTAAAAATTATAATAATTATATTCGTTAAATCAAATTTTAATTGCCCAAATTATTTGATCTTTTAAGTTCCAAGTTTTTTAGATTCGAGAAGATCTGTACTCTATATTTGGAGCACTAACAGAGAAAGTAATGCAGGCATGTGGAAATATTTAATTATTTTACTGATATGCTGATATAACAATGAATTGATATTTGTTTCTTGGAGAGGGAGATCATCTCGAAGACTTTTCAATAAGTTGACAAGATCTTATGATCGTTTCGCCGCCGTTGCTTCGAATCCCACCCACCCATCGCAGCTGAGCATTCCATGAAACCCTAAACCACTACACGTGCATTGCCATTTTTGACGGACTAGAAAATCCCAGAAATTAAACAAAATTTCTGGGGAAGGGGTTGTATTCTATGGTGGTAGACATAAATGGTCACATCACAGATATCGTCAGCCTTATTTTAATCCTCATGTCATATTCAAAAATGTTATTAGTGTCTTAATTAAGCTCCTAAGGGACCTAACCTAAACAACTGTCTCTAAATTAATTCATAACACCAACTCGTCAAAGCTACCACCTTTGATAATATTAAAAAAATTATGAGAGAGAACTATTTTAATTTGGTCAACTAGAGTTAGGTTAGTAAAGAATTCCTCTATGGAATCAACGATTTCGTTTGTCGTTGTTCAGCGAAAGTATTGGTATCAAAAGCAAAAGTAGTAATATATCCAATCCCTGTTGTCGGCTTCCCATTTATATATATCAACTTTACGTGGTTGATGATTGGTGAGAAGCTAAAATTATATATATCAAGACAATAAACATACTACAAGACTTCTAAAAATTCACACACGTAAAAGATATTTGATGAAAGTCTTATATAGCAGCTGGGGAAAGTTAGTATTCTAAACTTCCAACAATTTTATTATTTAAGAGAGAATAAATAAAATCTGCATGTTCAACGTGATTATCATTCCACATTTTTTTTTAAGAAGACTAAGAAGTTGGCTCGGTGGAAAGTTCCAACCATAGACTAAAATATTGATAATATCGATAATTGCATGTTAATTTTTTGAAATAATTAAGTAATGTTGTATAATTATTCCCTAGGATAATTTTAATATGTTTAATGTTATTTATTATTTTATTATTTTATTAATATTAGGTTTTTTATTATCAAATTAGATTATTATTCATTATTATTAGTTTTTTTAATTATCAAATTGGATTATTATTCATTAAATTGGATTATTCATTAAATTGGATTATTATTAAATTGGATTATTATCAAATTGGATTATTATTCGTTAATATGTTTAATATTAGGATTTTTTTTTATCAAATTGGATTATTATTCATTAATATTAGGTTTTATTATTCCATATTATTTTTATAATTACTTAAATTCTTACAATCATTTTCTTTACTTCCTATTAATTGTTCTGTAGAATAACTTTATTATTTAGGTTCTCTTATATAACCATCACTACTATATTTTTTGGCCAAAAAATAATTGCCTAATTTCCATGAAAAATAAATATAAGTACGTTTAAGATGTCTAGTGGAGTTACTAAACGTGATCCAGTTTGGGATCATGGAGACTATGTTGGACCACCTCCCAAATTTATGAGCCCCTTCACTGGTGAGGCAAACTTCACGCATGCAACACAGGATGAGGACCATGGCAGTAGGCGGGCAGGACCAGGAATTGGTGCCATAGGGAAGGACTATACTCGTAGAGAAAGAGGCAATGGGACTTTGTCAAGTCAAGAAGATGACTCGTTATCTATAACTTCGGACTCTGTTGGAGTGAGAAGTAGTAACTATGGTTATACTCATAACCAACCATTTCCTTACCCTTCATATCCCATTCCTGTTGGGATGGAATCGAGCGACTCATGGAAAGAATCTGAGACTCAATCTTCAAATGATTTTGCTTATAGACAACGTCAACCAATCTCGGATCCATATGGGTGGCATGTTAACAATTACATGCAAAACTATTTTGAGGATTTATCATTTGATGACTACTCTTCACAATACACTTACTCTACACATAGAGATGATGAAGATAGTGAAAATTTTAAACCTCATAGGAACATTATGTGGTACTAAGTCATTCATGTATCTTACCATGCAATGTATAAAGTGTAAAATATTGTACTAATTCATTATATATAAATGATTATGGTGTGTTTAAACTTCTTTCATTACTTACTACATATTTTCTACAATCACAATGTTTGCCAACTCGCTATATAATCAACTTAAATCAGTTAAAATCCATCATGCAATGCATTTCCTTCCAATTTTTTGTGATAAACTAATAGATAATTGACTAAATAAACATCCTGCAAAGTTTCAATAAAAATTTCCAAGTTTTGCTTACAATTTTCGTGGTTTTTATTCAATTTTTATCGATATCGATAATATCCCGATATTTCCATCGAAATTTTTGTGTTTTTGGACTACCGATATTTCCGATATCATCGATATATGTTTTGCGCGGAAGCACTCTGCATTTTACTATCAAATATTATGTGTGTAGGTATAGGCTGCACGTGGCGCTGGCTCGGCCTCCCCCACATTTTGAGGAGGATATTGTTTGAGATTCTTGCAGAAAGACTAAATGAACTTTAGGTAATTCGAAGAATAGCAGTGAAAGCTAGAAAGAGAAAGATAGTGAGAAGAAAGTTTGGAATTCTTATTAACCGACTTAGTTATTACATACAAGCATATATATATATAGCTTGCTATTACTTAGCTTATCAAGTAAGCTATCATACAACCAATACAATCAATACAAGTGGACTAATACACAGGTGACACAAGTCCTAGTTTGTTATTACAATTATTACTCCCCCTCAATCTTAACCGAGGTACCAAGGTTAAGATTGCAGCAATGTTGAACAAACACAGGACTGTGAAGGCCCTTGGTGAAGATATCAGCTATTTGCTCCTTAGTAAGAATATATTGCACCCTGAGATCTCCCATTTGAACCTTCTCTCTAACAAAATGAAAATATGTATCAAGATGTTTAATTCGAGAATGGAACACTAGATTTGTACGAAGTGCAAGCGTAAAGGGATTATCACAATGTAAAATTGGAGGATAAGGAAGATAAACATGTAAATCTCTCAAAAGTGATCAAAGCCAAAAGATATCAGCAGCACAGTGAGCAAGGGATTTATACTCCGTCTCAATAGAACTATGAGACACAAATGACTGCTTTTCGGTTTGCCATGAAATTGGATTTTGGCCTAAAATACAACATAACCAGTGATGGATCTTCTGGTGTTAATGTCAGCAGCCCAATCAGAGTTTGCATAAGCTGACACAAGAAAGGAAGAACTTGATTTGTAAGTCAAACCACAATGTAAGGTCCCTTTGATGTATCACAAATTTCTCTTGCCAAGAAAGAAATGAGCATCAATTGGCTGACTTATATATTGACAGATTACACCAACTAAATGTGAAATATGTGGCCTAGTAAAAGTGAGGCATTGAAGAGCCCCCACTAAGCTTTTGTATAAAGTTGCATCTGGAAGTGGAGTTCCTTCTGCAACAAATAATTGAGAATATGGTTTGGCTGGAGTTGGTGCAGGTTTGTAGGTTTCCATACCTGCTTTCTTTAACAAATTTGTTGCATGCTTTGTCTGGTTAATAAACATATCACCATTCTCCTTATATTGAATATAAAGGCCCAAAAAATAAGTCAATTTGCCCATATCCTTTAATTCAAACAATTCGCCAAGAGTAGTTATGACAGTTTAAACCTGAGATGCATATAAGCCAGTAATGATTATATCATCAACATATAACAATATAATCATAACATGTGTACCATCATACTTGACAAACAAACTAACATCAGATTGAGAAACAATGAAACCAAGACTAGGTAAAAACATCAGTGAACTTAGAATGCCATGCTCGAGGAGCTTGTTTTAGTCTATACAAGGACTTAACTAATCTACAAACATGTGTTGGATACTAAAAATCGACAAAGCCTTAAGGCTAATGCATATAAACCTCTTCTTGCAAATCACATGCAAGAATGCATTTTTAATGTCTAACTGTCTTAGAGGCCATTTACAAGAGGTAGCAAGAGTCAAAATTAACCTGACAGTAGAATTCCTCACCACTGGACTAAAGGTCTCAGAATAATCAACTCCTTGCTCTTAAGTAAAGCCCAGTGCCACTATTCAAGCTTTGTATTTGGAAATACTACCATCAGAATTTTGTTTTATTTTGTAAATTCATTTACATTCTACTACAGATCTGTGAGAAGGATTAGAAACCAATACCCAAGTGTCTTGAGATTTAAGAGCATCAAATTCTTCTTGCATGGTTTTCTACCATAATGGATTAGTAGAATCACTCCTAAATGTTTTAGGTTCCTCTACATCAATCACATCAGCTAAATATATATAACTAGAAAAATTACACTCATTGAGAGCAATTTGTAAAGAAGATGATTCTAAAGAAGTTGCTAAATAAGTTGAGTAATCATGTCTTGATATAGCACATGTTTTCAATCTAGTTTTGATTGAAAAAGTAAGAGGGCTCAGAAGCAATATAAGAGGGTATATCAAATGAATCAAAAGGAAGCAATACCTGTAACTGTGCTGAGTTAAGGACATGTAACAAGGAATGTGGAGGAGTAGGGCTGCAATGAGTTGTTGTTGACGATGGTTCAGATTCCTGTATAATGGGATCAACTAATGATTGTGGTGTAGACATTTGTGATGAAGAAGTTGACACTGATGTACTAGATGGAGTACCAAAAAAAATAATCCCATTTAGATTGTTAAGTAATGGTAGAGTAACCACTATGGGAGCAGCCTGTTTGGAATCTTGAGAAATAGGAGCACATTGAGATCTTGGATACGTAATCTTTGGAGGAAACAAGTTTTCATCATGGACAACATGTCGAGACAATATCAACTTCTTTTATTGAATATTGTAACATATAGTACCCTTATAACCAAATGAGTATCACAAAAACACACGTAAGACTGATCTAGGCTGAAACTTGTTACTAATATATGGCCTAATATAAGGAAAAGTAGCAATGCCAAAAACTCTGAGATGTTGCAATAATGGAGGCTTATGATACAAGGCAAAAAATGGTGAGTCTATATGCAAAGATTTGCAAGACATTCTGTTAATCAAATAAACAACATGAGCACATGCATGGAACCAAAAATCCTAAGACAAACCAATAATAGAGAGCAATGTAATAACCGTTTCAATTATGTGTCTATTCCTCATTTCAAAAATTCTATTTTGTTGAGGAGTATAAGGACAAGATATCCTATGTGATACTCATTTTGAACTCAAAAAATTCTCAAACTGTTTACTAGTGTACTCACCTTCTCCATTAGGTTGCAAATACTTAATAGAAGCATTGAAATAAACTGAAGTGAAATTGTATAACTTGAAAAAGATGGAAAACACATATAATTTATTGCATAAAGGAAAGATCCATACAAAACTAGTACAATCATCCACAAAGGTTACATAATACCTACATCCTTCAATGGATTTCACTGGAGTTGGACCCCAAATATCAGAATGAATCCTTTCAAAGGGTACTAAACATCTAGAAGACTCTTGAGGAAAAGGTAATCCGGACATCTTCCCCTGAATACATGCTAAACACATTGTACATTTATCATCTACTAGAGTATCTATTTGAGACTTCCTCAATATAATAGATAAGACCTCATTAGTTGGGTTCCCGAGTCTTTAATGCCATAAGGTAGACTTGATTAACTACCCAAGATAATCTGAAGACTGAACTTGCTGCACTGTAGGTTGTATGGACTTGAAAACATGAATTTGAAACAACTCATTATGCATACTCCTGCCTTGATACAATATCCCATTTGATACATTGTCCTGCACAAATAATAAAGTGTCATCACAAATAAACCAGCACCTATTGTCTTTACAAAGTTGTTTAATAGAAAATAAATCCTCAACATGATAAGGAACATGAAGAACTTGATTAAGTTTAAGAGAATGTGTTGGTGTAGTAAGCATTGTAGATCCAACATGCTAGATAAATAAACCTTGACCATTGCCTATTTTGATTCTGTCATTGCCTTCAAAATGAGTGACTTGATTCAAGTTGTGAACATCTGAAGTCATATAGTGAGAAGCTCCAATATCTATAATCCATGCATCTCATGTGGGATAAGGAGCTATAGTATGAGCAATCATGGCATGCTTTTGAGAACTGGAACTAGGTTGTCCTTGGAAAGATTGTTGAGGTGAAGCAACTAAAAAAGAATTGTTTACAGGTTATGGATAATCAAACTTAGATTGAAGACTAGGAGGTGAACCATTCCCTTGATAGGCATAATTGCCCATGTGGTAGCATTCCAAAGCAATGTGGCCGCGTTTATCACATATTTGACATTCTATAAAATTAAGACTTGTTGCTGAATTTTTGTGGAAACAGTTTGGAGCAGTATGTCCTATTCGTTGAAAAATCTGACACTCAGGCTGCAAGTTAAATTGGGAATCAGTATTACCAGACCATCCTCCTTGCTTATATCCTCCATTATTACCTCTGCCTTTATTGAATTTATAACCTCTATTATTTCTTTGTGAACCACCATAGTAAGGTCTTTGCTGAAAAGATGATTGAGAAGAAGACATTGAATTATATGGCTGATGACTGGATCAATTTGTAGAACCAATAAAATCATATCCATATTCAGGAGCATTATATGGGAATGATATAGATGGGGAATGAGGAGCATTGTAGGGTGGAGGTGGGAGATTATATAAAATTGGAGGAACTTGTGGAACATTGGGTGGATAATACAAATCAAGAGCAATAGTACCAACTATAGATGATGGTATATCAGCATGAGATGGAGTATTAAAGGAAAAAGCTCATTGAGTAGAAAATTTTTGTGCAGCCTGTGAAGATGAACCTTGAACATACAATGCAGTCATAGAAGTGGAAAAAGTGTGTTCCATAGTTCCAATGCCCCCTTCAGTATTCAAAAGTCCAAGATAAATGTCCTGATAATAGCATACTCTATTGGAAGATCTGCTAAAGCAGCAATGATTAAATCATTCTAAGAGACAAATTCTCCACCAGCAATTAATTGATCTTTGATAGATTTGAGTCTAGACAAGAACTTATCAATGCTATAGGTGCCCTTTTGAAGTGTTTGAAATTCTGTCTTAAGCATATTGATTCTAGACTTTGAAACAGTGGCATATAGATCTTCAAGAATTAACCAGGCCTCACTAACAGTTGCAACCAAGCACATGTTCAATAACATCATCAGACAAGGTGGCTATTAACAAACTAAGAAGAGCTAGATCCACTGTTTCCCATTCTTGAAATGCAAAAGTGACTTCCTGAGCGACTCCAGTCTCAGTATTAATCACAAACTTTGGTGGACAAATAGATGTACCATCAAAGTGATAAAAAAAACTTGTAACCCCTACGAACAACTTTGAATTGAAAGACCATTAAGAGTAATTCATATCATTAAGCTTTATGGTTAACATCCCTAAAATATTCTCAATCTTCACAGTAGGAGTGGTCATCTTGTAATGCTATCAAGAAATGAAAAGAATCCAAAGAACTTGAACAAAACCAATTTGCACAGAAGTAATGGGAACAGGCCTTCAATATATGCAACACACAGAAGTAACAATTTTGATCAATAATTCATAGAAAATATCCAAGATTCAGAGCTATGGCGTCGGCCTTCAAGCATATCCCAAATCAATTTCAAAACTATGGCATTTGGCCTTCAAGAATTAATGGTAATTGGCCTTCAAGATTCATTCACTTAAACAGCTGATGGAAAGAAATCACCCGAGCAGCTGAAATAATTGAACAAAGCAGCAAAGAATATAGAACACAAAGTTGAAAATCACCAGAAAAACCCTAAATCAAAGAATGCAGGCGAAGAGAAACCACCCCCAAATAGTTTCATGAACAAAGTAGGAATTCATGAACAAAGAATCACAGCAAGTTGTGAAGCAAAAGAATTCATGAACAAAGTAATTCCACAAAAGAAGAACTTGCTATGGATACCAAGTTAGCTGTATGAGATTCTTGTAGAAAGATTGAATGAACTTTAGGTAATTCAAAGAACAACTGTGAAAGTTAGAGAGAGAAAGACAGTGAGAAGAAAGTTTGGAATTCTTATTAATTGTTTCATTTATTATATACAAGCTTATATATAGCTTGTTATTTCTTAGCTTATCAAGTAAGCTACCATACAACCAATACAATTAATACAAGTGGACTAATACACAGTTGACATATGTCCTAGTTTGTTATTACAGTTATTATGAATTTCTCCTTGGATTGCAGACGATGAGAAGCAATCTCCTAATGATGTATAGCTTGTGGCCCCTAAAACCAATTCTAATGATTGGGTTAAAACATTTTAGTTATTAAATCCATCCAAACCATCTCCAATCATTGAGTCTAAAACAAGTTTTGTGGAACCTAAAATTTGGGCAAATTTAGACCAAAAAATAGGCCAAATCTATTTTTCTGACCCACGATTGTGTCTTCACACACAAGAAAAAAATGCATGCTCGGCGCACTAACATGGCCCGTGTCCTGTACGTGACAAAGCTGTAACGAATGAGACCCACCGCTGACAGCTTTGTTGGCTACCAAAATCTTCCCATAATGGCTATTTTTCATCCAACACCTCTGTGAACACAGAAAATTCCCGAAGGAGAGACAACAGGGACAGAACGCGTCTGCAAAATAATATTTATGTTTGATGATTTTGGGTTACAATCTTGATTTGTTCCTCTGATTCGATCTCCTTAAAACTTTGATTTGTGGGCTTGATCCAAGGGCCGTCGAGGCTTGATCTTGGATGAATAGGGGGAAGTTTCTTCAAAGGCCGTTGGGCTTGATCTTGAAGTTTGGCGGATGAACGTTTCTTCAGGGGCCTTTTGGGCTTGATCTTGAAGTTGGGTGAGGTTTCTTCAAAGGCCGTTGGTGGCTTGATCTTGAAGTTGGATGAACGGATCTTCAGGGGCCGTTGTGGCTTGATCCTGAAGTTGGATGACCGTTGAATGATGAACGGATCTTCAAGGGCTTTTGGGCTTGTTCTTGAAGATGGATAAATGACAAATAAAGAACGATGAACGATGGATGAACTTCAAGGGGCTTTTGGGCTTGGTTCTTGAAGAACGGATGTGTGGATCCAAGGGCCGTCGGGGCTTGATCTTGGAAGGTGGATGAATATTGCTTCAAGGGCCATCAGGGCTTGATCTTGAAGAACGGATGAACGGATCTTCAAGGGCATTTGGGGCTTGATCTTGAAGGTCGATGAACGGATCTTCAAGGGCCGTCGGGGCTTGATCTTGAAGGTGGATGAACAGATCTTCAAGGGCCTTCGGGGCTTGATCTTGAAGGTAAATGAGCATTTCTTCAAGGACCGTTGGGGCTTGATCTCGAAGAACGAAGAACGAACTTCAAGTGAATTCTCTTCCAATTTGGGAGTAGAGAAATGTATTTGTGAATTGGTGAATTGAAATGAATGAATTAGCCTTTTATTTATAGAATTTTCCAAGGCCTAATTTTGAATATAATATTCCAGATGAAATAAGTCGTCGCTGCCAGGTGTTGACACGTGTTCTATTTGATGACTTTTTTGACTCTTTTCGATTTTTCGTCGAGTCACACACTACGTGTAAAATTTATGTGACACGTGAGCGTTGAAATTTTGATTATTGGTCAACATTTATTTTTCCGATATTTTGATGTCTACCAATGCCCCCACTTCAAGGCGTGTCGTATACATGTGTTTGTCACATGTATAAGATGCGTTTTGAAGTCCCTTAATGTAGACGTCAATCCAAGGGCCGTCAAGGATTGATCTTGGATTGGGCTGGAATCTCATTCAAGTGTCATCGAGGCTTGATCTTGAATTGGGCTGGGAGTCTGTTCAACTTTGTTGGGACGAATCGGCACGTGCATTTGTTGTGCTTGTTGACTTTCCATAGGCTTCATCTTGAACTGGTTTTGATTCAAGGGTGATGGACACTGGATCTTGAACCGGGATTGCAATTTCTTCAAGGGCCTTCGGAGGCTTGATCTTGAAGGTTGATTCAAGGGTGTTGGACACTTGATCTTGAATCGGGTTTTTGATTTCTCCAAGGGTCGTCGAGGCTTGATCTTGAAGGTTGATTCAAGGGTGTTGGACACTTGATCTTGAATCGGATTTTTGATTTCTCCAAGGGCCATCGAGGCTTGATCACGAATGATTTGATTCAAGGGTGTTGGACACTTGATCTTGAATCGGGCTTTTGATTTCTCCAACGGCTGTCGAGGCTTGATCTTGAAGGTTAATTTAAGGGTGTTGGACACTTGATCTTGAATTGGATTTTTGATTTCTCCAAGGGCCGTCGAGGCTTGATCTTGAAGGTTGTGGGATCACGAGCGATTTCACATGGCAAGCGATCTTCAGTTTAGTTGAGGATGAATTAACACGTGCAGTTGTACCACCCATGCTGCATTATTCTCTACTTTGTTTCTTTTGCATGGCAGACAGGCACGAGGTAGAGGTGTTGGTCTGTTTCTCTGTTCAATCTTTCCAAGTGCCGACCAATCGCTCTATTTCTCCTTGTCCCGCAGGCAAGAGCAAGGGTAAAGGAAAAGCATGCCATGAGATATCTTTGCCTTCGACTCTGATGATATGAGATACTTTTGCTTTTGAAGAAGTAGTTTTCCATATGTTTATTCTTGAACTGGGCTGTAGGGTTTTCTTCTGCTAGATTGCTTCAAAAGTCTGAGCTTACTCATTTATCTGGAGTTAAAGTTGATTCAAGGGTGGTGAACACTTGATCTTGAATCGAACTTGTGATTCCTTCAAGGGCCGTTGGTGGCTTGATCTTGAAGGAAATGGGACCATGAGCGGCTCTACGTGGCAAGTGATCTTCGCGAGCCGACTCAAGAATTTGAGGGTCAAAACAAGTCCAACGGCCCGTCACATGTTTCGTCGTACTTGTCTCTACATGTTTCAATGTATCATTTTCCCTTGCCTTATCTATTTCCCTTGCAGAAACGGCATCTTCTTTGGTTTTCTCCTATGCATGTGTGGCATCTTCTCTTGCAGTATTTGCTTTACTGATGCAGGAGTGGAATGCAAATGCTAGGTAAGCAATCAGGGAAGGGGTTCCAGGTAGTTGGTTCTGGATCAGATAGTTGATTCCAAATGCCGGCTGATTGCTCTCTTTTTCCTTGTCTTGCAGGTGAGAACAAGGACAAAGAAAAGAAGGGAGAAAGCGTGATATGAGATACTCTTGCTTTTGAAGAAGTGGTGACGATTTGCCAGCGTTGAACAACGAAGCTTTGCTCTTCGGCGACGGTGCTAGCTCATCGTTGCTTCAATCCTTTTGCATAACAGAAGTGGTGTGCAACCTTTGCATTTGAATGGTGAGCCACCATCGTATCAACTACACTGAAGTATTTGACGAAGGAATTCGTGACCTTGACAACAATTGAGGATGAGTGCTCGAGAGCAATGCAAGGTAAGCAACCAGGCAAAGGTTCCGGGCAATCAGTTTCAGATCCGAAGTTTGTTTTCAGGTTTCGACTGATTGCGTTCTTTCTCCTTGTCTTGCAAGTGAGAACAAAGACAAGGAAAATGACAGAGAGATAGCGTGATATGAGATACTCTTGCTTTCGACCCTGCTGATATGAAGTACTCTTGCTCTGGTGTGGTTTATTTGCAGATGTATTCTAGGGGATGAGGAATACTGAGTATTTTGAGAGGTTTTGTTGGAAATGCATTTTGGAAGAGCTTTGGCATTTTTTTTTTGTAGGTTTGCCTTTTCGTAAATGATGAGGGTTGGCCTATATAGGGATTTCCATGTAGCCGGCAGTGATACTGTTCGTTTACTCTTGTCAGCGACAGTGGGTAACTAGAAGGGTGGCGACAAGCTTTTGAAGAGGTGACGCCTCTTCGATTTCTGGGCAAGCAACTCTTCGATTTTTGAACAAGCGGCAGAGCTTTTGAGGTTTTGAGGATAGTGTCGAGCTTCCTTGATTTTGACCCGTGACTCCCTCAAAGTTGAGATTGCATGTGAAAGGTGCTGACAAATTGATCCAGAAAATTTGGCTTTTGAAAAAGTGGTGCCTCTTCGATTTCTGAGCAGGCAGTTCTTCAATTTTTGAGTAGGCGGCCTTGTTGCTTCTTCTTTTTATGGAGGCATCGATTGCTTCCCAAAGCACACTTGAGAATTGCTACTTGTAGAAGTTCCCCTCTTGTACCTTTGAGATCTTGATTTGTCCGACCTTTTCTTTTCTTCAAAACCTTCAGAAAATGTCTTGCCTATTTGACCGTCGTCTTGACTTGAATGCCGGTGTAGAGGCTGTGATGTCTTCTCCGGACAACGTATGGCACCCATCCTTTTTATCCCCGAACGGTCCTCTTACGGTTGGGGATTCAGTGATGAAGAATGATATAACAGCCACGGTAGTGGCTAGAAATCGTCTCATCCCCAGAGACAACATGGTGTTTTCCAAGCGGTCCGATGAGCTGGCTGTCCAGGACTCCTTGGCCTTTAGCATTCAGTGCGCGTACTCTATATCAAACATGGGCCAACACCTTCTTGAAAATTGGGAGTTGCATATGCTTGCTAATAGTTACTCGACAAGCATGAAGAAGAAGCTTGACCAGCTGCAGGAATCTGATAGTCGGATTCAAAGTGATCATCAGATGTTTATGGCTTTGTTCCAGAGGCATCTTTTGTCGTCGCCGTTTGGAGCTTCACCAAGTGTTGAGGCTCCGGATAATCAAACTCTAGCGCCTCGTCTTTCTGCAGCTTCACCGAGTAATGAGGCTTCTCGTGACCGTCCTTGAAGAGTCCTTCTTGTAAATTTGATTTGATTTCTTTTTTACATGTATAATGTAAATTTATGTAAAATTTCAGAGAAATAAATAAAATGAACTTTATTTCACTAAATGTTTGTTTTTAATTTAAATAATATACATTATATATATATATATATATTGTTTCTTTTTGGAATGGTGCGACACCAAAAAATTCCACCACTCTTTTTTAAATATTTTTTTTCTTCTTCTTTCATGGTGTGGAGGCACTACCTTTGCTCCACCATCCCCTTTATTATTATATTTTTTCTATATAAATTTGAACGATGGGTAGATGAATTTGCAGGAAGAACGAAGACGACGCGCTGCAGGAGTCGATGGAGACGGAGCTTGAGTCAAGCAAAGCGTCGAGCTTCACGACCGGCTAGTCGTTTGACGGCAGTCGCTTTGAAGTTTTTTTTTTCGACGACTTTGACCGTGATGGTGAACCTGGTGGACACGCAGCTGCTGTGGTGGAGGTGCAGAGGCAGCTGGAGCTTGAGGAGGCCGAAGACGGAGGAGCTTTAAGAGGTGCTGCGGTGAAGTTGGTGATGTCAGCTGGGCTTACGGCGGATGTGCTACGGTGAAAGTTGAAGACGAGAAGGAGGAGATTTCCCTAGTTTCGCTAGATCCACAGCAGCAGATGCACCTTAATCGATCCACTCGCACTCGTCAATTCTCTGACGCCTGAAGCAGCCCTCGGCAACGTCGTCGGAGAACAAAGACAACAGTTTTGTTGATGGCAGATTTTGAGAAGAGAGAAAGTCGGCTTCGAGAAAGATCTTAAATTTTGGAGCTTCAAGTCCATAAACGTTAGAGATGAGAAGAGCAGCGTACGGCGATGGCTTGCACACTGTCGGTGACTTCGTGACAGAGACAATCAGCTTTGGCGGGGCTTCGATGAAGGAGATTGCCATCGGCTGCAGCCATACTAACGAGGGCTTGTTCATTAGAGCGGCTGGACTTCTTAGACTCGAAGGCAGTTCACTATCGTTTCCTTCCCAACTCAATGCCACGTTATTTTTTTGTACTGCCTCGTGGACCGTGACTCTGACTCTGCGTCAACTCTCGATTTCAACTCGCCGCTCATTCCTAATGCCGTTACGGCTCTGCTGCGCCGCAACCCCCAGCTCGACACGTTTTACTATGTTGGTCTAACCGGACTCAGCGTTGGTGGCAAGTTGCTCCCAATTCCCGAGTCAGCATTCCAGATAGACGAAAGCGAAAACGGTAGAATCATCATCGACTCCGGTACGTGTATTGACTCGGCTGCAGAATATGTATTTAAAGGCTGAAGAAGACAAGCTTGCACTCTCAAAAGATAAGGATTTTTTCATCCAGCAAGACAGCGGATGGTAGGGACCACAAATACATGGAAGTAGACTAGACAGCTAACTGGATTTCTAGGCAACCTTATTCCCACTTGAGCACTGCCGTGCCTGAAGGGCGCACCAGGCAAGGTTGAGAAGGCTGGCGATTCAGAGAAGGGCATAATAGAATATCACGACGTATGATCTTCCATTGGATAACTTAATGGCATTCTTCTTGGCTTGAAACACTAAGTACACCATGAAAACGACTGCGGGAACCACTAGAATCGGTGTCGTACCAAAATTCATGGCGCTCCGGCAAGATGGCGACGACGAAGCTCTGATCTTGACCGCCAATTGTAGCTGAGTGGCTCGGGATTGGCGAGTTAACCGACGTGTTGAAGTGTTCTCGAAGGTTTGTCGCCATTGCTGTGGGGACATATTGCATTCAGAGACAAAACCTTGAATATTGACGACTCATATTTGAATGAGGCAGCAGATGAAGAGTTTCCAGATAGTGGAGTTTTAGAGAAGAAGAAGAAGAAGACCGTTTAGGAAAAGAGTAGCAGTTTGGTTTCCACCTCCACTTTTCGTAGTCGGAATTCGGCCTTCCATTCTTTTGACAAGTTAATTTCCTCCTTGAATTTTGGTGGCTCTGAACCATGTTTATTGCATAATCTTCATCATCAAACCAAGAGTCATCTTCTAGCTCAAAGATATGATGACTTACCCTTTTGCTGGATTTGGGCTTTCTTAGAGCCAGAAGCGGGTCAGGCCCTTTGTGCTTGGTCGTGGGGCCATGGGATTTGAAGCAGGAAATGGTAGGGCTTTAATGCCAGTTGCTGCTTGGACATTGACCAAGGATTGGGCTTTTGAAAAGGCTTGGGCCTGTGATGCGATAAATATGCAAACACACAAATTAAACCCTCTTTTTGACAATTGTAGTAAAGATGTAAGTAGGTATCCTTCTAGACCGGGGATTAGGAGGGATTGCTAATGCACCTAAACTAACTTAAAACACAAAAATAAGCTTAAGACTACAAAACTAGGCTAAAAACACTTATCTAAACTCAAACAACTCAAAATAGACTACAAAGACTCAAAATACTCAAAAGACATCGAATTGTACAAATTCTAACTAAATAATACAACTTAACAATGGGGGGTTTGGTTTTGGACGAATTTAAAGTAAAAACAAAACAAACTTTATAAAAATAGTTTCAAAAGACAGATTTGGCGAATTGAATGGATGATAGACTAGCTAGAGAGTTCTTCTCTACACATGACACACTTGCATACAAACCAATTTTCAGTTGTCCTTTCAATAAACCATGAATCTCAACACCCCAGATTAACCGTGAATAGCACTTTTTTAACCTTCAAGTTTTCCTTAAGTTATTGAATTGGACGGAAAAACGCATACAACAATTCAAAACATTCTTCAGAAGTCCCCTACGTGAACAGCACAATAGAGATACAATCAAAGATAATTAAGCTTTGTGAAAACTATAAGCATTGACGAGGCATTCGTAACTATGAACAGCATGATATTCTTGCCAAGAATTCACTTAACGCAATTGTGACTAGCAACCTCCACTACTTATGAATATAAGTTCATCACGATTAGGTGAAACTCCCTTATATTCTAGCATCAAATTCATGCATGCAAACTAAGTTTGCATCCTTAATCGACATACAAGAATAAGTTATAAATCAAGCAGTTAAGCAAATTGAATTCACAACTCATGAAATCACAACTGAAGGTAATCAATTCATATTACAAATATGTTCATGGCTTTGAATCAACCTCTAACCAAAACGAATTTAGTTCCACATATTTGCAATTAAACAACTATAATTGAATTTAAACATGATAAACAAAAATAGAAGACACCTAGAACGCTCCAACAATCCAACGTCTTGAATGGTTAGCACAGCTCCAAGTCCTCCTCCTTTCTTGCAATCATGCGGCACCAAGGTGGGTGTGGTGTTTGGATGGTCTAGGGGATGTGGCAGAGATTGGATAGGTTAAGAGAGTATGGAAGGGTGGTAGGGGATGGATAGGAAAAGAGGTGAATGGAAATGGATGGAGGAAGAAGGAAACTTGCGGCAGAAATTGTGTTGTTTATGGAATGTGTTGTAGATGTGAATTGGTGTCTTTGGCCTTGATGGAGAAGCCTATTTATAGGCTTTGAGAATGATCACTACCATCTATTTTCTTGGTGAGAATGAATCACCACCATCCATTTTTGTTGGTGAGAATGAATCACTACCATCCATTTTGTTGGTGATAATGAATCACCACCATCCATTTTTATTGGTGAGAATGAATCACTACCATCCATTTTGTTGGTGAGAATGAATCACAACCATCCATTTTTTATGCTCCCCATGCATGCAATCCATTTCACCCCAAAATAGCTCCAAATTGCACCAAAATGCACTTCTTTGCTAACTTTGTTATTTAGAACCTACAAACACACGAAAATAGCTTAAAACATTCTAATAAGATGAAACTAATTAAGTAAATGCAAGGAAACAAACTAATAAAGTCACATAAATATGTTCCTATCAAACTCCCCCACACTTAGCTTTTGCTAGTCCTAGCAAAACAAAGAAACAAAAAGAAACAAAACACAATCTAAACCTTCCAATGTTACCTCAGGGATTTCCAATGCACATGTTAAAAATCATTACTGGCACATATTTTGGTCATCAATATCCTTAAGCATACACTTAACCACAATCACCATTTACTAGTTCTCTTTTAATCGATTAAAACATCATTTTGAATGTAATAACATGCCTTAGAGAATTCCCTCAATTCCTTACTAGATATGCACTCATTTTTCACTTAGATTTTTAAACTACACTCCCTACACTAGGTATATGTGAGAAGATTGATGTACGCATGAAAACTAAAACTCACATATGTTTAACAAAGAAAGCACTTTTCTGGAGTTATCAGTGAATATATCAATATGATCTCATGAAAGGAATGCTACTACTTGGATGCAAGAACTAGTGACACCATATGCTCATACCAATCCCAAACTCCACATATTGAACACATAACACTCAAGATAGAAGTGTACGGGCTGTAACGGAGCTAAAGGTGTTTGGTTAACAAAGAACGGATATGGAAAACAAAGGTTCTTAAAGACATAGTGAGCAAAGCAATGAAATCAAATTAGAATTCACTTTTGAATGCAAACTCAAATTTTGAACAAAAAGGGGAGAAGTCACACATTTTAGGGTCAGATTTGATGATTTGGACCCTTCCTTCAACAATCAATACTTTCAAACTCATTCTTTCTTCTTTTCTTTTCTGTTTTTCTTTTCATATGTTTTTCACATATTTTTTTGTAACCCAAAACGTACAAATGAGCTCAAAAACAACCATTCCCTCCCCCACACTTGTTTTCTTGCATAATGTAGATCAAAAAGAATTCATTTTATGCTATGCTTACTAGCCTTTAAGAACAAGGGTATGGAAAGTCCTAAACTAGGCTAGGTAAGGTTATTGTGGGTTAATAAAGAACATAGGCTAAACAAGGCTCAAACGGGGTTTACTCTACAAAACAGATAATAATGGAGGGCACGGCTATTTGGCTACGGTGGAGACTACACCACTTCATCTTGATATGTGTTATGCATTACAATGTCATGCTTTGAATGAAATGGATACAAGTTCTAGCATTTAGTTTTATCAAAATGCATTCTAAATAGCAACCAATCAAAGAATAATGAGATCATGCAACGACTTTAGAAAACAAGAACTCACAGATTATAACTTTCCAAAGAAAGTAAAGGCTCAAGTCTCACAAGGATGTAGCGTTATATGAGTTCCTTCCATCAAGCATGTTATGAAAATTTATTTTATCCACTTTGTAATCAAATGTGAGTTCATAAACAACAACTACAACTAAGCATAGGACAAGAGCATATCAAACTTTAATCCATGCTTGTAACTTTCTTTAACAGTTATGCAATTAAAAACCGAATCCTCATCATTGTGTTGGAAGGTACCTAAGACACAAATACACCAAAATGACTCTAAAACAACTCTTTTTGGTATTTTTCAAAACTTTTTCAAATTTTTATGTCATTTTCGTATGATTATCTCAAAACACAAAAAAAAACACACCAAAACAGCTTAAAAACACTTAGAAATAGTGAGAAACAACTTAGCTTCATGTGGTAGATGATTTTTGGTCGTGCTTGTTGATTTTCCACAGCTTTGATCTTGAACTGGATGGGACTTTCCACAGCTTTCGAAGAAGTATCTTTCCACAGGTTGATTCTTGAACTGGGTTGGGGAGCTTTTTACTTGCAAGTGATCCTCAGCTTAGTTGAGGATGAATCAGCACATTGTCTCCACATGCTTTAAGTAATCAGGTCTCCATGCAGGTGTGGCATCTTCTCGAGTTCTTGGATCAACTCAGACTCCTTTTGCATCTTCTATGAGATACTTTTGCTTTTGAAGAAGTATCTGTCCACAGGTTTATTTTTGAATTGAGCTGGAGGGGCTCGAAGATGAGTACTCGAGAGCAAGACTAGGTAAGCAATCAGGATCTCTCTTTCTCCATGTTCTTTAGATGAAGGTGAGGAGAAATCATGATATGAGATACTTTTGCTTTTAACCTTCATGATATGAAATACTTTTGCTCTTGATGACTTGTTTGGAGAGGTACTCCAAGGGATGAGGAACACTGAGTAACTCGAGAGGTTTCTTTGGGAATACATTCTCGAAGATGAAGAAGTGTTGAGTAAGTCTGCCTTTTCTATGGAGGGCGAAGGTAGACACTTATAGGAATTTCTTCACAACCGGTACTATTCTCTTACTCTTGTCGGCAGCCGGTGGATGATTGAACAGTAAGGTTTACGCGCTTTCTAACAAAGTTATCCGTAATTCCCACAAAGCTGAGGGTGCATGTGACAGGTGACGACAAGTTTGGAAAAGTTGATCTTTTGAAATCCGGGGGTCGACTCGTAGTTTCTGAGCAGGCCCGGCTTTTGAGAGATGAGCGTCTCTTCGATTTACGAGCAGACGCCTCTTCGATTTCTGAGTAATGCCTCTTCGATTTATTCTTTTTATAGGGGCACTAATTTTGTTCCACAACACACTTAAATTACCTCCTGTAAAAACTCCCTTCTTGCACTTCTGAAATCTTAATCTATCCGATCTCTTCTTTCTCAACACCTTCGAAAAATGTCTTGCCCTTCTGACCGTCGCCTTAACTTGAATGTCGGGGAAGATGATGACTTGTCTTCTCCAAACAACATTTGGCATCCGTCCTTCTTATCCCTCAATGGTCCTCTTACAGTTGGGGACTCTATGATGAAGAACAATACAACTGCTACGGTGGTTGCTAGAAACCTTCTCACTCCAAGAGACAATAGGTTGTTTTCCAAGCGGTCCGACGAGCTCGCTGTTCATGACTCTCTTGCGCTTAGCGTCCAGTGTGCAGGCTCAGTCTCAAACATGGGCCAACGTCTTCTTGCACGATCTCGTCAGGTTGAGTCTTTGATGGCTGAGGTGGCTACTCTTCGGCAAGAGGTTAGAGGGCTCAGGCACGAGAATAAGGAGTTGCACATGCTCGCAACTAGTTACTCAACAAGTATGAAGAGGAAGCTTGACCAGCTGCAGGAGTCCGAAGTGCGGATTCAAAGTGATCATCAAAGGTTTGTGGCGTTACTGCAGAGGCATCTTCTGCCTTCGTCATCTGGAGTTGCACCAAGTGTTGAGGCTCCGGAGGATCAAACTCTGGCGCTTCGTCTTTCTGGAGCTCCGTCGACTGCTGAGGCACCACCTAACCAATGAATGCTATTAGTTTACACATTATTGTAAAATATTTTTGCTTTTATTTTTATTTGATTTGATTTTTTTTAAATCAATGTAAAATATGTAAATCAATGTAAAAAGACTTTGTTTACCCTCCCCCACACTTAAACTAAACATTGCCTTCAATGTTTTAAACATAGGTTCACACTTAAGCAAACAAAAAATTAATGAACTAAGCAAGGCAAGATAAATGCAGTAAAGAGAAGGGTTTAGGAGTGCAAATCTGATTTGTTGAACAATTCCAAAGTCTCATTTCGTTGAATGCTTGGGTTGCCTCCCAAGAAGCGTTTGTTTTAACGTCTTGTAGCCGGACGAGACTTTCCATTAAACTCCCCTAGGTTCCACGGCTTGGAATTTATCTTCGAATGGGAGGTGATACTTGAAATGATCCGGCAATGGTTTAAATTCAATAGTGGGTGCCTGAATCATCAAAATCAGCATGTTAGTATAAAACAAAATTAAAATTTGAGAAGATGGCTTACTTTCTTTTTCCGACACAAACTCAATGACAAATACTACATCTTCAAAAGTTTCAGGGACTTTAAACTTGGCCAGATTTACTATGATGGTTGTGGCTTGTCCCGTGTCATCAGTCTCAACTTCTTTGGCCTCTGTTTCCTCAAATACATCCTCTTTGATGCATTCAATATATTCTCCAGCCACTTCCTTTTCTTGAATCATTCTTCTTGGTGTACAAGTTTCTTTAAACAATTCAACACAATCTGGAACTTGATTTGGTGCACCAAGAATTGGGGTATCACCTTGCACCTTTGGAAGAGCTTCTACAATGTCTTTTTCACTCTCTTCGTCATTGGGAATCAAAAACCTGCTAGGAAAAGGGACATTTGGTGGAATAATGTTATAATGAACTGAATTTGGAACAACATTACTGGAGTTGGACATCATAGGGACTTGAGGGGCTTGCGGCAAGAGTTCTTCTAAACTGCACATGTCGTCATCCTCATCTTCTTCTTGCAGCAGTAATTCATCCATATTTGGGCTATGTTTGGATGGTTCTGGGACAACTTCATCCTCCATATCACTTTCCAAAGTGATGGCTTCATCGATTTTAACTTCTCCCTTTGAATTTGCCATGTTGGAATTGGAGAGTTCACGTTGCTCTTGAATCTGCGCCATGAATTCCACAATCTGTCCAACTTGCTTCTCCAATTCGTCCACTCTTTTGACTCGGTCTTGCATCTCCTTGTTTTGATTTTCTACTCCCTGTGTCAAAGAGGTGATTAATTGAATAATATTATTATTATCCACCGACGAACCTGAAATTGGTTTGGAAGATTGTGGTGGAGGCTGTGGTGGTGCATATGGCCATTGATAGAACTCCTCCGATGGCTGCAATTGTTCTTTTTGTGAGCCCTGCGTCAAAGAGACTAGTCCTTCAAGAATTTCATTATAACTCATGGGCATACTTGAATTCGATTGGAATTGCTATGGGGGAGGTTGTGGTGGCTGTATAGATCTTGAATAGAACTCATTTTCTTGCTGCCAATATCCACCTTGCTGAAATTGTTGAGGTTCATCCCACATATAATCTGAATAATCTCTCCAATCCGAATTGTAAGCGTTGGAAAACATGTTGTTGCTTGGTTGATCATAGCCTTGATAACCCCAAGCATCTCCATTTGCAGCAAAATGAGGACATTGATGAGTTTGATATCCTTGCTCATAGGGCACATCATGTTGGAAATGTGCCCTAAAACCAATCATATGATGATACTTTACGGACATTTCACATGATTAAACTAATATAGTTTAATATCAAGGGCAAAGATTATTGTTTGAGCGGTCTCATATAAATGTTATATGCTTAAACGATAAAGTCCAAGGAATATGTGATTGGGAGAATGCGATCTAAATAGTTAGATTCATGAGACCATTCTTTCGTAGACACATCCTAAACGTTCCTGATCATAGGATTGCCAATTGGGCATTGACAGTCCGTTAAGATCAGTACGTGCCATGTCTTCTCTCAGGGAGAGTGACTAGTCTCGAGTCATTGGTGTGAGTGACACCAAGACAAGTACGTAGGTGCTCAATAGAGAATGAGTTCACTGAACACGATCAACGACGAGTTCTCATATTCATGTCACGTGAGAACTCATGGTTAGGATAATGCAAATTAGTCCTTTGACCTGAGGCATCATAGTTGTCTTGTGGTTAGGTCCTTGATCTTTGATCGTGTCAAATGGCATTCCTTTGGAGTGTCCACGGCATGGTTGGGGTCAAGCTATCTAGTCATGGAGACAAGTGAATGCGCAACAAGGGATCTCTAACCTTCAAACCGTTGAGGGAGAATACTCTATGATATGATTTAGAATCTCTGGCCAGAGCATGAATGAGATGTTGGAATGCGTTCCATATCACATTCAAGGTAATCATATAAGTGCGAGATTCACATTGGATAGTAGACATGAATAAACTATCAAGCCAAACAATGTGGTCAAGAGTATTGTATTAGAGAAGGACCGTATTGCATTTGTAATCCTAAACTGAATAGGTTCTCTACCTCTTCTGATTAGCTTGGGTAACCATGATATGCTGCTAGGTGTCACTCATGGTTTGTGGAAGCCCTAAACGTGTGTAAACACTAAAGGGAGAATTGAAAGTTAGTTTCAAATTCACAATCGATTTAAAAGAGTTTGAATCGCCCACTGCCTCGCTAAAAGGAACCTAATGGATCGTACACCGTGTAAGGTAAAGATTGAAGATTCAACGGAGATGAGTAAGAATAATTAAATGGTTTAATTATTTATGGCAAGGATTAAATAATATGATTATTAATCAAACGAATAAGTTCGTTAAAGACCTCGGGATGGTTTTGGACCTTAAGGCCCAATGGGCTTCGAACGTCAAGTCCATTAACTTAAGTTGTATGACAACTTAATGAATAATGATTCACAAAGACCAAATTGCCCAAATTATTCCCTAAGGCCGGCCATATTGTGAAGGGTAGCAAACTTGGACTTATTTACAAGTTTGCCACTCAAATGAATTAAGGTATAAATTTGACTTTATAGCCAAAATTCATTAAGGGTTTGTTTTGGGGAAATTGGAGAGAAGAAATGCTCTCCCTTCTCTCTAGAATGGCCGGCCACCTTGAGGAAATATCTAGCAATATTTATTCCTCAAGGTCACTCATTTCTTCTAAAATCTTGCCTTGGTGTGGAGACTTAGAGGTTCCCAATTTTGGGAACTTGGAGAAACCATTTCATCCAACCAAATCCATAGATCTTAGATGCAAGGAATGAAGGCCCTCTCTTTGGGTGATTAGCCTTTGCTTATGCAAAGAGGAATCTACAAAGGTATTAATCTCAACTCACTTGTTTTGAGTTGATTAAAGGTTCACCAAACTACTAGGCTTTGAACATTCATGGGTAATGTTTTGTTTTTAAGTATATGCAAGCATGATTCCGCCTTTAATTTGTTAATTGCATGCTAATGATATTGCTTAAATGAACATGTATTTCCAAAATAATCCTTCAAGTGGTATCAGAGCCTAGGTCTAGTAGTTGGTGAATCCTTTTGGGTTTTGTATTTCATAATATGTGATTTAAAAGTTGTAAAATGTTACAAGCTTTATTCTTGTTTTATGAATGTAAATTTTGTTGGAAAATTTGGCATCTCAAATGTTGTAGATGTAGTTCATAAGAGCATGAATATTGAAGCTAAAATTTGGTGCCAAGAATTTTGGGATTTTCGGCCAAATTAAAAGGGTGATTTTTGGGTTCTTGTTTGTCTTGTTAAAATGTTTTTCAAGTGACTTTTGGAACCCCTAAGCACCCTAGTTTGGTTATATGAAATTTCCCTTAAGTTTAAATGGTTTTGGAATGTTTTTGGGTGAAAAATCATCATGGAAAAATTTTGAGTTTTTCATGAGTGTTCTTCATTGTTCTTGACATTTTAGCCAAGAACAAAAAGGTTTGATGTTTTGATTCAAAGTTTTGAAATATTTCATAAAGTTTTGTTATTGGATATTTTCATATATTTATTAATGATTAATATTTTTAATGTTAGTCAAAAACTTTGAATATATGTTAGATATTTGTTTGAAAGGTGTAAGAAACTTTAATGGATGTGTAAGGTTTAATTCCCATTCACACACCATGCTTGCTTTATGTCAAAACTTACAAATCAACACACACATCACACCATGTGCACTCCCTAGCCGGCCACTCCCTCAAGTGGGAGTACTTTTGGGGCTTTCATGCAATTACATAAAGTTTTGATACTTTTGTGTATTTGCACTTTGGCCCAAAAGTTTACGTTTTTACGTTTAGGTCCAAAAACGCTAAAGGACAAATTGTTTTGCTCCTTTAATGAAGTTTTTACATTTGTGGAAAAGTTTGGGTTCTAGTTGTGATTACATAAAGTATTGGACTTTTGTGTTTTTACAAAGTGACCCCAAAAGTTTAAGTATTTGCAAAATAGCCCAAAAGTTGTGGTTAATTGCACTATGGCCCAAAAGTTGTGGCTAATTGCAAAATAGCCCAAATGTTGAGGTTAATTGCATAATGGCCCAAATAAGTTGAGGTCATTACATTTTGGCCCAAATTAAATAGAGAACAAAAATTGTTTTGTCTCTTTAAATGAGAATTGGATTTTCATTTTGTTTAGCTTCATTTAAATCAATTTTATGGATACAAAAACCAAATGAAAAATGTTGCATTCAATTTAATTAGTTAAAATGTTAATTAATTAAAGGGTGATTATGAACCTAAGCCTACGATAATTGAGCTATGTGAAAGGCCGTTTCAAATTTGTTTGAACCATGGGAATGTGTAGATTAGATTTTGGTTGTAATTTGATTAGATCAAATGTTGTAAAAGAGCATAAGCTCTTCTTTAATTTAAAGTAATTTGATTTGATCAATTGTTGTAAAAGAGCATAAGCTCTTCTTTACTTTGAAGTACTTCTTTCTTGCTTTATATGATATGCATGAAATTGAAGTAGATGGGTCCAACGCCCCTAAGACAACACGCCTTAATGTGATTATACGCGTAACTAAAATCAATCACCATCCCTAGTCCGAGATTCAACACAAGGCTCGTGTTGGATCTAAATAAAAGGTTCATAGTCATCCTAAGGCCCTAAGGCAACTATATAGTCCATCAATGAATGCAAACCTTATGTTAGTAGTATCATGTACTCTTGCTTTAAAAAACCGTTTTAAAAGCTTAGTGGGAGTATTATATACAACTAAATAAATCATATGGACCAATAGTTGTGATAGGACCAAAAATGTTTTAATTGGATTAAAATGTATGTTTATATGTGATGAGACCTAAAAACCCTCAACCAAACCAATATTAAGTTGATAAGCGTGAGAGTGCTTTGAACACTCTTTCGTGGCCTTCCACCGTGGTAGGTCCAAACGTTTGTGACGTGTACACCGGCTTCACCCTATCATGGGGGAGTTCAAAGTGCATGCTTACACTCGGGGAGGATTCTATATGCATACTTGATGTTGTGAAAGATAGGCAAAGAGAATAGCCAACATCGTATCATCGTGAGGTTGTTCTTGGACCCCTAACTTGAACTCGCATGGTGGGAATGACTTAACTAAGTGCAATGGAGCCAACATCATATCATTGTGAGGCATCATTCTCTAGAGGCCAAATAAAATGGGTTCTTACATTAGATGTAAAGGAGTAAGTGTACTCTCTCATTATTATTAATGCTAGCCAACATCGTATCATCGTGAGGTGAACTTGGTAATAGTGAGCCTCCCATAACCTACTAAGAGTTTCCTCCAAAACTCTCGAATTCCGATGAGGGATATGGAATTTGCCAAAAATAGTGGGTGGTGCTATTATGATTTAAAGACCCAAATCAAATAGCTTAAAATCAATCATTTATATTCGTTATGTATTTGTTTACCAATATATTTGCAAACGCTATCCAATACTTGACAAAGAAAAACCGAACGCTTTAGTTTCCGAACTTGGTACCACAATCCCATAGATTGTCTTGAATGGATTGTACATGTGCCTAAGTAGTCTCATCCTCACAATCTTCCTATTGATAATGTATCATTGGAAGAACATGTTAGATAAGTCTATCATAAAGAGGACAACAATTTTATTATCATAATTCTTCAAATACAAATTGTTGTATGAAGATATAAGAGTTGCTTTGAACAATCCTTAAACAACGCAAACATTAGTGCTTGTTTCTTTGTTAAATAAACAAGGAACTTTTGAAGAACGCACAAGGGCATGGACACTTTATGTGCCATGATTCTTCACTTACAAATCGTTGTATGAAGAAATGAGAGTTGCCTTGAACAACTCTTGAATGTTTGTAATTATGTTTAGAACATAATGGTTGGTTGACAAAAATAGTCCATCAACATGGACTTATGATGATTTTGAATCATTGTATGTTGAAGTGTTAAAACACTTAACGAGACGGAAACTAGATTAGGACTTCACCTTAGTATCCCTATCCTTATAATTCACTAAGTTTATTGTAAACTATATGGTGAACAATAACCACACGCTCTCCAAATCGTTTGATGTGTAAAACACAATTGAAATAAGTTTCAAGAGAGATAGTGGGAGTTTAGGGACCATGACTATTGTAGTCAAAGGAGAAGTTAAATGAAGAAAACAAATAACTCCAAGGGAACAAACTTTCTTTATGAAAGGATGGACATTGGAAGGGGTATTTGCAAGAAATGTCTTGCAAGTGTCAAGAACACACCTTTCAAAGGTGTTGTAGAATGTTCTTGAATTGTTCAAAACAGTTGGTTCTTCTACTTGAATGCTTGATTCAGTATTAGTAACTATGTTTTACAAGTTGTTGTAAAAGTGTGGCTAATAAGAAGTAGAAGATTAATGAGAGAAGAGAAAGTACTTCACATTCGGAAAGTGAATAAAATATAGATCTCTGCGAAAGCGGATTGTACTTACTTCCTCATATGAACTACCAAATAAGAATGATTAGATTATTGTAATCTAATTAATTGTCTCTATAGTAGAGATGATGTGGTAGTGTGAATTGTTTAGAATAAAACGATGCTTAAAACCCAAAAGGTTGCAAGGAAGTGACTAATCCCAACTAAGTTGTGATACCTCTAAAACATAAATTACGAGTTGGTTATGGATGGATGCTTTGGATCGTTAGATCCGGATCCAATGCCTTCTTGTTAAAATTGTATAGAGGCGAAATGTTCGAATCTTTATTCTTTTGGAAAGAAGAAAGAATCACAAAGTTGTTGAGGTTAATTCACTTAGATGTTAGTGGCACTAGTCCACAACATAATACTACTCATGTTATATGCCATTCACCGAAGATCACTCTCGGTTGGACTATAGTTTACTTTGAATAAACACAAGTCCGAATACTTTGCAAAAGATTTCAAAGAATTCAAGAAATGTAAGTTGATGAGTAAGACGTCTAAAGTATTTACCTCCTTAGAATTGATCCAAGGAAATGTAACACTTTAGATACGTTTCCTTGAAAGATGTCAAGGAAGGTAGCATCATAAGATAATGAACTTCTCCATTAGGAGAAGAACGAACTTGAATAAGATTTAGTTCGTTGGATATTATCTATTACCCATATATAGGATATATATATACTTCTAAAAACAATATGATTGTCAATTAGAAGATCTTCCAAAATTTTCATAACTCCATAATATGTAGTTGGAAAGAAAGACAAATCTTAAGCATGTTAAAGATTTGGGGTTGTGTGCTAATAAGCAATATTTGTTTGATAACAATCTTGTGTGATATCCTTATATTAATTTTTGGATATCGCTTCTATAAACCAACTAACAAATGTTGTTTTGTTGGGTAGTTCATTGTAATCTTACAATGTGATTTGCATAAGCGCAAATGAACGAAAGATAGAACTCAAAGAATGGGTTCTTTGAGAGACAAGATAGTGATCAACAAATATAACAACCTAGTTCCTATACCAGAAGCTCCAAGGTAGTCGAGAAGGATTTATAAACCGTCTTAGTTGAATGGTTTGGACTTTATGACTATGTCATAGAGTTGCACCTCTTAATTCGAAAGAAATAAGAATGAAAATCCTTATGACTACATTGAGTGTATATACGATATATACTCAAGGAAATGGTAAAATACCATTTGACTCGAAATAATGAAACCTTAAAAGCTAATTGGTAGCTTAAGGTAACTACACTCAAAGAGTATGGTTGACTTTGAAGAAACCGTCTTTGATATAGTCTTAGTTTCAATTAATTCGAGGATTGCTAGCTACAACTAAATGGTGATTTAATGTTTGGACATAATATGGGTTTCCATAACCATTATTAAGATAGTCTTGACAATGTATGTCTAAAACTATAAATCACAAGACATGTAAGTTGTAGAGATCCATCCATCATGGATCTTAGCAAGCTAGTGGGAGCTACAACCGTCTTATGAAAGATCAAATCGTTTGATTTCTCATAAAGGTGTAAATGAATCTTTTGTTTACAAAAGATTAGTGGGAGTTTATCATATTCCTAAATTTAAATATATATATGATATATTAATTTTTGGAAATGAAATGAATACTTCTTCGTTAAAGTAATGACTTTAAACATTCTATAAACGATAGAATAAATATGGGAGATATAGTCTATAATAGACAAGAGATGCTAGGAAGTTTCTCATATGATGATAAACTTCACTTAGAATGATAATTCTAGTGAAACTAGGAAATTGTTCTTCTCAAAGGGAATGTACCCTTTGACTCCCAAAGTAATAATACGTAAATAGAATCCTTTATGCATACGCAGAAAGGTGGTTTATGTATTTCATATTGTATGAAAAACATTGATATGAGTTGTACCTAGAACGGTACAAGATGATATCAGTGCAAGCCCAGGATCAGAACCATGGCAACTGTCAAGTGAGTCCTTAAGTATTTAAGAAATACTAAAGGATAGATTCCTCAAAAATTGAGAAAGAATTAGAGTAACGTAATGGAAGCGTAAATGTATTAGATTATGAATCTAATCCATCATTGGATGTTTCTTCATTATGAATGAAGAGATAAACAGATATCTCTTTATTATGACTAAAGAGATATTTGGATGGAAACATTAAAGTAATGACTTTGGTGTGTTCCATTATGAATGCAAAATATATTGCCATATAGAAGCTTATAACAATGTTGTTTGGATGGGAAAGTTTATTTATGAACTCTCTATTCGGTTCCAACCAGAAAGTGTATGACACTAATGGGGCGATAGCTCAAGCCAGGGAATCAAGGTCTCATCAAGGTCCGAACTCATATGAGAGACTAAACCGCATGATTGGGAATCATGTATAATGGTGACGTTGTTAATCTCAAGATTGCTTCTATGGATAACATATAGATATCCATTGTCTAGGCCTACTACTCAGCCATTTATGAAATGACTACAGAAGAGGTATCATCACTGATGACCAAACTGATTGGCTCTAGTGCAAGTGGGAGATTGTTGGAAATGTGCCCTAAAACCAATCATATGATGATACTTTACGGACATTTCACATGATTAAACTAATCTAGTTTAATATCAAGGGCAAAGATTATTGTTTGAGCGGTCTCATATAAATGTTATATGCTTAAACGATAAAGTCCAAGGAATATGTGATTGGGAGAATGCGATCTAAATAGTTAGATTCATGAGACCATTCTTTCGTAGACACATCCTAAACGTTCCTGATCATAGGATTGCCAATTGGGCATTGACAGTCCGTTAAGATCAGTACGTGCCATGTCTTCTCTCAGGGAGAGTGACTAGTCTCGAGTCATTGGTGTGAGTGACACCAAGACAAGTACGTAGGTGCTCAATAGAGAATGAGTTCACTGAACACGATCAACGACGAGTTCTCATATTCATGTCACGTGAGAACTCATGGTTAGGATAATGCAAATTAGTCCTTTGACCTGAGGCATCATAGTTGTCTTGTGGTTAGGTCCTTGATCTTTGATCGTGTCAAATGGCATTCCTTTGGAGTGTCCACGGCATGGTTGGGGTCAAGCTATCTAGTCATGGAGACAAGTGAATGCGCAACAAGGGATCTCTAACCTTCAAACCGTTGAGGGAGAATACTCTATGATATGATTTAGAATCTCTGGCCAGAGCATGAATGAGATGTTGGAATGCGTTCCATATCACATTCAAGGTAATCATATAAGTGCGAGATTCACATTGGATAGTAGACATGAATAAACTATCAAGCCAAACAATGTGGTCAAGAGTATTGTATTAGAGAAGGACCGTATTGCATTTGTAATCCTAAACTGAATAGGTTCTCTACCTCTTCTGATTAGCTTGGGTAACCATGATATGCTGCTAGGTGTCACTCATGGTTTGTGGAAGCCCTAAACGTGTGTAAACACTAAAGGGAGAATTGAAAGTTAGTTTCAAATTCACAATCGATTTAAAAGAGTTTGAATCGCCCACTGCCTCGCTAAAAGGAACCTAATGGATCGTACACCGTGTAAGGTAAAGATTGAAGATTCAACGGAGATGAGTAAGAATAATTAAATGGTTTAATTATTTATGGCAAGGATTAAATAATATGATTATTAATCAAACGAATAAGTTCGTTAAAGACCTCGGGATGGTTTTGGACCTTAAGGCCCAATGGGCTTCGAACGTCAAGTCCATTAACTTAAGTTGTATGACAACTTAATGAATAATGATTCACAAAGACCAAATTGCCCAAATTATTCCCTAAGGCCGGCCATATTGTGAAGGGTAGCAAACTTGGACTTATTTACAAGTTTGCCACTCAAATGAATTAAGGTATAAATTTGACTTTATAGCCAAAATTCATTAAGGGTTTGTTTTGGGGAAATTGGAGAGAAGAAATGCTCTCCCTTCTCTCTAGAATGGCCGGCCACCTTGAGGAAATATCTAGCAATATTTATTCCTCAAGGTCACTCATTTCTTCTAAAATCTTGCCTTGGTGTGGAGACTTAGAGGTTCCCAATTTTGGGAACTTGGAGAAACCATTTCATCCAACCAAATCCATAGATCTTAGATGCAAGGAATGAAGGCCCTCTCTTTGGGTGATTAGCCTTTGCTTATGCAAAGAGGAATCTACAAAGGTATTAATCTCAACTCACTTGTTTTGAGTTGATTAAAGGTTCACCAAACTACTAGGCTTTGAACATTCATGGGTAATGTTTTGTTTTTAAGTATATGCAAGCATGATTCCGCCTTTAATTTGTTAATTGCATGCTAATGATATTGCTTAAATGAACATGTATTTCCAAAATAATCCTTCACATCAAATGTAGGGACACTTGGCATTGTGGTCCTTTCGGCATATGAGTCAATTGAGAAGTGAGATGCGCCAATTGAGCTTGGATGGTCGCAAGTGCCATGTCTTGCTCCATTTGTACCTAAAATCAATGAAAGAAAACTAAATCAAATATCAAAAGTAAAAGACACAAACACAAACATAAACATAAACACAAACAGAAACAAAGGGATTAGTAAATTTGCTAATCCCCGGCAACGGTGCCAAAATTTGATGCGATAAATATGCAAACACACAAATTAAACCCTCTTTTTGACAATTGTAGTAAAGATGTAAGTAGGGTATCGTTCTAGACCGGGGATTAGGAGGGATTGCTAATGCACCTAAACTAACTTAAAACACAAAACTAAGCTTAAGACTACAAAACTAGGCTAAAAACACTTATCTAAACTCAAACAACTCAAAATAGACTACAAAGACTCAAAATACGCAAAAGACATCGAATTGTACAGATTCTAACTAAATAATACAACTTAACAATGGGGGGTTTGGTTTTGGACGAATTTAAAGTAAAAACAAAACAAACTTTATAAAAATAGTTTCAAAAGACAGATTTGGCGAATTGAATGGATGACGGACTAGCTAGAGGGTTCTTCTCCACACATGACACACTTGCATACAAACCAATTTTCAGTTGTTCTTTCAATAAACCATGAATCTCAACACCCCAGATTAACCGTGAACAACACTTTTTTAACCTTCAAGTTTTCCTTAAGTTATATTGGACAGAAAAACGCATACAACAATTCAAAACATTCTTCAAAAGTCCCCTACGTGAACAGCACAATAGAGATACAATCAAAGATAATTAAGCTTTGTGAAAACTATAAGCATTGACGAGGCATTCGTAACTATGAACAGCATGATACTCTTGCCAAGAATTCACTTAACGCGATTGTGACTAGTAACCTCCACTACTTGTGAATTTAAGTTCATAACGATTAGGTGAAACTCCCTTATATTCTAGCATCAAATTCATGCATGCAAACTAAGTTTGCATCCTTAATCGACATACAAGAATAAGTTATAAATCAAGCAGTTAAGCAAATTGAATTCACAACTCATGAAATCACAACTGAAGGTAATCAATTCATATTACAAATATGTTCATGGCTTTGAATAAACCTTTAGCCAAAACGAATTTAGTTCCACATATTTGCAATTAAACAACTATAATTGAATTTAAACATGATAAACAAAAGTAGAAGACACCTAGAACGCTCCAACAATCCAACGTCTTGAATGGTTAGCACAGCTCCAAGCCCTCTTCCTTTCTTGCAAACATGCGGCACCAAGGTAGGTGTGGTGTTTGGATGGTCTAGGGGATGTGGCAGAGATTGGATAGATTGAGAGAGTATGGAAGGGTGGTAGGGGATGGATAGGAAAAGAGGTGGATGGAAATGGATGGAGGAAGAAGGAAACTTGCGGCAGAAATTGTGTTGTTTATGGAATGTGTTGTAGATGTGAATTGGTGTCTTTGGCCTTGATGGAGAAGCCTATTTATAGGCTTTGAGAATGAATCACTACCATCCATTTTTTGGTGAGAATGAATCACCACCATCCATTTTTGTTGGTGAGAATGAATCACTACCATCCATTTTGTTGGTGAGAATGAATCACCACCATCCATTTTTATTGGTGAGAATGAATCACTACCATCCATTTTGTTGGTGAGAATGAATTACAACCATCCATTTTTATGCTCCCCATGCATGCAATCCATTTCACCCCAAAATAGCTCCAAATTGCACCAAAATGCACTTCTTTGCTAACTTTGTTATTTAGAACCTACAAACACACAAAAATAGCTTAAAACATTCTAATAAGATGAAACTAATTAAGTAAATGTAAGGAAACAAACTAATAAAGTCACATAAATATGTTCCTATAAGCCTGTAGCTTGCGGCTTGGGCTCATTTGTTGCTGCTGGACACACATGCACATATATATTTCTTTTTTAATATATAATAACAACGTATGTATTTTTTTTTTTGTACATAATAACAACATATGTATTTTTTTTTGTAATGAAATTGACTTTCATTAATAAAATATTTATTTTTTTATTTTGATGTGACTGAACTCGAAATATTGAACATTTGAGCTGCCTACGTACCCCGCCAAAGAAGAGATCAAGTCGAAACGTAGTGCAAATACATATATATATATATATATATATTTTGGTATTTTCTTTTGGTGTCGTTTGCAGTTTTAACTCGTGCAGGCAAGGAGAGTTGTGTCGTATTTTAAACTCGTGCAGACTAAGAGCCTTGATGTTGCCTTTTATGCTCATGCAAACTAGGAGTGTTGGTGTTGCCTTTTATGCTCGTGTAGACCAGAAGCGTTGTGCCATGCAGTTTGGGCTCGTGCCGGCGAGGAGCCTTCGTTCATGCAGTTTAGGCTCGTACGAACAAAGAGCTTTGTGTCTTGCAGTTTAGGCTCTTGCAAACAATGAGCACTTTGCCGCCTCCTCAAGTGTTGAATTGTTTTGAGCCATGAAATTTTATGCAAGTCCCGAGTCCATGACCTCTTCAATGAAATTAGCTTCGATCATGTTGATGATCCCAGCTTCATATAGGCTTAAAAGTGCATTGATGATGGTTTCTTGCCCCTTTTCCGGTTGGCAAACTTGTGGATGCGACGTAAGCTTCATGTGCAACTCTTCCGGAGTGACATGAACCCATCCTTCCACTTCTTTTGACTTAGAACATGCCCCCAGCGGTCGAGGTGAAGACTTCGAATCGAAGAAGCGAGAAGTGACGGTGATATAGTTTGACTTCGCTACATCGTCCAGATCTAGCTCGATGATTCCTTGCTGAGCCAGCCTCACGATGAGATCTTTCAACACAAAGCACTTTCCCGTTAGATGACTGATGAAGCGGTGGTAGTTGTAGTACTTTGGGTTGTCGGTGGGATTTATTTCTTTCGACTATCGGTATTCAGGTAAATCGATCACATTCTTCTCCAACAAGTCTTCCAGCATTGCGGCCACGTTAAAGTTCGAAAAAGGATACGTCTTCTGCTCTAGTTCCCTCAAGGTGTTTTTGTATCTGTCTTGGGTGCTAAAAGGCTCTCCTCTTTTTATCTCCCTTGATTTATACTTGGATGAGATTTTGATGGGCGCAGGTGGGGTTCTGGCAGGAGTAGTGTTGACCGTGAAAGCTTCATTGGCGGGCTTCTTCCCAGTTTCGTCCACCTTTGGAGCAAACACCTTGTCTTTGAAGTTGGTGACTGGCTTTTTTTTTCTTCCATTGTTGGTGATGCTTAATTCCATGTCATGGGCGCGTGTTGCTAGCTCTTCGAAAGTCCGCAGTTTGATGCTTTGAAGGATGTAGTGTAATCCCCATTGCATGCCTTGGATGCACATCTCGATCGAGGAAATCTCTGAGAGTCTGTCTTTGCAATCAAGGCTAAGAGTTCGCCATCGGTTGATGTAATCGACAACTGACTCGTCTTTCCACTGCTTTGTGCCTATCAGCTCCACCATGCTTACTGTGCAGCGAGTGCTGTAGAAGCAGTTGAGGAATTCCCGCTCCAATTGCTCTCAACTGTTGATGGATTCGGGCTCGAGATCAGTGTACCAATCAAAGGCGTTACCTTTCAGCGAGCGCACAAAATGCTTGGCAAGGTAGTCCCCTTCAGTGCTCGCGTTGTTGCAAGTTTCAACGAAGTGGGCAACGTGCTGTTTCGGGTTTCCCATTCCATCGAACTGTATGAACTTGGGTGGTTCATATCCCCGTGGCATCTTCAGGGCATCAATCTTCTTGGAGTAAGGCTTCGAGTATAACCGGAGGTATTTGAGCTCCCTTGGTACTGTGCCTTGACGGTGTTGGCGATCATCTCCTACAACTGCTTGATGGAGAGAGATGTCATGAGTGCCACTACTTGGTCTGGCTTTGGGTCTTCTTCAACCTTTTCCACTGGAGGCTCTTCTTCTTCGTCGCCACCTTTCTTGGAATCGGAGCCAGATCCTTCATCATGCCTTGCCCTCAGTTTGCCCAAGAGCATAGCGATCTTCAAGTCCTTTTCTTCAAGGGTTCTCGTCATCGTTGCAATCATTTCCTTCATTTGAACAAGCCGTTCTTCCATAGAGGCAACGCCGATGACTTGTTCCTTGTTTGAAGACATTATTCTTGAAGTGTGCTTCGGTTTTCTTGAACGGAGAAAGAGATGAGAGGTAGAGATAGTCCCACTGGGTGTGCCAAATTTGTGAACACGGAAAATTCCCGAAGGAAAGACAACGAGGACAGAACGCGTCTATAAAATAATATTTGTGTTTGATGATTTTGGGTTACAATCTCTATTTGTTCATCTGATTCGATCTGCGCAAGACTTTGATTTGTGGGCTTGATCCAAGGGCCGTCGAGGCTTGATCTTGGATGAACAGGGGGAAATTTCTTCAAGGGCCATTGGGATTGATCTTGAAGTTTAGCGAATGAACGTTTCTTCAGGGGCCTTTTGGGCTTGATCTTGAAGTTGGGTAAGGTTTCTTTAAGGGTCGTTGGTGGCTTGATCTTGAAGTTGGATGAACGGATCTTCAGGGGCCGTTGGGGCTTGATCCTGAAGTTGGATGAACGTTGAATGACGAACGGATCTTCAAGGGCTTTTGGGCTTGTTCTTGAAGGTGGATAAACGACAAACGAAGAACAATGAACGATGGATGAACTTCAAGGGGCTTTTGGGCTTGATTCTTGAAGAACGGATGTGTGGATCCAAGGGTCGTCGGGGCTTGATCTTGGAAGGTGGATGAACGTTGTTTGAAGGGACGTCGGGGCTTGATCTTGAAGAACGGATGAACGGATCTTCAAAGGGCTTTGGGACTTGATCTTGAAGGTGGATGAACGGATCTTCAAGGGCCGTCGGGGCGGATAAACGGATCTTCAAGGGCCTTTGGGGCTTGATCTTGAAGGTGGATGAGCATTTCTGCAAGGGTTGTTGGGGCTTGATCTCGAAGAACGATGAACGAAGAACGAAGAACGAACTTCAAGTGAATTCTCTTCCAATTTGGGAGTAGAGAAATGTATTTGTGAATTGGTGAATTGAAATGAATGAATTAGCCTTCTATTTATAGAATTTTCCAAGGCCTATTTTTGAATATAATATTCCAGATGAAATAAGTCGTCTTTGCCAAGTGTTGACACGTGTCTTGTTTGATGACTTTTCCGACTCTTTTCGATTTTTCGTCGAGTCACACGCTACGTGTAAAATTTAAGTCACACGTGAGCGTCAAAAATTTGATTATTGGTCAACATTTATTTTACCGAAATTTCGATGTCTACAACCTCACATGATAAATACATTGAATCCAACGACTGAGATCACATATGATCAACTCTAACAGTTAAAAAAAAGATCTCATAGCCCATATTAAATCCAAAGGCTAAAACAGTTAAAAAAATTATTTAAATCAAAATTCACCAAAAAACTCTATAAATACATATGTATTTGTTCAAATATCTAAACAAAATTCACTTTCCTCATACAATTCTTCCAATTTTTCTTTCTACCCACTTTCAAAACTATTTTTTCCTATTCCATACGAATTCAGATGGGTAAATGCGTTTGTATTTGTAATTGTTGTAAGATTGATAATCTACATATATATATATATATATATATATATATATATATATATATATATATATATTTAAATGAATTTGCCCTTGGACCCTTATAGTCATGCATGAATATTATAGTGGCATTGAATTTTGGGGGAGATTTGCCACATTAATTGAAGCGTAATCCGTAATACTAGACTGCCAAACTTCTGTTTCAAATAATTACACGTAAGACAGTCTTATTGTTTAGGAGTAGATGAGGTCAAAAAAGGCGCACATTTGAACTAATAATGTCATTTGAATCGCCGTTTCTCATCACTGTTATTAGAGAGGTGAGTAAGTCCACCCCACAAATGGAAGTCGACCCTGCAATGTGATCAAGGCTATCATAACAATGACTCATTTCGAAGTCAATTTGGGCAAAAGGATACAACTTAATCACATACAAAAAAATTTATTAATGCTTGTAAAATCAAATTATATTGTCGGTTAGAACAATAATTATATGTAGTCATGTTTGTTAGCGTGTTATACATAAAATAAAATCAATATTAACGGCTGTTAGTTTACAAGTTTTTAAACTCAAGATTTCAACATTTTCATAATAGAAACTATTAGGATAAAATACATCATACCCCATCAAGTTTGAAGTCTATTACAATCTCATACAACATTTTAAAAATATTTCACTTTCATACCTCACGTACTATTTTATTTCAAAATAATACATCCGTTACATTTTCCATCCATTGATCCGTTAAGTGCTGACGTGGATGCCACGTAGCGCACATTTGGCAGCCACGTGGCAAAAAAAACCTAAATATTCTTATAAAAAAAAAAATAAATAATTTATTAAAAAAACTGAAAGAAACCCATCCCGTGAACCCCTTCCCCCTTCTGCCCCCCCCCCCCACCCACCGACGACCCTCCCTCCCCCCCACCCACCGGTGACCCTCTCTCCCCCCACCCCCGCGACCCACCTCACCCGGAAACCTACATCCCTCCTTCGGCACCCACCTTCACCCACCCTCTTCCCTCTTCTACACACCCCCACTCCTTAAATCCATTCCCATTCCTCGTACTTCACGAACCCCGCGATGCAGAAAAGGGATCTGAGTTTTTTTTTGGGTTGCAGGTAGGGGGTGGGGGGATGAAGATGAAGATGAGGGATAAAAGAGGAGGGAAAGACGAACTAAAGAGTTGCTTTTCTTCTTTTTTTTTTCTAGGTTGCAGGGAAGAAGATGAAGATGAAGATGGGTGTGATGGGTTTGGGGGTTGGATGAGAAGAGAGGAGGATGAGGGGGGATATGGTTTTAGTTTTTTATTTTATTTTTTATTTTTAAGAAGAGTTAGGTTTTTTTTAAAATAAAATTAAAAAATTAGTTTTTTGTCACGTGGCTGCCAAATGTGCGCCACGTGCCACGTCAGCACTTAACGGATCAATGGATGGAAAATATAAAGGATGTATTATTTTGAAATAAAATAGTACGTGAGGTACGAAAGTGAAATTTTTTAAAGATGTTGTATGAGATTGTAATAGACCTCAAACTTGAGAGAGCATGGTGTAATTTATCTAAACTATTATGTGGAGGCTGATGTGATGGGCAGCCCAAATCTCTGATAGTGCAGAAGCCTAGAATCTGGATATAGGGGCTTAATGCAATTCAGAGTTTCATACCATTTACTGCTTCTCAAAAAGGTAATACAGCCTACAGAGAAATCCAAATGATGTTCATATATGACTTTTTTTCTCCTTTTCAAAAAATGATATTCCAGTGGGAGTAATTCACTCTAAAACCATCTTTAATTTTTGGTTTAAAATCTAAACTTTTATAGATTAAATTGTTTATTTCGAGATTATTAAAGAATGAATTTAAGATTCTTAAAGTAACATTTAAAAAAAGTTATATTGACTATCCTAATTTAATTTTATGAACATTTTAACTTAAAAATATTTAGATTTCGATAAATATTGAAAAATCACTAAATCAATACCATGAAACTCGTCGGACACTATAAAAGAATGTGAAGCACATACAACAATTTTTTAATTACTTTACCTACTAAATTTAAATTTGGAGCGTTAGATATTTATTTATTTATTTATTTTTATTTTTATTTTTACTGATGGATTTGGTCATATTATATTTTAACTATTAGATACAATGAATTTATAAGTATAAAATTAAAAATAATACACATATATGGTGAGCCAGCTCTACTAATCCAGATGAGAATCCTGACCTAAGTTTGCCCAAGAAATGAGTTCTTTGTTAAAACTCATATTTAGCCCAAGAATTGATTAAGTTGGGATAGGTTTAGAACTTAAAATTTGAGTTTACCCTAAGAGTTGTAGTAGGTCTAAGAAGAGGTGTGTTTTGTCAAATATTCTAATTTGACAAAAAAAAAAAAAAAAAAAAACACACACACACACACACGCACGCGCGCGCACGCAAATATTAAAGAGTAAATTACATAATAACTCCTCAGGTTTGATGTCTATTACAACTCCATACAACATCTTTAAAACATTTCACTTTTATACATCACGTACTATTTTATTTCAAAATAATACCTTCGTTACATTTTCCATCCATTGATCCGTTAAATGCTGATGTGGCTACCACGTGGCAAATTTTTTTTTATTTAAATTTTTTAATTAAAAAACCTAAATCTTCTTTTTAAAAAAAAAAAAAAAAAAAAAAGCTGAATGAAAACCCCCGGCTACCCCTAAACCAAAAACCCAGAATGCAAAATAGCCCCCCCCCCCCCCCTCCGGTGCTCGAGCCACCTCGTCGATTCCACCCCACCCCGACCCACCTCGAATTTTAGGATAATTAAGCAATAACCACTGATAGAGGAGTCTTCCAATTTTTAACTAGTCTTCCCAAACCAATATATCCTGGGTTGCAGGAGGAAGAAGATGAAGATGAGGGAGAAGAGAGAAGGAGGGGGGGATAAGGTTTCTGGGTTTGGGGGTTGTGGGGAGAAGAGAGGAGGAAGAAGGGGATAAGGTTTTAGCTTTTGTTTTTGGTTTTTTTTTTAATTTTTTTAATTTAGAAGATTTAGGTTTTTTTTTTTAAATAAAAAAAATATTTATTTTGCCACATGGCACACATTTAGCAGCCACTTGGCACAAACGTGGTAGTCACGTCAACACTTAACGGATCAATAGATGAAAAATGTAATGAAGATATTATTTTGAAATAAAATAGTTCGTGAAGTATGAAAGTGAAAACTGATTTGTGATGTAATTGAGGTCCCACCATAAAACCAATTGGTAATATGGAAAGTAGTCCAATATCATATAAGCACACAGCAAACCTTGTCCCTCACTAATGTGGGACAACTCTCAACACGCCCCCGACGGATTTTCAAGCCTACACGTGGACAACAACTGGGTGACGTGGAGCGCGTGTGGCCGTTGGGCTTCACACGTGAACAACCTTGCTCTGATACCATGATGAAATTGAGGTTTCACCATAAAACCAATTGGTAATATGGAAAGTAGCCCAACATCATATAAGCACATAGCAAACCTTGTCCCTCACCAATGTGGGACAACTCTCAAATATGGAAAGTAGCCCAAGATCATATAAGTACATAGCAAACCTTGTCCCTCACCAATGTGGGACAACTCTCAACAATTTGGTCCAGCGCTGTTTTAATAAAGACGAGGCAGAATTGATACTTGGTCTACCCATCAGCAGTACTGGTTGCAAAGATAGAGTAATTTGGGTATTACACCAAAAATGGTGATCATTCCGATAAGACTAGGAAAAAAGGGAATTGGATGCAGCCGCAACGGGGATTTGAAGTGCCAGACTTGGAAGCAACTTTGGTAAATGAGGGTACCAGGCAAACTAAATTTTTTTTTCTGTAGAGATGCTCCAATAATTCTCTTGCTGTGAGAAATAACCTCCAAAGAAGGCGCATGAACGTGGATATAACAGTTGTGCTCTTTGCAGGAATCCGACTGAAACTGAGACTCGCCTATTATTCCAGTGTGATTTTATTCGAGCTTTTTGGTTCTGCAACTCTCTGCAACTCGATATCCACATTGGATGGATGCGATTTCATCACTTGCTGGAATTAGCTTTGCAGCAACCTTCAATCAAGTAAACACAAGGAAATTTTGCAGGAGATTATCTTTGGACTTTGGAGAATCTGAAAATGAAATGAAATGGTATTTCAAGGAACCTCAAGTCACCGCTTGAAGCAATGGAAATATGTAAAGAAAGGATAATGGAATACAGGGAGGCTCTTAAGAACCTGAATGAGGCGCGGGAAACTAAAACAGAAGCTGCTGAGCTGAAGTTTGCGGGCAAGATCATGAGATGGGAAAGACCTAAGTTTGGGACATAAAAGTGAATTGTGATGCAGCCTGGAATCAAAAGTCAAAGACCTAAGTTTGCTGGCATTCTGCACTCTGCTAGCGGTGCTGGGGACCTGTACTTTCAAGATGCAGCAATGGAGGAGACCACTGCATTTGGGGCAGCGCTGCAGGAATTAATGGGAACAGTATTTTCCATTAATTAGAAAATGATAAGTTTACAAAGTATATATAAGCTTAGCTTGCTGCACACACTTGTACTAACAATAGATCCTAACCATCTAACTAACTATTGATAGCTGTAACAAATCTGACAGTTTACAATACAAGCTAAGTTTTATCTTTTACACTTTGATCCTTAATATGCCCCCTCAAACTGAATTGAGGGACCCGAAGAGAGAGTTTGCTTATGAAAATGAGAAATCTAGGCATTGGCAAGGATTTTGTATTGTACATATATCAACAATTTGATCCGAAGAATAGATAAAATGCATTGAGATGGCTTTGGAAAGAACTTGTTCTCTATATAGTGATAGTCAATTTCAACATGCTTTGTTCTTGCATGAAAGACTAGATTTTAAGCTAAGGAAATTGCAGAGATGTTATCACACCACAATTGTGGAGTTGCTGGATGAGTTAAACCAATATCAACCAACAATTTACAAATCCAGGTGATTTCTACAGCTGTATTTGCCAATGATATGTACTCAGCTTTTGTAGATGATCTAGCCACTGTGGGTTGCTTTTTAGCACTCCAACTTATGAGAGAATTACCCAAATATATGCAGAAACCACTTGTACTTCTTCTGTCAATAGAACACCCTACCCAGTCAGCATCAGAATAAGCATGAATGCTGAGAGATTTAGCACATTTAGAGAACCAAAGACCAAGATCAAGAGATCCTTTAAGATATCGCATAATCTGTTTAATTGCTTGGAGATGTGATTGTCTTAGATTGTGCATAAATTGGCACACAAGATTTACTGCAAATGAAAGATCAGGCCGAGTCCAAGTCAAATATTGCAAACCACCAAGTAAAGTTCTATACTCTGTGGGATCAGAGAGTAATGGAGATGAGTGATCCAGTTTTGAGGTGCTCAAAGGTGTTGCAGGAGGTTTAGCACCATCCGTCTTGGCTTTTTGCATAAAATCAAGTATGTACTTTGTTTGAGACAAAAAACTCCCTGGGGAAGACCTCTTGACTTCAAGTCCAAGAAAATAGTGCAAGGGGCCAAGATCCTTGATAGGAAACAAGGAACTAAGGTAAGAGATTGTAGCTTGACAAGCTTGAGAAGATGGACATGTCACTAATATGTCATCAACATACACTAATACAAACACTAATGCAGGATCCTTTTTGATAAATAGAGTGATCATTTTTAGAACCAATAAAGCCCAAAGAATGCAGAGCACAATGAAGTTTGTCATACCAAGATCTTAGAGCTTGTTTTAACCCATATAATGACTTTTGTAAGTGACACACATGGTCAAAGGTAGACTAATAGTAACAAGCTTTGCAACGGGACTGAAACTGTCTATGTAATCCAAACCCTCTTGTTGGTGAAACCCCTCAGCCACCAATCTAGCTTTATATTGATCTATAGAACCATTAGCCTTCCTTTTAACTCGAAACACCCATTTGCAGCCTACAACATTTTGAGATGGATGAGAAGGAATCAATTTCCAAGTCCCAGTGTGAATAAGTGCATTGAATTCTTCTTGCATGGCTTGTCTCCACTGTGGTAGTTTAGAAGCTTGGAGATAGGTAGAGGGTAAGTAATCTGGGGAGACATGAGTTGGTAAAGGGTGTTTAGTGGAAAGAAGGGCTTTAGGTTTATAAATTCTTGCTTTTGATCTAATTTGCATGGGATGAGTGTTATATGGTGGTATAGATATAATAAGTAGAGTAGAGGACGCAGGTATGATGGTATCTGGGATTGGAGGTGAAGACGAAAGTGGAAACACTTAATTGAGGGAAAGTAAGGGTAGTAGAATGAGATAGAAGGGGAGTTGGTGGTGTGGGTTGGGAAACACTTAACTAAGGGAAAGTAAAGGTAGTAGGAATAGTATGGGGTGATAAGGGTGTAGAATTCTGAACAGTGGATAATCTGGAAAATGGAATGGAAATGTAGATTCATCACACTGGACATAACTAGAAATGTAGACTTTTTTGGTGTGCAAGTCAAGGCATCTATAGCCTTTATGATTGAGGCTATACCTAATGAAGACACAAACTTTACTCTTAGGATCTAATTTAGATGAAGCATAGGGTTTTAACCATGGGAAACAAATGTAACAAATCTAACAGATTACAATACAAGCTAAGTTTTATCTTTTACACTTAGCTTGCTACACACACTTGTACTAACAACAGACCCTAACCATCTAACTAACTATTGACAGCTGTAACAAATCTAACAGATTACAATACAAGCTAAGTTTTATTTTTTACTCTTTGATCCTTAATAGGAATGTGTCGTGAGAGGCATTCAACCCTCTGAGATTGAAACAGATGCGAAGGTTTTAGTGCAGATGCTTAATAAGGAGATGGATACTGATGCAGTGTTTGGAAGGTTTGATTCATGCTGTTTGGAGCCTTGCCCAAAATCATTGCAGTCTGTTGCATTCAAGTACTCCCACAGAAAAAGTTATCACGCTGCGCATGCTGTAGCATCCTTTGTTTCTAAGCATGTGGAAAACCGTTCTTAGGATTGTATTCGTCCGGATTTTATATTCAATATTTTGGTAGAAGATGTAAACAATTCTCAAAGAAATCTAGTAAAATCAATCTTTGAGTAAAAAAAAATATTAGTCATTAAATAATTTATTACGATTTTAGTCAAATAATGATGACCAACTTATACAATACATTTGTGACTACTTTTATTACAAAGTTATTTATTAACCAAACGAATGAAATTAAGATAATTAGCCACGATATTATAATTTAAACAATACAAAATGAAAGAATATTTTGAGGTCTCTTCTGAACACCTTCTAACATTTAGGCAAATCAGGTGGTGGTGGAGGCAAAGTAGATTCTGGTGTCGGTCCATTTTCAACCTCAAAAGCCATTCCCAGCCCCCATGGCAAATGAACGTCCAAATGACAATGCATGTACCAGATACCTGAAACAATAGTTTAAAACAAATAATCAGAAATGAATTGTTTATAATACATTAAAATACAAAGAAAATTAATTAATGAGTTGATTATGAAAACTAACCAGGATTATTTGCTTGAAACCTAATCACAGCCCATCCTCCGACCGGCACACCAATTGTGTTACGTATTTGCGGATTAAAAAAGTTAAATTTTTTGGGGTCATTAATCGGGTCATAGTTTCCAAACCCTTGTGCCAACACGTGGAAATTGAAACCGTGGAGATGCATTGGGTGGTTCTCGATGGCCAAAAATGCTGTGTTCTGAAGCACCATCTCCACCGTTGAATTGAACTTTAGCGTCTTGACCTTGGTCGATTTTGGCACGTATATCAGCGATAGGTCGAGGCTAATGTTTGTGTCTGTGTAGTCAAATTTGACTAGAGGCTCCTCAAGAAAGTCTCTGGTGTAAACCCTGCTCACATTGTGAAACTGTGCTTCTAGCATTGATATATTGCTTGGGAGCACGAATGACTCGTTGTTCATGCTTGCGGACATTCGGTTATTGAGTAGGCCTTGACATGTGGCATTTTCTGGACACAACTCCAAGTTGACACCGATTGTCACGAACATGTGCTCGTCTACCTTCAGTGGGATTGGGACCCATTGAGGTCCTCCGACGAGGCTTGTGAGATTGGTGAGGAATTTGTGGGCCAATGGCGTGTTGTGAGGGTTGGGCATTAGGGGCATAATGGGGGTTGATGAATTGGAGCCCTTGTAGACGATGATGCCTCTGGTGGTCGAGTTATCAAAGTCGATAGTGTCACGTGCACTAGCGTACGGAGTGGCGGCCATGTAATAAGCTCAAATAGGTTGATTGAATTTGACGAGAACATCGGTGGTCTGACCGGGTCCGGTTACCACCACGTCTGTGATGTAAGGAGTGGTGTAGGTGGCATCGATGGCGACAACTATCATCTTGTGATTGGCTATCTTGAAGAAGAGCTGGGTATTGAGTCCAGTGTTGATTAGGCGTAGCAAGTAGGTTTTTCCTCTCACCACACTTAGCTGATATGTTTCTGATAATTTGATGTCACTTTGTTAATATTCATCAGGAAAAAATAACACACAAACTATATTAATAAATTTACGTGTATGCATGCTTGCATGCATGGCCACGTACGATTTTGAGAGCAGTCGTAGAGATCACCGGGAAGTCCATTAATGGTGTAAGCATTTGAAATGTTAGGAGCAATTCCTTTAGATAGGCCTTCTTCCTCAATGTCGACCACATTGCCATTGTACCAGTCTCCTGCAATTCCATCGAACAGTTAACATATAACTAGCTAGTCATCAAAATTACAATTTAAAGTGTGTATTACGATTAACGTTAAGTAAGTTGAATGGTAGTTTAATCCTTACCTAATAAGATGGGAACTTCTTTGGCGGGCTTGGGGAAAGGGAAGGATCGACCGGCTTTCGGGTGGATTATGAGCGCTCCGTGGACGGTTGCGCGGAGCCACGAAATGTGGGCATGCCACCAGAGGGTGCCTTCTTGTCCGGTGATATTAAATTTGTAAGTATAGCTTTGTCCGGGGCGTATAGGGCATTGAGTTACATATGCAGGTCCATCCGCCCATGGACTCAGAAGCTGAAAGATTCCATGCCTGCATTAAGATAGAAACTATACAACCTGAGCAAAACATAACTCAAAATTCCCCTTGGGGTTGTTAAATGATTTTTGGATAATTGGTATTTACCAGTGAATACTAATGTTATAGGGCGATTGGTTTAAAACGTGGACAATAAGTGTGTCTCCATCTCGTGCATATATGGCTGGTCCTGGATAACTCCTATTTACTACAGTAATTGATTGATTCCGACATAATCGGCTAACAGTTAGGTTGTTCACCTGAAAACAATGGAAAAAAAATCATGACTTCTATTATTCAAGGAAACATTCAAATAATTGGTGAGGAAATATGCATGCTAAAAAAAGGTTGCCAAATGGCTCGTTTGAAATTGCCTCTAAAAACTGCTTCTATGACCCAAAAATACTTTGATTTTTTTTTTGTCAAATTGAATCATAAGTATTTTTAAACGGTATAAATCGTTTTTAGCCATTCTAGAAACATTAATGAGCTACCCAAAATTGAGGCAAGACTTACATTAAAAGAATGCTCAACAATTGCACCAGAGGCTACTGAGGAAGTCAATAGAGCTAGAGCACAAGCTAGCACAAAGGCTACGCGTGCCATATGGGGAACAAATTAAAAGAGCTAGCTCAGGGGGAAATGAGAAGTTTGAGAATTGTCTATTGTTATGGAATATTGTATTACTCTTGTGATATCTCAGAGGTCGATATATGCTATGTTTATATAGGCATTTGGAAAGTAGTTGCTAACCGGCCCATTATTTCCACAATTGCGTGGAAAATTAACCAATAAATTTGCATTTGTTTTGTCAAGGACTTTGAAATGTTGGACATACCGGCATACAAAATGACTTTAGTATCACAGACGCGGTTAACAGTTTGATTAAAGGGGTTTTTTAACATTAGTCCTTGCAAAAGATTAAAATTTAAAAAAAAACCTGGTACTAGATTAAATATTCTATTTAATCCCTTGAATGTACTTTTATCAAAATTTGCATTCAATTTTTGTTATTTAATGTGTATTTTTATTTAATCTCTTCACATTAAATTTTAATTTTATTAATATGCACATATTTATTTTTTTAATTATAAATGAACGTAGATGAGAAAATATTAAAAGAAATTTGTGATACAAAAATATATAAATACATAAGTGTAGATAAATAACTGTGTCGAAATATATAAAATTGACGTTTTTGTACCTATGTGATTGTACTGAAATATATTATAATGAACCTAAATGTATGTACCGAAATGTATTATATTGAATTAATGTACCTAAATGTCAATACCGAAATGTATGTACCAAAATGTACGTACCTAAATGTCAATACCAAAATATATGTATCTAAACGTCAATACCGAAATGTATGTACCAAAATATACGTACCTAAATGTATGTACCAAAATATAATATATTGAATTAATGTACCTAAAAGTCAATACTCAAATATGCGTACCAAAATGTGCTTAACGAAATGCATTATATTGAATCAATGTATCTATATGTTTGTACCGATGGATATACCGAAATATTCAAATGTATTAATGTATCTAAATGAAGAACATACAAAATTGTTATCGGAATATATATTATAAAAAATTAATTGCCTAAATGTAGACACTAAAATATATTATGATGAATGAAATAAAAATTAAATTTAAATGTAATTAATACATTAAAATATAAATATAAATAAAACATCAAAATATAACTAATAAATGATATGATTAAATGTACTAGGGACTAAAATTAGATTTTAATTTTACATAAGGTTATAGTCTAAAACTCATCTTTTTTAAGGATTAAAATGAAGTTTTCTATTGATTAAATTGGTGACTCGTCTGCGAATGCTAGCATAAAGATATGACACAAGTCGGAAACTTGGTTCTTCAAGCAAACCAACCATGTTGAATAACATCATTTTGACCGTGTCCAAATTACACTTTACAGGCTGACGAACTTTAAGATAAGGGAACTACCACGGTGTATTAGAGTTGAATATTTCTCAATGTAAACCTTGTAAGACTGCATCTTCTTGATAAAGTGGACAAGGTCGTGTGCCGTTTGTGTAAGTGTATATTTCTTCTTTCTTCTATTTAATTTAGGATGAATTCTCAGTGCTTATGAAATGAAAAGGTTTATTACTGATTTCTATCCGGAAATGTGTGTACACCAAGTATGGTCAATAAATTTATTGCATTTAGCTAAGTCCCGAGTACTCTATACAAAATTTATTTCTTATTTCTACATTGTTATTTCGCTCTTTACCTTACTATCACTTATGTGGCAGGGATTGAATTCGTTATGTTGAGCTCATTTTCACAATTGGAACACCTTAATCCCCAAAAATCACGTGGGCATGAAATATCTCATTTTTTCAAGATTGGCATTAACCCATAATAGAATTTAGAGAGTAACAACATTTAGTGTGTATATATATATATATATATATATATATATATAACATTTTGGTGTTGTTTTTTATTTTTAGATAACGTGAGATCAGGTGGGATACTATATTGTTTAGTTCCTTACTCATTAGTTTAAGGCTACTATATTGTTTAGTTAATTATATGTACATGACGGGTTTTTTTTTATTTTTTTTTATTTATAATTTTTATAAACCAACAAGATATGGAATATATTTTATATTTGGAGTATGAAATAATAAAATAACAAATAGAAAACAGAGAAAGTAATGCAAGCATGAGGAAATAATTAATTGAAAAATTGAGGACTTAAACTATTTTTTTTGGTCAATTTCTCATTATTGTTAGTTTTTCATTAATTTCATTCAAATTTTTGTTAAATGGAAGCATGCGCACAACGTGTGAGGGTAGGGTAGTTCGGTTGCTTTATTTTTTAAAATAATTGAAAACCCTAGATTTCTAGAATGTCACCCTATGCAAATCTGTGTGATTATATAGTTTTTGTGTCTGAAGGTCTAGTGAAGTGACACTTTTGTCCTTAAAGGAGAGTCACATGGTGTGCACGTAATAAGAGTTAATGTTAATTTGGATGAAATCTATGGAAAACTAACTGTTGGAGGAAATTGGCCCAAAAAATTAGTTTAAGTTCTTAAATTTCAAAGTTTAAGGAGGAATCAAAAGCTAAGTGAAATTTCAGGGAAGAGATCGGCAGTTTACTCCAACTATAAGGTTTGTTTCAGTATGTTGAGTAACAATGAATTGGTATTTGTTTCTTGGAGAGGGAGCTCGATCAATTTCCAAGACTTTTCAATATATGTTGACAACATCTTATGGTCATGTCGCCGCAGTATTGCTTCGAACCCTTCGATGAAACCCTAAACCACTACGCTTACATTCCATCTTTGACCGATTAAAATCCCAGAAATTAAACAAATTTTCTGGGTTGTATTATGTGGTGGTGGACATAAATGGTCACATCACAGATACGGTCAACCTTATTGTAATCCTCAGGTCATACTCAAATTAGTTATTAGTTTGCTAATTAATTAAGCTATCAAAAAATGTCTAACAATCACATGCCGATAGATTTACTAATTCGACATAATGATGCCCCATACAATTGCAAAAGTGAGTACTGGAAATTGGAATTTTTAGAGTTTTGAATTCTACGAGCACAATCAATGTCTTTTTTAATACATATTGTTGGCTACAAATGTCACCGAGCCTACGTGGCGCGCAGGCCGAGTAAATAGTAGACTAACTGAGTCCTTCAAATGAATGTGTGCGGGGCGTGCCAACTCGTCGGCCGAGCTCGGCCAAGGAGTAAAATGTCTTGATGTGGTATGGATGCGCGCGGCCAACTTCTGTATCTTGCGATTGCGGCCGAGGAAGGAACGTGCCTCGGCCTTTAGGTTCTAGAGCCTGAAGACAAGGCTGCTATTTTTACAAAGTTCATGATTCAAATTCGGCTCTCAAATGCGCCGAATGCAGTAATCTGGTAACACCTCACTTCGCTGAGAAAGGCTAATGAGATGACCTCTGTCGAGGGGGATTCGAAAATCCTCTTCAGCCGAGACTAGGATAAGTAACCAATCGACCCTGTCGCAGTGCTGTCAATCCAAACTGAAGATGCTTCACGGTAGGTTGGTTCTACGGCAACAGTGCTGTCTATCCAAACTGAAGATGTTTACCGGTTGCCTCCACAGTGCTGTCTATCCAAACTGAAGGTATGGAGGCGAAAAAAGAAAGTAAAATTCTCAAGGGTGTTGAGAGGTTTTGCGCAGGGCAGATTTGTGTGTTGTGTTTGATGATTGATCCTTTGCACGTTGCCACTGCTTCTATATTTATAGGATCCGAATCCTCTCTTGTTGGAACCAAGTCACGTGAAGAAGCCACTTGCTTTCTCTTTTCCTTGTTTTAAGGCATGTTTTCTTTTTTCCTTGTTTTAGGGCATGTTTTTCACCTTAAATCAAGGAAAAGTTGGTGTCCTAGGCTTACCTAGTTCCTAGGGTTCCAAGTAAATCTTCTTTTAGGCCGAGAAAATCTTCCCTCGGCCCAAACTGCTATTTTGTCATCCAACGATCTAAAATCCTGTTCATTTAACGGCCTTGATTGTACAGGACGATAGTGTAAATTTAGGCCTAAACACACACACACACACACATATATATATATATATATATATGTATGTATGTATAACGATATTCATTAGATTAACCCATCACACTAGACTAACAACTACAAATTTCACATCAGAAAAAATCTTAAATTAACCCAAAAAATAAAACTGTCACTGCCACACCCTTGGTAATGCAGGGACATTCGAAAATTATGAGAGAGAACTATTTTAATTTGGTCAACTAAGGTTAGGTTAATAAAGAAATTCTTCTATGGAATCAACAATTTCGTTTGTCTTTGTTCAATGAAACTATTGGTATCAAAAGAAAAACTAAATACTGCTCATTTATATGTATCAACTTTACGTGGTTGATGATTTGGTGAGAAATTGAAATTATATATACCCAGACAATAAAAATACTGGAAGACCCTCCAAAGTTCGCACACGTAAAAGATCTTTGGTTGAGTCTTATGTAGCTGGTGGGGAAAGTTAGTCTTCTAAACTTCCAACAATTTTATTATTTGAGAGATAAATACAATCTGAATGTTCAACTTGATTAATTAATAATATCCTTATTTCCACATTTTTTTTCATTTAAATTTTTCTTCTTCTTGACGACTATGAGAAAGAAGGCTAAGAAGTTGACTCGGTGGAAAGTGGCAACCAGGATCTGGTTTTTCTACGTATGTTTTGCGCGTCAGCTCTGTTCATTTGACTCGGTGGGTATAGGCTATGTATTTCTCCGATTGCAGACGATGAGAAGCAATCTCCTAATGATGTATAAATCAATTCTAATAATTGGGTTAAAACCTAAAATTTAGGTGTTAAACCTACCTAAATCATCTCCAATTATTGGACCTAAAGCAAATTTTGGGATACAACTTAAAATTTGGGGCATATTTAGCCCAAAAAAATAGGCCAAACCAATATTTATGGCCCACCATTTTGCATTCACACACAAGGAAAAAAATGCACGCTTGGTGCACTGACGCACCCCAAGTTCCACACATGACAGAGCTACAACAGGTAGGACCCACCACTAACAGCTTTGTTGGCCACCCAAATCAAATCTTCTAGTAAAAAACGAAACGTCTAAAATAAAATTCAACGACTAAAACAATTAAAAAAAATTATAAATACCTATGTATTTGTTCGAACATTCAAAAAATTCACCTTCCTTGTACAATTCTTCCAATTTTTCTTTCTACCCACTTCCAAAACTATTTTTTCCTATTCCAAACAAATCAGATGGGTTAAAACATTTGTATTAATAATTGTTGTAAGATTGATAATCTACATAAATTTTAATTTTCAAAAAGTTACTAAAAAAAATTAGTCTCAATTCATTCTTTAATAATATCGAGCTAAAATTTTAAGTCAAGAGTATTGAAGGAGAAAAACTATTTTTGGGTTAGCTTTTAACCCCAATCCTTGAATTTGATCTAACAATAAAAGAAGGTTTGTGAACCGTTTCCAACACCCAAATAATTTTAAAAAATTAACATGGTTTAAAATTTTTAATTTTAACCAAAAGCTTCTTAATAAATTTATTTAATAATGAGGACAAAATCCAATAAAACTATCCCAATAAGAGTGTCTTTTTCTTTTCTCTCCCTCGCTCCTCTTCTTGGCCCCACCTCCTCTCTCTCATTTATCTTCTCGTCCACCCCTCTCTTTTATCTTCATGATAAGGACATCCAATATTTAAATCTTTACAAACAAAAAAATGTTATAAATAGACAAAAGTTAGAGAAATAACCTTTGCTAGGTATATATGAGCGAAGCAGTTGCCAAAATACTAACACAAAAATGATTGCAGAGGAAGTGAAGAAAATTATTATCAATTGTTTTTCTCTCTTCTCTTATTGTTTTTCTATCTCCTTCTTGATCTCTCCTTCTTATTGATTTTCAATCTCTTATTGCCTTTGTGTAAACTTCACATTTGAACACTCATAATGCTCTTATTTATAGAGCAATTATCTTTGCTGAGATACAAAATACACTATTAAACATATGAGTTGTTACTATACACATGTGGGTATACAATCCCACTATTTATAACACTCCCCCTTTGGATACCCACATATCAACATCAGTTGCCTCATTAAAACCTTGCTCGGAAAAAACCAGTGGGAAAAAACCATAGCGAAGGAAAAAGAGTACAACTTTACCTGGATTGTTGATATAGTGTTGAGTATGCTTATGTTGCCTCGTTAAAACCTTGATAGGAAAAACCCAATAGGAAAAATCATAGTCGAAAGAAAAAGAGTACAACAATCATGTATTGTGGATACTCCCCCTGATTCTGCATTCTTCAAATTTAGCTGATTGGTAAGTCGACGTAATCCGATACTCTGCACTAACTTCTGAAACGTGCACTTTGGTAAAGACTTGGTGAACAGGTCTGCCAGATTTTCATTGGAACGAATTTGTCTGACTTCAATAACTTTAGCCTTCTGAAACTCATGTGCACTGAGACGTAATCCGATACTCTGCACTAACTTCTAAAACGTGCACTTTGGTAGAGACTTGGTGAATAGGTCTGCCAGATTTTCATTGGAACGAATTCGTCTGACTTCAATAACTTTAGCTTTCTGAAGCTCATGTGCACTGAAAAACTTTGGAGATATGTGTTTAGTCTTATCGCCTTTAATGAATCCTTCCTTCATTTAGGCAACACAAGCTGCATTATCTTCATGGATGACAATTGGATTATCTGTCTTCGATGGTAAACCACATGAATTCCGGATGTGATGGATCATTGATCTCAACCAAGAACATTCACGACTTGCTTCATGCAAAACAAGTATTTCCGAGTGATTGAAAAATGTAGCAACTAGTGTTTGCTTTGTTGAGCGCCATGAAATTGCTGTATCTCCATTAATGAACACATATCCAGTTTGTGAGTGGCCTTTATGCAGATCAGAGAGAAAACCAGCATCTGCATATCCAGCAAGGATCTGGTCATTTGTGGATTTATCTGAGTAGAAGAGACTCATGTCTGTTGTCCCACGAAGGTATCGTAGAACATCTTTGACTCCCTTCCAATGACGAATTGTTGGAGCAAAGCTATACCTGGCTAACAAGTTTACTGAAAAAGCTATATCTGGTCTAGTACATTGTGCCAAATATAATAAAGCACCTATTGCACTCAGGTATGGTACTTCTGGACCAAAGACCATTTCATCATCTTCTTTTGGATGGAATGGATCTTTCTTAATGTCCAAAGAACGAACGACCATTGGCGTGCTGAGTGGATAAGCCTTGTCTATGCCAAATCGCTTCAGGATTTTTTTTCAATGTAAGCTGATTGGTGGACCAAAATTCCATTAGCACACTGCTCGATCTGCATGCCGAGACAATATTTTGTTTTCCCAAGGTCTTTCATTTCAAATTCGCTTTTCAGATATTCAGCAGTTTTACTAAGCTATTCAGGAGTTCCAACTAGGTTCATATCATCAACATACACTGCCACTATAGCAAATCCATAATTGGATTTCTTAATGAACACACAAAGGCAAATAACATTGTTGATATATCCTTCTTTGATCAAATATTCACTGAGGCGATTACACCACATTCGTCCAGATTGTTTCAGCCCATACAATGATCGCCTTAATTTGACTGAGAGCATATCTCGTGGTTTGTTAGTTGTTTCAGGCAACTTAAGTCCTTCTGGGACCTTCATGTATATGTCAGTATCTAATTCTCCATATAGATACACAGTGATGACGTCCATAAGTCGCATGTCAAGCTTTTCTAAAACCACTAAACTTATTAAGTAATGGAACGTAATTGCGTCCATTACAGGAAAGTATGTATCCTTATAATCAATTCCAGGTCTTTGTAAAAAACCTTGTGCAACGAGTTGTGCTTTGTATCTTGCAATCTCATTTTTCTCATTGTGTTTTCTTGTGAATACCCATTTGTAACCTACGGGTTTTACATCAGGCGGAGTTTGGACTACTGGTCCAAAAACACATCGCCTTTCCAAGGAATTTAATTTTGCCTGGATTGCATATTTCCACTTAGGCCAATCTTGTCTCTGTTTGCATTCATCAACAGAGTGGGGCTCAATATCATCACTTAACATGATTTCAGTGGCTACTGTGAATGCGAATATATCATCGATGATTATTTCATTCAGATCCCACAATTCATTTGTACATGCATAATTTATGGAGATTTCTTTGTTTTCATGTACTGCTGTCTCTTCAGAGACATGTGTCTCATCAAGGACATTTTCTTTTTCTAGAAATACAGAATCCTGAATTGTGGATTTGTCATTCATTTTCTCTTCCTGAATGATTACATTTGCTACCCACAAACTCCTAAACACATTCTTTTCATAATTCTAACTTTGGCATCGAATATTCTTCGGCCAAAACCCTACATTCATCGTGGGTGTGTAAGGCTTTTGGTCATAACCATAGAGGTTATTATTTTGCAGGTGCATTTTCATCAAATGAGAACATGGCAGAAATTTACATCCACATATTGGTGCTTTTATTGAGAGTTTGATTCACACGCACAAAGAAGGCTCTCGCATTCAAAGTTTCTCATTTCTCATTTATTCCTAGAATTTTTTAATTCTTTGAATAAATGTAAAAGACAAGTACAATCACGAGAAATTTGAAAACCACGACCAACGAAACTTCCTACGTTCAAAGATCAGAATTAAATGATGGAAGACGCAATGTCGCCCCACCATGACGATTAACAAAGCTCGACGCGACGGCAAGTGGAGAGGCACCACCTCCACAAGGCACCACCATGGCTATGCAACTAGCAACCACCACAGCAGTAACCACCGTGGTAGCTTATGGCGAGAACCAAGCCCACGGTGAAGGCGTCACCTTGCAACCGTAAGCCCAAGTATATGCCACCGTGCAGCAGCGAACCCAGGCCCGTGCCACTAGGGAACCCAACACGAGTGGCTCAAATTACAGCCACAGTTGCGATGACAACAGCCCAATACCCGCAGGCCTAAGGTGCCATCCGAGCCTAAGCTGCGCCGAGAGCAAAAAGGGCCTAGTGTACGCACGTTTCAGTGGCTCAGCCTACACCAATAGTCCAACCTATTCTGGCAACCTACCCCGTTCTTGCAGTCCAACCCGTGGTCTACCTAGCAATTCAAATTAGTCCAAGACTAATTCAACCGTCCTGGCTTTGGATTTCTAGACCAATGATTGAATCGGGGGTATTTTCACCCTATTTTTTCACAGATTTGACATATCCCAACTTAAATCTCGAGCTCGGAGTCTATTACACTTTCACTACTTAATGAGATGCATACCGTCTAAGCCATTCTAACCCAAATGGCGAACAACACATGTCCTAACAAGCTATAGAGTTGGCAAGCGCTGTCGCGCAATAGTTGACCTTAGTGAATCAGTTTTTGTAGTGCACCAAGATGCAGCATGCCCCAGATGAGGTGTCCCAAAGTAGGACAAGGGTAAATGACGAACCTCTCCAGTAGCATCCCGATAAGTAGCCCATCGACCAGCCACGAACTAGCATTCTGGCAGTGTACACTCCCAACTGGGCCTCGAAGATAGCGTATACTTTTGTCTTAGCGCACGGAGGAGCGTGTACTCTTAGTTAGGCCCACAGATGAGTATACATTCACGGTTGAGGCCATACTCTGATAATCAATATGAGCAACCTCATAGGTGAAGTGTTCATTTGCTGCTAGGCTCGCAAAGAGCATCATCCACCTCACATCGGAGTAGACAACACGACGAATTAAGAGAAGCAGTCACTCAATCCAGCTGAAGTTCAACCGCTAGCGGGCGAGTAACCTGCTCGCCTGCTAGGAACGTACCACATGCATAGCAACCGCGACATAAACAAGCTGAGCACATAAAAGAGCAGCCTAGACCAACAAGTCACGACAGAGGACGGCCGATAGCTCCGCTACCTCAGCAAAGATAAATACTGCTCTTGACCGAGTGATTACACCATTTCTAACGCAACAAAGTCACTGACGAAGTGCTCCGACAAGACATGACCAACATAAGTAAGTCACCCTTCACAGACGAGATCGAGCAGGCAGAGCCTCCATGTAAATTCAGCATGCCACATTTCACACCCTTCAAAAAGGATGGAGACTTGGAGAGGCACCTAAAGTATTACCGAAACACAATGATCCTCTATTGGAACAACAATGCTTTGATGTGCAAGATATTCATGACCACTTTAAAAACCGAGACATAAGATTTGTTCCACACCTTGCTGCCACAATCCATTCGGAGTTTCAATGAGTTTTTTTTGGTTTTCACTAAAGAGTATTCATCTTATTGCTCAATCAAGAAGAAGTCTGACCACTTGTTCAATGTCAAGAAGAACCCAAAAGAGTTGCTCTACGGCTATATAAAGAGGTTCAAAGTAGAGAAGGAAAAGATAGTCGGTTGCAACGGCTCGATAGCTAGTGTAGCCTTTCAAAAATGACTCATAGTAGACTACCCGATATTTGGAGAATTGATCATGAAAGAAGATCCAACTCTGGCATACTTATTTGCTCTGGTATAGAAGTATGTACTTTGGAACAAGGCCCGATGAGCAGACAAGGCACCTGAGAAACCCAGAAAAGAATCGGCAGTAGCTCAAAAAAGGAGGACTTAAGCAGTACAATAACAAAAGCAAACAGGAAGCCAAGCGTAGAGACCGATCCCCAACTAAAGGAGGCCCGAAGCCCAACAACTACTCTAAGTTCTCTATCTAGATCCACCAAATCCTCTGTTACATTAAGAATGAACTATGGTTCATGTTGCCGAAGCAATCAAAGAAAGATACTTCCAAGTTGGACCACACCAGGTACTGCACATTTTATCGACGACCTGGTCACACAATCGATGACTACTACATTTAGAAGAACTACCTAGAAAAGCTGGTGAAAGAAGGCAAGGTCGATCAAGACAAACAAGCCGCCGACCAAGACAATTCAGATCAATGACATTTTCACCGAGTCCGAGCACTTGAAGGCCACCAAAAAATCCAAGGAAAAGAAGATCCAACAAGTCATATTTGTCTCATAAGTCTAGGCATCCGACGTCAACCTTGGACCCATTATCGACTTCACCAAACAAGATGCCGAATATGTAGACTTCCCACACAATGATGCTCTGGTCGCATCTGTTCAACTGGCCCACGCTATATTCGACAGAATGATGGTGGACAACGGTTGCGCAATCGACCTATTTCAACTTTCAGTTAATCATCATATGGGCTTGGAAAACACGATCATACACCGAGCGGAGGTATGTACTGGATTCAACGGTCACACCTCGACTGTCATTGGTACAATAACACTAGATGTGAAAACACCCCTAATGGTCTTAAAGCAGACGTTCACAATAATTAGCAACCCGTCTCCTTATAAGGGGATTCTAGGTCGGCACTGGCTAGTGGGACTAAGCGCAGTAACCTATGTCGAGTACCAAAAAATTTGATTCTGCATCCCAAGAAAAGGAGTTGGAGAGATCAAGTCAAACCAGGCCGTATCCCGACGATGCATTGTACAAGTTCTAAAAGAGTAAAAAAAAAAAATTAAAAAGTGTTTTACCCTCGTAAAGGTTACCGAAGTACAAAAAGACAACGAAGCTACCAAATAGCAATTACAGCAGATAAGTTAAGAAGATGTCAAGCAAATCTTTCTTGACCTAAAGTAGTGATCAGACCACATCAACAACTTGGCGGAGTTGACGAAGCCCAACCTCACCGAATACACGTCCAAGACAGATCCGAGTGATCTTAGATATGAAGTCTCCGACTACTCTAAAAGTGATTCAAGATCTGACCAAATGAGCAGTCGCAGTCATTATTTTACATGTTTGGCGGTCCTTGAAATGGCAATAAGCTCTACCTTCGTACGATAAGAGTTGGGGACCCGACTAGCTGTATTTCACGGTTCAAAAGCTATCCTCGATGCGAAAACTAGCTACCATAAATTCAAAAGCTAACTTTGGCAACAGTTGTTGCAACCCAAAAGCTCAAGCTATACCTTTAGACACACGCACGCATCCCCATGACACGCTATTCCGCTGTGAGAACCCATATTTTGAAAATATATTTATCTAAAAATATTATTTATAAGATTATTTTATTTTATTTTACTACATTTTAAACGCATGATTTCCTTTCCAGCCTTATTCCTTTTTTTTTAATGAGATTGTTTTAGAAGTGCCCAATAAGCACCCTAGTTGTTGATTGTTGGGAGCTATAATCTAGGCGTGCATGCAATGATTTCATGTGCATCTATAGGATTGAATTAGAGCTACTTGTGAGCAGTCTTGCGGCTGTATGTCGCAAATGAAATGTCAACGTGTTTATCATGCAATTGACACCGCTTGCATGCATAAACTTGGCCTTTACGCTTCCGAATTTGGAGGTAATTTAAGCTTCCAAATTTGGTGGTAATCTTGCCATTTTCTTAACCAATCATGGACTAGTTTGTAGTCTCCACTTTTCCTATAAATAGGAGAGCATTTCCACATCGTTTTACAATCTACAATGTAATGAAAAACATGCAGTGTGTAGTTCACGTACAGAGAGAAAAGAGAGAGTATAGGGTTAGAGTGATTGAGGTGCGGTGATCAGTAGATGGGCTTGTCTTCTCGAGGTTCTAGCTATCTATTGAGTGACATGGATAAGTACATAAAGCTTAGCTATTTCAGTAATGATGTGAATAAGTACGTGGAGCTTAACTATCTCGGTGGTGACGTGGATAAGTACATAGAGCTTAGTTATTTTGCTAGTGACGTGGATCTTTGTTTTAGCTTTGGAATTCAGGTAGGGGAAATAAGGCAGACTTTTACGGAAATTGATTTTATTAAAGTTGGTGAAGTATTATAATATTCTTGATCTTTTTGGTTGATTAATGTGATTGTAAATTAATTGGCTAATTGCTTCATTTGAGTGTTTACTTGTTATTGGTTATGGAATTATTGCTGAAATGTTGTTCGTGAAGAATATACTTTGATACATGTGAAAGATAAAATGACATTATTTGTGCATCATTCATGTTGATGTGGTCAGAATTTAAGTATTCAGATTGGAAGTATGGAAATGAGGGTAGTTGGAAATAATCTTTTGTGTAGTTGAATCTAGTCATTGTGAAGCCAGTTCTAGGCGAGCCCGATGTGCACATCAGAATAAGATCGACTGGAACTGTCGATGTGGGTGATTTGGGCTAGAGATCAATGAATTAGATAAGATGACTAGCAAAAGGGGTTTATGAACTGGGGATATCATATAGAGGTTAGTTTCTATAATAGAACATTTGAACCACCTCTGCAGGGATAAAATGCAAGGTATGGGACGTGCAGGTTCGCGTATTTTATTATATAAATTAACGGGGGTAGCCGAAGAGGTTGCATTGCACTCATGCATTATTATCAATAATAATTTGATATTTGGCTATATGATTTCATGACACTTAATTTAATATTGTCAACTTACTGTGATAAGGTTATGTCCCTGCTGAGCTGTTGAAGCTCATCCCTTTATTGTTATGCAAGTTTATGAACAATACATTCAAGAGGATAGGCAAGATGAGATCAGATTAGATTAGAGTAGAGAAAGTTTATTCCTTTATTTACTATAAGTTGTAAAGAATTCTTGATTTGTTTATGAATCATGAATTATTTTTATAAGAGGAATTTATTTTCCAACTCGTTTCAATTTCCTTTTAATTATTTAGTTTTTAACTCACGTTTCATATTCGGGTTCGAGTTTTTGTTTTTGACCCAGGTTCGCAGTGTGACATTCGCCCAATCCAGATGTGCGACGATAAAGGCGCAAACACTGGCAGACACAAAGTTTTCCAGCAAATGCACCAACTCAGCCCAAAAGACATAATCGAAATCAAGTTTGTCCTCGTCACCCCAGAAGATTCTACATAGGAACAACATGTACTGGCAGTTGAGCACCACATCCTGCTACACGTCACACAGCCCCAGCCAACCCTTGCTCCATAATTCAACTCTAGAGTGGCTTAATACCGGCAGTTGAGCATCGCCTCCTACTGCACGTAACATGGCCCCAACTCCATGGCGCTTTACTGCGCCTATCTTGCATCACAGCTCCCAACCATAAGAATCATACTTTATGGCTCATCGCCATGTTGTCTCAAGCTCCACAGCTCATCGCCACGCCAATTATGTTTGCGGCTTCTTAAACTTCAACGCATCCAATGATGGATCAGAATACGAGGCTTTATTAATGAACCTCTAGATGACAAAAGACTTGGTGGTGAATAAGAACACAATTCATTCTAATTCTTAACTAATCACCAGCCAGACTACCGGAGAGTACACAACAAAGCATCTGAAGATGGCACAATACCTAAAAATGGTACAAAAACAACTTGATGCGTTTCAGACTTACACTCTCACTCAAGTTCCACGGGAAAACAACGCCCACGCAGACGCGTTAGCTGGCATATGCTCCGCCTTTGACCATCAACTCAAATGCTCTATTCCAGTGAAGTATCTGGACAAACCAAGTATAGAGGCAGAGCCAGCAGCTAAGGTGTCACAGGTTAGTACAACTTTGAATTGGAAAGATTCCATTATAGACTACCTGGTCAATGGCACACTCCCTCTAGAAAGATTAGAGTCTATAAAACTCCAAACGAAGGCAGCACGCTACTACATGTAAAACAGTATTCTCGTCCGAATATCCTACGCTAGACCACATCTCTGCTGCTTAATGCCTCCCAACAACCTAAAAGTTCTAAGCTCAATCCACAAAGGCGTTTATGGAAATCACTCAAGGGCCAATCCTTAGCACAAAAAGCTCTTAACGCAAGCTACTACTGGCCTACTATGGCCGGCCACTCTCCTATAAATAACCCTATTATCCCACTAAAAAGCTAAGTCATTTGCTACCCACAAACTCCTAAACATACACTACAAAAAAAGTAGTCATTACCGACGAAGATTTTCCGAGGGCCCCAAAAAACCGTCGTAAAAAGCACATTTTACGACCATAAAATATGGGTCGTCGGTAGCATGACACGGAACAAAATTTTATTACCGACGCACATAATGCCCTCGGAAAAAGTATCAATTTCGTCGGAAATGCACTTTTGTTTGGCGGGAAGAATTGGCGCCAGTTGTATTAACGACGAGTAAAGTTCTTATCGGAAATAGAATGGTTATTTTCGAAGGTTTGCTCATGCTGACGAAATTGATTTAGTATTTTCGAGGGAAAAAAAGTCCTCTCGGTAATGTTTTTATGTTTTTGTTGGAAAAAAAATCTTCTCGGTAATGCTTTTATATTTTCGAGGGTGATTAGTTGTTGTCAGAAGTAATTATATTTTTTTGACGAAATTTTTTCTTTATCAGAATTAATTTTTAAGGCATATGATTTTGTTGGAATCAATTATTTACGGGGAATATTCTTCAAATAAGTTTGATGCTTAATTTAAATTCTACAGTAAATAAATCATATAACTTAGAATACATATAGAGAAGATTGGACCTTAAAATTAAAAATAAAACCGTTGAGCAAAAAGGTGTATAACTTAATATAGTATTATATGATAAAGAAATAATTTGCATGCCTTTGTTAACTCTTAAGAAGTTTTCTAGACCAAATGCACATTATTCTATCACCAACCAGATAAGAATGTAAATCGTAAGCCCTTTCTCCTTTTGAAACCAAATCAAATATCATTTACTCGATTCTACTAACCCAACATCGATCTTTAGTAAGTTATAATCAGAAATATTAAAGCAATATATAGCAAATTAATGCATACCAGTTCTGTATGCAAGGAATACAAAATCGTTTCCTCTTACACTCTTTACAGCGAACTACCCCAATCCTTCTTGTTCCTCTGAAATTGATGGCACATCAACGCACCTCCTTAACATACTTTTAAAATTCCAAAACAACAATTACATTATAAATCATTAGTGATAACAAATGACAAAAATAAAAACAAAAACAAAATGATGAAATAACACCAAGAAAATTCGTAGAAAGAAACCCTAGGAAACTGACATACCAGAATCAAGAGGCACAAAAAATACCAAAATCGAGACTATATAGTCTGAAACCGAGATTCCAACTTGAGAGAGAGAGAGAGAGAGAGAGAGAGAGAGAGAGAGAGAGAGAATCCAAATCAAACTCACTGAGAGAAAGAGACAGTGAGACAGTTGAGAGCTTGAGAGATCGTGAGAGTATCGCAAAAGAGCCAAATGCAACTACAAGATCACTCAATTCATACCAAATTTATGGCGAGACTAATGGAGGTCTCCTTTTTACATAGTTTTTGAATTGTAATTATCACTTTTTATTTGTTTTGGTCAAATCGCAATGAAGACAAACCAAATTTGGGTGTTCTGGGTAGTCACGAAAACAATGGAGGTCTCCTTGCCTCCCTCCCACGTTTTGTAGATTTTATTTATCATTATTTGTAACATTTATATTATATTCAGGTATTAAGCAGTAGGTATATAGTTAATCATTGATAGTCCACATAAAACCGTATTTTCAACAAAAATAAAAATAAAAATTATAATTGAAGATTGAATTCGTTCGTCGTATTCTTATAGGATTGAAGAGTGTAGTTTTAAAAAAATGGGTAAAATCGGAGTTAAAATAACTGTTAAATCGTGAGTTTTTCGTTTATAACCGTTGAAAGGTTTCGTCCCGTTACCTAATATCTGAATGTCTGTTTTTTGCGATTTTTTAGGTATGCGATCTTGGAGCATATACAAACAAGTTTGACGGTTGGATCGTTGAAATTAGTTTTGTAGAATGTGTATTCCTTCAAAATGATAGATTCACCAAACACTTCCATTAATTAGAATGTAATATTTTGTGGTATCTATAATAAATATTTTAAATTGAAGATCAAATTTGTTCATCGTACTCTTATTAGGTTGAGGAGTGTGGTTGTAAAAAATTAGCAAAATCGGAGTTAAAATAACCGTTAAATCGTGAGTTTTTCGTTTATAACCATTCAAAGGTTTCGTCTCGTTACCTAATATCTAAATGTCTGTTTTTTGCGATTTTTTAGGTATGCGATCTTGGAGCATATACAAACAAGTTTGACGGTTGGATCGTTGAAATTAGTTTTGTAGAATGTGTATTCCTTCAAAATGATAGATTCACCAAACACTTCCATTAATTAGAATGTAATATTTTGTGGTATCTATAATAAATATTTTAAATTGAAGATCAAATTCTTTCATCGTACTCTTATTAGGTTGAGGAGTGTGGTTGTAAAAAATTACCAAATCGGAATTAAAATAACCGTTAAATGGTGAGTTTTTGTTTATAACCGTTGAAAGGTTTCGTCCTGTTACCTAATATCTGAATGTCTGTTTTTTGCGATTTTTTAGGTATAGGATCTTGGAGCATATACAAACAAGTTTGACGGTTGGATCGTTGAAATTAGTTTTGTAGAATGTGTATTCCTTCAAAATGATAGATTCACCAAACACTTCCATTAATTAGAATGTAATATTTTGTGGTATCTATAATAAATATTTTAAATTGAAGATCAAATTCATTCATCGTACTCTTATTAGGTTGAGGAGTGTGGTTGTAAAAAATTAGCAAAATCGGAGTTAAAATAACCGTTAAATCGTGAGTTTTTCGTTTATAACCATTGAAAGGTTTCGTCTCGTTACCTAATATCTGAATGTCTGTTTTTTGCGATTTTTTAGGTATGCGATCTTGGAGTATATACAAACAAGTTTGACGGTTGGATCGTTGAAATTAGTTTTGTAGAATGTGTATTCCTTCAAAATGATAGATTCACCAAACACTTCCATTAATTAGAATGTAATATTTTGTGGTATCTATAATAAATATTTTAAATTGAAGATCAAATTCGTTCATCGTACTCTTATTAGGTTGAGGAGTGTGGTTGTAAAAAATTAGCAAAATCGGAGTTAAAATAACCGTTAAATCGTGAGTTTTTGTTTATAACCGTTGAAAGGTTTCGTCCCGTTACCTAATATCTGAATGTCTGTTTTTTGCGATTTTTTAGGTATGCGATCTTGGAGCATATACAAACAAGTTTGACGGTTGGATCGTTGAAATTAGTTTTGTAGAATGTGTATTCCTTCAAAATGATAGATTCACCAAACACTTCCATTAATTAGAATGTAATATTTTGTGGTATCTATAATAAATATTTTAAATTGAAGATCAAATTCGTTCATCGTACTCTTATTAGGTTGAGGAGTGTGGTTGTAAAAAATTAGCAAAATCGGAGTTAAAATAACCGTTAAATCGTGAGTTTTTGTTTATAACCGTTGAAAGGTTTCATCCCGTTACCTAATATCTGAATGTCTGTTTTTTGTGATTTTTTAGGTATGCGATCTTGGAGCATATATAAACAAGTTTGACGGTTGGATCGTTGAAATTAGTTTTGTAGAATGTGTATTCCTTCATGCTATATCTTAGGTGTGCTATATCTTGTGTGACACAGTTGCAAAAACAAACAGTGTGATACATTGCACCAGTTCGATATCACTCGATGCTATGCATCATTGAAGAAAAGAATGTTCTTTCATTATTTTATACATAGTCTAATTAATCTAATCTTTGAGAAAATGAATTCAAATTGAGTGTATAGTGGAAGACATGCTACTTTAGCCAACTTAGTTATACTCAAATTTACAATCATGAACATAGTTTGTATGAACCATAACTGTATGCACAAGTTAAGAAAATGAAACGCCATTGAATAGAATTGTATGCATAAATTTGGTTCGATTTATAAAGTTTTTAAAAAAAATGCTTTTTATTAAAATGCCATAAGATATAGCATAAAGGATGCCCAAAGACCGCATACCTAAAAAATTTAGTGTTTTGGCGTCCCTTCCTTTTCTCCCAAAATTTCCAAATTAATTAGGGTTTTGGTGTCCCTTCCTTTTCTCCCAGAATTTCCAAATTGTTTTTATACAATTGTTCCCCCCACAGCCAAAAAAAGGGAGGGAAACTAATATACCTAATATAAAACTACATATAATCTTAGTTGGGATAAACAACAGTCAGACTTGTGAACTCCTTCCTCCGCTCAGAATTTTTCCTTCCGTTCCATTGGTATGTTTTTATTGCTTGTCGAATGTTTTCTTCCGTTCCGTTGGTATTTTTTTATTGCTTGTTCTGTTTTCCAATTAGGGTGCAATTAGGGTTTACGAGATTCTTCCATGTCTGATGACGTGCCATGTCTGATTAGGGTGCAATTAGGGTTTACGAGATTCTTCCAATTAGGGTGCAGTATAGTTTGGATAATTTCAATAGTTTGCAATTAGGGTTTATGGGTGGGCTCGAGTCGGTATGCACAAGTGTGCATGTATGATCAGTATTCCTTCATAAATAAATTTCAATGGTGCCGTGCCATGTCTGATGCTTCTGCATGCTCTTCCATGATTCTTCCATGCTAATAAATCCTCAAATATTATTTGTATATATTATTTTCAAATCTATATGTTTCTTGAAAGGTTTCTGGATGGAATTTGGGAGGGTTTAGAAGTACGGATTTTAGATTTTGAAAGCTAGCCATACAAATATTAGATATATTTGGGGTGCATTCAAAACTAGTATTGAAATTTTGGCCGCAAGGATGGGATGGAGAAACCAACCGATTTTAAGTTTAGGGTTTATGTAAATATTAAATTTCAATTGTATTCATTTTTCATGGCTGCTAGGATTTCTTAAAAATTAGAGTTTATGTATATATTTTGCCTTCTGCCATTGAAACACCAATTCTAGTCAACACTTTAACAGATAAGTTGAATTCTTTGCAAGAATTAGTTAAAAGACTAATGCCAAACAACTCAAATAATTATGCGCGCTCAAGACCATTTGCTTCTATGGTAAATTGTTTTATTTCATTTTTATTATTTCTCTTAGTGTTGAATAATATATTATTTATTTACTTACGTACTCTCTTTATTGTTTGTTTGACAGGAGAATGTTGAAAGTTGGTCAGATGCTCAACATGAAGATCAGTAGTGCATCATACTTTCATTTTGATATTACCAAATATCTAAACTTGTTATGTTTTATTTGTGGGGTATTGTTTTTTTTTTCCAATTTAAGTATTGTCTATTTTCTTTTTTTAAATAATTTTATAAATAAGTTCGTTTGGATGTTGAGAAATTTAATACAACGGTTTGGTTACTTTATTAGTAATGATTACATACCTATTTTTATTATATTTTAATTTCAATATATAATTGAATTATAAATAGAATAATAACTTTTTCGATTGTAAATTTCTCTAGTTAATGTGCACATTTCTAACAAAAACGTTCCTACTGGAAATACCCATTTTAAACCAAATATTGATTATGAAAAAATTTGTGACGACTAAATATGGTCAATAATATATATATTTCCAACGAAGATTCACTGTCAGAAATATATATTACTGACGAAACTTCACCGTTGCAAATATATATCTTCGACGAGGCTTCTTTGTCGAAAATATATATGTATTTCCGACGACGCTTGCCATTGCAAATGTGTATTACCGACCAAGCTTCACCGTTGGAAGTACATATTTTCGACGACACTTGATCATCGCAAATATGTTTTTGTGCCTATTTCTGTCAAGCCATTACGTATTTCTGACAACCTCGTATGGTTGGTAATTGTAATTGCGATGATTGTGCACTCTCGTAAATAAAAATTATTTTGTTGGAAAAAGGTTTTCTCACATAATTGTTTGGTCGAAAAAAAGTCAATGTAAAAAATATTTGTCGTCGTTTGAAAAGTAATTTCGACAACACTATAATTATTTACGACCACATTTCCATGTTGAAAATAAAATAAGTTTGCCATTTTGAAAATTCATTTCCGATAAAAATCTAACTACTAACGACAAGTTCTGTGCGTCGAAAATGAATTAATTCTGAGGGCTAGTTGGAAAAAAAGTATTTCCAATGGATCAATTTGCGATGCCCAGCGAGGGCTTTTGCCCGTCATAAATAAGTATTTGCGACGGTAAAATGCCTTTTCCGATGACATTTGACCCTCGCTATTGACACTTCATTTTGTAGTGATATTCTCTTCAGAATTCTAACTTTGGCATCAGAGGCCAAAGCCCTCCCATTCATCTTGGGAGCGTGAGGCTTTTGGCCATAATCTTAGGTGTTATTATTTTGCAAGTGCATTTTCGTCAAAGGAGAAGACAGCGGATATTTGAATCCACATTTACTAATTAGGAAAAAAAAAATCTTATAAATCCTTGTATGACATAATTGATTTTGTATCAAATGGTACATAGCATAGACAAAAAAAGAAGAAGGAGAAGAAGAAGGAAGAAATCCTTGTGAAGAGTGTGGTGTGTTTGTAGAAAATGTAAGGTGTATTTTAAGAGTGTGGGGTGTGAGGGTATTATAGGAAAGAATGTGGGGGTGTGAGGGTATTATGGGAAAGAACGTGTGGTGTATCAAGATAAATTTTAATTAAAAAAACAAATATGAGGTGTATAAAGTATGTGAGGTGTTAATATAACAAGCCTTTTGAGTACACCAACAATTAATAACTAAAATCCTAACAAATAAGGAAACAATTAATAACTAAAATCCTAACTAAATTCTTACACACCCTTGTTAATTTCTATTTGTTGATTTTCTTCAATTCATCTAATTCAACGGCCGAAAATTAGAAAGATGTGTGAAAAGTAAAATGGGGTGTGTGAATATCACAATCCAACAAAAATAGAGCAACAACTAAAATCCTAACAATTCGCAAGTGGCCCTCCACCATAATGGTGGAGATGAGTATTGTCTTTACATTACGGCGTTGGTTCGAACTCCGTCGGCTCCCTAATCTAACAAATCTATCATTTGACAAAAAAAGGACAAATTTTGAAAGACGAATATGAAATTTTGTTCTTGAAAACACAATAATTTTTTTATCAAACACAATAAATACATTAATAAAATCAGATTAAATATGATGACATGGCCTTTTGTCAAAGCGTCCTGATTAAAGTTTAAAAGGGAACAAATGTTCAATAAAATTAATGTAAAGAATGATAGGGATTCTAATTGTCTTCTTCCGATTTACAAGTGCAATGCCAATGCATTTACCTTTTTTCTTACTTTTATTATTGATACCTTTTTTCGTAGTTAAAAATTTCCCCCTCAACTTATGACCTTTTCTTGATTTGCCCCTTCACTTTTTTATGTGCTTGAGAATTCTTAATCTTTTGAGACATGTGGACGTGCGTAACCTTCAATTTCATTATATTTTCTGTTACTGTTTCTATTTAAATAGTTGAAATCTTCGTGCATATGATTGACGATATTTCTTAATCTAAGCATTTTATGGTTATCTAGCATGGTATTAGAGCATTCTAACTTGGTGTACAAGTACTAACATTCTTTATCAAATATTTTTAATTTGCGTTCACCAAAAAAAAAAAAAAGTTTTTAATCTGCAGGAATGTTCTTGCATTATCTCTGCGAATACGCCTCTTGTCCCGTTTCACAAGAATCATCAAGAAAGCTTCATCCTGCATTTGTCCCTCGCACCTTATAGCCATGCATGAATGTTAGAGGCAATGAATTTTGGAGGAGATTTGCTACATTAATTGAAGCGTAATCCCTAATACTGAACCGCCAAACTTCCCTTTCAAATAATATACATGTATGACAGTCTTATTTAGAAGTAGTGCATTTGAATTAATAATTAGCTCATTTGGATGTATTTTTAAAATGACTGAAAGCGTTTTTAGTGAATATGTTTAAAACCAATGTTTAGTAAAGATGTAAGTAAATTCTATCACACACAAAAAAAAAAGGATGTAAGTAAATCCTAGAAAAATACTTAAAGTACTTAAGAAACACATAACTGGTGCTTCTTGCAAAAAGTACTTTAAGTGCTTTTGGAATTCAAAAATATTTTCTCTAAAAGCACTTTTAGTTATTTGAAAAGTACATCCAAACGAGCCAATGTTATTTGAATCACTCTTACTCATCATATCACCTCTATTAGAGAGGTGAGTACATACGTCCCACAAATGGAAATCGACCCTACAATGTGATCAAGGCTATCATAACTAGATTCCAACTCATTTCGAACTCAACTTGGACAAAAAGGACACAACTTAACCACATGTAGGAGAAATTATTAATGCGTGTAAAATCAAATTGTAATACTCAGTTAGGACAATATTGAACTGTAAGTCACTGAAAAAAGTTGAGGTTCAACCATACAACTAATTGGCAATACGAGGAATAGCTGAACCTCTTAGAAGCCCGTACATGGTTTTTCCTCCCATCAATGTGGGATTCATTAGTCATGCTCATGTTTGTTAGCTGATACTATAAAGAAAGTTGAGGTTCCACCATAATACTAATTGGGAATTTGAAGAGTAGTCCAACCTCTTATAAGCTCTTTTAAGGTTTCTCCTACCATCAATGTGGGATTCATTAGTAATGCTCATGTTTGTTAGCTCATTATACAAAAGATAAAGTGAAGATTCATTAAAAGAATATTATAGGGAATGCAATTATCATGAGGGTTATTATCAACAGCTGTTAGTTTATAAGATTTTAAACTCAAAATTACGGACATTTTTGTTATAGGAACTATTATGTGGAAGAGATGTGATGGGCAGCCCAAATCTCTAACAGGGCAGAAACCTCAAATCTACTGATTTGGGGATCCAATGTGATTCAGACCATTTACTGCTTCTCAAAAAGGGAAATCCAAATGATATTCATATATGAGTTTCTTGTTTCCCTTCAAAAAATATATTCCAGTGTCCTCAACGGATCATCTTTGTGAGGATTCAGGAAATCCTTGAATCGTGTTATATATTGTGTGGTCAATTTTCATCAAGTACTATTTGTGTTACAGGAGGCTCTTAAGGACCTAAATGAGGCTCGGGAAACTAAAACACAAGCTGCTGAGCTGAAGTTTGTGGGCAAGATCATGAGATGTGAAAGACCTAAGTTTGGGACGTTAAAAGTGAACTGTGATGCAGCCTGGAATCAAAAGTAAAAAGGGGGTGGAATACGATGGGTAATCTGGGATTTTGCTGGCATTATGCACTCTGCTGGCGGTGCTGGGAACCTGTACTTTCAAAATGCAGCAACGGCGAAGGTCCCTACAGTTAGGGCAGCGCTGCAGGAATGTGTTGTGAGAGGCATTCAACCCATTGAGATTGAAACAGATGCCAAGGTTTTAGTGCAGATTTTTAAAAAGGATATGGATACTGATGCAATGTTGGAAGGTTTGATTCATGATGTTTGGAGGCTTGCCCAATCCTTGCAGTTTATTGTATTCAAGTACTCCCACAGAGAAAGCAATCAAGCGGCCCATGCTATAGCGTCCTTTGTTTCTAAACATGGGGGAGATCATTCATGGGATTGTATTGGTTCGGATTTTATTCTCCATAGTGGAAGATGTAAACATTTCTTTTAGAAATCTAATAAAATCCATCTCTGACTAAAAAAAACAATATTAGTAATTAAATAATATATTGTGGTTTTAATAAACAATCATGACCAACTTATACAATACATTTGTTACTACTTTTACTACAAAATGATTTATTTGTAACCAGACGAATTAAATTGACCACGATATTATAATTTAAAGAATACAATTGAAAGAATATTTTGAGGTCTCTTCCGAACAACTTCTAACATTTGGGCAAATCAAGTGGTGGTGGAGGCAAAGTAGACTCTGGCGTTGGTCCATTTTCAACCTCAAAAGCCATTCCCAGCCCCCATGGCAGATGCACGTCCAAATGACAGTGCATGTACCATATACCTGAAACAATAGTTGAAAACACAGAGTCATAAATTAATTGTTTATAATAAATTAAAATACGATGAAACTTAATTAAACAAATGATTAAGAAAACTAACCAGGATTATTTGCTTGAAACCTGATCACAGCCCATCCTCCGACTGGCACACCAATTGTGTTACGTATTTGCGGATTAACGAAGTTAAACTTTTTGGGGTCATTAATCGAGTCGTAATTTCCAAACCCTTGTGCCAACACGTGGAAATTGAAGCCATGGAGATGCATCGGGTGGTTCTCGATGGCCAAAAACGCAGTGTTCTGAAACACCATCTCCACTGTTGAATTGAACTTCAGCGTCTTGACCTTGGTCGATTTTGACGCGTATATTACTGATAGGTCGAGGCTGATGTTCGTGTCCGTGTAGTCAAATTTGACTGGAGGTTCGTCAGGAAAGTCTCTAGTGTAAACCCCACTCACATTGTGAAACTGTGCTTCCAGCATAGATGTATTGCTTGGGAGCACGAATGACTCGTTGTTCATGCTTGCTGACAGTCGGTTATTGAATAGGCCTTGACACGTGGCATTTTCTGGACACATCTCCAAGTTGACGCCAATTGTCACAAACATGTGCTCGTCCACCTTAAGTGGGACTGGGATCCATTGGGGCCCACCAACGAGGCTGGTAAGATTGGTGAGGAACTTATGGGCCAATGGCGTGTTGTGAGGGTTGGGCATTGGGGGCATAATAGGGGTTGATGAATTGGAGCCCTTGTAGACAATGATGCCTCTGGTGGTCGAGTTATCAAAGTCAATGGTGTCACTAGCGCTAGCGTACAGAGTGGCAGCCATGTAATAAGATCCAATAGGTTGATTGAATTTGACGAGAACGTCGGTGGTCTGACCGGGTCCGGTTACCACCACGTCGGTGACATAAGGAGTAGTGTAGGTGGCGTCGATGGCGACAACTATCATTTTGTGATTGGCTATCTTGAAGAAGAGCTGGGTATTGAGTCCAGCGTTGATTAGGCGTAGCAAGTAGGTCTTTCCTCTCACCACACTTAGCTGATATGTTTCTGATAATTTGATGTCACTTTGTTAATATTCATCATACAAAAATAACACATAAACTATATTAATAAATTTACGTGTATGTATGCTTGCATGTATGGTCACGTACGATTTTGAGAGCAATCGTAAAGATCGCCGGGAAGTCCATTGATGGTGTAAGCATTTGAAATGTTAGGAGCAATTCCTTTAGATAAGCCTTCTTCCTCAATGTCGACCACATTGCCATTGTACCATTCTCCTGCAATTCCATCAAACAGGTAATATATAATTAGTCATAAAAAAAAAGTTGTTAAAAAATAATATTATTCATCAAAATTATTGTTTAAAGTACATATTTCGATTAACGTTAAGCAAGTTGAATGGTATAGTTTAATTGTTAATTACCTAACAAGATGGGAACTTCTTTGGCGGGCTTGGGGAAGGGGAAGGATCGACCGGCTTTCGGGTGGATTATGAGCGCTCCGTGGACAGTGGCACGGAGCCACGAAATGTGGGCATGCCACCAAAGGGTGCCTTCTTGTCCAGTGATATTAAATTTGTAAGTATAACTTTGTCCGGGGCGTATAGGGCATTGAGTTACATATGTAGGCCCATCCGCCCATGGACTCAGAAGTTGAAAGATTCCATGCCTGCATTAAGAAAGAAACTATACAACGTGAACAAAAGATTCCATGCCTGCATTAAGAAAGAAACTATACAACGTGAAGAAAACATTACTCAACATTCCCCTTGGGGGTTGTTAAATAATTTTGGATAATTGGTCTTTACCAGTGAATACTAATGTTATAGGGCGACTGGTTTAAAACGTGGACGATAAGTGTGTCTCCATCTCATGCATATATGGTTGGTCCTGGATAACTCTCATTTACTACAGTAATCGATTGATTCCGGCACAGTCGGCTAATAGTTAGGTTGTTCACCTGAAAACAATGGTAATTTAAAAAAATATATCATAACTACTATTATTCAAAGGAAACATATGCATGATAAAATAAGGCTGCCAAAGGGCTTGTACAAAATCGTCTCAAAAAACTGCTTCAATGACCCAAAAATACAATTTTTTTTTTCTCGTCAAATTGACTCAGAAGTGTTTTTGAACGTTATAATGAGTTTCAGCCTAGAAACACTAATGAGCATACCCAAAATTGTGGTAAGACTTACATTAAAAGAATGCTCAACAATTGCACCAGAGGCTACTGAGGAAGCCAATAGGGCTAGAGCACAAGCTAGCACAAAGGCTAAGCGTGCCATATGGGGAACAAATTAAAAGAGCTAGCTCAAGGGAAATGAGAAGTTTGAGAATCGTCTATTGTTATGTAATATTGTATTTTTCTTGTGATATCTCAGAGGTCGATATATATAGGCATTTGGAAAGTAGTTGTTAACAGTTTGATTAAATTGGGCATCCGTTAGAGAATGCTAGCATAAAGATACGAACACAAGTCAGAAACTTTGTTCTCCAAGCAACCAACCATGTTGAATAACATCGATCAATTTGACCGTGTCCAAAACTACACTTTACAGGCTGACGAATTTTAAGAAAAGGGAACTCCCGCGGTGTACTAGAAGAACACGTTTAGATTTGAATATTTCTGAATGTAAACCTAGTTCGGAACAACGTTGACATTAGAAATATTAAGTTTTTTTATTAAGTGGAAAAGGTCGCGTGCCATTTGTGTAAATGAATTATTTTTTTTGTATTTAATTTAGGAGGAATTCTCAGTACTTAAGAAATGAAAAGGTTTATGTTTAGCTAAAGCCTGAGTACTCTATACAAAATTTATTTCTTAATCATGCACTCTATTCTGTCGCTCTTTACATTCCGGACTCATCCCACTCTGTCAACTTGATCAAATAATATACGTTACTTTCGCTGATGTGTCAGGGATTCAATTTGTTAACTTGTTCAGCCTTTTTTTTTTTTTTAATAATTAGGACGTCTTAAACCTTAAAGATTGTCATTACCCATAATAGAATATATATAAATTATATAACTATTTTGTTTTTGTTTAAAGAAAAATTAACGAAGAGTCCAAAAAAAAATTTAGTTTTAATGAAAAATGACAAATAAAGGTATAATGAATAGTATCATGAAAATGTAAAAATATTATTTTCGTTAAAAGTGAACAGTACTGGGATTGTTTCGTTAAAACTTCCTTTTTTTTATGTATAACTAGCATACGGTCTCACACAAAGTGTGAGAAGAACTTTGTTTTAAAAATGGAAGGAGAGAGGAAGTGAGAGAGAAGGTGGGAGTGGAGAGGGAGGGGAGAGAGCTTTAATCACATTTAGGTGAGCCTTTGAAAAAAAATAATTTGGTTGTGTGAAATTATATTATTGCTCATATTTCTTATTCATGTTCAATTTTAATTAGAGGGTTAGAATGATAATTTCATAGGATTTTAGTTAACAATTAGAGTTCTATTAATAGATAGTTTAGATGTGGGGGGTGGGATACTATATTGTTTACTTAATTAAATGTACATGATGAGTTTTGTTATTTTATCAACCAATATGATATGGGAAATGTATATTGTATATTTGGAGTATGAAATAATAAACAACAAATAGAAAACAAAGAAAGTAATGCATATGAATGTGGAAATAATTAATTAAAGAGGTGTGATATCTACACATTCTTTTTTACTTTTCACACTTTTTTTTTAATTTTTAACCGTTAGATTGGATGAATTAAATAATATCAAATAACAAAAAATTAACAAGTGGTGTGTGTGTGAAGTAAAAAATTGTATGTGAATAGCACACCCCTTAATTAAATTCATTTTACAGATGTGCAGATAACAATTATAAAATTTGTTTCAGTATATTGAGTAACAATGAATTGATATTTGTTTCTTGGAGAGGGAGATAAATCTCGAAGACTTTTCAATAAGTTGACAAGATCTCATGATCATTTCGCCGTTGCTTGGAATCCCACCCATCGCAGGTGACCGTTCGATGAAACCCTAAACCACTACTCGTGCAATCCAACTTTGACCGATTAAAATACCAGAAATTGAACAAGAGGTTGTATTATGTGGTGATAGACATAAATGGTTACATCATAGATATGGTCAACCTTATTTGGATCCTCAGTTCATGCTCAAATTCATTATTAGTTTGTTAATTAAAACGATATTCATTAGATTAACCCATAACACCAAACTGCCACAGTCACCACCTTTGATAATGCAGGGACATTCGAAAATTATGAGAGAGAACTGTTTTAATTTCGTCAACTAAAGTTAGGTTTAAGAAATTTTTCAATGGAATCAACAATTTCGTTTGTCTTCGTTCAACGAAACTATTGGCATTAAAAGAAAAGTAATTACTCTATCTCAATCCCCGTTGTCGCCTCCTCATTTATGTATATCGACTTTAGGTGGTTAATGATTTGGTTAGAAATTGTTATATATATCCAGACAAAGAAAAGTACTTGAAGACCACTAAAAATTCGCACACGTAAAAGGCCTTTGAACGAGTCTTGTATAGCTGATGGGGAAAGTTAGCTAATCTTCTTAACTTCCAACAATTTTATATTTAAGAGATTAAATAATAATAAAATGTGCCCAATATATATGATGATACATACAAAATAAAATACCTACAAAGTATATGTTATTTGCTCATCATAAATTTACATATGGGTAGATTAATTAGTATAATATATTTGATCATATATGTGGTACTATGCATACACACATACATACAAACATATATATATATATATATATATATATATATATATTTGAACGTATAGTAGTAGTATATATATAGCAAGGGCGGAGCCAGAAAATATTTTATGGGTGGGCTGGCTAATAAAATTACCCTAAAATCAAATGGTTTTTTTATAGGCTATATACGTATTGTATGCAAAAATTTAAGTTTAACTTCAATAGTTGTATACTTAAAATTTGTCTGGCAGGAACTCAATAAGCTTCACAATTGCAAACTAACAAAATTACAATGAATCATAAAATTTCACATATATTTAGATTTAAACACAAGAAGATAGAAAACTTGATATCTCAATTATAACCACACAACTAGCACAAAGTAAAACACTGAGAGTAAAAGTAAAGACAATCTTAAACAAATTGGTTGAAACTAATATAAACCTCACTATCTCAAAGCGGAATAATCTTGAGCAAAATGACATCATAATTTTCATAGTAATTTTTATATTTTTAGTTGTGATAAATACTCACTAGGCTAGTTTCATTAAAAATAATTCTTCTTATACATTTTTTGTCTATTATATAGTATATACACTAAAGTATATGTACATATTGCTACAAATCCTCTCTAGGCTACAACCCACCATAGTCTTTGGTGTGGCTACGCCATTGTATATAGGTAAACTATATATATTGAGCTTATGGTAGTACTATATACATTTGAACGTATATATGTATTTATATGTGTGTGTTAGGGATAATAGTATGCAATAAATTATTTGTTCATTGTAATTAAGGTGAGTAATAATATTTATTGATTTATTTTGAATATTGTGGTACAAGTTGTAAATATTTTGTATTAATAGGTCAATTACTTTCCTACATGGCAATCACTTTTAAATTTGGGTTTTATTTGGATGTTTATAATTAGGTGGGTTTTTATATAGAAAATAAAAGTTGCAAGGGTTTATATCTAAAGAACCCTTTCAACATTAGTTTCGACAAATTATTTGAAATTGTGCATTGCCCCCTGAATTAAATAATAAGGAAAACTAATTAAAAGAGATTGAAAACTTTGAGTTTTAACGATAAGGATAAAATAAAGGGTAAAGTGAATAATACCAGGATTGATTTTTTAATGTAAAAATGTGGTTTTTTCTTTAAAGTGAATAGTACTGGAAACTTTTCGTTAAAGTTCTCTAAATAATATAACCATGCATTATTTATGACAAATCAGATAATAATATGAAGTCAAATTACAATCCAAAAAAAAGAAGAAAACTTTTATCTTTTGAGTTTTAGAAACAATGCTTATATCAATTTAGAATAATGGTTTTAACTTTAGCTTTGATGAATTAGTGGAGCCAATAATAAAATCTTGCATGATTTAGAACGAACTAAACAATAATATTAAGTCAAATCGAAATTTAAAAAAAAAACAAAACAAAACAAAAAACTTTAATTTTTGGATTTTAGAAACAGTGCTCACTTTAATTTAGAAATAGTAATTTTAACTTTATTTTGCGCAAGCTTATAGTAATTTACATTTCAATGATAATTTCTTTTTCTTTTTTAGGTAACAATTCTTATTTTAATTTACAAACAAAATTTTTTAACTTTAGTTAAATCTTTTGGGTTTGTGTCCTATTTTTGAGTTAAATAATAAAGAAAACTAATGAAATGGTTTCAAAATCCTAATCTTAACAAACAAAAAAATCAACTAACTTTATTTAACGGTTAGGACAAAATTCAATATCAAATTAGTTCTATAACAACCTGTCATTAATTTTACGATTTTATTAATTTTAAAAGAGTGAATTGACAAAAATGCCCTAGTAGAGAGATTGTTGATTTTCGTTGATCGTCATTTCATGACGCGTATGAGCTATTATTTTACCATATTCTCAAAGTACTCGACAGTACGAACACATAGGCGTAATTTAAGATGTTGGGTATGACACCATTTGAGATGGTGTATAGAGAATTCTACGGACAGCACGTGGTGTACATCAGAGTATTGCAAACAAGTATTTGAAGGTTTGAGATTACGATGTAGGAAATTATGTGCTATAGACGATGTCACCCAAGAGGGTAATGCGTGAGCGCAATCGAGGCGTAAATCTGACGACTTATGCACAGTTTCCCAATGAGGGGCAAGATGGTAATATTGCACCCTAGAAAATTTATTACTTGCTTATCGAGACAACAGTGAGTTGTTGGTATTACGAGCTGCAGACCATAATATTGATAGCTTATTCATTGGGTTTGTTAAGCAAGTGAACAAGTAATCCTGTCTACATTAGTATATTTATTTATTTATTGTTTGGGCTTGACCCTAAGATACTACACTTATTCTCAAAGTACGTGATGCTACGAGTGTGTAAGTGAAATTTTTGTATGTTTAGTTTTGATTTCAGTACAAATATTTTAATTTTACGTTATTATATACGTATTTTGGCGTTATGTTATTATATATGTATTTTCTACTTTACATTTTGATTAAGGTATTATATCATAGTATTATATTGTAGGAGAAAAAAAATTGAGTTTGAAGGCATGAAAGAGGAATCATTGCAACCCGATCGCGACAAAATGACATTCTCTTTTATACAATCGTTCTGACTTGATATCTTCTTTATATATATTTTTTCTTCCTATCTTTTGGAGTATTTTATGTATAGCAACTTATTTCAAATTTTGAGGATGAAATTTTTTTTTACGGTGGGTAGATTGTAACAACCTGTCCTTAATTTTACGATTTTATTAAATTTAAAATAGTGAATTGACGAAAATGTCTTAGTGGAGACATTGTTGACTTTCACTGACCATCATTTCGTGACACGTATGAGCTATTATTTTACCGTATTTTCGAAGTACTCAACAGTACAAACACGTAAGCATAAGCGGAATCGAAATTGAAGTTACGGTTAAAATTTTACAGAACTACGAAACTTGAGGGTGTTTTATTAAATTTGAATTTTTGGGTATTTTATTATTTTAATAATTTTTGGTTGGATATTTTAATTTTTTTAAATAATTTTTCTGGCCTGTGAGGCGTATACCCACACCAACTCTTCTCTCCTCTCTTGCCACATGTCACTCATCCCCCTACTCTCTTGGACACTCTATCTTCTCTTGCATCTCTCTCTCACTCTAACTCTGTCTCTCCTCTACAACCACCGCCACCGAGGCTAGCGTCTACCAACTCTTCTCTGGCGAGCTCCACCAAACCAACACATGGATCATCTCTCTTTTTCTCTCCCTCTTGTTAGTTTTTCTCTCTCACACTCTATCTGCTCACAGCTAGGAAGTCGAGCTCCATTCGAAATCCAAGAGGATTCGGGCGAGAGTCTAATGAATCCGACGAAGTAAGGTCCCACATGTTTTGCTTTTCCCATTTCATTTTAACAACGATTAATTCCTTATACACGTGTATTGTCGACAATTTGGTGCAGAAATTAACTCGGGAAGTCTCCCTAGTTATCCGACCGTGACGCCGGTAGTTACAGACCTTTCTGGCCTCTCCCAACCACAACTCGATGTGATTTTGGTATAAGATTATTCCCCTCACTTTAAGCTTCAAATCTATGTATAATTTGTTGTATTTTTGTTATATTTCAAGCTTGATTGGAGCTCTGCGATTGTTGCCTAGATTTCGGCCGACCCACAACCTAAAAACGGGTCGACACGACCCATAAACCAAAACCAGACCTACGAACCAGCCCAAACCCAGATTCGCATATTGGATCTGACCCAATCAGTTCCTAATTGGATTAGGAATATTCTCGAAATATTCCTAAAATATTCCTTGTGTTGACTTTTACAAAATATTCTCGAAAACCCTCTTAGCCTATTTTTAACACCCCGAGTCCCTTTTTGGCATCCATTTAGTGAAATTCCAAAGTTTTAACGTAGTTGACTTTTTAGGGTTGACTGTTGAATTTTTACGAAAATTACCTAGGACCCTTCTTAGCATATTTCGATGCCCTGATTCCAAATATGCACACCGTTTTTCCAAATTTAATCATTTTAGTTGAGTTTTACTAACGGGTCTCTATTATACTTAGGTACGATTAGCATCAGCGATCTGTATTTACTCGTTTGAACGGCTACGACTTCATAAGTATCTGTAAGTGGGTATTTTCTTTTATATAGTGAGTATATATATAGGGAATTGTTATTAGCACTCCAAAAATCTCATTCTACACTCCAAACTTTCTATATTAGGAAAGAAAAATACAATTGTGAGGAGTGTAAAATGAATTTTTTTGAGTGCCAATAACACTTCCCTATATATATATATATATATATATATATATATATATATATATATATATATATATATATATATATTTGTTTAGTTTCCATACATACATCTAATACGTGATGTCATAATTAAATCAACGTTTATAGGAAATGTCGTATAATGAGAATTAGGAAATCATTATAAATCCTACGGGATGCCTTAATTAGATTTACGGTTATGAATAGTATTATGTTGACTAGAATTATTGAATCACTGTGACATGACTATATTTACGTTATCTGGTCATAAAGTGTTACACTAGTGTTTGTACTTGCCCGAGCCAAGGCCAGGCTTCACATGTATGTTCACATCGCACTGTATACTCACTTTGGATCCATTGTGGGTGCCAATCCTATCCTAGATTGTTATAGGCAATTAGAACTCGTATGTGATGCGCATAGTGCCAGTCTTCACGTGATTGTAGTACTAGAGCGTAGTTCATTATTACACCTAGTTCTATTCATGTGAGAATATCTCTACATGAACTCATGTGTCAGCATATGTCGATGAACACTCGATATGATATGTTTATTTCTATGAGATATTGTGATTACTGGAAGTTATATGCTTATTTACGAATTATTGTAAAGTATTGCATTTTGAGAAATTGCTGGCTCTGGTAAGTATTTTCATACTATACGTAGTATGTTATATTTGGAAACTATACTTATTTTATGGTGAGGGGTTATACATTTTCAAAAAGGTTTTTACAAAGTTTTATTTTTAGGCCCACTTACCCTTGTTTTTTCTCCTATCTAGGTTTTAGTGGCAAAGCTTTTGTGTTGACGAAGACTTTTTGGCAAAACATTGTTATGGGAATACTCCCGATAGTACAATTCTTCCTCTACCTTTTTTGTACTTTACTTATGCTCTGACATCTCGTGTGAGTGAGCGCACTCTTGCATCTAGTCACTTTTAGTTTAAATTTATTTACATTTCCAACTCACTACACCGTATAACTTTGTTATCTTCCTGGTGTCAGCCAGCACTGCTCGATTCGGAATCCAGTGGACATTCTAGGTCGGGGTGTGTTAGTTTGGTATTAGAGCATAAGTGTAGGCAGTATTGCATTCATCACACACGTGATGTAGGCATTATCGGATCTTGAATTTAATTTGCGAATCTTGCCACCTCGTCGAACATGAAAAACATGTTAGCTTTTCCTAAGTTTTGGGCAGTTTAGGCGACTTATCAACATTTTTAGATGATCATTTTGGCGAATGCCTTTAGACTTTAAGCTCCCTACCAAGGAAATATGTAGATTTGAGATGAGTTGATGGCCTTGTAGCAGGGCTATTGTATTAATAGTTGTGTATCACCAGAGATTTACCAATCAATCTCATCACTATTCTCCCTCCTTCATTACTAGACCTTTCGAGATAGGAACCACAAATAGTTTTGATTCCTTGGCAGTGCCCGTTAAAATACCACCTATCAGAATTCTTACAAACTTTTACTTTTCATGAAAATCTTTGGAAATGTCTCGAACAACATTGTGGTGCTAAAATGGTAGCACTCAACAGAACATCTGGGGACAACCACCTTTGGCCCCCGACTATACTAATCTGTCAACCGTAGTTATAATTTCGAATCTTCAGGAGGAAGATTATATTCCGTTAAACCCCATCATAAGTAGATCATTAGCAAATTCATTTTCCTAACCTTAGAATACTTCAATCAACACTAATTCCCAGGATTTCCTTGATGATGTACTCGTCATTACGATGAGTATAGGCATGGAAGTATGAGTTGTTATACCTTTGGCTAGCAAAAGTCCCATGAGCAGTAAGTAAATTTTCCTTAGAATCAACGAAACCGAGTCATTAAGATCAATTTCTCACCAATCATCCAAAACTATCCACTCGAGTGGGCTATATCCTGTAATCAGCATATGGTGATGCTACTTATTAACGATATTGTCTGATATCCAAAAGCTGTCAACCAGTATTCAGGCAGTATGATTTTTTATACCGGACACATGCTAGTATCTGGAAGTGATACATTTGTGCGAGAACGCTGGTTCACAGTTTTAGGGTAATGAACAATGTCAAAATATCATAAACTCATTAATTAGCGGGGCAACTAATAGACTGATTAACAATGACTACATGAGCTGAAGAAATTAAAATCATGGAAACCTAGGAGCAAGTTTTGTAGGAGGACAGTAAACTCATAGTTGTTTTAACCACACCACCCATCTAGGTAATTAGAACAGTCTTGACCAGTCATCCTTGTAATCACTTCCACAACCAAATATTAGTTTGAAGCACTAGTTAAATTTCCGTTGCAAGAACAAAACAAATATTGAGGAAGTTATGAAGACCTTTTAGTACGCGGCGTAGAGAAATGAAGTAGTATGGTACGTTTCGAGGATGTATATCCCTAGCATCATTTCTCAAAATTTTACCTGAGATACATCGAAGCAGGTTTCTCAAAAAATGCTTCATTTCAAGAAAAATGATATAAATATTCAAAAATACAATTAATAACACATGAATTTTATAGCTGTTAGCTAATTACATTGCATGCATTTAGAAACCCAACTTGCAAGACAATTAATTTTGGTTTTATTTTTTGAAGAACCAACATATCCAATTTAAGAAATAGTAAAAATACAGTTTAAGAAATAGTAAAAAAATAATCAATCAACCTAACCAATTAACGTATCAATATTGGATATCAACAAACCAATATTAGAATAAATGTACCTATAAAAAGTACCAAAAACAATGACCTATACACAATATGTTGCTCGTAATAATAGTACTGCGTCCACAAGTAACTATACCCAAAGTAAAAGAAGATAGAAAGTTAAATATATTGACCACAAATATGGAAAAGAAAATATATTGAAAAATCGTTTCATGAAAAAATAATACTTAACTTTTGAACATAAAAGAAAAATAAAGTATTTAACCAAACAAGGAAACAAACGATATAATTTTGATTTAAAAAAAAGAGAGAGAATTTTGATGACCAAATTAATCACCAACAATTAATAACTAATATCCTAAATAAATAAGAAAAACAACAATATATTGTTGCGGTCCTATTAGATTAGGAATGTGATTGTGTAAATCATAGTGTATCTAGAGATATCTTGGAATATTCTCTAGGGTTAGATATTATCCTATTAGAGTTGTAATCCCATTAGGGTAAGGATTTAACCTTCCCTACTATTATAAATAAAAACACAATGGGATGGAATAGAACACTCCTCACAATTACACGTCTCTCTCTTCTCTCTCTATGCCGCCGCACCCTCTCTCTAGCCTCCATAATTGTTCAGTAAATTATGCTTACAACATGTTATCAAAATACTCTTGACGCTGTGCTAAAGAAAGTTTGATCGTCAATCAAGAGAGTATTGCGTTTTAATCATTCTTGTTATGATTAATTTATTATTTTATTGAATTGATATATATGTTATTGGTTCAATTTAATTTTTCTTTATTGAACGTGATACAACACATTGGAGATGCAATTCCGACTTTCTGAGAAGGATCTTCTACAAATTCAAAGACTTTTGTTGTTTTCTGCCAATCAGGTACACTTAAAATAAAGAAAGATATTTGAAACAACCATGAAGCATGAAAACATTCTCCATGATGCATGAACCACCTGCATTTACATTTACCTTCCGATATATATTTTATATGTTTCACATATTTGTCAATATAAGTTCATGCATTATGCAATTTTTGCTATGTGAAATTTGTGAGTCAAAGAATCAAAATAAAATAGAAGCTATTTAGGGTTTTTTTTCAAACTCTAACCGAGAAAAAAAAAAAGGAAACCAAGCAGCACTTTTGGGCTTGTTGTGCACGAGAACCAAGCCCAATAGTTGGGCCTTCATTCTTTGCTAGGCATCGAGCCCTGATTCCCTTTGGGTTTTGAAAACCCTAAAACTAAAACTTAAAAAAATAGTACATTAATCGTTCATAAACTAAAGTGAACCTGTAGTTTTGAATTTAGTGCCTTTGAAACCTAAGGGCCTGTTTGGTAGTGTACTTGAATCCAACTTTTTAAACTCAAAAACAGTTTTCAAGTTTTAGATCTTAAAAACTTGTTTGGTATGACTATTTTTAAAAACTAAACTCAAGACTAACTCAAAAATATAGTCTATTATTTAAAAACATAAAAAGTGAGTTTTTAGAGTTTTTAAACTTAAACTCACTAATTTCTTTTCTCTCCTTCCTTTCCTCACTCCAAATATATCTCTCTCTTTTCTTCTTTCTTTCTCCTCTTTTTTTTTTTTTTACTTTTTTCGTCTCTACTCCAATCTAATCAAGTTTAAGTCGTAAGATTTAAAATTTTTAAATCACAAACCAATCAAGTTTTTGAGTCTTAAAAAAAATTATTTTCAAGAAATGTTCTTAAGAAATGTTTTGAGAAATAATAAAAAATTTCAAATAAGATACCAAACAGACCCTAAAGTTTTCACAAAAAACAGGACACCCATGAAAACCTGACATTTTCCATGTAAACCATGTCTTAGAATCCAAATGTTCTAACTTTGATGTTTATGGAAATCTTATTTCCATAGCACCAATCACAATCTTGTTCCCTTCATTCAGTGGATTGTCGAACTGTAACAAGTTTGATTTCACTGATTTAGACATTTCTTGACAGAAACCACTATATGTGAGTACAAGACGTAAATCTCCATTTGAATATCAAGAAGCTGAGAAACCATTGAAGCCAACAATGGCATGGAATAGCTAAATAAGCCTCCGCCATGATCTTCATTCGAAGACTTATGCTCGAAGCATTACCCACGGAAGTACCTCCTAAACGAGGATTCCATGGCTCTTTGACTCGCTCCTACGAATCGTCTAATCATGAAAGATATTGTCTGAAGCACACCATGATTACGTTCATGAATGAGTACAATTCTGAAGTTCATAAATCCAATGGAATTTCAAATAACAAATACTTTTTCTCGTCCTTCCATTTTTCTAACTCACTCCTGAGGCAACAATGTAGAAAGCAGAAGTTTACCAAAGTCTCGGATCTGATTACTACTACAAACGTGAGAGAAAAGGTGTAGACCCAACTTTAACTAGAGTATACCAAATAATATAAACCCAGCTCGGCTGGAGTCTACCGAATGGCTCGACCTATTTTGATCAAGCCTTACCGAATGGTAATTCCCAATTTTGGCCAAGGCCTACCAAAATGTATTGCTCTGCTCTAGCAGAGGCCTACTGAACAAACCTTTTCAGCTTCGGTTAGAGCCTACTGATCCAATTTTGGGTCTGTCTCTCTCACAATCCAATTTCGATATTATTTTTACAATATATTGTAGAATCAGGGCCTGCCAATGTGTGACATGATGCTCGAAGTGTGATCCTTGGCACCTAAGACCTAAAACTTCAAGAATAAGGGATAATATTTCCAAACATTAACCCTGTAGAATCTACTTTCGTCTTGATGGAATAGATTATTGGTTATGCACCTATTCGTGCCCCTACCAATGTTGTTGAGGAGTACCTTTCTAGTAGTCAAAATGTGAGACTAATTTTGCTCCACTGAACACCGTTAAAAGAGCAGATTTTGACATAGATGGCCTTCTTGGCCAAATTCCCTTAGTAAACCATTTACTTTGTGAACATTTTTCCATGTTCTTGGATTCAAGTTTGGTGTATGTTTTAGTTGTGGATAATTTTATTGATATTGTCCTCGAATATGAGTTAATTGAATCATGTTTCTTGTGTACATGTGACTAAATTCAATTAAACACGTGATTAGATACGAATATGGGAAAGTTAGTTGTCTGGATGACTGCGATACTATGCACACTAACTTTATACCTAAATCACATCTTTAACAACAACTTCATGTATATCCAACCTGATTAAGAGCATTGGCACACTCCTCATTGTATGAATAGTACTAAATTACCATGTCAGAGAACTTATATTTTCCCCATTCTGAAAGAACGTCGTTGAGCTTAAGAATATTCGAGAGAACAATGATCATGAATGAAACCACTGCATAAAATAGAATGGAATATGTTTGCATTACCTCCAAAAATGAGCCTAAAGCTTTGCATTGGGACCAATGGGCTAACCCCCAACTGGGAACACGCCACATTTGGCTAGCCTACAGCCGGGTGATTCGAGCAGTTTACTTGATTTAGCACGACCTTTTAGGGCACTTAGGTTGAACAATGATGCCACAACGCATCTCCTTACCCGAAGTAAAGACCTTGTGCCTACATGCACACTTTGCCAAGCCTACTCATTGGAGAAATTGATTTTTTAAATCATCCCTTGCAAAGATACGAAATCACCCATTTTCATAGTGGATTCAAGGGAATATATGTAGGGCTGGAAAAAAATCCCAAAAATCCCAAACCGAACTGAAAAAATCCCAAACCGAAATTCTCGAAAATTTCAGTACCCAATACCAAACTTATCCTGAAATTTCGGTACGGGAATCGGTCTCAAGTTTTTGGGATTTCAATAATCCCAAACCGAACCTAAAAAATCAATTTATGTTGAGATTTAATCTCAACCATTGAATATAAGTCAAAGTTATCAACCCAGTCTCTGACTCTCTCTCGATATCTCAACACTCTCACCTCACCTCACCTCACACTCAGGCCATCTCTAACCGAGGCCTGGCCAGAGGGCTCGTTTTAGCCATCTGGCTCTCCAAGATCCTCCAAGATATTAATATTTTAAGAACAGTACATGACCATATTTGCCTCCATCTCCAATTGAGGGCCAAAGGGTCAAAGGGCTCATTTTAGCCCTGTCATAAAAAATCGTCTCCAACCGAGGGCCATAGTGCAAAACATAATTTATTATTCAAAAACTACAACTTAAATGTTGTTTAAGTTTCATGTTGTTAAATATTTTTTTTATGTTGTATAATTTTTATATTGATTAATGTTATTAATGTTGTTTCATATTGTTTAATATTGTTTCATGTTACTTAATTTAATTTAATGTTGTATAATGGCTTAGGAAGTTATAGGAAAAAAATAGAACAAAAAAAAATATGAAACAAATTTTGTGAAATATAAGTTATAGGAAAAAAAAAAGAATTTAAAATAAATGAAACAAATTTTGTGAAATAGAAGTTATAGGAAAAATTTTGTAAATAAATAATAATAATAAAACTGTTAAAAAAAAATTCCTATCAGTTATAAACAACAGGAAATCCGACACATTTAAAAAATTATGGCCAGCGTGGGGCTGGCTGGCTAGCTGGAAGTGGCCATCCCTCTAGCCCTTTAGTCCTTTCTGATTTCGTGGGGCCCTCTCAGATTCCACAGCCCTCTGCCTAGCCCTCGGTTGGAGACGGTTTTCGGGCTATTTTCGGCCCTCTGGACCCTACAGTTGGAGATGGCCTCAAACCTCACCTCACCTCAATATCTTTTGAAATGGTGCCTGAATCCCGAATCTACCCACACCAGTCCCCATTCCTCACAGTCCTCACTCATCACCTGAATCGCGCCTTCACCCACTATCCATACCACCCAAATTCGACTCTTGAATTGAGCTCTCGATCTCAATCCTCACTACAAAAGGTAAGAAATTCCTGCAATAAACTCAACCAAAGTTCATGCAAATTGTTTGATTCCAAATTCGATTAGGGATTTTGAATTTGGGTTTTTGAATTAGGAATTCTGAAATTAGGGTTTCTGAATTAAGGCTTTTGGAATTAGGAATTTCTAAAATTAGGGTTTTTGAATTAGGGCTTTGGAATTAGGGATTTTGAATCGACGGAGAGGTTATAAAGGGAATGAGAGGTTAAAAGGGAAGGAGCCTGACTTAAATGTTTTCTAAAATACCTTCTACAATCAGAGCTTTTTTACTTTTGTTTCTTTGTTCCTTGTAAAATGTTTTCCTTCTTTTTATCGTGTTTAGGATCCTTGTCTTTTACCAGTTAATTGTGAGCTTTGATGGTTTCTCTTTATAGAAATCAATTATCTTGATTGTCTACTTGAATTCATTTATATGGATTTTAGCGAGGTACCTCATTCGTTCTTTTCAACCGATTATGGTTATGCATATATTCTTATATGCTATGCGAATGCATCTCCAATATGAATTGTGTATGATTTATCCTTCCTGGTGTGAAATCATGATTTCTTTTACTATTTAGAACAAGAAAATAAACCTTGATTTGAACAGTTCATTATGTTTACAAGGTAAAAGAAATTTTGCTCATAATGTAATGATGCTGGAATGGTCATCAAAGCATGACATCATCTGTGCTTTTAAACTGTTTACACATGCACAGATCCTCAATCCCGAATAGGGAGATGCTATTGTGCACAGATTTGTGCATAGATTAGTTATATTGGCAAATTGGTTATAACTTATATCTTATATCCAACAGATTGGTAGATTAGCAGGTTGCCTATATGTCAAATTTTCAATATAAAAGGTTGGATTTTACCCAAAAGCATAATATGTCAAATTTTAGTCTACTAGTCAAACTATACCCCGAAGGTATTACCTTTTCAGTATACATATGATCTTCCATACGCTATATGTAAATAAGACCCTTGAAGAGGTTATGGAATACGAAATTCCATATCTAAGTTCAACTTTGCGCTTTGTTGTACTTAGCTCATTGTGTTAAACAGGACATCTCCTTCGCTATTGATCTATTGGTAAAGATGCAGCACCGCGCCTACACGCAACCACTGAATTGGTATTAAAGACGTTTTTGGCCACCCTGAAGGTATTACGGATTTGGGCAAATCCCAACGCATCCGGAGCGGATCCAACCCCCTTAATCTTTGGAATGATGCTTGCCTTATTTGTTTTGCTGACACTAGTTACTTATCAAACCTATACAAGACAAATTCCCAAATGGTTATGTCTTTATTGTTAGGGATAGCACAATGTCTTGGAGGTCCACGATATGACCTAAGTTGCGAAACCTTCAAATCGTTCCAAGACTTACCTCACTTCACTACGCCACACGTGAGACATGGTTGAGAACTCTTGTTGAGCATATTCGAAGTACTTGTTGTTTTCATCCATTGTTGAGTCCCAACGACAATCCATGTAGACTATGTCGCATATATCAACCTGACCAAGAAATGATACATCAACAAAGTCAACACCAAGACATATTGCGTCTATATTTACATTAGAAAAGCATCAGGAGATTGAAGTCATGCAAGTCAATCCTAGACAACCTTACCGACCTCTACACGACGTCGTTGCCAAAGTCAACCTTCCAGAAGCTTGTCTGAGGAATTGGTATGCCTAACTATTCATATGCAAATGCTTGTAGTTCTCATTTGGAAGTTCTGTCAAACTCAGGGGAGTATCCAGAAGTATACACACTTGATCTTAATGTACTATTTTTTTCCTATGATTAGGAGCATTTTTCCCACAAGGTTTTTGCTACCTAACTAGGTTTTGACGAGACACCCATCTTGGATTGATCATACTCTTATGAGTTCTTCTACTTGCGTCCAGAAGACGTATAGTTTTGACTTAATGCAACTTCTCACTTTTCTCCTTAGTCTATGAGTTTTTCTCCCACCTTGGGTTTTACCATAACGAGGTTTTGTAAGTTTTACCTTTTATACATTCTTCCATTGATCTGAGACTCGCATCCGCTCATTGTGTCAATGACTTCATCGACTGTACTTACTTCATCGCTGAAGACCTGATACGCCATTTAGTTGAGTATTTACACGCTCAAGGGAAAGTGTTGCACTTCTATCAGATTAGGAATGTGATTGTGTAAATCCTAGTGTATCTATGGATATCTAGGAATATTTTCTAGGGTTAGATATTATCCTATTAGAGTTATAATTCTATTAGGGTAAGGATTTAACCTTCCTTACTACTATCAATAAAGGCACAATAGGGTGGAATAGAACACACCTCACAATTACATATCTATCTCTAGAGTTGTAATTCTATTGGTTCTAAAAAACACAATAATTTTTTTACTAAACACAATAATTAAATTAAATTAAATATGAGGACATGGCCTTCAGTCAAATCGACTTTATTAAAGTTTAAAAAAGAACAAATCTGAATTACCTATTAAAAGGACTCTCTTTGTCAACTAAAAAATGGTGAAAAGGCTATTAGTCTTTTATCACACACAAAAATTATGAACAATAATGTAATTTCATATATCCAAATATTAATGTTTTTTTATCGGTACTTATTTTCCTACTTGAAAATTTCCCCTCGACTTATGACCTTTTTCTCGATTTGCCCCTTCATTTTTAATTACTTGTTGAGCATTCTTAATCTTTCGAGACACATGGAGGTGCGTAACCTTCAATTTCGTTATATTTTCTGTCAGTGTTTCTATTTAAATGATTGGAATTTACGCTGAATCTCTTTCACCAAGGCCACCGGATTAAGTGATCCAAATTTTTGAAATTTGATTTAACATCTAAAAATAGGGGCCCATTTTAAAAATTATAATAACTTTAGCCGTTAAATCAAATTTAAGGGTCCGGCTCACTTGATCCGGTGGCCTTAGTGAGGATCTCTTTCCAGAATATACATGCATATGATCGATGATTTTTCTTAATTTTAGTGTTTTAGTGGTTATCTAATATGATATCAGAGCATTCTAATTTGATGTACAAGTACTAACATTCTTTATCAAATGTTTTTATAATGTAGGAATATTCTTGCCTTATCTCGCGAAAAACAACGGTCTAAACCCGTACCGTGCCATGGAAGAATTTTCGAGTTATGGCGGTGCCCTTACATATGCCCCTGGTCCAGTTTCACAAGAATCATCAAGAAAGTTTCATCCTGCATTTGCTCCTTGCCCCTTACAGCCATGCATGGATGTTAGTGGCAATGAATTTTGGAGGAGATTTGCCACTTTAATTGAAGCATAATCCCTAAAACTAGACGGCCAAACTTCTGTGTCAATTATTGTACATGTATGACGGTCTTATTGTTTAGGAGTAGATGAGGTCGGAAAAGGCACACATTTGAACCAATAACGTTATTTGAATCACTCTTGCTCGTCACCTATACTAGAGAGGTGAGTACGTACGTCCCACGTATGGAAACCGACCCTGCAATGTGACCAAGGCTATCAAAACAAGATGTCAATTCATTTCGAAGTCAAATTGGACAACAAGGATACAACTTAATCACATGCAGGAGAAACTATTAATGCGTGTAAAATAAAATTGTAGTAATCAATTAGAACAATAATGAATTGTAAGTAGTCACGCTCAAGTTCCTTAACATGTTATATATAAGATAAAGTGAAGATTCATTAAAAGAGGACTAGAGGGAATGCAATTTTCATAAGGATTACTATGAACAGCTGTAAATTATAAGATTTTAAACACAAGATTATCAACATTTTGTAATAGGAACTTATGTGGAGGCTGATGTGATGGGTAGCCCAAATCTCTAATAGTGCAGAAACCTATAATTTGCTGATTTGGGGCCCAATACGATTTAGACCATTTACATTCTTCTATAAAGGGGCATACAGTTTGGAGAGAAATCCAAATGATGTTCATACATGAGGTTGTTTTTTTATCAAAAAATGATATTCCAGCAAGGGTACGGGATAATTCACTGAAGAGGTATTATACTCAAAATAAATATTAAATGCTATTATCATTTACTTAAATCGAACGTAAAACTTCACTTTTTTATACCAAAAAAAAGTATTAGTAGACTAGCTATTAAAATGTATTCTCGTTAGAAAAATACGAGATAAGAAATAACATAATTAATTAAGCAAAAGACTGTCAGATCATTTCATGAATAAATTAGGGGAGGCATATTCTCTACTCTCTCACTTTTCATACACTTCTATTCTCTCTTGTTTATGCAGTCATAGTTAAGCTACGTCAACATTTTATATTACTATTATTTTTTGTCTCATTATCTTTATAAAATAAATAAATATAAAATGTTAACGTAACTTAACCGTAACCGCACAAATAGAAAGATGATAGAAGTGTATGAGAAGTGAGAGAGCAAAGAATCTGCCTCTTAAATTAGGACACTGTCAACAGAGAAAGCCATAAATGAAGGAAGCAGAAAGTCATCGAAGAGAGAGAGAATCTTGAATAACAATATTTTCATTCAACTTGATAACCATTACAACACTTACGACTATCTCAAGACTTATTACATGACCAATGATGTAATGACACGTGACACTCACTACATTTGACGCATGGCACACTATAACTAAACCTTTATATAACAGGTACCTCAATTATTACAATGATGACCAACTTAAACAATACATTTGTCACTGGGTTTATTACAAAGTTATTCATTTGTAACCAAACGAATGAAATTGACCTCGGTATTATAATTTCAAGAAATACAATATGAAACAATATTTTGAGGAGTCTTCCAAACAACTTCTAACATTTGGGAAGATCAAGCGGTGGTGGAGGCAAAGTAGTTTCTGGCGTCCCTCCATTCTCAACCTCAAAAGCCATGGCCAACCCCCAAGGCAGATGAACGTCCAAGTGACAATGCACGTACCAGATACCTAAAATAATAATTTAAAACAAATAATCAAAAATCATTTATTTATAACATATTTCAAATACAAATAAACTTAATTAATGAGATAATTAAGAAAACTAACCAGGATTATTTGCTCGAAACCTGATTACAGCCCATCCTCCGACCGGCACACCAATTGTGTTACGTACTTGCGGATTAATGAAGTTAAATTTTTTGGGGTCATTAATCGGGTCGTAATTTCCAAACCCTTGTGCCAATACGTGGAAATCGAAGCCGTGGATATGCATCGGGTGGTTCTCGATGGCCAAAAATGCTGTGTTCTGATACACCAATTGTACTGTCGAATTGTACTTTAGCGTCTTGACCTTGGTTGATTTTGGTGCGAATATCAAGGATAGGTCGAGGCTAAGGTTAGTGTCAGTGTAGTCAAACTTAACTGGAGGCTCGTTAGGAAAATCTCTAGTGTAGACCCCGTTCACGTTGTTAAAATGTGCTTCCAGCATGGACGTATTGGTTGGGACCACGAATGACTCGTTATTCATGCTTGCAGATAATCGGTTATTAAATAAGCCTTGACACGTGGCATTTTCGGGACACATCGCTAAGTTAACGCCGACTGTCACAAACATGTACTCGTCCACCTTACGTGGGACCGGGACCCAATGGGGCCCACCAGGGAGGCCGGTGAGATTGGTGAAGAACTTGTTGGCCAACGGCGTGTCGTTAGGGTTGGGCATGGGAGGCATAATGGGGGTTGATGACATGTAGCCCTTGTAGACAATGATGCCTCTGGTTGTCGAGTTCTCAAAGGCGACGGCGGTAGCATCAGCGCTAGCGTAGGGAGTGGCGGCCATGTAATAAGATCCGTTAAGTTGATTGAATTTGACGAGAACATCGGTGGTTTGACCGGGTGCAATGACCACCACGTCTGTGACATAAGGAGTCGTGTACGAGGCGTCAATGGAAACAACTGTCATGCTGTGATTAGCTATCTTGAAGAAGAACTGGGTATTGAGTGCAGCGTTGATTAGGCGTAGCATGTAAGTCTTTCCTCTGACCACACTGAGCTGATATGTTTCTGATAATTTGATGTCGATTTGTTAATATTCACCATGCAAAATAACATATAAACTAAATTAATAAATTTACAAGTATGCATATATGCATGGTTGCGTACGATTTTGAGAGCAGTCGTAGAGATCGCCAGGAAGTCCATTGATGGTGTAAGCATTTGAAAGGTTAGGAGCAATTCCTCTGGATAAGCCTTCTTGCTCAATGTCGACTACATTGCCATTGTACCAATCTCCTGCAATTCCATCAAATAGTTAATATACAATTAGTCATCAAAATTACTATTTAAAGTACGTATTAAGATTAACGTTAAACAAGTTGAATGGTATAGTTTAATCATTAATTACCTAATATGATGGGAACTTCTTTGGCGGGCTTGGGGAAGGGGAAGGATCGACCGGCTTTCGGGTGTATTATAAGAGCTCCGTGGACAGTTGCGCGGAGCCACGAAATGTGAGCATGCCACCAAAGCGTGCCTTCTTGTCCAGTGATATTAAACTTGTAAGCATAGCTTTGTCCGGGGGGTATAGGACATTGAGTTACGTATGCAGGCCCATCTGCCCATGCACTCAAAAGCTGAAAGATTCCATGCCTACATTAAGAAGGAAACTATACAACGTGAACAAAACTCTAACTCAACTTTCCCCTTGGGGGTTGTTAAACGGTTTTGAATAATTGGTATTTACCAGTGAATAGTAATGTTATAGGGCGACTGGTTTAAAACATGGATGATAACTGTGTCTCCCTCTCGTGCATATATGGTTGGTCCAGGATAACTCTCATTTACTACAGTAATCGATCGACTCTGACACAGTCGGGTAACAGTCAGGTTGTTCACCTGAAAACAAAGGAAATAAAAAAAAATATATCATCAGTACCATTATTCAAAGGAAACATTCAAATATTTGGTGAGGAAATATGCATGATAAAATAAGACTCCAAAAGGGATCGTTTGAAATTGTCTCTAAAAACCGCTTCAATCACCCAAAAATACTCAAATTATTTTTGTCAAATTGAATCAAAAGTTTTTTTTTTTAAACTCTATAATGCGCTTTTAGCGATTCTAGAAACATTAATGAGCGTACCCAAAATTGAGCCAAGACTTACATTAAAAGAATGCTCAACAATTGCACCAGAGGCCACTGAGGAAGCCAATAGAGCTAGAGCACAAGCCAGCACAAAGGCTAACCGTGCCATATGGGGAACAAATTAAAAGAGCGATCTCAAGGGGAAAGGAGAAGTTTGAGAATCGGCTATTGTTATGGAGATATTGTGTTACTGTGATAGCTCAGAGGTCTATGGAAGCTATGTTTATATAGGCATTTGGAAAGTAGTTGCTAACCCATTTTTTCCACAGTTACGTGACAAATTCGGCAATAAATTTGAATTTTTCTTTACACGGACTTTGAAATTTGGAACAGGCATATAAAATGACTTTGGTATTATATATCCACTAAACAGTATGATTAAATTGGTGACTTATCAGAGAGTGCTAAAATAAAGATATGAACAGTCAGAAACTTGGTTCTCAAGCAAACCGGCCATTTTCATTAAAACCATTTTGACCGCGTCCAAACTAACAGTTTACAGGCTGACGAACTAAAAGAAAAGGGAACTCCCGCGGTGTACTAGAAGAACACTTTTGGATTTGAATATTACTCAATGTAAACATAGTAAGACATGCATTTTCCCAAAATAAATGCTATGAAAGAGACATTAGAAATAGTCATTTTTGTTTAATTACAGTGGACAAAGTCGGTGCCATTTGTGTAAATTTATTTTACTTTTTTTTATATTTAATTTAGGAGCAATTCTTAGTACTTAAGAAATTAAAAGGTTTATATTACATCCCAAGTACTCTCTACAAAATTCATTTCTTAATTATTTCACCGCTCTTTACCTTCAATACTCATTTTTTTGTGTTTTACTTTATCCCATTCCGTCAACTAAGTCGAATGATACGTCAGTTTCGTTGATGTGGCAGAGATTAATTCAATTTTTTTTTTAAATTGTTCAGCTCGTTTTCACAATTGGATAATCTAAAACCCCGAGGATCACATCGGCATGAAATATATAGCCCGTTTATTCAAGATTGTCATTGTCCCATAGAAGAATTTAGGTAGCAAAATGAGATATTGTGTAGAATGCAAAAGGAATAATTTAAAACAAGGTAAAAGTTTGTTTGAAAAAAAAAAGGATAAAAGTTCAAATGCATGTGTAATTTTCTTACCACCAAAATATATTAAAATCCACTACAAAAACAAACTCAACCCGCAAACTTTAATATTAAAATTTACGGGTCCACTAAATAGAAATGCTAGGTTCACACTTTATTTGATTTTTTTTTTGTTAACAGTGATGCAGCCAGTATTAAATAAATGGTACATTAACGAAAAGTTTCCATTACTGTTCGCTTTAACGAAAAATCACATTTTTACACTAAAAAGTCAATCCTGATACTATTCACTTTACTTTTTATTTTATTTTTATTGTTAAAACTCAAAGTTTTCAAACTTTTTTCATTAGTTCTTCCTTAAATCTGCCTAATCTTATATTTTTATGAAAAGTAATCTTTGACTACTTTCTCTGCAAATTGAAAAATATTTAATTAAAGGCCAGCAAAGAAAATAAAACATGAGAAAGTGTTTACTTATGCGTTTACGCCATTGCATTTTTGCTGTAAGGTGACACATGCATAGTTTGCATATGATTTAATGTTCCGATAGATAAGATGCTGGATTTGTACCTATGCTTCTAAACTCTCCAAAACTCAAAATCGGTGCCATTTGTGTTAATTTATTTTACTTTTTTTTATTTAATTTAGGAGCAATTCTTAGTACTTAAGAAATTAAAAGGTTTATATTACATCCCGAGTACTCTCAACAAAATTTATTTCTTAATCTTATGTTGTATTTTGCCCCTCTTTACCTTCAATACTCTTTTCTTTTCTTTTTTAACTTTATTACATTCCGTCAACTAAGTCGAATAATTCGTTAGTTTCGTTGATGTGGTAAGATTAATTCAATTTTTTTAAAATTGTTCAGCTCGTTTTCACAATTGGATAATCTAAAACCCCGAAGATCACCTTGGCATGAAATATATAGCCCATTTTGTCAAGATTGTCATTGTCTCATAAAAGAATTTAGAGAGCAAAATGAGATATTGTGTAGAATACAAGAGGAATAATTTTTTTTTTTAAAAAGGTAAAAGTTTGTTATAAAAAAATAAAATAAAAAATAAAAAAGGTAAAAGTTCAAATGCATGTGTAATTTTCTTATCACTAAAATATATTAAAATCCACTACATAAACAAACTCAACCCTAAAACTTGAATATTAAAAATTTGCGGGTCTAATAAATAGAAATGCTAGGTTCACACTTTATTTGATTTTTTTTTTGTTAACAGTGATGCAGGCAGTATTAAATAAATAGTCAAATCTGCCTGTCCTATATTTTTATGAAAAATAATCTTTGACTACTTTCTCTGCAAATTGAAAAATATTTAATTAATGGCCAGCAAAGAAAATAAAACATGATAAAGTGTTTACTTATTCGTTTACGCCGTTGCATTTTTGCCGTAAGGTGACCCATGCGTAGCTTCCGATAGATATATATATTGTATATTTGGAGTATGAAATAATATAAAATCAGGTAGAAAACAGAGAAATGCATCACGCACATGCATGTGGAAATAATTCATTCAATTCGTTTTACATATATGCAGATATAACAATGAATATTTGCTTCTGGAGAGCTCCTGGGGGAGATCAATCTGAAGACTTTTGAATAAGTTGATAAGATATTATGATCATTTCTAGCCACTAGCTGTTGCTTCGAAATCCCACCATCGTAGCTGACCATTCAATGAAACCCTAAACCACAACACGTCCATTTTCCATCTTTGACCGATTAAAAACCCAGAAGTTAAACAAAATTTCTGCTAGGCAGAAATTGTGAATCTTATTTTAATCCTCACGTCATATTGAAAATTCGTTAACAGTTTCGTAATTAAGCTACTAAACTAAGCAGCTGTCTGTAATTACGACTTTACCACCATATTGTTGACAAAATATCTACTTTATTGACAAAATAATTTCTGACTAAAATCGAGCTGCTCACTTTGCCTTGGCAATCAACACCATTAATCCCGACAATCAAGGCATTACTTCTGACAATAGCCAAGGCAAAGTGAATGGTATGATTCTCCTCCAAATTTAATCTTAGATTTACTTTTTGAGGATTGACTCTTTGTAATGAACCTCTGTAATGATTTTTTTTATTAATAAACCTATAATATCGCTTCCTTGAAGAAAAAAAAATTAACACCGTTATGAGAGAGAACTATTTTAATTTGGTCAACTAAAGTTAGGTTAAAGAAAATTCTTCTACGGAATCAACTAAAGTTAGGTAGTACTTGATGGTTTGGTGATAAATAAAATGTATACTGGAAGACACCTAAAAATTCACACACGGAAACGAACTTTGATTGAGTTTATGGAAGAAAATGTTTCTGGATTCTAAAAGCACTTAAAAGTATTTTTATATGCTTCTTATATAAAGCATTTCAAATACTTTTTCAGAATTTATTTTCATTTTTATTAAAGATGGGTTAAGAAAATATTTTCACAAAAAAGTGTTATCAATCGTTTTAAAAACAATTCTAAACAAGCTATATATTTAGTCGGTGTGGAAAGTTAGTCTCCTACTTCCAACAATTTTATTATTTAAGAGAGATTCAATAAAAACTGCATGTTCGACGTGATTATCCTTATTATTCCACATTTTTTTCACTTTAAATTTTTTTTATTCTTCGACTATGAGAAATAAGACTATGAAGTTCATTCAGTGGAACGTGGCAACCAAGACCTGGTTTTTCTACTTATGCTTTGCGCCTTGAGCGTAAGCTCCGTTCTGTTCATGTTCCTATCAAATATTAAATTGGTGACTTATCAGAGAATGTTAAAATAAAGATATGAACACAGTCAGAAACTTGGTTCTCAAGCAAACCGGCCATGTTCAATAAAACCATTCTGACTCTGTCCAAACGACAGTTTACAGGCTGACGAACGAAAAGAAAAGGGAACTCCCACGGTGTACCAGAAGAACACGTTTGGATTTGAATATTACTCAATGTAAACATCGAAAGACATGCATTTTCCCAAAATAACTGAGCTATGAAGAGACATTAGAAATAGTTTTTTTTTTTTTAATTACAGTGGACAAAGTCGGTGCCATTTGTGCAGAAGCAGAGCCAGGTATAGGCTACCCGTGGCCCTGGCTCCCCCAGACATTTTTCTTATTTTAATGTACATTGTGTCCCATTGTTAAAGTTACCAAAATACCCAACTAAATTTTAGAGAATAATTCTTAACATTTAAAAATAAAATAAAAAATGAATCGAGAAAGGGTATTGCAGCCACCAGCGCTGCACGAAAACATAACTAGTTGTCAACTGCATAAACCTATCGAAAATTTGGCAGAACTTCTCCTAAAACAAAAAAATAAACTTTTATTTTTGGAGTTTTAGACACAGTGCTTTTAGTGATTTAGCTTTAGTTTCGATAAATTATTAAAGTTGTGCACTGCCATGTGAGCTAATAATACAATCACGCATCATTTAGAACAAATTAGATAATAAAAAAAGATAATTAAAAAGAAAACTTTTATTTTTAAATTTTAGAAAAATGCTTATTTTTAATTTAAAATAGTGATTTAACGTTTGGACAATTGTTTGAGTAAATGTCGTGTCATTTGAATTAAATTATTAAGTTAAATTACAAATTCAAGAAAAAAAAGAAGAAAAAATAAATAAATTTTGGTTTTAGAAATAATGCTTATTTTAATTTTAATTTGAGAAAATTTTTAAATTAGTTTCCGGTCATTTGGGTTAAAAAAAATACAACTATGCATCATTTATAACAAACTAGATGATAATATTAAGTCAAATTACAATCTAAAAAGAAGAATTTTTTATTTTTATTTTTTTGGGTTTCAGAAACAATGTTTATTTTAATTTAGAAACAATCAGTTTAATGTTAATTTTGAAACTTGTTTTGGGTGTGTCCTATCATTTGGGTTAAATAATACAACTGTGCATCATTTAAAACGGCCTAGATAATAATATTAGTCAATTTATAATCTTAAAAAAAGGAGAAAAAAACTTTTCTTATGGAGTTCTAGAAATAGTGCTTATTAATATTTAAAATAAATAGTGGTCTGTGATATGAGGAAGATAGAAGTTTCAGGTTTGGTAGGGAAGAACTTCTCGAGAGAATTGATTGCACCTTTATCTGTTTTTCAATTTATTTTTGGACTAAGATCTGTTGATAGGGCTGAAATGTGAACTTGGGCCTGATGTAGTTAATGGAATGGGCTGACGGAGAAAGATTTCTGTCAGGTGCACATGTTAGAATTTAAAAAGCTAGTGAATGCTGGGCCTTATTTGGCGTGCTGGGCTCTAGTTTCTTACCCTGGTTCCCCCTTAAAATTTGTCGTTATTATTAACAAAAAGTGGCTAATGTTGTAGGCCTAATTGAGTGAGCGATCTAGGAAGAGAGAGAGGGGTGGTGCGGCAAGCTTTAGAGAGAAGAGAGATTGATTTGATTGTGAGGTGTGTTTTAATTCACCCCATTGTGCCTTTATTTATAGTGGTAGAAAGGACAAACCCTTTCCCATAAGGATTACAATACTTAATGAGTAATCTACTCCTAATAGGAATATAAGATACATTCCTAATCTATTAGGATTTACACAATCACATTCCTATACTAAATAGGACTGCAACACTCCCCCTTGAGTGTGTAAATACTCAAAGCACCATCGCATCAGATCTTCAGCAGATAAGGTTGAATAGTTGATGAAGTCGTCGGCACAACGGGTATTCGCGAGTCTCATATTTACGTTGAAGTATGCATTTGTAAAAACTCACAAAAACCTCGCTATGGTAAAACCCATGATAGGCAAAACCCATAGACTAAGGAGAAAAGTAAGAAAGTATGCATAATGTCTAAACATTCGTCGAACTGGACGAAGGTAGTGAACTCAACGGAGTATGATCATCCCAGGATGGGTGCCTCGTTAAAACCTAGTTAGGTAGCAAAAACCCAGTGGGAAAAATGCTCCTAATCGTAGGGAAAAAGAGTACATTAAGATCATGTGAGTATACTTCTAGATACTCCCCCTGAGTTAGACATAACTTCTAAATAAGAGAACTATAAGCGATTTAACTCAGATAATTTGCGCATACCGATTCCTTGGACAAGCTTCTGGAAAGTAGACTTGGGCAATGACTTGGTGAAGAGATCGGCCAAGTTGTCTTGGGAACGGATTTACTTGACTTCAATGTTCTGATGCTGCTGCTGCTGGTGTGAGTAAAAGAACTTTGGCGCTATGTGCTTGGTGTTGTCTCCCTTGATGTATCCCTTCTTTAACTGCTCGATACATGCGGCATTGTCTTCAAAGATCGTCGTAGGAAGGTCAACGACTGATGTAAGACCACTAGTACTTCGGATATGTTCCATAACTTCTCTCAGCCAAAAGCATTCACGCGTTGCTTCATGTAGGGCGAGAATCTCAGCATGGTTCGACGAAGTAGCCACTAGTGTTTGCTTGGTAGACCTCCAAGATATAGCGGTGTCTCCAACGGTAAAGACATAACCCGTTTGAGAACGTGCTCTATGTGGGTCAGACAGATATCCAGCATCTGCATAACCAACAAGGCGAGAACCATCCCGAGGACCGTAAGGGGCGGCAACACTCGGTGATTCGTGGGTATAGAACAAGCCCAAATCCGTTGTACCCTTGAGGTAGCGGAAAACGTCTTTAACACCATTCCAGTGCCTGCGTGTGGGCGCATTGCTGTATCTTGCCAAAAGATTAACAGCGAAGGAGATGTCGGGTCTAGTGCACTGAGCCAAGTACAATAAAGCCCCAATTGCACTCAGGTAAGGAACTTCGGGTTCCAAAATCTCTTCCTCATCCTTTTTTGGACGGAAGGGATCTCGTTTAGCATCTAGAGTCCGAACGACCATTGGTGTACTCGAAGGCTTCGCTTTATCCTCATTAAAACGACGCAGCACCTTTTGGGTGTAGTTCGATTGATGTACTAAGATTCCATCCGAACAATGCTCGATCTCCAGGCCAAGACAGTATCGAGTTTTTCCAAGATCATTCATCTCAAATTCCGATTTCAAGTGTGCAGCAATTCCCTCAAGCTCTGCAGGAGTCCCAATGAGGTTCATGTCGTCGACATAAACTGCAACGATTGCAAATCCGGAATGTGACTTCTTTATGAACACGCATGGGCATAGTTCATTGTTCACATAACCCTGACTTGTCAAATATTCACTCAGACGGTTATACCACATCCGCCCGGATTGTTTCAATCCGTAGAGTGACCTCCTCAACCTAATTGAGAGAGTGTTCCGTGTTCTAGAACTATTTGAGCCAGTCAATGGAAGTCCTTCTGGAACTTTCATATATATTTCCGTATCTAGATCCCCATAGAGATACGCGGTTACCACGTCCATAAGCTGCATATTCAGTTTTTCGGAAACTACCAAACTGATTAGGTAGCGGAACGTTATAACGTCCATTACGGGAGAATACGTCTCCTCGTAATCAATTCCAGGGCGTTGAGAGAAGCCTTGCGCTACGAGGCGTGCTATGTATCGCACTATTTCATTCTTCTCATTACGCTTCCTCACGAAAACCCACTTGTAGCCAACGGGCTTCACACGTGGTGGTGTAGGAGCGACTGGTCCAAACACCTTACGTTTCGCGAGCGAATCGAGTTCGACCTGGATTGCTTGTTTCCAGTTTGACCAATCGGTTCTACGTCGGCATTCATCGACGGAACGTGGTTCAATGTCATCGCTAAGCATGATGTCAGTAGCTACTGAATACGAGAATGCGTCGTCGACGATCATCTCATTCCTATTCCAAACCTCATCCAATACTGTGTAATGGACCGAAATCTCGCGATTCTCGGGAGGCCGGCATGTTTCATCTGAAGCATCACCGTAATCTAGAATAACCTCATGCGTTGGAACGGATGAGTGAGCGATGGTCGGATTCAAACTAGGGTCACTAGTTGGTGCCATTTTCCTCTTCTGGGGTTGTGAATCCTTTGAACCAGGTGGTCTGCCACGCTTCAGGGTCGGAGCAGATGATTGGCTAGCCGCCAATGTACCGTGCCGCGTGGAAGTTGCGGCCTCCCCTCCTTCAGGGACGATCCGGCCTTCCCAGGCGGGTTGTTGACGTACACGGGGTACATCTATCCTTGCAGGTGTGTTTGCAGCGGGTATATGTGATCTTGTCACTTTAGCTAGATCATTAAAAGCATCTAGCATGTTTTGAGCAATGCTCTGAAGATCTATAATTCGACGCACTTCAGTTTCAGACTGAGCAGTGCAGGGATCTAGATGAGACATAGTGGGAGCATACCACGACAATTCGCGGCGTTCTACGGGAACGTTAGCATGCTTATCTCCCCCTAACGCCGGGAAGACTGTCTCATCAAAGTGACAATCCGCAAAACGTGCGGTGAAAAGATCTCCTGTCAAGGGTTCTATGTATCGAACAATTGATGGCGAATCATAACCGACATAGATTCCCATTTTTCTCTGAGGACCCATTTTGGTACGTAGCGGCGGCGCTATTGGCACATAAATGGCGCACCAAACACCCGTAAATGCGAGACGTCAGGCTCGTATCCAGTGACCAACTGTAACGGTGAATGTTGTTGGGTAGCGGTGGGCCTCAGGCGGACCAACATGGCTGCGTGCAATATTGCATAGCCCCAGGCAGATACCGGCAGTTTGGTTCTCATAACCAAAGTCCGAGCTATCATTTGAAGACGCTTTATGAAAGCTTCTGCCAGGCCGTTTTGGGTGTGAACATGGGGTACAGGATGTTCCACATCAATCCCTACGGACATGCAATAATCGTCAAAGGTCTGTGACGTAAACTCTCCAGCGTTATCCAATCGAATCGACTTAATCGGATAATCAGGGTGGTGAGCCCTTAGCTTAATAATTTGAGCTAGGAGTTTAGCAAACGCGGCATTGCGTGTGGACAACAAGCAAACATGTGACCATCGTGTCGATGCATCAACCAACACCATAAAATATTTAAATGGTCCGCAAGTTGGTTGGATTGGTCCACAAATGTCCCCTTGAATCCTCTGAAGAAATTTAGGGGGGTTGTGAATAATCTTTGTATATGAGGGTTGAGTATTCAACTTCCCCAAAGAACACGCTTTGCATGGTGGGAGTCCAACATGAGGATGTAACTTGTGCCCGTGTGATGATTTGAGGATACGGCGCATCATGTCACGTCCAGGATGTCCCAAACGGTCATGCCAAAGCAACAAAGTGTCCTGGAACCCAAGCATAGGGCCGGCCACACTGTGGGCTTCTATGCCCCGAATGGTTGTGATGTACAACCCATTCGGCATACGTTCCAACTTCTCGTGAATACGCTTCTGGCCATATTCGTATGAAGTGATACAAAGAAATTCAGAACCATGATCTTCAGTGGTTTCAATATGATATTTATTATCTCGAATATCTCTAAAACTCAGCAACGTTCTTCCGGAACGTGGAGAATAGAGTGCCTCCTCAATGGTCAAGATAGTACCATTAGACAACATGATACGTGCCTTTCCGTATCCTTCAACCAGGTCGGATGAACCTGCGAGGGTTGTCAAAGGAGATTTCTGGGGTATTAAGTTAGTAAAATAGTGATTTTCACGCAAGATGGTGTGCGTGGTTGCACTATCTGCCAGACAACTAACTTCCCCACTAGACATACCTAGAAATAAATTGATTGAATTGGTCACATGCATAAATATAATTCCATTCATTCAATTAAGCAATTCGAGAAAATAATATCCATTCAAATAATAATCCATAATTCAAAACAAATCAAAACCAAACAAATTATTCCAAATACTTAGAAAAATTGTTCAAAAATTTAAACCATAAACCTAGATAAATAGGGGATAGGGCTGGCCACTCCTAGTGGGTTCGGCCACTAGGGGTAAACACCCTAAAAACATGTCTAAATTTATTCGTCCATAGGGGCTGACGCCTCCTGAAAATCCGATATCTCCATGGATGTGGTTGCATCTTCCGGACGATCCACAGCTGCAAAGTTAGACTCACGATGTGAATGATACTTGGCAATAGCCTCGGGGGAAGCTCGACATACGCGTGACCAATGATCCTTTGATCCACAACGATAACACATGTCCAGTTCAGTAGAAGCAGACTGACTGGGAGCTTTGCCCTTGTTCTTGAAGTTTGGGACCTTAGGGGCGAGTGGTGGACGCTGCTGGGTCGCAATCCTTCCCTTAGGTGCGGCTCTCTGTTGACCTTGGGCTCGTGGTGGAGCTTGTTGCCTATTACCACGACCACGACGATTCGTACGTCGTTTATGGCTGCGAGAAAATATGGCATGTGATTCAGGCACAGCATTCTAGCTAGTCGGTCGAGCTTGATGATTTCTCATCAAAAGCTGGTTCTGCTTTTCAGCGAGAAGTAAAACAGAGATTAGATCCGAAAATTTGGTGAATTTCTGTGCCCTATATTGTTGCTGCAGGACAATATTGGTGGCATGGAAGGTCGAATAGGTCTTCTCCAGGAGATCTGATTCGGTGAGTTCCACTTTGCAGAATTTCAACAAAGAACGGATTCTACAAACTTCAGAGTTGTATTCATTCACAGACTTAAAGTCCTGGAAGCGAAGATGCTGCCAATCGTGTCTTGCTTCAGGCAAGTAGATGTCTTTCTGGTGATCGAAACGATCGGCCGGAGCAAGCCAGAGGGTGCGTGGGTCCTCCTCAGCGAGGTACTCGGTCTGCAGTGTATCATGGATGTGTCTTCGAATGAAGATCATTGCAGTAGCCTTCCGAGCTTCGTCAACAGGTTTGTCAGTGACGGGTGCCTCGATGGTGGCTCTAATACCCTTTGCAGTTAGATGGAGCTTCACGTCTTGAACCCACTTTAGATAGTTTCTTCCAGAGACTTCTAGAGCGGAGAAATCGAGCTTGTTCAAGTTCGACATGTCCCTAAAACAGAGGGAGAAAAACGTGAGTAGTCATATGGTAAGCCATAGACATATATCGTAGAACATACAGGTTCTATTAGACATGTAGTGGTTTAAATCATGCATGAAAACTACAGGTTTCATGTGGTATGTTTTGAATGAAAACTTCAGGTTTCAAAGGCACTAAAATTGAAACTACAGGTTCAAATTAGTTTTATGAACAATTAGTTCATAATGAGAGGTTCCTGCAAGAAACACAGAATACAATATACAAATATACATATAGTGGATTTGAGGTTCTTCGGGAACTCAAGTGTGAGAGCTTCGTTACTACGAAAGTATGTGACGGTTCAAAGTATAAAAATAAATTATTGAATCGTTAACGTCCAAAAAATGATCTTCAGGTCAATAATTTTGGATTCATAATCAGATTAATGAACTGCAGGTCAATTTTAATTAATTCAATAAATCGGGCCATACGGGGCGATTTGTAGAAGCAAAATAATATTAAAATAATATTATTGGATCGAAATCAAAGGTCCAAAAATAATTTGGGCTTGTGCCGTGGGGTATGGGGAGGCACGGGGTGCCTTAAGAGGGCACAGCAGGGCCTAAAAAAATGGGGGGGCTGCACGGGGTAAGGTCCAGCAGAAGCTGGCCTTGTGTTGTCACAGGTGGCCCAGCCACATGGGCTGGCGTGTGTGATCCGTGGGGTGCAAAGCCCAGCCGCGTGAGCTGGCTGTTTGAGTGCAGGCCAAGAAGGCCGTGGGCTGCAGGCCCAGTTGGAAGGGTCCAGGCCGAAGCCTGGTGTCCAATCTGCACTGTGGTGGTGCGGTGCCGCACCAAATCATCCCCTTTTGTTTTTTTGTTTTTTTTTTCAAATCCCTTAGGGTTTAGGAAACCCTAATTTGCTTCTAATTTAATTTTATAATTTGACTCACAAATTTCACATAGCAATTTAATTTTGCAATGCATGAAACAAATATATATATTGACAAATATATGAACATATACAATATATATATATATATCGAAAGGAAAATATAAACATAGAGGGATTCATGCATCATGGGGAATGTTTTCATGCTTCGTGGACGTTTCAAATATCTTCTTTTATTTTAAGCGTACCTGATTAGCAGAAAACGAATAAGCCTTTGAATATTTGGTGGATGAAAGCCTCCTCCAACGATGCGTCAATTCCTTAGCTTCTGACAAGAGCGTGCTGATAACGTGTTGTAGGCCTAATTGAGTGAGCGATTTAGGAAGAGAGAGAGGGGTGGTGCGGCAAGCTTTAGAGAGAAGAGAGATTGATTTGATTGTGAGGTGTGTTTTAATTCACCCCATTGTGCCTCTATTTATAGTGGTAGAAAGGACAAACCCTTTCCCATAAGGATTACAATACTTAATGAGTAATCTACTCCTAATAGGAATATAAGATACATTCCTAATCTATTAGGATTTACACAATCACATTCCTATACTAAATAGGACTGCAACAGCTAAGTGTTTTTTCTTAAAATAAAGCTTTGTGTCAAACTTTTTTTAAGGAAAAGTGAATAGTATCAGAATTGATTTTTTAATATAAAAATATAATTTTTCGTTAAAGTGAACAGTACCGAAAACTTTTCGTTAAATTTTATTTTTTTTTAATTATAACTCTCGATGCTTGGTTTTTGAAATTTTTAGGCTAAATATGTATGCATTTTTTACATTTAATAATTTTTTTGTGCAAGTAGACATTTATCACAATTGTGGAAAGGTGTTGAGCCTTTACATGACGGCGTAGATTTAAATTTCGTCGGTGGCTAATTTAATATTTAATCTAACAAAATCTATTATTTGACAAAAATTTTTTTTTTTTTTTTTTACAATTGCGGTGCCACATGTATATAACTAACTTTCTTTTTGTACCAAAACTACAAGATAGCAAATGATTTCCTAACATCTAGCCAATTTATCGCAAGTGGCCCTTATAAGTATTGAGCCCTTATATGACGGCGTAAGTTTGAATCCCGTCAGTGATTAATTTGACAAAATCTACCATTTGATCAAAAAATCTAGCCAATTTACTCCCCCTTAGAGATGAATATAGAAAAAAGGTGAAACGATTATATTCACAATAATCTCTACAATTTATCGATGAGAATAGGTTCCAGTTAAATGAGTTTTTTATTATGAAGAAAAAAAATACAGTTTAAGATATATTCGTATTATATTAATACATTTTAAGACGCACTTCAAAATCTTATTATGCACTCTAAACTTTTTATAATTAAACATTGTGGAGAAAAAAATAATCACAAGGCGACACGTGGCTTTTTGGACAAAAGAAGACAAAAATACCCTTTAGGCATTACGGGATTCCTACGCGCAAGCAGCGGGCAATCATCCTCAGCCAAGTCAAAAATGCTCCAAAAAAGGTAACCAATTCCAAATTATCTCATCAAATCCTTCTATAAGGTAACTCCCAAAATCTAATTTATTCCATATATTTTCTATTTCATTATTTAGCTAAATAATATTTTCCTTTCATATTTCCTAAAATTTTCCTTTAAAATCATATTAATTGACTAATTAAGGGATTAATTGCCTAATCAATCCCCTAATTGTCAATTGAATCACCCATTCAACCCCAAAAACAAGTTAAAGGCCGGCCATCCCCATTCAAAAAGGAGTCCACCATGCTTTCTACCCTTTTTTTTTATTTTATCATTTCTCCCTTTTTATTACACTAATTAGCTAGCCAATTAATTTCATAACCACCAAAATTTTCCCTTTATGTTTAATTAGCCAATTAATACCTATTAAAACTGGCTAATTAAACCAAAATTAAACCTAAAAACCCACCTAATGGTCGGCCACTCTTTCTCCAAAGAGGACCAGCCTATCCCTATAAATAGGCTCCCATTTTCACCAAAAGATCATTCCAACACTCTTGCAAAAATCCCAAAAAACTCTTCACACACTTTTTCCCTCTAAATTCTAACTTCGGCATCGAAGGTTCTTCAGCCAAAGCCCCCCCCCCAATTCATCGTGGGCGCGTGAGGCTTTTGGCCTTTACCAAAGGTGTTAATTGTTTTGTATGTGCAATTTTGTCCAAGAAGAAAGCGGCGGAAATTTGCATCCACAAATTGGTGCTTTCATTGAGAATTGAAGATCCATACTCGTAGAAGACTTTCGCATAAAAAGGTTTTTCTCTATTTTCTAGTCCATTTGAATATTTTTCATACATTCTTATTATTAGAATTTTTTAATTTGCAAAGATTCTTTGATAAAACGTGAAAGAAAAATATAATGGCTAGAAATTTAGAAAGTTCCACAAGTGAAATTTTCAATACTAAAGAAACGGGACCGCGGCGATCCACGAGGCTAAATGTGGTCATGGGTGGATTGGCACCACCACGAAGTTCCACCATGGCAACCACCCGCAACGAGATCCATGGCACCACCATCATGGCCCAAACCATGTCATCCAAGCTTGCACGGGCCCGAACCCAAACCATGCACTTGCATGCATCACGCACTAAGCAACTTGCTCCTACCGAGCAACCTACTCTCGAGACCCAGCCTGCTCCTGCAGCCCAGCCTGCTCTTGAGACCCAGTCTGCTCACGCGGTCCTGCCTACTCCAAAGGCTCAGCCTGCGAGGCCCAGCCTGTTCTTGAAGCCTTGCCTACTCCTGCAACCCTGCCTGCTTATGTGGCCCAGCCTGCTCCCAAGCAGCCCAAGTCAGCTCAAAAGTATCACAATTATCCCGACTCCAAGTTTTGGGACCCACGATCGAATCGGGGGCATTTTCACCACATTTCTTCGCAGATTTGACATTTCTCAACTTAAATCTTGCACCCGGGGTCTACCATACTTTCACTGCTCAAGGAGATACATTCCTTCCAAGCTCTTCCAACCTAAATGGAGAACAAGACTTGTCTCGACAAGTCATAGAGTTGACGAGTGCCTTCGCACAGCAGACGACCTTGGTGAACCAGCTCTTGCAGTGAACCGAGATGCAACGTGCCCTAGGTGAGGTGTCCCGAAGTACGACAAGGGCAAATGAAGAACCTCTCCAGCAGTGTCCTGGCAAACAGCCACTCTACCAGCCATGAACCAAGCGTTCGGGCAATGTACACTCCCGACTGGGCCCTCGAGATAGCGTATACTTCTGTCTTAGCGCGCGGATGAGCATACACTCTCGATTAAGCCCACGGACGAACATACATTCACGGTTGGGGTCACACTTCGATAGTCAACATGAGCAACCTTCAAGGTAAAGTGTTTATTCGCGGCTAAGCCCGCAAGGAGTATCATTTACCTCACATCGGAGTAGGCAACACGACGGATGGAGAGAAGCAATCATTCAATCTGACTCAAGTTCAATCGGCAGCCTGCGAAGAATTCATTCGCTTACCAGAAATGAACCACATGCATCGCCACCACGACATATACGAGCCAAGCATATTGAAGAAGTAGAGAGACTATTGACCAAGCGATTGTGCAATTTTCAACGCAATGAGGTCACCGATGAGACACTACGACGGGACATGACCAACATAAGCAGGTCATCCTTCATGGATGAGATCGAGTAGGCAGAGCCTCTACGCGAGTTCAGCATGCCACATTTCACATTCTTCAAAAGGGAAGAAGACCCGGAGAGACACTTAAAGCACTACCGAAGCGCAATGATCATCTATTAAAACAACAATGATCTTATGTGTAAGATATTCACCACCACTCTACAAGGCGAGGCGCAAGATTGGTTCTACACCCTGCCGCCACAATCTATTCAGAATTTCGACAAACTTTCTTTGGTTTTCACCAAAGAACATTCATCCTATCGCTCGATCATGAAGAAATCCGACCATTTATTCAACGTCAAGAAGAACCCAAAGGAGTCGCTTTGCAACTATGTGAAGAGGTTTAAAGCATAGAAGGTAAGGATAGTTGGATGTAACGACTTAATAGCTAAAGCAGCTTTCCAAAAAGAACTTTCAGCAAACCACCCGTTGTTCGGAGAATTGATCATAAAAGAAGATCCTAGTAGACTCCTTCATTCTAGCAGAGAAACACGCACTTTGGGATGAAGCTCGGCGAGCAGACAAGGCACCCGAGCAGGCTAAAAAAGAAGTAGCGGTAATGAAGGAGAAAAGAAAGCAGTTGAACAACAAAAGCAAGCAAGGGGCCAAACGTAGTGACCGATCCCCGACTAGAGGAGGCTCGACGACCAAGAACTACTCTAAGTTCTTAATCCTAACCCCACCAAATGCACATTTGGAGTATCTTCAAGCAGATTCTTAGGGTACCTAGTAACCCAACGAGGAATCGAAGCACATCCTAAGTAAATCCGAGTGATCCTAGAGATGAAATCTCCTACTACCTTGAAGGAGATCCAAAGCTTGACCAGACGAGCAGCTGCCCTCAACCACTTTCTTTCGCGATCCACCGATCGATGCAAGCCCTTTTTTCAAGGCCATCAAGAGGGCACAGCGAGACAAATGAGATGAAGAGTGCGAAAGAGCTTTCCAAGATCGAAAGAAGTATCACACATCACCTCCCTTACTATCCAAGCCAGGAGCAACGGATGACTTATACATTTACTTGGCAGTCTTAGAAGTAGCGATAAGCTCTATCATCATACAAGAAGAGTTTGAGGCCCGACTACCTGTATTCCACAGTTCAAAAGCTCTCCTTGATGCTACCAGAAATTCAAAAGCTAGGTTTGGCAATAGTTGTTGCAACCCAGAAGCTCAAGTTTTGCCTTTAGACACAAGCAGTCATCCTTATGACGCACTATTTCGCCCAATCTAGACGCGTAACAATAAAGGCGTAAACGCTAATTGATGCAAAGTTTTTTGACAAACGCAACAATCAGCCCAAAAAGCGCGCCAACAGCAGACGAACACTAAAAGGACACACTCAGAAGTAAGTTTTGTCTTCATTACCCTAAAAGATTATATCGACAGTTGAGCATCTCCTGCTACATGTTACATGGTCCAGCTCTACGGCTCCCTATTGCGCACCATGCCTAGCCTAGGCGATGCAACAGAGCGGCCCAATAAACCGAGCACACCCTAGCCACACCTGCTTCACTCGATTGAGACTTCTGGTATTTGCAAACCGACAGAGCATCCAACAAGACAATCCTCGACTGCCTCAAGAAATCCCTCACCAACAAGAAGGGAAAATGGCCAGACGAACTCCCCGGATGTCTATGGGCATGTCACAGCACCAAAAAATGAGCAACCGGTGAAACTCTTTTCTCTTTGGCATTTAGCTCAGAAACAATCATTTATCTCAATGTCATCAAGCGAAGTATCGCCACTCTACTACCAATCATTGAATAGAACAGTAAAGAGATGGCCATAAGCTTAGATCTGGCAGAGGAGAAGTGCGAGCAGACTATCACTAGCATCACAACCTACCAGCAGTAGCTCATCTCCAGCTACAATAAAAAGGCCAAGATCTGGCAATTCCAGCCCGAAGATCTGGTCTCAAGAAAAGCCTTCATCACTGCCCGCAGATAAGGCTCCAAAAAGATGGATTCTATCTGGGAAGATCTGTACAAAATCAACAGACTAGGCGGCAATAGTAATTACACCCACACCACCATGAAACGACAAAAAGATCGAAAAACAGTGGAACTACTACAGTCTAAGGAAGTACCGTGTGAGACCTCCCGCTACATCAAAGCCCGAAGACTAAAGTAACTCAACGGGCACCACCTCGCAAGCCAAGAACTATCTAGTTGTTATGTAGTCTTTTACAGCTAAGTTATTTGTTCGTTTCACTCATTTTTTCAATGAGGAATTCAAAAGTAATTTACAACTTGGCTTAACTACATGCCTACAACAACTAATCATACCTGCACTTCAAAAGAAGATTGTGCCCTTCTTAGAGACTTATTGCATGAATTTCACCCCCCCCGAGGGACCAACCATGATCTTCAAAGCAGGAGGATAAACTCCACACTCCGAATATCCAAACGTGGATGAGCCGGGTTGCCCTAGTATAACTAGAAGCACGATGGCTTGCGTCGGGATTCCTAGAAATAGCCACAATGGTCTTTTTCAAGGCCTAGCTAACTGAATGATTTTGGGTCTTTTGGCCTAATCCGCGAGGAACCGGGCCCTAGAGACGGAATGGGCACATTACGCAGTACGCCCTAAAGACGACTACCCTAGAACCTTAAAGCTGCTACCAAGTGCACTAAGGTAGCCTACGGTTTCCAAAAGACTGGCTACGGCTTGCCCTTCGAGCAGTAAAGCCACGCTAGACTTATACAACCGCACATTCTTGTGAAAAGGTTAAACAAGATAGTGTGCATATACGAAGCTTTATCCACTTTCGACATGCAACGTAGTTGATAAGCTTCACATCTGCCAAGCGTGGAACAATCTACTCCAATTCCTAAAGTGTTGTGATAATTGCTATGCAATCTACGAAATTGGAGAAAGCCAAGGTTAACAGCCTAGTGGTCATGCGGACTTGTCTGCTTCTGTAAGTAAGGCATCTGGCTGCTGACCCTGTGGCTAACAACTTTGCCAAGTTCTACACCAACACCTATGGTTGCATTGGCTACGCGGGAATGTCTGCTTATAGTAAAGTAACATGCATGCCACTGGTCTATAAAGTCTAAAGGTTAGGGCATGAACAAAAGCAAAGGAAGTATGTTTATAAACAACTAGCAAAGGCCGAAAAAGTTCAAGCAAAACAAGAGCTACAAGGAAAAACAAAGAAAATCCTAAAAGCTACCTAGAATACTACACTTCAGCAGCTTGGACATCCCACAACTACGTGGTCGCCACACCTTCAGTAGCCGCGACACTCTTAACAACGACATCATCCAGCGCTTCATCCCCGGCTACTGCAGCCTGGGCACCAGCTTCTCTGGTTACTTCACCAATGAAAGCCTCAAAAGTAAAGGCGAACAAGTCTTCCAGAGAAATAGAGAAGGTTTCGAAGTCTTTCCCAGCAAACTCAAAATCAGACGGCCTACCAAAGAGATGATCTACATATCCCAGCTTAAAGAAATTGGCCTCACTCTGAACAAATAGAGCCTCGAGCCTAGCCTTCTCACCTTTCAGCTGACCAATCTCCTTGAGTAGACCAACATGAACGTGCTGCAGCTCATCCACTTCTTTCTTCAAACTTTCGTTGATCTTCAGTGCACATTAGAGTTCCAACACTTGGGGTTCAAGCCTATCAACAACCTTTTTGAAGTGGATCACTTAGTTATAAGCAGCAATCAATTCTTCATCCTTTGCATAAGTAGCGGAACAAAGCTAAAAAAAAACTGCATGTTCAAGATCTTGAATATGAGGTATGTGACATCTGATCTTCTTATCTGCACTTTCATACTTAAAGTTGGATCACATCAAGCCTAGTCTTCAAGTCAACAACCTCTTGGTGAGCGATCTCAAGCTGTAGAGAAGTGGGGGCAGAGATATTAAACCCCTTCAAAGCAAACAACGAGCTCAGATTCCAACATCTTGATCTTCTTGGCAAAAGAATAAGCTTCAACTGCCACAACCTTTGCCACCTCCTTGGCAGCCTTGGTATCCTCTTGATCAAGGAACATAGACTCGGCTGCCAGAATCTCTATTTTTGGCATCATGGCCAATAGAGCAGTCTTCCTATACTATGCTTCACAAAGGAACTCGGGCTAACAAACCTTTTGATGTCATCGACAGACTTGGCACAAGCGTCCATGTCGTCAAGCAGATTTGGTCTCAAAAGTGCACAGATCTTAACAGCCTCCCCAGAAGCAGGCTCAGTAGATTTCTCACAACTGCCCACGCGAGTAGTCTCCTCATTCACAGCAGGCGATTCAGTCTTAGCAGCATGAGAAGTGGGCCTTGGCGACATTTTAGTAGTAAAGTCCACTTTATTGCTCTTCATAATACCAAGCCTTTCCAAAAGAGAACCAGACTTTGCTCCCAGCGGACGTCTTAGTATAGATTTCGGCACTAGGGCATGACATGACCTCTACACTGGGCAACCCTATCAGCAATCGAATTAGCCATATTTGGCATGGCAAACGTCATTAGCTCAGATCTAGTAGCCTCATCTGTCATTCCCTTGAAAGAAAGAAAAAAGTCAAGCCAATCACAAGCTTGGGGGTAGTCAGCACACTCTTGCGAGCAGCAGAATAAGTCTTTGGTTTTTTCTCAACCGGCATTTCTTGAGCAGACAGGGAAGATATCTTTTCCCACCTTCACTTACAGTGGGAACCACAAAGTGATTGGACGAGCCAATGCATCCGCCTTAATCCTATTCATTTCATCTCTCGGGAGCGGCCCACCTTTTTTCCGACAAGCAGGTAGGGGCCTGCTTGCCCAGCATTCCAGCAACCCATGAGGGCCGCGATCTCCTCATTTCTCCCAATCGCCGGCCTGGCCCATGTCAAAGAGCCCAAAGGACATGAGCTTTGCGGTTCGCCTAACACTGCGTCTCAGCGTCACAATTCGTGGCCCCAGCCGCACAAGCTGCCTTTGGCTCTAGCCAAGCCGAGCAGCATAAAGCAGTGGTCTATGCCACAATACCTCCTCGGCCCATCCTGGCCCCTGCCAGCCGACGTGCTGCACCACCCCGACGGTTGCCCCACGACGGCACTATCCAATAAGAAGATGAGAAAAATTAAATTTTTCTTACATCAGTATGGCACAGAGAAGACGAAGAAATCAACGAAAGACGGTCCTTTGCACGGGTAAGATGTAGAAGATTGCTAAAGGAGGGGGGAACAAATATCCTCTAGGCTCTCTCTCTCTCTCTCTCTTGTAGGGTAGAATAAATCGCTCTCCAAAGTTGATTTAATAACCCACTTAAGGTGGACTTAAATAGGCTTTAAGAGAAATTTATTTCCCTTTCCTAGAATGATCTAACTTCCAAATAAAGAAAGAATTTACATAAAATAGGAAGCAATCTTATGTTTCCTAAAGCAAGAAGATCTCTACACCTGCTGTCATTTCCTGCGAACAGCCCAACAAGTGTGGGGGCATTTGTGGAACTAAAAACAATCACAAGGCGACACGTGGCATTATGGGATTCCTACGTGCAAGCAGCGGGCAATCATCCTCAGCCAAGTAAAAAATACTCCAAAAAAGGTAACCAATTCCAAATTATCCCATCAAATCCTTCTATAAGGTAATTCCCAAAATCTAATTTATTCCATATATTTTCTATTTCATTATTTAGCTAATCAATTAGCTAAATAATATTTTCCTTTCATATTTCCTAAAATCTTCCTTTAAAATCATATTAATTGACTAATTAAGGGATTAATTGCCTAATCAATCCCCTAATTGTCAATTGAATCACCCATTCAACCCCAAAAACAAGTTAAAGGCCGGCCATCCCCATTCAAAAGGGAGTCCACCATGCTTTCTACCCTCTTTTTTTTTTATCATTTCTCCCTTTTTATTACACTAATTAGCTAGCCAATTAACTTCATAACCACCAAAACTTTCCCTTTATGTTTAATTAGCCAATTAATACCTATTAAAATTGGCTAATTAAACCTAAAAACCCACCTAATGGCTAGTGTAACAACCCGTCCCGATATATTTAATTATTAATAGTGAAACGACGGAATTACCCCTTTCGGGGATTATGTACGTGTGCATGCATGTATGTCGTGTGAGGACCAATGGATGGTGGCCCTCAATTATTGGATTATAGATATTATTGTGTGGGATGTTTTTGGACCACACAACCTTTACACCCTCACCCTCTCGTCACTCTCTCTCTGTCCATCCTCTCTCTGACTCACCCTCTCTCTCTCTTCACCCTCGAACTCACTCTCTCTCCCTTGCTTGTACGGACACAACCATTTAACCCCTAAAACATTACAGATCGACACAACCAAGGACACCATTCGACTCCTGAGGTCTTTGCGAGTATAATGACACCCATTTCAGGTAAGTTTTCCTTAGTTTTCACGTCGAAACCATGAACACCGATTTTGGCACTATTCATGAAGTTTTTAATGGTTGCGTTTTAGGCAAAACCAAGATCACCACGAGTCTTAGATCACTCCCACGAACCTCGGAGACCTTCGTTGGCACGATTTGGACGTCGGGATAGGCCTACACGAAGGTGGCCGGTTTTGGTGGAAATTTCCCGACGATATTTGGAAAGATTTGAAGTTCCAAAGAGGTATAAACTTAATCTACATGTTGTGGGCTTCATTTTGGTATAAAGAACATGAAAAATGGTGCAAAAATGAGCGAGATACAAAGATTTGAAAAATACCCAGATTCCGGCGAACCAGTCGCCGGCGACCGGCGAGTCGCCGGAGAAAGTGACTGGAGATGGAATATTCCGTCAAAATTGACAGAATATTCTGACGCCGTTAACTGACGCCGTTACTGACGCCGTTAACTTTAACAGAATATTTCAGGAATATGCCTGACGGCGTTAACTGACGCCGTCAGTGTGCCAGGCGCGTGTGGCCGTGCCTTCGCCGGCGCGTGGGGCCGAGAAAAATTATTTTAAAAATATGGGGATGTTCGTGACGACGAGTAGGTCACGTTGGTATATCCAAATACCAAAATTGAGCTATGTATGAGAAGTTATTTCCGTAGTTACGTATATGTACTTAAATGACGTATTTTTAGTAATTTCTCATATAGGTGAGACCTATTCTGAGGACGAGCGTAGCTAGGCTAGACGTGGGGGCTACGACCCAGCGACTTATCTGTGAGTGGGCAGCTTTTTCGTAAAACCTATATATATATATATATATATATATATATATACTATGATTTTCCCAGAATCAGCTTTTAAATGAAAAGTACGTTTTTATCATCATGCATATATTCAGAATTGATGCACGAATAATTATACATTCATTTCATGCATATGTTGGTGCTGAGGACGCACATGTAAGTGCCAGGTAAGGGCATGCATTGATAAGAAACGATAGACGAACAGTGATGAGATATGATGTGTAATGATGAGATATTATGAATTGTTAGCTCATAGACCTGCACATATTGTTAGTGCTCACGCCCAGAGATAGGGGCACAGTCTTTCACGTGTCGTTCACCTCCCGCACCGCATGCTGGCCTTGGATCCAAGTTAGGTGCACAGTCTTGTCGTATAGACCACTTTTGAGTAGGTACGACATGTAGGTGACCCGCGTTCATTCGCACAATCTTCACGTGATTGTAGCACTAGAGCATTTATTATTGATACAGCGCTGATAATGATGATGATATGATGATGATATTGATGTATGTGCAGTGTATATATACGATGATGAGATTGAGATGTTATGAGCTATATTTACAGCCGAGGGCTGAGTTGATATCTAGTAGCAATATGATTATCGAAATGCATAGTATGGCATTATTTATGAGATTCAGATGGCATTGAAATGCATTGCACGACATATATTGAGATACGTTGAAAATGGTTTTATGCTGAGAAAAGTTGTGATATATATGTACGTATTATTTCTTGGGAATTATACAGGTTTTACGGAGAGGGGCTAGGCTTTTGAGAAAAGAATGATTTTGAAAAGATTTGTTTTTGCTGACCCACTCCATTTTGTTTTTCGCCCCTCTAGGTTCTAGATAGGCTTGAGTTCCTGAGTTTGGCTAGCGAGGATCTTCCGGCATTTCTGACAGACCTGATATATATGTAGGGCACCGTTGGTGTAATTGAACTCATTTAATTCATGCTTGACTGCACTGACCTAGTACGCTCTGGATATGTTTAAGTATTGTAATATATCTAGCACACTATCATATCTGGGTTGCTAGACTTCGATTTTAATTAATTCGTACTTCGTTATCGATCCTTGCTTCTGCACTGTGCACTTGGCTACGTCACACTCACGTGACGGCCAGCACGCCCTACTTTCGGGTACGGGTGTGTCAGTTTGTGACATCCCACATCGCCCAGGGAGTGATCCTTAAATGTATATTCCCATCCCTACCTAGCACGAGGCCTTTTGGGAGCTCACTGGCTTCGAGTTCCGTAGGAACTTCGAAGTTAAGCGAGAAGGGAGTTAGAGCAATCCTAGGATGGGTGACCTCTTGGGAAGTTGCTCGTGAGTTCCCAGAAACAAAACCGTGAGGGCGTGGTAGGGGCCCAAAGCGGACAATATTGTGCTACGGTGGTGGAGCGGGCCCGAGAGGTGGATGCGCTCGGGCCGGGATGTGACAATTGGTATCAGAGCCTAACCCTGGCCGCGTTTGTGCCGACGAGGACGTCGGGTCCCTAAGGGGGTGGATTATGACATCCCACATCGCCCATTGAGTGATCCTTAAATGTATATTCCCATCCCTACCTAGCACGAGACCTTTTAGGAGCTCACTGGCTTCGGGTTCCGTAGGAACTCCGAAGTTAAGCGAGAAGGGGGCTAGAGCAATCCCAGGATGGGTGACCTCCTGGGAAGTTGCTCGTGAGTTCCTAGAAACAAAACCGTGAGGGCGTGGTCGGGGCCCAAAGCGGACAATATCGTGCTACAGTGGTGGAGCGGCAGCTAGCCACTTTCTCCAAAGAGAACCGGCCTATCCCTATAAATAGGCTCCCATTTTCACCAAAAGATCATTCCAACACTCTTGCAAAAATCCCAAAAAACTCTTCAAACACTTTTTCTCTCTAAATTCTAACTTTGGCATCGGAGGTTCTTCAGCCAAAGCCCCCTCCCCCTAAATTCATTGTGGGCGCGTGAGGCTTTTGGCCTTGACCAAAGGTATTAATTATTTTGTAGGTGCAATTTTGTCCAAGAAGAAAGCGACAAAAATTTGCATCCACAAACATTACACATGTGAAGAGTGTACAATGAAATTTTTTAAAGTGTCAATGACAATTCACGGTATGAGTCGAACTGAATTACAAAATAAATCAACAATAATTTAGGGGGTGTAGTCAATTTGGATTTCACAGGATTTTAATAGACCTTTTATAAGTGACAGATTTCAAGGGATTTTAATAGAGTCTACATTATATATGAATTTCAACAGATTTATATGGATTTGTATGAACTTGTCTCGTGGATTTCTTAGGATCTCTAAACATTACCAAATCAATATGAACACGATACTCAATCATTTATCTTTCTTTATTTTCCGACCCAACTTGTAAACATCACCGAACCTTATGTAAAAATTCTAACTTACATCAAAACATTGACCTAACGTGTAGAGATTCGAATATAACAATAGTCGAGTAATTCTATCTAGAGAGAGTCATGGAGGAACTGGAGTGGGAGAATGAGAGATAAAGCAGAGGAAGAGAAAGAGAGAGTTATGAAACTTGACGGAAATAACGAAGTGAATAAAAATATTGAAAATGGTGATGGATGGAAGGGAGGCTGGAGAGAACCCATGGGTTCTAGAGGATTGGAGTGGCTTTTGTTGAATTTTGGCCAAATTTGTGGCCCTCTGTCCCTGCATTCAGCTGAAGGGAGAGAAAGGTTGGTGTGTTGTTTTTTTCATTTTTTTTTTGGTATGCTTTTAACTGAATGGAGAGAGATATGCCTTAAATGAGGATCCTCTCCAAATCTTCTTTGTGAAAATCTTGGAATCTTCAAATAGTTTTCGTTTATCATACATCTGGGATCCTCATTTAGATGTCTTTTGTTTTGAAAAGGCAGTTGTCGTTTTTGGGAGTGATTGAGAGCATTTGGCTCTCCCATGAAGCAAAGAAGGGAGAGAGTAGCAGCCCCCAGCATGCACAAACCGAAAATCGATCCAAACCAACTTGACATTATCGGTTAATTAACATAATCGGTTTTAGACTTGACTTGATCGGTTTCGATTTGTAATTTTAGCCAAACCGCCAAGTCGGCTTTCGGTTTGATTTTGGCCTAAAAAAAACTTAGTCCACCCACCCCTAGTTGAAAGGGGAATGCTACGGAGACCAGATTCTTAAACCATAGTTTGTAAGTGAAATAATATGGCGGTTGATAATTGGATTATTACTTAAATATTGATTAATATACTTATTTTTTATTAATAATATATCATTTAATTTTCAAATTTGATTTAAAATTCCGCAAAGGGCACAAAGGTAAATTTACGACAAGACACATGAGAGATTCGAAACTGTCGTAGAAATCTTGGGAGCTGTCTTTTATCGTGTCACTGTCAACGGCAACAATAGTAGTACTAGTAGTCTACTCCTGCGGTTAAGTAAGGTAGGTAGTCGAGTGCGAGCAGTGTGACTGTGTGATCCAAATCCAAACACTAACTAAATAAAACAGGATAGAGATGGAAATGGAAGTCGCCGACGACCCCGCCGCCGTAGATATAGACGCCGGAGACTGCGGAGATAGCGGTGAAGAGGCTGCGGCGGGAGGCGGAGCCGGAAGCCGTAGGAAATCGGGGCGGGACAACGTGAAAGGTCCTTGGTCTCCGGAAGAAGACGCGGTGCTGAGTCGGTTGGTGAGCAATTTCGGGGCTAGGAATTGGAGCTTGATCGCCCGAGGAATTGACGGACGATCCGGCAAGTCTTGCCGCCTGCGGTGGTGCAACCAGCTCGACCCCGCCGTCAAGCGCAAACCCTTTACTGGTATAATATACTTTGTTCTGAACTGAACCCTGAAATTCTTTAATGAAATGTATGTTTTTCTAACTTTGAATTTCGAATTGAGGGTTTTGCTGCTTTTGCATCCTTTTAATTAGGATTTTTTTTCAAGTGTTTAACTTTAAGGGGTTTCTGTACAAGCTTCAATTTGAATTTCAAGTTGGGTTTTTGCATTATCCGTTTGAGCACATTGTTAACAAGCTTCAATTTTTGGCATTGAGCATGATTCCGACAGGATTCTTCATCCATTTGTTTGGAGAATTGGACTGTTGTTATTCACATGTTGTTAGGATTTTTCTTATTACCTAAAGCAAAAATTCTAGAATGCATCACACTTTAACGTACATTGTTGAATTAAACTACTGTATGTGCGCCTAAGAATCTAGGGCAATCGAACGGATGTAGCTGAGCCACATAAAAGATGTGTGTAATACGTTGATGTATATTAGGAGGAATCTACCTAAAGAATAGGCACCTTTGAGTTGTTACATGTAATATACATATTCGGTTAGTGGAGATGTGCATTATGTTGAAATCTGACAGCATATAATTTCAATTTTATCACTTTCTTCCGTCGGCTATTCCAGCCCATTTGTCATGAATTCATGTCTACATGATTCTTCCTGGAGAAGAAGGCTGATTGGTTTGAATTGTTTCAGATGCAGAGGATCGGATGATAGTTGCAGCCCATGCAGTCCACGGAAACAAATGGGCTGCAATTGCTCGCCTTCTACCAGGGAGGACTGATAATGCCATAAAAAACCATTGGAATTCCACATTAAAGCGCCGGTGCATGGACCCTGAGAGAATAAAGTTAGAATCTGGTAATACGGTTGAAGATGTTAGCTTAGACAAAACAAAAGGATCATCTGAAGAGACCTTCTCATATGGGGACATCAATTCATCTAAATCTATGGAAGGAAGAGAAGTCAGTTCTTTTCAGCATATGGATGATCAAGATGAATACAATGGGTCATCAGAGGTTCAGTTTAGTCATGAAGCCACCGAACAGCCTAATCTTTTCAGACCAGTGGCGCGGATCAGTGCTTTTAGTGTATATAACCAATCAAATAGCCAGGAGCCTGAATCATCATTCCCAAGGCCAATTCCAGTGCAAGGATCTCTTGTTCTAGAATCAAAACTAGATGTTGGTATCAGTAAGTTTCTCGAAGGAGTTTATGGTGAGCTCTCAGTGCCTGATCAATGTGCCCACGGTTGCTGCTGTGCACAGAATGGTATGAACTTTCAAAACTCGTTGTTGGGGCCAGAATTTGTGGAATTCTCCGAGCCTCCCTCATTTCCAAGTTTCGAATTGGCTGCAATTGCCACAGATATAAGTAACCTTGCTTGGCTTAAAAGTGGGTTGGAGAATAACAGTGTCAGAGGAATGGGTGATGCAGCTGGTAGAATAACGACTCATGAGTCTCAAGGAAAAATGGGGCGTTTTGAAGATAGTAGAACGAATCATCTTTTTCCTGTTGAAGAGAGAAACGATAGGCTAATGGGCATGAAGACCAATGTACTATCAACCTAAGACTGGTGCACAGAATGTTCAACAACTACAATCTAAAGCAGGGGATTCAGGTTGCTTTCACCGCTTAATCAAGTAGGATCAATGAAGATACTTGTTTTCCAGTCTGAGAATTGTCACTACTCGAAGAGTCACGGAGAAGCAAGAGGTCAATTTTTTTCCTCAATAAACTTTCAATAACTGTTAATCCAGTTGAAGGGTGTGGCATTTCTTCTCTTCGTTAATACCATATGCACGTAGTTATTTAGCTGAACAGAATTTGAAGCAACTCTTTTCAACTCAAGAAACTGTCTCCCTTGTAGGTGCTTTTCGGCTCAAAAAATATGTTTCATTGTTTCTGTTGGTTGTATAACCATAAACCCTATCAATCTCCCTTGTAGCTGCTGTGCATTTTCCAGATTTCTGACATATGAAAAGCTAGTTTGCATACATTAACAGCATCCTCAAAACTCAAGTTCTTTTTGACATTTCATTACTTGCCATGAGCGTTTATTCAGATTTATGGTTACAAGATCTCATACGTGAAGTTAAACTATTGACATGTGATATTTTGTTTAAGATATCTCTTCTTTCCTAATACCAAGTACCAACCCAAGAAGAAATTCTTAGGTCTGATTGCGAGGACCGGGTCACCTGTACAACTCACATGCACAATACAGTGAGCCTCGGCAATTTGGTCCAATTGACCTCACCCTGGTCCAACCGAGCCTCGGTATTCCACCTCTCACAACTACATAGGACCCTTGTATTTTGATCACACCCGACTTCACGTTGATCACACCAAACGTCAGAGTTCGTTTTAATCAGTCAGTTCTACCGAAGTTATGGTCCAACCCAAACAGATTGCTAGGAAGACCGACTTTAGTTCGAATTCAACTTATTGAGAGTTGCAACAGGAACAGCGCCAAAGTGTCCAAGCCTCGTCTCCTTTTTCAGTGTAGTGTAGCTGTCGAGTCGACGAACTGCCCCAGTAAAGGGTAAGATAATAGATATAGGGCAGCCCCACCATATGACCCCTCCTCGTTGTCCTCAAGGATTACTTGCTCCTCTTTCAATTTGTAGAAGGGGGGAGTGGGTCGGTTCCACCTACACTCGCATCACGTGAGAGAGATATAAAAGCAATTGAAACGGTGCGTTTGTTTAGCTAATTATTTGTCATGTAAGAGTGGGTTGGAAGACAAAGGTTTTCAGTTATGAGAGGGAAGAATCGAAGGATGACCCACAACAGAAGGAGGGAACAACATTAAAGCTAAAGAGAAAAGTAGAAGAAAGAACGAGATTCCAATTCCCTAAGTATATATATTTTTAATTCCATTACAATATTTGCAATTACGACATTTGTAACTCAAGTGATCAAGGAATTTTTTTTCCTATAATTGGGATTTTGTGTTCAAACCCCTATTGCCTTATTATCAAGTTTATCAACAAAAAACATAGGCATATCTGTTTATTTGCCCCGAACGTTTATAGAGCAATCAATTTTCCTCCAAACTATAATTTTAGTCGATTACTTCCTTTATAATTAGCCAATTTCCCTCCTTGAACTTTAATTTTAGCCTATTACACCTATAGACTTTTATAAATAGCCAATTCTCACCTGGTGCTAGATTTTTAAAAACTTCATCAACTTTCCATCCATTTTTATCACGCCGACAACACATGACAACTATATGGGGACAAAAAAAAATGGATGGATGCAAATTGGATGAAATTTTTTAAAATCTAACGCTAGGGGGGGAATTGGCTATTTATAAAATATTTGGGGGTAATCATCTAAAATTAAAGTTCAGTGGAGAAATTGGCCAATTATAAAACTTTAGGAGTAGTAGACTAAAATTAAAGTTCAGGTAACAAATTGACAGCTCTATTCAAATTCAGAGAACAAACTGATAAATACCTCAAAAACATATTAGAGCAAAAAAAGAGTTTCGCTCGTTAAGATTGAATTGAAGAGAAATTTCTCCTCAATTTTACCCCGTGACCGAATCACAAACTGTTCTTTTGTTTCGTGGGTTGGCTATTTCCTATTATTTTAGACTGCCCCCTTGTAATGCTTGGAATTTTTGTTTTGGTCAACCTTGTAATGGTTAGGATGTTGAGATGAAATTAACAGTTTAACATTTTTCTTATAAAATGAACAGTTTAATATTGCTTTGTTCTTTATATGCTAGTAACTCATTTTTCTTTCTTTGCCAATCATGTTTTTTAAGGTGCAAATTTCGAACCATACGGTCGTCTGCCTGAAAAAACAAACCATCTCGCACTCTTGTATTTTGGTTTCATCTATTCGTTGCTTTATGCAAGTTTTTCGACACAAAAACATATCAAAAGATCGAAGATTTAAAGGGCAGACCAATTCTGATTTGGTTCGTTGGATCTTAGGCAACAGCCAAAATTGGAATGTAGCGCTTTTCAAAATTTCCACTCCATTTTCCTTTTGTCCTTAACATTAATTTTTTATAGTAAATTTATTTTACTTTTTGGTTCCTCACGCAAAGGCAATATTACATAAGCGACACCGACCTCGAGGTGGTCCCACCTCCAGTCAACTGCATCATGACTGGGAAATTCCAAAACTACAAAATTAAAAAATACAATGAGGGGATATAAATTAAATACTGCTGCTGCTAATATCCACAATCTACGGCCCTGATTTCATCATTTCATCCATTTCCTCGTTCGGTTACATTACCCTAAAAATAGACGGCCGTGATCCATGCGTGACAGCATGGCAAGGGAGAGAGATGCACAGAGAAATCCTGCTTGCAGTTGCAGCAGGTACTAAAATTGTTTTGTACTCTAGGAGAAGGAGCTGCCACTGATTAAAGTATGTAATGGGGAGTTCGCCTAAAAAAAAAAAAAAAAAAAAAGGTATGTAATGGGGTAACTGAAAGCATTAAATAATTGGGATGTAGTTTCTGACACATTGCCGCCTCATCTTCTAAGAATCCTCATATTCGTTGCCTTCATTTGGGTAAAAAATTTCAAAGAATCTTCGTATTATATTTTTTTTATTTGAATTTTCTCTTCTTATTTTTTAAGTTTTTTTTTTTGTTTCAGATGAAAACTTATGAAAATAATTTGAAAATTTTGAGTTTTAACGATAATGACAAAAAAAAAAAAAAAAAGTGAATAGTACTAGGATTAACTTTTTTATGTAAATTTTTTTTCTTTCAATCATATGATGTTGTTTGTTAATCTTAATGTCTAACTTTTAGATCATTTTTAAAGAGTAATTTTGCAAAAATCAACCAACCTAGTATTGTTTAACTATTCGATTAACCTTGATAAAATTTTAGAGTTCAAGTAAGAAATATTGTTTATCTATTTATTAGATAATGTTAGATGACTCCACGATTTTGTATTTAGTTAATTTTTTCGTAAATATGATATTTAAAGGATGATCTAAAAAATAAAGGATGTAGATCATTGACTTGAGCTTTATTATAAAGATGAGAAGGAGAGTCATGAAGGTAGAATGCAAAAGTCTTGTAAGAAGTTTCTTAGCATTGCCCTTGTAATAAAATGTATGTATTATTTGTGTTTAGAAATAGGAAATGTATTATATCAAACAATTAATCTGATTTAGATATCATTAATAATTTGAAAAATGACCTTGTAGTTGACTCAAAGATTTATGAGTTGATATAAAATTTGATTTTAAAAAAGAGCCAATATTCTTCTTAATAGACAAAAAAAATGCCACTTTTTTTTTTCTAATTTAGAAATTAAAATAAGAATTTATGTATGTATTCAACCTGTCCTTTAGAAGAAAAAAAATGTTAATTAACGAATTTATTTTTTATTTATAACAAATTACATAGTTCTCAAATTTAATTTAAAAAATTAATCTATTTAGGATTATTAGTATAAAATTACATTAGCACACCAAATATTCCACCAACTTTCTCTTTTTTTTCCACTTACCACTGCTTTTTTCAAATTTGCAGTTGTCTTTATCAATGGAAATCTCTCTTCCGAAATAAACAGTGCATCCGCATCCACTTCACGTATTCTGTATATCACTTCCTCCTCCATGAGGGGTACTCAGTCCCGGGTCTCCAAAGCATGACTCTTGCTCTCCGAGGCCTTCTCTCTCTCCTCTTTCTCTCTCTACATTCTTCAAGCTTGCAAGCCTAAACCTTTGTCCTTCAACTGATCAAACTTTATTCGGTGCATTTAATTTTGTTGGTAACAAATTTCCAACATAAACAATCTTAATGGAGTCGAAGTTCACCTAATCCAACAAAACCCACTTCCTTAAATCCTCAAATTCCGTCAAATATTTCTTCAATAGTTTTCGAAACCCCCCAAAGCTCCAAACTTTAATGCCCGAATGCTCTGTTCTTTGCCTTCCGGCAGAGTTTCAGCTTCTGGATTTTTGAAATTTTAACCGCCGAACATGTCCCAAGTCGATTTAGAGCAAGGGACCCACCGCCGCTCCTTCTCCGGAAGCGCCAATGGTGGCAGCAGCGTCTGCTTCTCCGACGCAGACGACGGGTCGTGTTACTCTCAGTTCTTCTCTACCAATGGCGGCTCCTACGACGAGTACAATTTTGCTTTTGTCTCTGATCCTCAGGTCGGCGTGCTGTCGGATTCTCGGAGAGCCTCGTCTGTTTCGGACAGTTCGGTCGAGGTTGTCGAAATTGAGATTGGGGTGCCGGAAATTAAGGTTCATTTGAATAGAGTAGAGAGAGATTGTCGGATTTGTCATCTGGGTTTGGAGAGTAACAGCCCCGAATCCGGAGCTCCGATTGAATTGGGTTGTTCTTGTAAGGATGATTTGGCTGCTGCCCACAAGAACTGTGCTGATACCTGGTTCAAGATTAAGGGTAACAAGTAAGTAAATTTATATCTGTTGTTGTTGTTTTTTTTTTTTTTTAAATTTCGAGTCCTTTCGGTAAATCGTTAGCTAACTCGCTTGGGCGGAAGGGAGAATCAAAGGCAGAACCTCGGTTTTTAGTTTTTAGCATTATCCAAAGTTTATATCCTTGATTTGATTAAGTTTATGATTTGATAAGCTAATTAGCCCTTAATTGATGGAGATTTATCCGATTCTTAATGTCGAAGTAAGTCTAGTAATAGTTGAAAGGCTCGAGATAGGAGATATGGAGTCCGGATTCTCTACGTGAGAATTCATAGAATATGTGAATTGTATTCATTCATCGTATATCTTGCAGTCAGAAATTATTTTAAATATTTTTATTTAAAAATAAACATAAACCGTACTTGATAAAAACTGACCATACGATATACGATAAATAGATACAATTTATAAATTCTCAGAATTTTTAACCAAAGGATCTGGAGAAGATCTTATTGAGGAGATATGCAATTCAAACGTGAGTTAGGTCTGTTAGGGGTCGTTTGTTTGCCCTCACTAAGTGGGACTGGACCAAACTGGACTAGTTGTTAGTCAAATACTGTGTTTGTTCCATGCTAGGATTAATATTAATGAGACTAAAGGGGACTAGCATGGACAAAACCCTTCACTAAGAGGTCTTAACGAGACTCCCAATAATCATGGGACTAGCTAAAACTATCATCTCTCTCGTCCTTGTCATGCTCAACGACCACTCCCGACAAACTCCTCGTCATCTCCGATCATCTAGATCAATCATTAACTCTCCGATTCGACTCTCTTTCATATTCATTTCACAACTAATTTTCATATAAAATATACTAAATTGAAGGTGTGAGATAGAAATGGTAGGAAAAGATAGAGAAAAAGATAAGATCATAATAAAATATTAATAATTTATAAATTAAATAATATAATATTAAAATTTGTTATTATTCAGCTTCTTAGTCTAACACTGCACCAAACACTTTACTAAGTTAGTCCAGCTTAGTCTAGTCTAAGCTATTCTAGCTTAATCTTTGAAGTTAGTCCAATCCGAAATAGTCTAGCGCAACAAATACACTCTGTGTTTTCAGACTAGACTAAAATAGTTTAAAATATCGAAAAGAAAAAAAGATAATATAAAAAAAGGGCAATGGACAAGACAAAGTAAAGGAAAAGGTGAAAGCATTGAAATGTGTCCAGATACAAACTAGAATTCCTTACAGCTCTGTCTTTCGTCCAAGTTTAAGAATCTCTGCTCCTCTGTGATTCTCTTTCTCTTTTATGAAAGTGGGGATTTGACATCTTATTGATTTTTCCAATTAGATTTAATCTTTTTCTTTTTTTTTGGAAACTAATTAGATTTAATCTTTTGCAAAAGCTTTAGTTGTCGGCCGACGCACTAAATAATTGATATTTCCTGTGTTCATATGCACATTTCCTATTCATCCAGCATGCTTAGTGACAAATCGCTTTTCATATACATTTCGAGTACGATAGACGTATACTTATTCGAGCTTTTAGGGAATTGCCATGTGTCACTATTTTACCATGTGACGATTGTTCATTAGATTAGTCGTGTACTTTTTAAACACATGACAAACGTTTACTGGACAGTAAAGTCATTGAGACTAAAACTTAGCTCGACAAGAAAATCTCTCGATTATATGGGTGTCACTTACATATTAGCAATGGCTGCATAGATGCTGACAGTAAGATAAGATGTGTGGTGGCGTTGCCACTTTAGATCCCCATTGGCAGCCACTGTTATATCACATTGATTGCACATGTCCTGGTGATTCTCTGATGTTCCTTTAAGTTAGACATTAATATCCAAATCCTTACCAAATACATGGTGGCAGATACTTCATATGAAATCTGATAATTTCGATGCTTGAATCTGACGGGATTTTATGAAATCTTATCGTATATTTGTAAAATCCGTGCAATATGATCTCACATATGATGTGCGTCTTGGTACATCCTTCCCTTTCATCTTAAACTATATCTCACGTCTTGAGCGTGAGCGTTACGTACGGTCGTGGCTTTCTAACATTAGTAGCAGAATATATGAGGTCGTTTTGACCAATTTGTCATGTTAAAAGTGCATGAGGACTTTGCCTTCTGATTCCTTTGTGGGTTTCTGCGTTGAATTTGCTTTTCTTCAAGCCATACAGATTAATCTTGGTTTGTTTACTTATTTCTGTTAAACTCATTTAAACTTAGAATTTAACTTCATATATTCACTCATATCGGCTGCGTTCGGAATTGTTATTCATAAACGAAAACCATTAGGTTAATATATTAATTCCACTCGACATGTTTTCCAGGACCTGTGAGATATGCCAGTCAGTTGCACGCAACGTCGTTGGGCCAAATGACATCGAGTTCACTGAGCAGTCAAACGAATCCAGTACTGCCTCAGCAACAGCTGCGGTTGCAACCCCAGGGCCATCCACAGAGACTCGAGGTTTCTGGCACGGTCACCGCTTCCTCAACTTCCTTCTTGCGTGCATGGTATTTGCTTTTGTCATATCATGGCTCTTTCACTTCAACGTTCCGTCGTGAAATCCCGAGCAAAGAGTTGAGAAAAATTGGATAATCAACAGAACAAAACAAGTGTAAAAGAAGCTGCAAAATCTGCAGCGTTTATATAGATTAGTAGTAATACATCATATGTTGCTTCATGCCCACTTCTCTTGGAATGTTTCTTGTTCATAAGTCAGTTTTTTCGGGTCTTCTTTTCAAGGCGTTTTATGTGTCAAAAAATGAGCGTCTCTCGATTCTAACCCTATATATAATTATATAAAATATAAGGTATATCTTTGTTTACTACCCTAATGTTTGGTGGATTTTAACATTTAGTACATCATTTTTTTTCATCCCAGAGTCGTACTTAAAGTGTAAATTTTGGGACAATCACATACATCCATTAGTCAAACTGTTAGTTATCTCGTTAAGTGATGACGTAGCGCCCATGTAGACAATAACTGGGCATCACGTGTCATTAAAAATATTAAAATAATTATTTTTAAAAAAATAAAAAAATAAAAAAAAATAAAAAAACCTTCTCTCCTTACCCCCTTGCGTGCCCCCAACCCAGAACCCAGATTTTTTTTTTCTTCTTCCTCCTCCTCATCCTTCTTCTTCCTTCTTCTTCCTCCTCCTTCTCCTTCTTCTTTCCCACCCCCTCCTGTGCACCCCCAACCTAGAACCCAGATTTTTTTTCTTCTTCCTCCTCCTCCTTCTTTTTCTTCTCTTCCTCCTTTTTCTTCTCCTTCTTCTTCCTCTTCTTTTCTGGGTTCGGGTTTTTTTTTTTAATATTTTTTTAATTTAAATAATTGTTTTAATATTTTTAATGACACGTGGCGCCTAGTCATTGTCCACACGTGCGCCACGTCATCACTTAATGGGAGAACTAACAGTTTGATTAATGGATGTATAAGACTGTCCCAAAATTTACACTTTAGGTATGACTCTAGGATGAAAAAAAAATTGATGTACTAAATGTTGAAAATCACCAAACATGAGGGTAGTAAACTGTCATTTGCTCTAAAATATATCTTTCTTTTTTCTTTTGGCCAGAGGATATGGTATTCTCTGAAGAGTAAGAAAATTGCTGAATTGAACAAGTCATGAATTAGGAGAAGGGAGGAAGGAATTGGTTTGAGAGCGTTCTTTCGCAGAGATTTACTGCGCAGAGCCGCTCAATTTGTCTCAAACAATGTTTTAGAAGGCTAAGCCAAAGCCAAAGCATTTCATGAAAATCTTCTCTTAGGCGATAGCCTCATGGTAGTATAATACTTAATATATATATGTATGTGTATGTGTGTGTGAGATAATACTTTGTAAAACAATCAAGCAAGCATGCCAAGGAATCAAATATTTGACAATTATTATTACGGGGACGGATCTATGTCACTACTTTTTTTTGCACAACTTTTGACACACATTTTTGTAAGGCCCACTCTTTAATGTATTTCAACAATTGGAACCGTCTATTTTTTAGATCATCCCTAAAAAATCATGTCCAAAATTCACCTAAATTTGAAACCATATAACCACTGGATTAAGGGTTTAGGGTTTCTTTGTAGAACCATATTCATCCATTTTCTTCACTAGAAATGAATATCTTAATGGTTTTGGATTTGTCTATTTTCTCGGAATGATGTTCTAAAAGATAGGCATTCATATTGTTAAAATACATTACGAAGTGAGTTCCACAAAAATGTCTGTCAAAAGTTATAAAAAAAAGTGATGCCACGGATTCACCCCATTTATTATCTCTAATTCACATCATAAAGTCATAATAAACTAATAGAAACTAAGTAGCAACATAAAATTAGCATGAATTTTATAAAAATCACGCCCAAAACGACGTCGTTTTGTGTTTGGGCTATTTTTTTTTTTTTTAAGAATTCAAATGCCCAAGTCGCCTAGGTCCTGAGGTGGTTAGGCTAGTCTATAGCCCACTCCCTCTGGGTGTTTTCTTCATAGCCCACCCCAAAACCACCTAAGCAAGTCTTAAAACTAGTTTTTCACAACACTGGTCTCAAAAGAGACACAGCATGCTCGTAGTTACGTCAATGCTTAGCAAATTGGCCACTTCGCCGGCGATCAAGCGACGGTGTTCTCAAAATTGAGAAAAAAAACCATTGGCTTTTGATTCCATAATGCTAGAGTAGGAAAGGTGATTTGGTCCATATGTGTTAGAAACACGAGAACTCATGTTTTAGTAAACGCGGAAAGTCGAGAATCAAAATAATTCCAATACTCATTTGAGAGACCAGAAACAAAAATTATCAAAACCAACAGAATAATCTTTCCAAGAAATCCTGAATTGAAGCAAGCAAAGCTTAAAGCCTTCAAATACCCAGATCATAACAATAAAGAATAGATACAAGGCTAAACAAACGACTACTAATTTAAGCGTCGCCGGGATGTTAACGGAGGCAAAAGCGTCGTCCAGATGTTAACGGAGGTATAGACGAAGAGAAAGAAAAAAAAAATTGAGGCTATACACTTCAAGTTTTGTTCTTTTTGGCTTCCAAATTTGTGCCATCTTTGAGTGTTTCCTGTGCATCATTATCCATGCCAAGGCTGAAGAGGCAAGCTGCTTGAAGGTACAAAGCTGCTGGCCACTCGGGAGAAACTACCTGGGCTTGCATAGCATCCCCCAGAGCTTCTTGTGCCATATCACTCATCAGATAAGAGAGGCAGCGCCGAGCATACACCGTGGGTGATACCATGGTCCCGCCGTCGATGAACTACAAAAGAAATCAGAAGGGTAGAAACATAAATCAGCGTTGATGTGACAATTTCTAAACTCCTAACAGACAGTCGGACAACTTATATCATATGATCAACAATGTACGTACAGAAACAGTTCAGAAATTAACGAAGTATGAAACCGCTATCAGATTCTGAGGCTTATTAAACTGTAACTGTGCATTCTTGAAAAATAAAATAAAAAATCCAGATAAAAGGCCAGTTTTTGAACATTGCAATGTCTTTAAGTTATGGAACTGGTTAGAAGGATGGATTGTGCAGACCAGTTTAAAATGATTCCCGAACAGAAACTCACTTGTGTATAGGAATCAATCGCAGTTGTAAAATCTTTAGCTCGAAAAGCAGAATCTCCACTCTTCTTAGAATTCAAAGTCTCCTGCATTTGATTAGTCCACAGCTGGAAAGAAAGCTGCAGGGCCAAATATCTCAAGCAAGATTAGCACTATGAGGAATAATTGTATTTAAAACAAGCGCTTCTTGCTGGTCATACTTCAAACACGTGCACACTATCTTTTTTTATCAAATATCACAGATCAGAGTTCAAAGAACTGAGTACAGGACATACAGTAACATACCTCATTAGCAATCCCCTCATCATCCTTGTATCCATTCTTTTCCAATATTTCATGTATGGCAGTGAGATCCATTCTCAAGCAAGCTTCTCCAAAGGGTGTTAATGCCAATGGCTGCGTTGAGGATGCGCTTTCATGTGCAATACCCATCAAAACATGTGATGCAACCTGCTTGAAAACTATGCAATGAGAAATTATACTCTTCACAAGCAAACTTAAAGCTCTTAAATGGCAGTCTAGCATTAACAATGCCATGCCCACAACTGATGAGGGGGAAATTAAATTTCACTTTAAGCATAAAATTTCCTTCCCTGCATCTGTTTTTTAAGGTTGAAAAAGAAATGCGGTTAGTCTCAATAAAAGGCTACGGGTTTTATCAATACTAAAACAGGTAAACATTTTTAACAAGGGAGATGTTATTGGCACTCCAAAAAAGTCATTGTGCACTCAAAACTTTCTATATTCAGAAACAAAAATAAACTTATGAGGACTGCAAAATGACTTATTTGGAGTGCCAATAACACCTCCCTTTTAAAGAATAACATAAGAGAAAGAGATAGTATTCTGTACGTTGAAGTTGGTGATAACGTACAAGAGGAAGCCTAATTATAGGCTTAGGGATTGCGAACTAATACAATGGTACCAGAGACGACACAAGTTTACAAGAATATAAACCTAACTCGTGTCTAGGACTCTAGGTTAATTATAATGTGAAATATCTCAGCCATACATGTCAGATATTACAATAGCATCTTTTTCAAGTCAGGGTCTAACGCCTCTAACCTATATCTAGCTTGTTTATACAAGTAGGCCCAAAATGGTTTCTCGTGTATCAACTTTGAGTTTCAGAAGTTGTTAATGATATATTCCTCACATTTCATATATATAATAATCTGGACACAGGTTAGCTCCAAATTCTTACTATACATAAATGGAGATACTGTCAAACTGATTTTACCAACAAAGATTCGGATTAAAGAGAGGAGGAATATAGATGGTGTGCAGAGATGGTTCGCTGCAATATAGATCAGCGGCGGTGACAGAGATGGCTGGTATGAGCTAACAAATTAGTACAAGCCATTAATTGGTGACTCTGATATCACGTTAGAATAGGGACACAAAAGAAACAAATAGGAAATTATGCATGTTGTGAGTGAGTAATAATGCATGTACAAGGGAAAGTCTATTTATATGTTTAAGGGGTGTAGTGCATTATGAGGAAAAGTAAGAATCTAGACCTAATATTTGTACAAGATTATGTGAAATATGTGAGGTACACACTAACAATAATGATAGAATCCTTACCTCTGTTTCTTTCTGAAGTGACAGGAGAGCAGTGACGAGGGACTTTGCATTTGGCCGCTCACGAGCTTCATATTGCAGACAACGGGAAGCTAAGCGTACTAACTCAGTTCCGTCATCATTTGAGAAATTACCCTCCAAAGCAGAATCCATTAGCATCAGGAAATTCTTGCCACGAATTAGATCTAGCGCCTTCAAACAAGACATGCAAACATGGTCACCCCTAATTTGATACTCAAACCAACATTTAAAGTCATAAAACAAAGGGTCTTATGGGTGTTAATAACAGTTAGCCTTCTTCAGTTAACTTCTGCAATCACTAAGGACCAACTTTTGAAGCAAAAAAGTATTAGCGATAGGAGAGTGAAACTGCTTACTGGTATTATTAACCAAACACCAAGCTACAAAAGAATCCATAACTACTTGAGATCAAATGAAACAAAGAAAAGGGTATTTAGGGGAAATTTACCAATAGCTGCTAAAATAAATGATATTTTGGAATTGTTTAGTTGAGACCAAACTTTTTAAATATCTTCACTTTTCTTTTGCCAAACACAGTGCATATTTATGCAAAGATTCTGTGACCCTAGCTTGCTATTAGGTATCCAAACAAACTCTTTAGTATTAATTTTCATTCCAATGAGAATTTTATTTTTTTGTCCCACAATTCCCCACTACTATATATATCGTGAAACGTCATTGTAAAGAATAATCGCCATAGAACTCACATGGCTGGGGGGAATATGTTTGCCACTTAGAAGATCAAGCAACAACGTTCCGAAGCTGTAAATTACACTTTCTTGCGTCACCCTACCTGCCAACCAAAGCACATGTAAATTTATGAAGTTATAGTACCTTCTGGACATATTGACAGCTTGAATCCCAATGGGATTCGTAATAAGGCAAGGGGAAAAAATCAACTATTTAATGCCAGTTTCCATGTGCTCCACCAACGATCCAACATACAACTTGGCATCCTTCTCACATTGAATTTTATTGAAAGGAACTGATGAAAATCTTATTCTTGATAAGAATAAAGGTGGCACAAAAAGCTTGTTAATTAACTTTTCAATACACAAATTCCCAATTCCGCGAATTGATTCCCTTAGTTCAAATTCAGTTCTAAGCAAACGAGTCTTCACGTGTGGTGTCTGTTACTAAATTCAAAAGCATAATGTCGCTAATACTTTCTAAAACCACAAGCATTTCAATCGAAGTGATCATACCTGTCCTGAGATACTCAGGAGGAGTGAAAGCCAAGTTTGTACTGTAACTCTTGCCATCCCTGCTATTCTTCATGAGGCCAAAGCACGACAGCCTGGGATTACCATCCTGTGTACCAAGTCAAAAAACCCAAATGGTAAACAATAAAAACAGATAAACCCGCGATTCACAACCTCGCGGGAAGTCCTCGTGTTGCATCCCCCACTTTTCGATTAAAACCGAAAAATATAACAGATTAACCCCAAAAAAACAAATATCAATCCAATTAAAAAAAAACAGAAGACTTTATAATCTACCTGATCAAACAAAACCCTGTAGGCATTGAGATCATGATACAAGGCACGACCTTTACCACTGCAGTAATCGAGAGCTTGAGCCAGATACAGCGCCACCCTCAGCCTCATCGCCCACCTCATCGGCTGGCTCTCCCAGTGGAACAGGTGCTTCGCCAGCGTCTCGTGCGCCATGAACTCCGCCACCAGCAGCCGCTCCTCCCCTTCGCAACAGCATCCGATCAGATTCGCCAGCCTCTCGCTCCTCAGGCTCCCCACCGACCTCGCCTCCTCCTGCAAACAAACAAAAAAAATCCGATCTTTCCTTATTTTTTCAGAAAACAAAAATCTGGGACTGAGATTTATTGAAATGTTGAGAAGTGAAGGGAGGGTTGAGTTTGACGGACGAGGAATTGGCGATTGTCGGGCCAGGCGAGCTTGTTGAATCGCTTGACGGCGATTAACCGGCCGTTGTCGAGCTTTCCCTTGAAGACAACGTTGGGAGCTTTTTCGCCGTGCTCGGAGACTATGTTGTCGGAGGCGAAGCCAGAGGTGGCGGCCTTCATTTGGTCGAGGCTGTACTCCGTGAAGGTCGGCCATATGCTTTTGTCGCTTTTGCCCCCATTGTCTGCAACAAAACAGCGACCGAATGGTCCGAATCACACTCAGAAGCTCAAAAAAAGAAGATGGAAAACAGAGAAGAAGTGCTGGTTACCCAGTTCGGAGGATTCGAGGACGGTGGGTTTAAGGTGGGAGTGGAACCAGCAGAGGGAGAATCTGGAGCAGCGGGCTCCCATTTGAGATCGAGCGTCGGAGAGCGAGTGTGGGAGTGGGAAAGTCAGATGTTCAGACGGTGGACATCAATCAGAGAGAAACAGAGGAAAACAGAGGAGGTTCCAGTCTTTGAATCTTCAGAGAGTAATGTTCTGGATCCAAAGCTGATTCATCTCTCACCCGCTTTCAGTCCTATAGTAGCTGCTCCCAGCAACTTCAGTGTTCTCAAAGTAAAAAAATATAATAAAAAACTAAATTACTAATTAGTGCTTAAGATGATTATTATTGCTAAATTGTTAATTAATCAGTGTGAATGTGTGACTCTCACGTTTGGAGTGTGAGAGTCAGAGTTTCAGAGGGTGTGAGTGGCTCTGTTTTGTGTTGCAGAAAAGAAAATGCAAAAATGAAAAGGCAACGGCCTTTTTCTTCCCCCTCTTTGCACTTTCTTCCGCAAAGTCATGATTTTTTACTCTCTCTCTGTTTTTTTTCTTCAAGAGAGTGGATTGGTGGTCAATTCAATGTCCGTTTTGCTTTGTTTCTTCAGTGGGGTCAAGAAAAGTCAAGCAAACTAACGGATACGAGTTGATGTATAAAGAAATTTCTTCTCATCACTCTCATGTATCTCTCTCAATTTGAAAATACGTGACTGGGCCAGCTCTTGCAGTGGGTGTAAATGGCACGAATACAATAACATGATCGGACATTGCTACTTCTTTTTGTTTTTTTCCAAATTCAAGATTGGGTTTTATTTAACATTACGTTGAGAGAAATAAATTTGAAATTTGGATAAAAGTCAAAGTTTATAAATTGACATGCATCAATTCTTTTGTTTAGATTTATAAACATAAAAATTTAGAATTTCCGCATAGAAAAAAAATTGAAATTTGGACATCCAATTCCCAAGTTTAAATTTCATGTAAATAGGTGTCATTTTTCAATTTCTATAATTGAGAGTTTAAAAATAATAAATTTCGTATTCAATTTTATTGTTCTTAGGTTAACCAAACAAGAAAGTTCACAAATTCTAAAAAATAAAATCCTGTTATTTTAAAATTCCTTAATAATCTTAATTTTTTTTATCCAAACATAATGTAAGGGTAGGTTTGAAAAAACTGAAAATTGAAAAAACTAAACCGAATTAAAAATCTTGAACCAAACCAAAATTGGTTAGTTTAGTTTTGATTTTAGTGGTTTCAAAACCGAACCAAACTGAATTAACCCTTATCCTAAAATCACGTCGTTTTTCTAGGTATTTAACCTAAGATGATGCAGATCGTTCTCATCTTATCAGATATCTGTGCTTCGGCCACTTTTTATCAGATGGGGCACCAGATTCCTTAAATATAATGTGGACTTTCTTAAGTGTTTGTCTACTGATGAATTGAAATTAATTTATTTTTCTTACTTTGCTGCTGAAAGTTTTGTGAAACTACATCAAGTCCTAGAAAGAGAAAAAAAAAAAAACAAGTACATTAAATTTCAGAAACCGAGTTGAAGAGTATGACCATGTTGATTGGTTAAAGAGTATCACTTGTTTCAATCAACATGGTCATACTCTTCAACTTGAAATCTCTTCAACAAACAAATGAGTGAGCAGGTTAACAAACATATGAAGTTTTAACAAATTTGAATTTTGGAATGTTTGTTACAGGCCGAACCAAATTCAAATCAAACCGAAAAAAAATTAAACCGAAGTCAAACTGAAGAAGAATCAAGCTGAAACCAAGTCAAACAACAGTTTCGATTTGGTTTCGGTATTTTGACAAAAAAACCAAATCAATTGAAACCAAACCCACCCCTTTATCTTCTGTTTAGTCCCCATCAGTTTATACTCTTTACATGATCACCTTGTTTCACAAGTTGACAAGGGACCCAGGAGGGAAAGAAAATAGGGCTTCAATTATTCTGTTGCAAAATGTTGGCAAACAATTGAATTGATGTCAGTTGGTGGTGACAAATATTGGCCTTAAACAAACTTTATTGACAATCGATATGATGTGTGACAGCATTTGGCCTAATTGGTCTGTCTTTGCGCCTAAAAGATACGACTTTTGAAGGTAGAGATGATCCTTGTTTTATCAAGATTATGGATAAGTGAAATGCACTAGAGGAGTGCAGAAGAAGAGACGTGTACTGTGTTTTTTGGAGAAGGGGGAAAAGACAAAATGGTGATGGATGGATGGAAAACTTAGAATAAGATAAGAAGAGGTTTTAATCAAAAATACGGGGAAGTATGAAATTTTCCAATGTTCGACCGGGGAGAATAATTTTAAACAAAATTACAGCATAGATTAAAGTGTGACACATTTACGTGTTTAAGAAGGCAAGTTGAATCAAAATAAGTTTCAGAAAGTCAGGACTCCCAAACACTATAGGGGCACACCAGTAATTAAGCATTGCAATTTTTACTTATGCTCTAACAATATTAGTCGATTTCTACACGACAAAGGATGATCATGCGAGAAAATTTGTCATGTTAGATTATCTCTAATCTATGCGATAAAATTTAAAATATAAACTTTAAAATCCCTCCAAACCATCTCCAATCATTGGTATAAAATAAGCCCTGAGGAGAAAATATATTTCTGGGCTAGATTTCTCCCAGAATTTAAATTTGGCTTAAATTATTCTTGACCCACCAAACTGTCATATTTCAAACATTTTTTTGTTTTCTACATATAATCTAACGACTGTGATCAAATGAGATCAAATCTAATGGTAAAAAAAAAAAAAAAAAAGATTTGACGGCCCAAAATTAAATCTAAAGTCTAAAATAATTTAAGAAAATTATTTAAATCAAATTTAACTTAAAATTTTATAAATACCTATGTACTTGTATGATTTTTAATTACTTATCGAAAATTAAATTTTTTTAGATTAAAATGTTCGTAAAAATAAATTAAGATAATCTACATTAATTTTATTTTAATAAAAGTTAACGAAAAATGAAAAATTAAGCTAAAATCATTATTTAATATTCTTGGGCAATTTTTTAGCCCAAAAAAATTTAGCTTTTAGTCCAGAAACAGTTTTTCTGCTTCAATCATTTTAGCCTAAAATTTTAGCCCGGGATTATTAAAGAATGAACTTAGGCTATTTTTTTCTTAAATTAAATTAAAATAAATAAATATGTAGACTATCGTAAATTAATTTTATTAACATTTTAATCTAAAAATATTTAAATTCCGATAAATATTGAAAAATCACTAAATTTTTCATAAAGCAAGCCTTCAACTTTCACCAAACTTTCAACTTTCATCAACCGTTCAACACCAAACTTTCAACTTTCACCAACCGTTCAACTTTCACCAACCAGTCAACACCAAACTTTCAACTTTCACAAACTGTTCAACTTTCATCAATCATCTTCTATATAAACACGGGTCCAATATTAGTTGATCACACAATCTTTCAACCTTCAATGATCCTCTATATTCACCAATCTTTCAACTTTCAAATTGTCACATCCCGGCCCAGGGCGAATCACTTCCCGGGCCCGCTCCACCACCATAGCACGATATTGTCCGCTTTGGGCCCCGACCACACCCTCACAGTTTTGTTTCTGGGAACTCACGAGCAACTTCCCAGTGGGTCACCCATCATGGGAATGTTCTAGCCCCCTTCCCGCTTAACTTCGGAGTTCCAACGGAACCCGAAGCCAATGAGCTCCCAAAAGGCCTCGTGCTAGGTAGGGATGGGAATATACATTTAAGGATCACTCCTCTGGGCGATGTGGGATGTCACAATCCACCCCCCTTAGGGACCCGACGTCCTCGTCGGCACACACGCGGCCAGGGTTAGGCTCTGATACCAATTTGTCACATCCCGGCCCGGGTGTAGCCACCTCCCGGGCCCGCTCCACCACCGTAGCACGATATTGTCCGCTTTGGGCTCGACCACGCCCTCACGGTTTTGTTTTTAGGAACTCACACGAGAACTTCCCAGTGGGTCACCCATCATGGGAGTGCTCTAGCCCCCTTCTCGCTTAACTTCGGAGTTCCAACGAAACCCGAAGCCAGTGAGCTCCCAAAAGGCCTCATGCTAGGTAGGGATGGGAATATACATTTAAGGATCACTCCCCTAGGCGATGTGAGATGTCACACAAAGAGTTTTTGTTTCCTTAAAATCCTCAATATCTCATCAATGAGTGATAGAAGAATGCGTAGCATGGCAATGCATATGGCATAATACCAAGCAAGACTTGGCATTGAGGATGCAGAATTGTTCAACGCCGAAGCTGAACTTTTAAACTCGCTTATGCAATATAAGCACCGTGGCGAATCTAGCCATCATGGTTTTGTCGATAGATGTCGTGGGCCGACAAAGTCTATCACTTCATCAGAAGCTCACATCTGCATTTCGGATGCTAGCTAATGGGTGCTCTGCAGACTCAAATGACAAGTATTGCCGACTTGCGAAGAGTACTGCTATTGAGAACCTGAAGCGCTTCTATCAGAAAATTCAAGCCATATTGATAGGAACATATTTATGTAACTTTATTAGTTTGTTTCCTTGCATTTACTTAATTATTTTCATCTTATTAGAATGTTTTAAGCTATTTTCGTGTGTTTGTAGGTTCTAAATAACAAAGTTAGCAAATAAGTGCATTTTGGTGCAATTTAGAGCTATTTTGGGGTGAAATTGATTGCATGCATGGGGAGCATAAAAATGGATGGTTGTGATTCATTCTCGCCAACAAAATGGATGGTGGTGATTCATTCTCACCAACAAAATGGATGGTAGTGATTCATTCTCACCAACAAAAATGGATGGTGGTGATTCATTCTCACCAAGAAAATGGATGGTAGTGATTCATTCTCAAAGCCTATAAATAGGCTTCTCCATCAAGGCCAAAGACACCAATTCACACAACACTTCCATTCTACACTCCCTAAACTATCCTAGCCTTACCCCTACCTACCCATCCTAAACACCACCATACATCCCCTATCCATTCCTCCATACAACCAAACTTTCAACCCACAACCACCCTTTGTGCCGTAGCAAAGGAAGGGAAGGAAAGTGCTTGGACGTGCTTGCCACTCAACGAGGATCGTTGGAGCGTTTAGGTGTTTTCTTTCTTTTATTTTCAATGTATAAATCTATTTACCTTTGTTTTACAATTATGAGGAACTAAACCCCCCCTTTTGCTAGGGGGATTCAAAACCATGATTACATTTGCATTATGAATTAATTACTTTTGGTTGTGCTTTAATAATTTGTGATTTCAATTCGCTTAACTATTTGATTGATAACTTATTTGTGTATGTTAATTAAGAGTGCACGCTTAGTTTTCATGCATAAGTTTGATACTAGAATATAAGAAAATTTCACCTAATCGTTATGAACTTATATTCATGAGTAGTGAAGGTTGCTATCCACAATTGTGTTAAGTGAATTCTTGGCAAGAGTATCATGCTTTTCATAGTTATGAATGCCTCGTCAATACTTATAGTTCTCATGAATCTTAATGATCTTTGATTGTATCTCTATTGTGCTTTTCACGTATGGAACTTTTGAAGAATGTTTTGAATTGTTATATGCGCTTTCCCATTCAATTCATTAACTTAAGGAGAACTTGAAGGTTAAAAAAGTGCTATCACGGTTAGCCCGGAGTATTGAGTTTCATAAGTTATCGAAAGAACAACTAAAAATTGGTTTATGTACAAGTATATCATGTGTGGAGGAGAACCCTCTAGCTAATCCATCATCCATTCAAACAACCATATTTTGTGCTTAAATCAGTCTAGTTTACAATCTGTTTGTTTTCAAGTTATTCTCATCAAGACCCAATCCCCCTTTTACAATTTGTCTTTTGATTTCAATCTACCTTATTTGATTTCTTTTGAGTTCTTTGAGTTAATTTAGTTTAGAGTTGGTTAATTTTCATAGTTTGAATCTTTTAAATTCATTCGCGAATCTGTCTTAGTTTATTTGTTAGTTTTATTTTGAGTTATTCTAGTTTAGTTGGAATCATTTGAATCTAGTTAAGTGTTTTGATTTTAGATTTGTGTTTTTAAAGTTTTATTTAGTGTTTCTAAGTTTATTTTATATAGATTAGCAATCCCTCCTAATCCCCGGTTTAGAACGATCCCTACTTGCATATATACTACAATTGTCAACAAGATGGTTTAATTTGTGTGTTAGCTTATTTTCGCATCACATATATGGAGCCACATACCTCTGCTAGCAAAATCGTGAAGACTTGAAGAGGCTTCTACACAAGGCAGACAAAAGAAGCTTCATTGGCATGATAGGAAGTCTCGATTGTATGCATTGGGAGTGGAATAATTGTCATATTGCTTGAGCTAGCCAATTCAAGGGCCGTTATAAGAAGCCAACCATCGTGCTTGAGGCTATGGCGTCTTATGACACATGAATTTGGCATGCTTTCTTTGGTACTCCTGGATCAAACAACGATATCAATGTTTTTTGGTCTTCTCCTCTGTTCAATGATGTTGTCAATGGATGGGCACCATAATTTTGGTACAAGGTAAATGGTAATAGGTATGAGCTAGGTTACTACCTAACTGATAGTATTTATCCTAGTTGGTCTACCTTTGTCAAAAGTTTTTCTCATCCCAATAGTGCAAAGAAGAAATTATTTTCGCAGAGGCAAGAGTCTTATAGGAAGGATGTGGATAGAGCATTTGGGATCCTACAAGCTCAATGGGCCATTGGTAGAGGGCCTGCACGATTTTGGCATACTGAAGACCTCCATTCAATCATGATGACGTGCATAATTTTGCACAACATGATCGTGGAAGATGAATACATCAAAATTGAAAAAGATTTAGATGAAGCTGTGGATGACAACCAACCAACACATGTGAGAGCTATTGAAAGATATGTTGAATATCTCGCTCCAACCACATATGAGACCCGATAGGATAGGGTCACCTTATGGTTGAGCGTGTCTGGCGCCAAAAAGGTGAACATTGATGATGTTCGTTAAGCATTTATGCAATAATTTTAAGTGTACTATGTTGTTATTTTCTAGTAATAAATTTAAGTGTCTTCTTGTGCAAAGTATTTTGTCTAGTACCTTGGATAAATTATTGAATGGAGGTTGAATTATTGAAGGCATCTATTCTACATCAAAGTGTGGAATAATAAGAACAAAAATTATTGAAGGCGTGTAGATTAATAGAAACAATAATTAATAAGACATAAATTTAATGAAGTACATAAACCACATAAACTTAATACAACCGATAATTCATAAACCACATAATTAATAAACCACATAAACTTAATACAACCGATAATTCATAAACCACATAATTTATAAACTACATAAACTTAATACAAACGACAATTAATAAAGCACATAAGTCATACATTACATAAACTTAATAATCATATCCATCATCTTGATTTGGTGATGGACTTCGTGGTTGACTTGGGATATAAGGTTCAGAGGATTCATCATCTTGAAACATACTCCTTGAGGCATACTTTCGCAAAATTTCCTTTTACTTACCACATAAGAACTTCTTCCTCTCTGGAGTGTATTTGTTCAAGTCCTCAATCATGAAATTAATTTCAAACATATCTTGTTCCCAATCCCTTTCTTCCTTTATTTGCAAACGCATTCGGCCGCTTCTTCTAGGTGAGCACTATGGGTTTCATTCAATTTTGCAATTCCGGTAGCAAAGTGTCCACTCATTGGATCTTGGGACCTCCCTTTTCTCTTTACTTCCTTTTGCTTATCTCTTCCCAGAGGCCTTGCAAAAGAAGAAGATGGGGTCATTTCATCGACACCTTCATCTCCGGCATTTGTTTGTGTGGCTTCACGTTGAAATAATCTTCCCCATTGTTGGTCCACATCGGTTCCCCACCTCGGACAATCCTTGAGGACGTCCCAAGCATGTTGCAACTTAAAAACTTGATTTTTTTGGTGTTACTCTTGTCTTGTAAATTTCCATTGCTTTGTCACCCTATGCAAAAAATACATAAAAATAATTAGTTGCAAAATAATATTATGTACATGACAAATAAAATATCAAGAACAAAACTCACAATTTCTGTGGCGCTCCTTTCACTAGTCATGCCAACCACGGCTCTCTCCAAGCTTCCCTTCCATAAAGTGCATGCTTTGTTGATAGTCTTCCACTGATCATAAACACCACCATAGTCCGCCCACCGCCATTGTAGTTTTCTTGAAACTTTGCAATGATTTTATCCCACAAAACCTTTTTATGTTGGTTTGTGCCAACTGCACCATCTTGCTAACAGAACCCCATGCCAAGCATAAAGCAACATCTTCCTCACAGGTCCAATTACGACCTCTAATATGTTTTCTTGCCATGTTGAACAATTTGGAAATAGAAAGATAAATTGGAAGAATTGTAGGAGAAAATTGAGTTTGGTGTGGATGTTTGAATAAATACATAGGTATTTATAGAGTTTTTAGGTGAATTTTGTGTTAAATACTTTTTTAAAATTATTTTAGCCGTTCGATTTAAATTTGGGCCTTTAGATCTTTTTTTTTACCGTTAGATTTGATTATATTCGATCTCAGCCGTTGTATTCAATAATATATAAATATAAAAACAAAAACAAAAAAATTGAATCTAGGCCGTTGGTAATCCAACGGCTTGATGATCGCGACCGTTGGATGGAAGGAGTCGTTGGGGCTCCAGCGGAACGTGGCCGACAAGCCCACATGGGTAGGGGTGTGAGTGGTTTGGTTTGGGGCGTTTTGAGTGAAACCAAAACCAAAACCGCAAGTTTTTGCGGTTTGATTCGGTGAGGTTTTGAGGCTAAAACTGAAATGAAACAAAACCATTTGGTTTAGTTCGATTTGGTTTTAAAAGGTTTTGGTTTGGTTTCATTGTTTGAAAAAGTTATTATGGTTCCCTAGTTGTATTTCATTTCATCCAATTCAATAAAAAAAAGTTTTGGTGTTTGAAAAAGCATTGTTTATTGTAGTCACAACCAAGCATGCAATACACATTCAATCATAAATTCAAGAGAGTTCACATCATGATGCAGGGATTGAAATCAACATACAGCCCTAAGTAATGCGAATATCTCCTTAATCAAGGGGGCATATTCAATTCGTGTGGGTGTGTATATATTGGGCGGAAACCTATCTAGTATTTACCCATTATTCGTATGTTAAATAAAAATTGGAAGAAACTGAAATTTCAAGGCATGGCCATTCCAGTAATCAACAAGCCTAATTAATACTTAATCTACTAAATTTAATACTTAAATCTAATAAGAAGTGGATTATATCGACTAATATAGGAACATATATGACATTTTGTTTAGTTTTTGCAGAACCTATGAACTTGAATCATATTCAATTTGACTCTGATTATCAGGTTTATATGTATGAATAATTTATTTACCAATCAACAACATTATGACATTCTGATGTTCATGAATGAAGAAAAATCGAAAACTAACCAACGAAAAACCAAATCCCCTTTTGATTCAAAACCCAACTCTGAATCTAACCCTAAAATTAATCTCAAATATGTAAGTAAATTTAACTAAAACTAGTTATAAATCATAGTTCTCACATTATTATAGCACTCTAAACTCTAGAGGCTATGAGCTGGAATGAAGGAGAGGCCGGAAGGGAGACCGAGAAGAGAGAGAGTCTGGAGAGTGGAGACCAAGAGAGATAGTTAGAAACTTAGATGAATAAAGTTGAGCAGTACAGACTAGAAAGAAAAAATAGAGATTATGTGGAAATATTATGATGTGGTTGAGTCCATACTAAATGTATGGACTCAATGAAATAACCAATTAGAATTTAACATTTAATAAAGTTATGCGGTTTCATTTTCGGTGCAGTTTTCAAAAGCCAAAAACCGAAACCAAACCGTTTCCTACGTTGCAGTTTGGTTTCAAAACCGAAATCGTTTCAAAACCGCAAAACCAAACCATTTGGTGCGGTTCGATTTGGTTCGTGTTTCGGTTTCGATTTTTGGTTCCAAGTGCCCACCCCTACACGTGGGTGGGTCCTTGGCGGTTTGAGGCGTCGTGCGTTAGGCGCTTGGGTGAGCATCATTTGGCGCCCAAACACTGAAAATCACTCAGTTCAGTGGGGCCCACACCGACTTTTGGGCTAAACTTTGAGCGGAATCTGGCCTTAGTTTACCATTTAGCATTTAGCCCAAAGTTTTTCCTTGGGTTAGGTTGGGTTTGGGGGGAAATTTGGCAAATAGCCCAGGATTGGAGGAAGCCTTGGAGGAAAAAAAACAGTGTCTGAGTTATAGCTTAAAATTTTCTGGCTTAAATTTTTAAGCTTTATCCTCAAGAGTTGGAGATGGTCTTACTAGTTGTATAAAATAAAGTGTTTATGATAGTTAAGAGTTAGAGATTCTGCACATAGATTGCATAAAGTGACTTATTATATAATGGTTAAGGGTGATTAATTTGTTTCTATACATAACTTAGTTGGTACATGCGAAAAAATCTGTTATATAATCAATTGTGTATAATAATGTGTTTATTAAGGGTGCATAGTTTATAACATACAAACACGATTACGTTATGAGATAAGAAAAAAAATCATCTCCTTTGATTTTTAAAATGACGACAATTCTAATTTATAGAAAGAGAATCGTTTCTAACTTTTTACCCCTATCTTCACATTTCAGTAAATACAAAGTGTATTAGAGAACTAACAGTTCGATTTTACCCTTTTCTTTTTGGGGAAAAACCAGATCAACCTTTTCACCAATTGCAGGTTTCTCCAAACAAGAAAATGAAAGATGAGCATGCTCGATCAGACAAGAGTGTGACAAGTGTTGCTATAAGTAGCAGCACTGTAACATGCACCCATCTGGGTGTCTAGAGGCCCCTTCCTTTACCCATTAAAAATAAAGAAAATAGCATACCAATGAAGAAAATAGCAGTGTAACATGCTCGATCAATCATGATATTTCACCTCTTACACCACACCACACGAATTTTTACGACAAGGGTGTATTGTCATCGTATCATTCTATGTCAATGATGCACTATAAGTGTATGTTTCTATCCACGTAATTTTGCTTCATTGACACAAGACAACATTGTTGCAGTCTATCTATGTATACATATTGCTCTCCATATCACCAGATCACATGATTAATTGACAATCGTGCATTAGATGGATAAATTACATTTTTTAAATACGTAACACCATGATGCCATTGTCACTAAAAATTAATTGCGTGAGAGAATCACACATTATAATTATACTTAACATCTCTCTTTATTGACCAACTTTTACAGCTTAAATTGCGCCTGCGTGCTTTCTGGCCAATGGCCATGGCAGCAAGTGGGGTAGTATTCCTCTCATAGAACTCATGAGGAAAGAGAGAGATGAGATGAGGCGGGTACACTGGGGCCTCCATGCTGTCAAATATCACAGAAAAAGCTCACATGGCCAAGCAAGCAATTTTTGCTGTGATCCAGCCCATATCTTTCAAAATAAAACATAACCAAGCAAAAAGAATATATTAATTAAATTACAAAAATTTAAAGATCGTGTTTGCAATGATTAATTACATGATCTAATGTAACCAAACACATGCGCTCACGCTTGCATAAGCTCGATCGAGAAATTTTTCGAGCGCACGTCGTCGAGCCACTAATACAATTATAAAACTTGCATAAAAAATGGGATTTATATATTCTTATGAATGTCTGGTGCAATGCGTTATAAAGTTTGAGAAATTAAATTAAATTTTTGAAAACCTAATTTCTTGTATAACATTCACTTTTTTTTTAATACATCAATATTTTTACACTAAAGAAGAGTTCAGCTAAGCCACACAATGGGCAACCTAATCCTCTTACTTTTAGGTGAAGAAAAATACTACTAGACCAGAGTACTGAGCGGCTTGTACACCATTCACTTAAAAAGGTTTCAAAATGTGGATATTAATACTAATATAATTTAAGATGACTGGGGACTACAGTCGGAGTTTTGAGTTAGGGCTTGGCATGGTTTGAATTGGGTCGGTTTGAGCCCAAGCCGCTCTCCACCTCCGGTTCGGTGCGATTAGATCGGCTGAGATCCGCCGGGCGGCGTGCCGAGACAAAAATAATAAAGAGATACGGAAGTCCAAGATTTATTTTTGTGTCACCAAACTCCAGTTGAGATTTGACGGATGTTGTTGTATGGTAAAGGACAGGAAGCACGTTGTCCCTCCACGTGATAAGAGAAGAGGACGCATGTGAGGGTGAGGTCTCAATTTTGTAGGGGAGGGGGTCCTTCCAACTCATCAGATGTGGTGCTCCACGCTCAAAAGGAAAAACTGCAGCTCAATGTGGGGTGCGGGGCCATCATGTGCTCTCTTTCCCCGTCGTCCACATCTAATGCAATGTCGAACTCTCGGGATGCTATTGTGGCAGTATTTGAAATCAATAACGCACCGTGGAACATATAAAAAACAGGATAATGTGCATTGGTTTGGGATAATGCCATATAAACATTCCCGAAGGCAGGTAAGTCGTCTTTAACCATATTCATCTAGGATCTATTGTGCATGCTGGTGTTACATGATGATCTGAAGTAGAACAAAAGCGGGGCTGCAAAACGCGAAAACCAAACCAAATTCCATTTCCATTAGAATACAAATCACGTCATGTGTTTCCAGCACAGAACCCGTACACACTCGATACATAACCTTTCAAACCCAGGGCCCTATTAAACAAATGATGTCGAGTCACCTTGTTGCAGCGGCATAATCTTTCCGTTCTATGCACCGTTCATAGTAGCATCGGCGTGTACTGTGTTTACATCATCAAGAGTCTTGCCGTTAACTTGAGTTCTTTGCCTCTGGATATATGTAACAGCAAAAAAAAATTGTAAGATGATTGCCCAGATCACAAAATGGTGCTGATGTCGATAGAATTTACTGAAAATGAAGGTTCACTTTACCCGATCAGCAGGGTCTCCGACAATTCCATTCAATAGCTTGTGGTTCTCTTCTTTGGTCTTACCATCCTTGTCCTTTGTGCTTAGCGGTAACAAGAGAGATGCAGCTCCGCTGGTCCGGTCAGGTAATTCTGCATGAACAATTATGTTAGTATCACTTCTGATTGGTTGACAACCAAAAATATGGAGAAAACAGAAAGAAGCAAAAACAAATGCAAGCGTCCTAACCTGCCAATTTCTTGTCGATAAAGAATACAACCAAATTAACAGTATACCTGCAGGAGATCATATTTTCAACCAAATAAGGAAGTTAGAAACAATACTTAGCATATGCTTTTAAAACATATACAAAGATGAAAGTATGCAAAAATCTTCATACCATGCAACAACAACATCAACAGTGTAATGTTTGCGGGATGCCACAATCAAGAAGCTCTGGATCACAACGAGTAACCAAGCTAACTGCTTTATAAACCTGCATCGATCAACAAATCAAAAGACACATTTATCTCAGCAGTAAGTCAAATAACAATCACTTAAAATTGACGTCATCCATGAACCAAAGCTATGCTTACCTTTGTGTACCGTATTTCTGGTAAGTGCGCACAAAGACTAGACTAAATATCATATGTGATGAGAAAATCAAATCACCACAACCATAAAGTACACCATGCGGAACTGCACATTTAGAGAAAACAAATCAGCACCGAGGCGTATTGTAGGAAGCAATATGCCAAATGACCTGAGTACAAGAAGACATATTACTGATCAAGAAGACTTCTAATACACTTTCCGGAGGAGGCAGCCTGGCAAGTTTAGAACCCTGCACAATTATAATAGAGCATCTTAGCTTATTACAACATACAGAGAATTTTGTACCTCGCCAATAGAGAAATAAATTCAAACATGAACAAAACGTAATCTCTACTCTACAACATCCTAGGTTATACAACAAAACCAACAGGATAGTAAACAACCAACCTACCTCTCGACAATGGTAATTTGGACCAGGAAGCTGGGTGGAATAGAATGTGATAATCCGGAGAAATTGAGAAGCCTGCAATACACAGTGGAAACTGTCAGACGCAAAAGTAGGGAATATATTTGTCACTAACGCCGTGCCTACCACTACTACATGATTCAAATTATAAACCATGGGTTCACCACACACGTTAAATGACAGCCTTGTTTTCTCTTTTGAAAAGCAATTTTTTTTAACCCAATTTATCTCTCTAGCAGCACTTAGAAAAGAAAGGAACTCATGAAATGACGCAAAAGCAGCGGAACAAAAATGTGTAAATCTAATGGTTCAAAACATCGAATGAACCATAATAACTAAATTAACTGTCATAAGTTTCTTATGAGTTTATCAGACAAGGTACAAGTTAATGTAAGAAAAATAAAAAGTTAACAAATCAAACCAAAATGAAACAATATTTATCACAGAACTAACTTCTCAAAACCTGTTACTCGAGGTAAATTTCAATTTCAACCTTCAATAGTTTATACCAGCATGAGTCCAGATCTCAATTCAATTAAAGTAACAAATATAAAAAAATACTTAAAAATATGACACGGTGTAGACAAAAAGGAAATTATCACCACTTACCGATAAGAATGCTAAAACCCTACACCAAAGGAGAACTGTGTAAAACTTTTTGCCCTTGAAAATGAAAGGATGGAAGCTCCACTGCAACAGAACACGCGCCACATGAGGAAAATATAAAATTTAAACATTTCTGTAAAGCACACATGCCTGACTGGATAGAGAATAAATCATAATAATAGTGCACAAATAAGATGAAGCCACAAATTAATGAATCAAAGAAAAAGACACGCTAGAAAGTTCGTAAGGGAAAAAAAACAGCAGATAACATGTTAAGTTTAAGTGCTCTTTTAAAAAAAAAATTGTATTGCATAAAACGCGCCTAAACTTTTCAAAGTCATAAAGGAAAGAAGAATATTAAATAAATTAACTATCAAAAGAGGGAAAACGTCTCATGGTGTTTTCTGTCAATGAAATTGGGAAAAATTAATCAGGAAAATACTATTAAATTCTGAAGTGCGTAAGTTTTAGTGCCGTAGAACAGCTTCTGATTAATCCCCCACTGATAATATTTCTTCACATTATATACAGGCCTTCTGAACATGAATATGCATCAAAGCTAACCGATAAATAAATAGTCATTGAAAAAATAAACACTTCTTACATCAACCTTCAAACAATAAATTATAAGATCTCAACGTGTAAATTAGAATATTGGAATTGTTTCCTTCCATGCATCCTGATATCAGAAACAAGTACTTTATTTCACACACCATTTTCTCCAATATATCCACAACCACAACCCCAAGAAATTAAGTTGAACAGAACACCGGCACATATAACTAAGTGATGCAGATGAAAACAATATGTCGAAGACAACACAGAAGAACCTTACCAATACAAAAGATAAGAAGATGAAGGTGAAAAGGGTCTCACTGATGTAGGCTCTGTCCTGCCCAAGTTCCTACAAAAACACCAAAACTCAATTATTCCAAATACCCAAAATTAAATATAGGAAACCACTTCGTACGATCAAATTCACACTATACAGTTTCAAAAAGAAAAAATGATAGGTACGAACTGGAAGAAGAAAGAAACCAGCATCCTGGAGCGTTGGCCCTGCCCGATGAATATAATGAACTCCTCGAGCAGCTAGACCATGTATGTACTGCAAATCAGATGAATTTCAAATATCAAACTCAGAAACAAATTAACATAAGAAAGAAGAAAAAAAATCGCAATGATCAGAACAAGACTACGTTGCTCAATACATCTTCTCACAAATAACTTTTTCTCATCCAAAGGACTGAAATTGATAGAACCAATCAGACATTAGGAGATGAAATTTGCTAGAAAATAGTGTTTAACACTAATCACAGTTGTAAACTGATAGTAACTTCCTCCAATGCTCAAAAGCATACATCTTCTCTCAAAGTTCACAATGTAGCCAACCATGATAGAAACTCTCAACCAAAACCAACTTCCCACTTTCTATGTTTCTCCATCAAAACGAAAATCCCAATCCTGCCATGCCATTGTTCATCATCCTAAACTAAATTCACCTGAACCTTCCAATTCGAAGACCCGAAAAAGTAAACGAATCGAAGAACAAAAAAGCACCTGAAAAACTAGACCGGCGAGAAGATACTTCCAATTCGCAGCGAGGAGATTGATCTCGGTGACTACTTCGGCGCAGATTCTCTTCCAGAGCTTCACAAATCAGAACCCCAAATACAAAAACAGAAAGAAAAAAAAAACGACCACCATCAGTAAAGAACAAAAAAGCAAAAAATTCAATTTTTTTTAATTTTAAAAAAGGGAAAAACAAAAGGGTATTAATGCAAAGTGAACAAAAAGAGCAAACCTTTGACGACTCGCGGCCAATGTAAAGCGTCATCTTCTTCCACTCGTTGTAGTTGTTATTGTTGTTATTGGCGTAACCACAACTTCCATATTAGTTCACAGGTCCAACACCTCCATGATTGATTACTGGGCACCTCCAGAATCGAATTGAATACGAGGAGGAAGACGAAGGGCAGCAAAACGGGGTCGTTCTAAAGGGGATCACAGATTGCGACCTGGAGATCTGGAGAGAGAGAGAGAGAGAGAGAGAGCAATCACCGCGTACAAATTCTGATGAATCGGGAAACGGAAGAAGAAGAAGAAGAAAAGGAAAAAGGGAAATGCTTTCTGAATTTTTTATTTTCCTGCTTTGCTTTCTCTCTCCCCTCTCTCTCTCCTCTCCTCTCCTCTCTCTCTCTCTTCGTCTTTGTGTTTGGCTTCGTCTGTCAAGTAGTGCTGGGCCAGCACGCGAGTTGAACACGGGGGCGACAGTTGAGACAGAGAGAAAAAGAGAAAAAACGCCACCAAATTCAATTCAAATTCCACATCCCCACATCCCAATTCCAACTCTCTTTCTCTCTATCTCTCTCCTCTCTCTCTCTCTCTCTCTAGAAACCCAAAACACAGAGATTAGAGAAAAAGAGAGGGCGCAAAGGAGAAAGCAAAGAAAAAAGCCTCTTTTTTTATTTTACTTCTCTCTCCTCTTTCTCTCTCTCTCTCGTTCTTCAACCGTAATTTTATTTATAATTTTAAATAAATTCTGAGAAAACGAGGTAAAAGCAGATATTCTCGTTCTCGAAACTGTAACTGAAAATTGCGGTTTAAAAAAGGATAAGAAATAAAAGAGGGCGGCAATTTTGTTTTACAGTTTTTTTTATACTGCGCGCAGCCGCGGAGGAAGGCGGCGGTAAAAAAATCGTCCGGCCACGCTAATTTATTTTTATTTTTATTTTCCTCTTTGTAAATTCAGATTTAAGATATTACTAATTTTTGTTTAGTTTCTTAATCAAATGGTGGTTTATGGGATCAAGGTTGGAGCCTGTGGTGAATTACGATTATGCCCTTGGTTTTTGTGGGAAATGACTAGCTCTTGTCCCCCGCGTTTGGGCTCGAGGCTCGGTCGACGAGGATAACAGACTCCCTCGTCCGCTCCCTAAATTTGAAAGTTTCGGTATTGTTTAATAGAAGTTTTAACGAAACTTTTTCGGTATTATTTATTTTTAACAAAAAATTATATATATATTTTTTTTGATATTATTTACTACACTTATATTTGTCTTTTTTCATTAAAACAAAAAAAAATTAAGATTTTTCGTTAGTTTTCCTTTGTTTAAATGGAAGTGGAATAAAGGGCAAGTAAGCACATATAGAACGGTTACTTTTAAGGAAAATGAGTTAATTAAAACGAAGTCCGATAGTATTCTCCTATACTAATGAATGAAAGGTATTAAGTTTGAATTTCATAAGTGTCAAGTTAAAAACCAACTTATTCACCAAATCTTAATGTAAATATATCGTTTGTATAAACCAATGAAAGAAGCATTCTAAGCTCAAAATAAAACATAACCCAAAGCATTCTATCCAAAACTCAAATATGAAAGACATAAAACTAAAAATAGTATCTTTGAAAATATGCACGCTGGCGTTAAAAAAATTTCCGAAAAACATATTCATGTCTCTTCAAAAATAAACAACATGAAAAAATTTCACGTCATGCGACTCATGCATATTTTCAAGGATACTAAAAATTAGTAATATATTTTACTATTGAAAACACTTAAAAAGATTAGACGACGTGAAAACTTTTCACGAAAAACACATTCATGTCTACCTTGTTGTACCAAACCAACTCTTTGTGCATATAATGATTCGAAAGAAAAAACAGGGGGAAAATGTGAAAGGCAAAAAGAGATGAAGGTCTTGGATGTGGCATCCAAAGGTGGTGAGTCATGGTGGTGTAAGGGGAGAGATTTTTTTGGTGTCAAATGAGACGGGTCAAATGTTCGTTTCTAACAACACCAGTATTGTTCTCAATTTATTAATTACCACATGCACAGTGTAGCAGGCTTAGGTATTAGTTGGAGTGAGGTTAAACTATTTAAATTCTTCTTTTCTCTCTCATGTTGCTGGTGTGGGATATTTGAACACGCGGAACACGGACCATACACAACATGTCATTATACAACTGAATGGACACTTAAAAAAAAAACTTCCTTCCACTTGTGGTGTATCACTCTGCGTTGTGTGTTGTAGACACATTGATAAATCTCGCGTGTTAGGAGAAAGAGTCCTTATATTCGATAGTGGTGATCTCAAAACAGTGGTGGTGAACTGTTAGGATGCACAAACGCGTAATTCGAGTACCAGATTCTGGAACTACCAAAAAAAAGGAAGAAAAAGAGAGAGATAAACAAGAGCATGTGGAAGCCACGCCATGCCATGTCGTTTCAAGCTAGGCAAGGGCCAAGAGGTTTGGGGGGGTTGATTGGTGGTGGGGGTTAATTTTGAAGTCTGCATAACATAAACATAATTTATTGTTGGTACAGCGCATAAATAAAATAAAAAAGTAAAATGGTATAGCATATTTGCATGTCTGTCTGACTGGGAGTTTTTTGGTACCCGCTAACTTCCAACAACATCTTTTTACCTGTTTTGGTGTAAATTACCAACCGCGGGATAACATAGGTAGATTCGACAGTGAGCTTTCTGGTTTGGAGGAACCTAATTTCCATGTTTGCTACCCTACTCGTAAGAGTGGGGCGCCCTTACTAACTCACGGAGTTTAGAGCGTGTTTAAAATAACTTCACCAGAGTAGTGAATAAATTTCAAATACTATATTTCACTTGACCAAGGCTCCATCACTCATTAATCACTTTAGGGGGCGTTTGTTTGCCCTCACTAAAGGGTACTGGACTGGACTGGACTAAGAGTTAGTCCAGTCCCATGTTTGTTCCTGACAGGGACTAGGTTTAATGAGACTAAGTCTCACTAGCCTAGACTAAATCAGGGACTAGCTGGTCTTAGTGAAACCCGTCAAAAACCATGGGACTAGCTAAGACTGTCCCATTTCTCCTCCTCGCCTTGCTCCTTGACCACTCACATTCGAAAGTCATTGAACTAGATGCTTTTCATAACCAATTTTCATATAAAATACCAAATTGAAGAAAAGATTGGAACGGACAAGGGAGAAAAAGATGGAGAAAAAGAGGGAGAGAATGGGGCGGTAATGAAGGATTAGAGATATAAAAAATAGGATAAAAATAAAATATTAATAATTATGGATTAAATTACATAATATTAGGATTTGTTAATTATCTTGTTTGTTAGTCCGACACTGTACCAAACGCTTCACTAAGCTAGTCCAGCTTAGTCTAGTCTAAGCCAGTACAGCTTAGTCCATGAAGCTAGTCCAGTCCAAGACAGTCTGGTGCAACAAACGCACCCTTAATGTCCTGTTTAGTTATAAGTTTGCGCTACCAAACTCTACGATGAACCTAATTTCTTCATTCTTTCTTTTTGCTGCTGACATATTTATAGTATTGTTGTTATTTCTACTTTTGCATCACTTTTCTATTTGCTTGTGCAATATCTTTTTGTTTGAAAAGATAAATTTCATTAAAAAGGATTTTAAAAAAACAAATGTTATGATGGATAGACCTAAGAAGGAATGATTGGTGGAATCGAATTAGTATATCGCTCAATTTCCTGATAATATCTTTCAGTTCCACAATTCTTGCATACTATGCGATATTGATTGGCGAAATTTTGCAGATAAGCAGCGGGAGAAGAAAGAAAGAAGCTTGAAAATGTATACCTGAAAAGTTAATAAAGATTCTAACGAGTGCGTCTTACCTTTATTATTTGAATAGATAAGTGATATATTTGTTTAAATTTGTAAGTTGTTATTTAGTATTACAATTTAGTCGTAACTTATTCATTTATGAGTAAAAAAATTCTTAATATTAAATTTTGTAGATAATAAATTTAATATCAATCTATTTCCGCACTCCCCTAAATTAGGGGTGGGCACTTGGAACCGAAAACCGAAACCGAAACACGAATCGAATCAAACCGCACCAAACGGTTTGGTTTTGCGGTTTTGAAACGGTTTCGGTTTCAAAACCGAACCGCGGCACACAAAACGGTTTGGTTTCGGTTTTGGGTTTTCAAAACCGCACCGAAACCGAAACCAAAACCGAAATCGAAACTGAAACCGCACCACATAATAAATAAATGTTATATAACTTATATTTTCAACTTTTCAACTAGGTTATAGTAAAGTATTGTGATTATGGCAAACTTAACTTTTCAATTAGGTTGTAGTAAAGTATTGTGATTGGTGATCAAGTTGAATTTTAGTAGATGAGATGCGTTTTTGTGCAGTTTTGTGCAGTTTTTTGGTGCATTTTTTGCTGTTGTTTTTTGTGCAGTTTTGTGCAGTTTTGGTGCAGTTTAGCTGCTGTTTTTTGTGCTATTTTTTACTGTTTTTTGCTGCTGTTTTGGTGCAGTTTAGCTGCTGTTTTTTGTGCAGTTTTGTCGCTGTTTTTGGCTGCATTGTTGTTGCTGTTTTTGGTGCAATTTTGCTGCATATTCATTAATTAATATACAAGGAAAATAAGACCGTCATATACATAAATATGTGTATATTTTAAATTGTACATTTTTTTCTCAAAAACCAAACCAAAACCGTTTGAAACCGCACCGAACCGAACCAAACGGTTTGGTTTCATTTCGGTTTTAGCTTCAAAACCGCACCGCACCACACCGCAAAAAGTTTCGGTTTCGATTGCGGTTTCACTCGAAACCGCACCGAACAGCACTGTGACCACCCCTACCCTAAATAGATGACCAAGTAATGCGTTTGAAGAGGCTAGTTTGGTCATATGAGCATGGGCAGTACAAAATGGACTGAAATTAGGAGCGATGGTATGTATAGCGAAGTGGTCAAAAGCTCAAAAGGTCATTAGGGTTAAGGTCGAAGACAATAAACGGTCAAGGCGGCTTCTTCCACGTGATTGCAACGTCTCACGTGCCTTCTCTTCCCTCCATGCATCTTTACTTCCATTTCATGTCAATGAGACCCAAGACTCTCATATTTACCTTTCTTTATTGATAGTGTTATTCACATATTTATTTTCATCTGTCACATATTTTGGTTAATATTTGGTCATTTATCTTTTTCGATTCGTTTAATCAAACGATCATATATTAAGAGGGTGTATAAGATGTAAAAATAAGTGTATGTATAACACTATTTTTCTTTTTTTCCAATTCCATGTCCTTAATTTGCTTACTACCTAAAAACCCCACTTTTTTCTTTTTTACTTTTTTGTCAAAACATGAAGATGAGTAAAAAATGCGCTTCTTATAGCTTTCTGGTAATGTTACTCGCATTTACAATTTTGTTACTTTGTAGTCTATACTTTGGTAACTAGCGTCGGACGACAATTACATACATCTTTAAAAACCCTAGAGTTATGAGAGGCTTCTTATTGACTCATTGATGACATGTAGTTCAATGGGCAATGATTTAGTCTTCCATTTGTTAGGTTTCATCAGCTTCTTGGTGTCAAAGCTAGGCAACGCAAGGCAAGTAACCAAAGGATTGAAGGGCCAGAGTGGATTTTAATCAGGACCACTTAAGAAACCACTTGTTGGTGCACAATGAATAGTCAATTTACTGCCAAAGCAAATGTCTTTGTTACGTACTCTGCAATTCCACAATTTTGGGCAAAAGTTTCCAAGCTTTTCCATATGATTACCCTCTTTTGCCCACAACCTTTCAACGATGAAAGATCCCATTGCCTGCCAAAAAATTGCTTGGTAGATACCTACATCCCCATCCCCATCCCGATTCCCCACCTCTCTCTCTTTTTATCAGACTCATCACATAGCTTACAAAACTCGTTAACTTACCAAGTAAAGAACGAAACCAGAAATTTACTAAGAAATGTTAACATACACTGGTTTAGCTTCTCATGCACTCTTATTAAATCATGTGTTAATTTTTTTAATTTGCCAAATTCGACGGCCATAAATTAAAGAGTGTATAAGAAGCTAAATATTTGTGTTTATCGTTTCCCACTTTATATAGGACTAGGCTAATATTTACATGTTGCTGGAGCATGAAGTGTAGACTAAATTTAAGATGGGCTAAGATTTTGGATTTTTCTTTTACACTAAATATTAGTAGGAATTTCAAATGTAGCAGGATATTTATGTCAGGCCACTAATTGGTGTAACCGTTAGATCATTGATTTCTTAATTTAATGGGTAATTGATTCCTCAATTGAATAGGCAGTTAATCCACCTTTTTTTTGTTGTTGATAAAAACGATAGATTTTCATTTCATAGATGAAAGACATATTAAAAGGACCAAATGTTCATTCCATTACAGAGAGGACATCCTCGAGAAGGACATTGGCTAAAAAACCCGGAGGGGAATCTAACCAAACAAAAGGACTAGCATTTCTAAGTGCATATTGTAACGCCCCGCCCCAAAATATTTATTTCGGATTATATACATTTAGTGGTAGGCCACAAATGTCATAATTAACCTTTATGTTATTAACCATACTAACGTTTCTTTCGTTGACAATTTTTGGGTATAAAAAATTAATCTCACTTGTTTTATGGCTGCATCTGACTTCTCGTTAGATTGCCTACGTACCCTTCAGAGGGATCAAGCCAAAAACCAAATTTTCTAACGAACTCCAAAAATTACCAAATTTTATAAGGTTGTAGAACACAACGAGGGAAAGAATTTTCATACCTAGGCCGAAGTCCAATTCGGGTGGAAACTGGCCTGAAAAAAGCCTCAAAAAGGGTCGGGTGGCCGGAATCTAGAAAATCTTGATGTTCCCTCGTCGGAGGTCCAATGACCGAGATTCTTGTCGGGTTTTACTCCTAAAATACCAACCCCAAGTGGTGTGCCACCGTGATCGATACCAGAAAAGGGAGTAATTTAGGCTAGGGTTTTCAATCACCGTGGGTTTCTCGTGCACTCTTCGAAAAAAATAGACATCTATAAGTATAATTGAGACAAGGCTTCCACTGGGTTCGGAGATAAGAGCAATTTGACACCGGCCCCTTCGTCAATAGTGGTCAGAATAAGAAGATGTGGCTGGGTCGGGTCGACGGGTCGAAAGGGGATCCGGTTCATTCCTTCACTTCTCCCTCATTTCCCTTCATTTCCTGTCCTTCTAATTGGCCAATCACTTCTCCCTCATTTCTCTTCGTAAAAAATTAAACATAAATAATATTTGACGAAAACTGATCACACGATGTACAATAAACGGACACGATTTGAGGATCGTCAATCTTTCTTGTTTATGTTAACCTTTTTTAATTTATTAAAAACATTAAAATTAAAAGCTACAATCAACCGTTTTCTATTCAAGATTGTCCATATGCAGTCCCTATATGTGAGGACCTACATTATGTATCCAATAAGTCCCTATATTTTAGAAACTCACTTTCCAATCTATTAGATATTCATTTTGTCCCTATATTTGTTTTATATCTATTTTATACGGTAATTATTCCTATTTAGAAACTCTACTAGAAATATTCTAAGTGACTCTTTTTATATTATTTTTTTCGGGAATTGCACTAAGCTATAACCCATGAGAGCCTATAGCGAAGCTCCTCTCTTGCAACTCACATGATCATTTTTTTTAATGAAGAAACAGAAATATACCAATAATAACAATCTAGTGTTTGCCGCTTAATGACGGAGACTGTAGCATACAATTAGAACATATTTACAAAAATATAACCAATAATATCACCCGTTTACCAGATGGCGTTCATTCCGTGAAAGGTTCATTAGCTTTCCAGTTTTGACCATATTCGATCTAGACTATGGATGTACGGTTGGTGGTGCTCTTTACAAAACTATTTCAATTACCAAAATGTCTTAATTGACATTTGGCATAGTATAATTGAGCAACTCGTATTTACGCGATTGGACTTTTGGTCACGGGTGGCTTAGTAGTTAGGGATAAATTTTAGATCTCTATTTCACATGGCACGTTATAGGTTCTATTCATGACGTTGATGAATCACACGATAGTGATCAAGAAGAAACTGAAATGCCTTCTTTTTCGACCTCAAAATGGTGAACTGCCGTAGCGAAGCCATCATTTGATCTCTTTTCAAGAATGGAGGCAAAAATAATAATAAGTGACTTGGTCAATACATACATACGTAAGTTCGATTATATAGAAATCTTGAGGCTTGATAAATCACATCAAACATGCCATGTGAGAATAAGGGATTAGGCATTATCAGGCAAGAGCTATAGGCAACAATTAGCTCTAAAATATTCAAAATCAGTCTCCAACCAAGGGCTAAGAAAATCGGGCTAAAAGAATCAACCCTAGGGCAGACAACATGTGTTCTTAGAGTAGGTTAAGTTTGACCTCAAAAAGTAATAAAATATAGCTCTGCATGGTTGGAGATGAAAAATTTAACTTTAAAGTGGTCTTTAAAATATTAATTTTTGAAAGACTCCAATAAAATAACGAGCTCCGCTTAGCCCTCCATAGTTCATCCCTCAAAGTTTAAAAGTAACAAGAAAATTGGTTGTCAATGAAGTAAGTTTGAGCAATTGAAATTTCCTAGAAAAAGATAACAAAAACAAAGCAAATGGATATTATCTTATGCTATTTTTGTGGTGCAATTTTGTCGTTGACAAGGAAAATGGTGGACATTCAGATGTGTTTATTACTATTTAATTGTGTAATTATTCACTAATCTTTGGAATGTTTTGGAGCCATTACACCATTAAGCTAACATGTTATTTGTCCTTGGAAGTTTCTAGGAAAGTTCTTCTTTTCTGGAAACCTAAATCCTTATACCTTTTTCATATTTTTGATTATAAAATTTTGGGTTGTGCTTGGATTGCAGGAATCCTTCTGTTTTCATGGCGCTTCATGGATCTAGTTTCTGCTTAAATGTGAGTTGCGCTTGATTATCAATGTCGTTCAGTTTGAATTTAGCTCTGTATGTCTCCCCCGTTTTGAGATATATTAGTTCGTAATGTTTAATTAAGTTTCCATTTGCCAAAATTCAATTGTATTTAGCTTCAAAGTGGATGCTGAATGATGATTAATCCAAATGAAATGATGAATGATGACTAATCCAAGAACGCTTAGTAAGCTTCAAACGACTCTAATTTAAGTGGTGTGGGATTTGAGTTTTGGTGCAATGTGGCGCGCACTTTACCCTCGACAACTGGCCTAACCCACGTCTGCTTAGAATACATATAATTTCAAGTTTTGATCATTTTACTGTGAAACGAGCTCACTTTGATTCTGAATTTTCATGTCATGATTGAGTGTTGGCAATCTCATGTTTTCGATTGGATTTTTGAAAATTACGAAAGAAACGAGTGAAATATGTTCTACTTTGTTGATTATTTCCTTCATATTTATATACATTCTTATACCGTTGCCGATTTCAAGTTGGTTTGATGTATACGTTTTTAGGGCAATGTTTCTCCTAGAGAGCTTAATCGCTTGCTGCGTTCATACTTTTGGGATGCTTCATCAACCATCTTCACCCTATTCAAGGAAAAATAACATAGTTGTAGCAAAGACTTTCGAAGGGGGGCCATAAAGTTCCGCTCTTTCCTGGTTATCGTCAGCTCAAATTGCCAACTGAAGAATCCAGCAAGTTTATTTTCCCTGCAACAATAAACCGTATGCTTTTCTTGAGCACCTTTGTTAGGGCGTGATCCATAAATGGAGTCCGTTGACGTTTAATGCAATTTAGCATCAGCTTGAATACTTATAATTCTTACTTTTTTCAGTGCAGTATCCTCTGTTCAGGCCTCTCGATTGCGGTCCCTAAGACCATGTAATGTGAAGGGCGATGACTCAAAGGAAAGCTCAAGCGGTGGCGAAAGCATCATATTGGATGCGCAAACCTTGGAGCGTGATCTAGACATTGCCATTGCAGAGGAGAACTATGCCAAAGCAACTCAAATTCGTGATAGCCTCAAACTTCCGATGCAGGACAGTCTAACTTCTGTTAGAACAGCAAATGCACAATTCTACGAGGCATTCAGGATTGGGGATTTAGCTGGCTTGAAGGAAAGAAGTCTGTTGCGTGCACCCGGGTGCACGTGGAATTTATGGCTACGAAGATGTTGTGACTAGCTGGGACTACGTGTGGGCAAACTACGAATTTCCACTAGAGATTGAGCTGAAAGATGTTAATGTTTACGTTAGAGGGGATGTCGGGTATGTTTCTTGTGTCGAGTTGGTGAAGACAAAGGGTAGCAGTTGGGGTGGACAGTTTGCAACAAATCTGTTTGAGAAAATTGATGGTAAATGGTTTATCTGTATTCACCATGCTTCAGTTCTTGACTTGTGAATTTTACAAACTTAAATACATGTACAATGTACGACTTCCCCGTTTATATTGCCATTTCGAATTTCCGTTAACTATGCTTTTGTGGTTTTGAGAACCTTTACTTTCCAAATCGGAAAATAATTTCCTCACTCGTATTTTCTCCATCTAGACACTCCTGTTTATTTCTACCCCTTCGTTCTATGATTTATTCAATCTAAAAACTAGAAATAAACAAGGATGCGCAAGGATGAGACGAGGAATGACTTGAAGTCATGAAACAGAATTGATGAGCATGGAGAATTGGTACTATCATATCTGAAATGCCCTAGCATAGGCATATTTACACCATCATTCTTTGAAGATGTTTAAGTTTGCCTTTTGAGTTTTTTCCCTTTACACATGGTAATGCAGTAAAAAGCAGCACAAAAAGAGCAACGGTCGAACCCATACATGTTTTCTGTAACAACATGCAAGTTTCCCTGAAAATTTTGACCATCCATGGATTCACACAATGGTTTGTTGGCTACGAGACGTTTCCTGATGTGTTTGAAACCATCGATTGTTGGACTCAAACAGCAAAAAGGATTTCCTCGGACAAAGCTAGACCCTCCCAACAGGTGACAGGGGTGGATTTGGAGCATACTTTGCCGGACCTGTCACCTGGATTCCATTACTTTGATTCAAATTCGGTTCCTGTATTTCTTTCGCCTCTGACATGTTACTAACTTCTGAAAGATCTGATGGTTTGCAACTGCTGATTATGACAACACAGATGAAGAACGCTTGTAAAGAAGAAAGTGACGTGTTGAATTCAATCGAGTAGCTTCCATCCTTCCCTGGTGCCAAACTGAAGATTGGCCTGTCCTGCTGAGCTCCCTCCTGAAATGAAATACAAAATCAATGTAAATTGGCTAAAACACCTCCATCAATTGTGTGATATAGACAGAGTGCTTTGCTGAAAACAAAAATCGTACCTCTGCAAATAGTTCAAAAGTCTCTGGAAAAGGGTAACATGCGGAGGATGTTTTTGGAACCTGACAGCATTTGTTCTGGTTGGAGAGAACACGCAGCTTACAACCAACATCCCAGCCTCCACAATCACATAACCCACCAGATTTCCAACGGTCAAGTAATGGCGAAGGTTCTCCTGTGTTCGGTGAGCTATGGACTCCACCTGGAAGTATGACTATAGTACTATCTTCCCAGCTGTAATCCTCGGATGAACCTTTCGCGCAGCCCTTCTCCATTACTTCCTCGTCACTCTGCTGTTCAGAATGGCTCAAGTCTTTCCTAGGTAACTTGACCACAGCAGCAGCAAGCTCCCTATGTGGAACGACACTTGGTGATTCTTGATCTGCTTGTGTTAGATCAACATCTAACAAAACAGCCTCTCTTACCATATACTTGCTTAAGTCCTGCCCGTTAACGTCAGATAAGTCAGAGCTAGAAACTTTCATTTGAGCAACAACATTGTAAGCATAGCGACAACTTTTGCCTTTACTTCCTTGACTCATCCACCCACCAGTTTTTCTCTTAACTTCATTAATACAGTAAAATGTAAAATACTGGCAGAAGTCATCCTTCCCAGATGATAAATTCTTCATGGTTGCCGCAAAACAGTTGCTGTTGTTGTCAACCCAAAATTTAAACAAAGGAAGTCCATTCTTGATTGTTATTTGCAAAAAAGCCTTAACCCATGATGCCTCAGCCTTCAGATTCTCCAATGACTCGCTGATATTAATTGGCTTGGGGACGAAGGAATTAAAATTTGATTTCGGGGGTCTAACAGCTTCAGCAAAATGGTGTAAATTTGCCTCCTTGTGCTTTAATATTGGGTCTAGTAGCCTTCTTAACGGGCTTGACCTAGCTCGGTTATGAGTGCTTGCTTTCTCTCTGTTTGGATAATCTGGACAATCGGAAGTTCCAGATCTCACAGGACCTGATTTGACCGTCATATATGTGGAACTCAACTGTGGAATATCTGAAATTTCCTTAAAACTGAGACTTCTACCAAGCCGGCCTAAGCTGAAGTTAAACCGGCGATTGGGAGTTGGGTTTCTGCCTTTTCTAGTTGCCAGCTCAACATCTTCTTGATCCAATGTACTCGAAGTATCAAAGCTTGAACGTGTAAGCATTTTCTCTGAATTTTTCTTATGTACAAATTTATCATCATAGAGGAGGTCTTGTGTCGAGCATCGGCGCATGTGAGATGGAACAAAGGAAAGCCCCACACTGTTACCGTTGATTGTGCTATTTAGCAGCATGTTTGCTGCTGTATTAGTCTCGACTGAAGAAGGCAGTGGGCATGAGTGTGAAACTTCAGAAGAGAATTCGGCAAAGTCCATCTCTTTGGTCGAAAAGTTGCCTGAGAAGCTAATTTTATCAGCTTGTGCCATACACTTATCCCGTGATGCTCTTGGTTTTGAAAGCTGGAGTACCTCTGGAAAGTCATTTTGGGGTAGTTCCTTTGGTGGTGAGACAACAACGGGATTCTCCACAGAACGGCAGTGTTGATGAGCTAGATTGGTATCTGATTTGTGCAGCTCCTCCACCCTTTTCTCAGTTTTACCATGACAAGCAATTGTCTTTCCCTCTGAACTGAGCGAGACATCAAAACGTTCGAGTTTAGATGAAGGAACTCCCTTTTCTGTAATGATTCCTTGATCAATATCCTTCCTCTTGATATCCGATTCTTGCAGGTCCTTGGTTTTTTTAGCTCGACCATCCCTAGTGCTGACCTTGTGCTTTTGATCGAGAGGGACTCCATAGCTTTTCAAGTTTGCTGCCGTATTGCCCATTTCAGATGTGAACTTCTGATCTGAATCTTTTGCCTTCCCCTTATCGAGCATCATATCTGAGTGATTTCTTCCAAGGGACCGATAGGGAAAGGATATGTTTTTCTGCCTCTTCGAAGCAGTTTTAGAGTCTTGGAAGCACACATCTTTATGCACAGATGGTTTGACACCCTGCGAAAGGTCATCCTTTTGAGACGACTTGAGACTAGAACAACCTGAAGAGAGTTCTTCAGATTTTGTCCCATTGCGAACTACAACAGATGATGTAGACTTTCCAGTAGTCCTTTCCGAGGATGAACTACAGCTACCGTTTTCGGGAAAAGGCTTCTGCTTGTGCTTCCATTTCTCTAGTCGACCCCAATCCAGAACTCCAACATTCAAAACCTTTTCTTGGATCTTTTCTCCTCTCTCAGGGCGCTGAAGATAACCGGGCAAGTTTGACATGTGCTTGACAAGCTCATCAACTTTAGCTGCATTATTCCCCTTCATACTCTCTCTATATCGATTTCCTGAAGATTTTTCTTGGCCAGAAGCACCATCACCTGCATCTTGTCTTGCTTTCTGATGCAGATCATTCTGCTTCAAACCAGCACCAGTTCTCACCTTCACCTTCTCTATATGCCTTGTTCTTCGACTTGTTTGGGGCAGTACAACATTGTCCTCTATGCTGGACTTGTTCTGCTCTTTTGAACTATTTCGTTGCTCTAAACTGAATCCCATATCCAACAGCAGATTCTATTTCTACAAAGTGACTACTTAGACATACATCCAATTGCATTGTAGCTTTCGAGCTTCACTTTCACATATTACCGAGGAAACCATTGCGAAAATTTGCTCTCTCTCTAATCCAACCATAAATTCTGAAAAAAATAATATGCAAATAATCACATTGGTGTGAGATACATTTCCTCTAATCAAATCCTAAGCACAGGTACCAAATCAGGGATCTAAAATACAGTTGAGAGACTACGGTATTACGAGCAATTTGTTCGAAGAAGCGAATTCAGATGGCAGTTTAACAGCGAAAAACGATTACCAAATTCCAATTTTGTCACAGATTAAGAACAAAATAAGAGATCTGTCTAAAAGGAAATATAACTATTTCTATGAAACTCTTATTTCATCTTACAAAAATGGAATTTCCAAGATTAAACGCAAGATCAAAGCACATGAATGCCACATTGACAGCAAGAAACTCATAGATCTTAAAAGCATACACACAAATGGCAACCAAACAGCAGAAAAAGAAAAAACTTGAAGCTTTTATTTTCTGTTCGGTTGCAAAGAAAACGAAGGAAAATGCAAAACGCGCAAGAATTAAGATAAAGCTTTTTACTTTCGCAAGTTTCCAATCATGAGCAGCGACATTCCAAGCTAAAACAATTCCTCGTCTTTTGTTTTCCTTCCACTTTCTCGGCAACCAAACACAGCACAAAATAAGCCTTTTATTTTCTCCACTTTCTCGGCAATCGATCAGACCGCAAAATACACAAAAGAATTCCAAATGCGCTAATAAATTTCGCGACGAACTTTCTGGAAACTAAAGAAAGCACAAGTTCTTTTAGCAACGAAATGCATTTGCCGAAACGTGGGGTTTCCGATACAGATCCGAAACGTAACAACCAAGAGTAAAAAAGCCGCGAAGCGACGTAGATTATAAGCAAAGAAAAGAATTTTACCGCCAGAAAAAAGCCGCGAGCGCCGCCGCTATTGCGGTCCGTTCAATCCGGCTGTTCTTGGAATCCGTGTGCGTGGGAAACGGTGCGCTTTGGTTCCACCGGAGGCGGAGGAGGCGAGGATTCAGAGAAGGGGAGAGAGAGAGAGAGAGAGAGAGAGAGAGAGAGAGGACAGAGACAAATCTGCAACTCTCACACTGTCACTGGGCTTTTGCTGACTCTCAGCCTGAGCTAGAGAGAGAAAGTAGGAGAGAGAGCAGGTTGTTTGATCGGACGGCTGAGATGGAGCAAAGCGTGTGTAGGTATGAGGCTATGATGTTGAAGGGGGTCACATCATTGTAGTGGGAGGTGGCTGTCGGAGGTCCCACAAAGCGACTTCTTTCATTATCACGGATCCCTACGATATGTGTGGGTCCCGAAATGTTCTCCTGGCTTACGTCAGCGGACCGCTCTGATTGGAGCTGGGCTTATGGCTTTAGGCGCCTGCCGTATGATTAAGATTTATGATTAGGAGAGGGTTTAGGGATTTTTCTTGCTTTGTTTTGGTTTTATTCGGACTTAGGGTTCCTTAACATTGACTTAACCTTTGTTCTTTTCTTTATATAATCTATACATCTCCAATTATTATGTAAACCATTAAAGAAAGATAAAGGTGCGTTTGTCTCATTGTGGTTGGTTAATATTTTATATAAGCAGGAGTATTGTCCATTCTTGTTTAATTTAGCTTTCAAATTACACACGAGTTCAATTTAGGCAGCAAATTACACTTGGGGTTCAATTTAGACTTCATGCTACACATTTAGATTAGTGTAACGTCACAATTGAGATGGGTTCGATTTAACCTTCAAACTAAAATAATCGAGCCAAAGCAAATCTTCGTCATTTCGAACAGAAATTCTTGATAGAATCCAAATTCGTTGAAGAAAAAATGAAAATGAGAAGACACTATAAGCGTGAATGAAGCTACCCAATATTCCAAAATTGGAATACATACAATTTACCAGCAATATAAGATTGGAATGTGACAAGGACAAGACACAAAGAAATGGAAAGAGAATAGAGAAAGGAAAATTAATGTAAGAATCCCCGAAAAAGAGATTAAGATCAGTCCAAGTTATTTTCCCACATTTGGTTTGAGGTTTGTTTTTTTACATGTCCATTATTCTATTAGTAGGAATTGGTCCGTGCATGTGACAGTGTTGAAATTTGAGCTCTCTCTCTCTCTCTCTCTCTCTCTTTTTACAACCAAAAAAAACTCTAGATCTAGAAGAGTGTTGAGGAGGCGCCTCCACCATTTTAGTTGCGCTGCCATTGCAAATCTGCCATCACCACCAAAAAGAACCCATGAACAAACTAAATGATAACATTGATAGGCATAGAAAGATAGAGATGATACTCGATATATAACATTTTTGGTTTTTGGTACCAAATGGTTGATATCAATGTATGCGATGAAATATCAATGTAAATACTAATAAAAATTAAAAAAAATTTGATTTTATTTTGGGGGTCTCAAATAGGGTCCGTGTTGAACCGAACTTTGCACATTATGTAGTGTAAAAACCAAACTAAACAGCCCATCCGAGGAATTTTTTGCCCATGACCTTATAACCAAAGAGAGCTATGGGAAACCACTCACAAATCAATCAAAAGAAAGTTATGGAAACTGATTTTTGCACATTCATTTTCTTCTTATACGCTACTTCTTGTTTTTAGTCCTAAATTAGGATTGCTGCATTCAGTTTGAGTGGTGCAAATTGCCTAGTCTTTGAGCTCCGGACAGTGAGATTCGATGAGGATCTCTGTCCTTCTTTGACCATTAATTTAGCTCAAAACTCAAGAAAGAGTCATAAGTAGAAAATAAAAGTGTTAAATTCAAATTTTTTTCACTTAGCCTTCATCCTCTTCCAATTAACTTTACCATGTAGGCGGTCTTTACATTTTTCATTCGGTATTTGCCCTTTTGTGCATAGTAAAGCAAGATCTCTCTGTCCATGATTAAAGGGGAAAGACTAAAGAGCATATAACTTAAAGTGAAAGGCAGAAATAAGAACACAAGGACCGCAAAAGCTTCTTCTCTCCAAGCTTCACTTGACTTTTTAGGCTTTTGGTTTGTAGATTTGGCAACATTATGCAAGGAGAAGTGAACCAAGACATGCTTCTATTCATCAAATTTTCTTCTATGGTATGCACTATTGAGTAATCCAGAAAATCGTCAGTTAGATTTTGCATAAGAGATTTAATGAACTTTACCAATAATTAAATCATTCGTAAAACTCGTACCACTGAGCATTATGTATCAATGTAATGCTTAAGAGATTGTGGTCTGGTAATTTATCATCTCCCAATCTATCAAAACCAACCATTAATTGTAAATAGAGGAATTTCTTTTGCACAGAAAACCAACGAGAGTTTGTGGATTCTTGCACATGTACATGGGGATCAAGTCTCTCTCCTCTCTCCCTTTTATCTATATTCTTGTTTCTTGATTGAAATTTCACATACAAATCTTCAATAAAAATAATGTATTTTTTGTCGTATTTTATTCAAGTGATCTAACAAACAACTGCAATAAACATAATAACATAATACAACGTTAGCGAAGAAAGAAAAAGGATGAGCAAGCCTACGTAAAAAATTCTTAAGAAGTAAAATGCGCCTCCCACTTGTCATCTTATATATAACTTAACTAAGATCATCTATGTTGATGTCAAAACTCGGATAGAGTCTAGACTGGCTCAACATGTATTTATCTTGAGTGTTGTTTTCGGTCTCAGTGCCACGAGATAGCTCGAGAGAAAGAAAGAATAGGTTTGCCACTGTTGAAAGCTACCAACAGATAATGTTTGTGTTTAAGTGTGTGTGTGTGTGTGTGTGTGTTGAGCATTGATTTGACTTTTTAACCAAATGGTTGTTTTTATGGCGATGAAATCAAGGAGCAGCGCTTAGTGTTGTTAAAATGACATTTTTGGGTTTATTTGCAACTTTTGGGTTGGAAGATGATGGTTTTTGGTCTTGAGCTCTTCTTGGAACTTGGAGAGGATGTCCTAATCTTTAATTCAAGTCATTTTTGGCCTGTTTTGGAACCTTGAAGGTCCAGAAGCGTGACTGATTTGTGGCTGGGTAGATTTTTCATATTTGATTAGGATTAAGTTTCCTAGTTTCTCTTAAGTTATTTGTTTTCTACTTTTTAGAAGATTTTTTCTAGAAATAATTTTATTTTGTATTAGTATAAATAAGGCTATTTAGCCGTTAAGGTTCTCTACGCAGTACTTTGGAGAATTCGACTTAGAAAGCTTTTGACGATTGAAGTTTATTTACCAGGCGTTTTTTTATATATGTTTTCAATAATATTTTGTTGTATGGTTGAGCATAACTAATTTCTTTTGCTAGGGTGAGGCCATGAGCCTTAGCATGAATCTTTAGTCTTTATTTAATTGCTTATGATATTATGCATGCATATTTTGACTTATTAATCATTGTGTTTAAACTATCTTTATTTCTTAGTGCTTGATCACCATTAGGATGTTTAGATAAGTAATTGGATGCAATTCGGTCACAATATCACCAAAGGGATTGAATATCACAAACGGATTGAATGTTAGATATTCATTCTTACTTGAATATCTGGAGGAAAATATGCATTGGAAAAATCTAACTTTCAAAGTTGCATGTGTAATTCATAAGTAGTTAGTAAAATTACATAGGATTGTTAAGGTGACGGCGGAACTCTAGTGCTTTTACAATTTGATTTTCAAAATGTTTTCTTTAGTTTTTCTTACTTTACCAGTTTCTTTAATTCTTTTTTATCAAATTCGTTTCTAATATTTTAAGTCATTAAATCAACCATTTGAAAATTTAAAACACAATCACAATCCTGGAATAATTTAACTTGCCATTCGTAGAATAGAAGTAAGACAATCACAATCCTGGAATAATTTAACTTAGCATTCATAGAATAGAAGTTTTGTCTTATTGATGACTTTATTAGCTTTTGAAAATCACATGTCGTGTTTTTTAATATTTAGCAATACTTTAAAATGTTAATTACAATATGCCGAGGCACAATCAAGAATGCATATCTGAACATTGTTCATGTATAAAAAAATAATCACCTATGACTAATGTTTATGTAATGGAGAGGAGTATGGCTGCTTGGACATGATGTTTGATGAATGTTTATGTTATTTTGTGAGATGTTAGCTTTTGGGTTTAGGATACAAAATTTAGGTTAGAATCTAAATGATTGTAATGTTAACATCTACTTTAACAAATAATATTTTTGTAACTTAAAATATAGCTAATGATGTCATATTTCACATATATTAATTTTTGTTTTTCCTTAAAACGCCATGGATTCGGGACCCCACTATGTACGATTGGCAATCCTTTCTTGACTTATAATTATGAATTGACATTTACTTGAGAAGTCATGATCACTGAATTAGGGTTTTAAACTCGAGCCTGATTCCAACCTCAAATGTAGACACATGTCACATATTGGATGTGGATGCAGATGGAGATGGAGCGATCTGAATCTGCTGCACACGCACTACTGTTGCTGTTCCCAACACAAGGCCACATCACTCCGATGCTGAGCTTTGCGTAGCTGCTATGCCACGCTAGCATCCACGTCACCTTCATCAGTACGGAGCACAACCACCGTCTCCTCACCCAACGCCATGCCCTCTCCGCCCGCTTCCCAATCCTCCACTTGGAAGTTCATACCCGATGGCCTCCCACTGGACTGCCCCCGCACCATTCACTCCTTAATCGACATGGTCTCGTCGCTCAGGTCCGTAACCAACCACTTCTGCGTGATTTGCTTATAACCCTAACCAAAAAGAACGACGAGTCGTATGGCTCGACCACCACTCGCCGTCCTCCTTTGAGTTGTGTCATAACAGACGAAATCATGTGTTTTGCAATTGACGTGGCAGAGAAGGTCAGCATTCCCGTCATGGCTATCTCTATCATCAACGGTTGTGGCTTCTGGTCTTACTCCTGCATTCCAAATCTCATTCAACAAGGTTACGTCCCCTCCCCAGGTCACACACACACACACACACACACACACACACACACACACACACACTCATTCTTCTCTCGTTTTCTTTTCCAAATTTCTTTTTAATTCAGTTAAATTTTTGCTAGTGTTGGACATCGTGATGCAACGTGTCAAAATGATAACGCTTTTAAGGGTATGTAACCCTAAAAATAACAATAATTAGCATCAATAATAATATATGTAGTGATAGTTACACGACTACGACAATAAATAATGTTACAATTATTATATTTTTCATACTGCATCACTTTTTTAATAAAGATAGCGCCCATTAATACATAAATTAGTACAAATAAAAAATGTGATTATAGTAGCATTTTTGATATAATAGGACATGATTATTTTCCACTTTATGAGATGAATGTAAGTTTGTGAGTATGAATTGTGAAAGGAATCAGTTTTTGTGTTTAAGATTGATATGGAAAAGTCTTGGTCAAAAGCCTTAACTTATTTGGTTTCCTTGTGGAATAAGTTATGAGATTCTGAATAATCCTTATGGGGTTAGAATTCAGTAATAGAACATGTTTTGGATTGATATATGGTATCAATTATGGTATTTGAATCCTAAGTCTATTCTGATAGGGAATGACAATAGGAGAGCTATAAAAGCTAAATGCCACTGCTCTTGCAAAGATACGGCCATATAGTATTCCAAGTCCTATTGTTTGGAGGGACCATTGTGTTTTGCAAAAGAGTAGAAGGTAGAAAGTTGTGGAGTCACTATGGCTTCTTCATCTAGTTCCAATTCTGCAGGTAAGTTCTCGAGCTTTTTCTCATGGTTTAAGTTTATCTCTTGGATTGTGTAAAGTTGTGATTTAATTGGTTGTATCCATGCATATAAGATTGATGAGATGTTTTAGTATAGTCTTACATGTGGTATCAGAGCCTAGGATTATAACCATTAAGTTCAATTTTTCCTGAAATCCATTGAATCTAGAAACGAGTTGCATTGTCTAGGTTTTCGAACTGAGACTTAGGATTCTTCAGAAATATATGAACTCAAAACGATGTCGTTTTGTTTATAAAAGAGTTGTAAGTAAAGGAAGATAGTGAAACAGTGTCGTATTTGTATAAGACTTTTTTTAAAAAAAAAAAAAAAACACCAATGGCGAAATCTGGGTTCTTACGCTTGCGATGGTGTTCTTCGAAGTCTTGGTTTTCATCACCCATTCAAATTCAAGTTGATTCAATGTTGATGCTAAGTTTGATTCACACAATCTATTAAAAAGGTATGAATTTTGTTTTAAATTCGCATCTAGGTTTTTGATTTAATCTGTGAGACTCATTGTCATGCTAAAAGAAAAAAAAAATTCCGCTGTGTATTTTCCAATTATCTTGGATTTCATGTAAATATTTGCATAGATTGTTACAAATAGCTTCCGCTGGTATAACTAATAAGAAAATAATCAAATAAGTATTGTCTTATTGTTTTATATTGTACAATCGGTGCTAATCAATTCTGCAGAGGTATGACAAAAGTATTGCAGTCAGAGCAATCAGAGTTTTTCTTGGATGTCATTGAAATTGTTTAATCTATGTATATTCTTAAATCCAAGGATATGTGTATGACTAAATTGATTCAATGGGCTAAATTTAGTGGTGAAAAGATAAAAATCAGGAATCTTTAAAAGGATTCATAGTTCTAATTTTATTTATCAATTCTGCAGTTTCACTCAAGACACTAAATTTAGCATCAGTGCCCATACTCACTGGTGGAAGCAACTACAAGAAATGGAGGAGAGAGATTGAGTTGCTTTTGACATTGAATGAATTTGACATTGCTATTGACAATCCTCAACCTGAAGCTTTGATCGATAAAAGCACTAAAGCTAAAAAAACTGAATTTGAAAGATGGACTAGAGCAAACAAGGTGGCTTTATCCATTTTAGAAAGTGGAATGACAGACACTGTACGTGGAGGAATCAAGAAATCAGCTCTTGCTAAAGATTATCTCAAAGCCATTGAGAACAAATTTAGGGAATCCGAGAAAGCTGAAATTGCACAACATATGTCTCTCTTGACTTCTCACAAATTTGAAGGTGGAAGCTCAATCAGAGATCATATCATGCGGATAACTGATGCGGCTGAGAAGCTCACCTCCATGGATGTCAATATTTGTGAGAAATAGCTAGTTTTCATGATACTGCAAGCATTGCCACAGAAATATGGTCAGCTCAAGGTATCTTATAACACACAAGACAAGACTTGGACCGTGGATGAGTTGATTGCTCAATGTGTCCAAGAGGAGAATCGACAAAAGAAAGAAAAGGGCAAAGAACCCGAGGCTGTCAATCTTGTGCACTCTACTAAAGGAAAGAATGAGACAAACTTTGGTAAAACTTCTAAACCTCAAGCTCTTGGTAAATCTGTGATGCCTGCTAAAAATTCTAATTCCTCTAAATCTAGCAGTTTTAAGGTGAAAAACAAAGACATTGAAAAAATTAGATGCCATCTAAAGGTCACTATAGAAAAGATTGTGAAATTTTTAAGGATTGGCTGAGATCTAGAGGAAGAACTGATATCTATGTTTGTGAAGAGTCAAATCTTATTGATATTCTTACTGATTCTTGGTGGTTTGATACTGGTGCATCTGTGCATATCACGAATTCTCTACATGGTTTTATAGAACAAAAGAAATCAAACTGTTTTAATGTTTTTGTTGGGGAAAAGACCAAGGTGTCAGTTGAAGCTATTGGCACTGTTAAACTAAAATTACTCACTGGGATGATAATGCAATTGCATGATGTGTTGTATGTACCCAAAATGAGGAGAAGCTTAGTCTCAGCATCAAAACTTGTGAAACAAGGGTATTCTTTCATGGGCAGTGATGAAAGTATAAAGTTTTTCAAAAAAGGTTCATTGCAAGGAAAAGCATTTTTGTTTGATCATCTCTGGAAATTGCAATGCACTGTTGAGATTGAAAATCTGCATGTTTTGAACACGGCATCTAAAAGAATGCATGGCTTTGGTCAAACACTCACACTTTGGCACAAGAGACTAGGACACATTTCCAAAGACAGAATTCTTCAATTGTCATAATCACAATTAATTCCTGCAATTGATGATAAAACTGCAGTTGAGTGTGTTGATTGTATGAAAGGCAAAAGGACTAATGTTAGGAAATTAGATGCTAAGAGAAGTCTTAATTTGCTTAAGATCATACACACAGATATTTGTGGCTCTTTTCCTATCAAAACCATATGTGGGAATACCTATTTCGTGAACTTTATTGATGACTTTTCAAGATTCAGTTATGTCTTCCTGCTAAGTGAGAAACCAGCAGTCCTTGATTGTTTTAAAATCTTTAAAAGTGAAGTTGATAAACAGTTGAATCATGTGATTAAAGTTGTTAGATCAGATAGAGGATGGGAGTATTTTGGCAGGTATACAGAAGCAGGACAACAAAAAGGGCCTTTTGCATGGTATCTTGAAAGCCAAGGGATTGTGGCACAGTATACCACTCCTGGGACACCTCAACAAAACGGAGTGGCAGAAAGGAGGAATAGGACATTAATAGAGATGGTAAGAAGCATGATTTCAAGGTCAAAACTTCTAGGATTTCTTTAGGGAGAGGCTTTGAAGACTGCAAACTATATTCTGAATCGGGTGCCATCTAAGTCAGTGCCAAAAACACCATTTGAACTATGGAATAAAAGACTGCCGAGCTTCAATCATTTTCATGTCTGGGGATGTAAAGCAGAAGCAAGATTTTATAATCCAAGTGAGAAGAAACTGGATTCCAGAACAAGCACATGTTTCTTCATTGGGTACTCAAAAAAATCATAATCCAAGTGAGAAGAAACTGGATTCCAGAACAAGCACATGTTTCTTCATTGGGTACTCAAAAAAATCGAAGGGTTTTAAGTTCTACTGCAATCAGGCACACACTAGAATACAAGAAACGCATAATGCAATATTTCTAGAAGATGATGATGTATCAGATATGGTTCAAGACTCTTTCGAATTTGAGGAAGTAGGCAGCAGGATCTTGACACCCCTCAACTCAACTATACTCAAGTGCCTTTGCTTCAAAAGACAAACACTCCCAATTCTGATGAAGACATGATGGAGGTCCCTGAAGATGACAACCTAATTGCCGAGACCCAAGGTACAATTCAGGATGATTCTAATCATACTGTCAGTAACCATTTTACTGATAATGTGTTAGAACAACCACAACCAATGAAGTCCAGCAGAATCAGAAAATCTGCAATCTCAGAAGACTATGTATACCTTTAGGAGGCAGAGTTTGACTATGGTGATATCGATGATCCTGTGACTTTTCAGCAAGCAATGAAAAGCCCTCAAGTAGTCTTACGGCAAAAGGCAATGAAAGAAGAACTTGATTCAATGCTCAAGAACAAAGTTTGGTCCTTAGTGCACTCACCGACTAATGTTCAACCTATTGGCTGCAAATGGGTATACAAGACCAAGAGGGATGCTGAAGGAAGGATTGAGAGACACAAGGCTAGACTGGTTGCTAAAGGATTCACTCAAAAAGAGGGTGTCGATTATAATGACACTTTTTCACCAGTATCTTCAAAGGATTCCTTGAGAGTAATAATGGCCTTGACTGCCCATTTTGATCTGGAATTACACCAGATGGATGTCAAGACTGCTTTCTTAAATGGTGAGCTCGATGAAGAAATTTACATGACTCAACCTCCTGGATTTGTTGAAAGGGGGAAAGAGAACATGATTTGCAAACTGAACAAGTCAATTTACGGATTGAAGCAAGCTTCAAGACAGTGGTTCTTAAAGTTTGATCAGGTGGTGACTTCACAAGGCTTCATTGAAAACAAGATGGATGATTGCATTTATCTTAAGGTTAGAGGCTCGAAGTATATTTTTCTTGTCTTATATGTTGATGATATTTTGTTGGCAAGTTCAGATATGCAAATGCTGAAAGACACAAAGAGTATACTCAGTGCTAACTTTGAGATGAAGGATCTTGGTGAAGCTCATTATGTTCTGAGAATTGAGATTATCAGGGATAGAAATAAAAGGGTTCTTGGTTTATCTCAGAAAGGTTACATTAAGAGAGTACTTAATCGATTCGATATGGAAAACTGTAACAAGACAAATGTTCCAGTTAACAAAGGTGATAGATTCTCCCGAGATCAATGTCCTAAGAATAAAGATGAGACCAAGCTTATGAAATTGAAACCATATGCTTCATTGGTTGGCAGTCTTATGTATGCCAATATCTGCACAAGGCCAGACTTGGCATTTATTGTTAGACTTTTGGGAAGATTTCAATCTAATCCAGGAGAGCCTCATTGGGTGGCTGCAAAGAAAGTATTGAGGTATTTGCAGAAAACTAAGGCATTCATGTTGGTTTATGGACAAAAAACTAATTTGGAGTTAGTTGGATACATCGACTCATATCTCATAGGGGATATGGATGAAAGGAAGTCAACTGGGGGATATATTTTCAAGTTGAGTGGAGGGGCTGTTTCGTGGAAAAGTGCTAAGCAGTCTATAGTGTCTACTTCTACAATGGAAGCCGAATTTGTGGCATGTTTTAAGGGAATGAAACAAGCAGTTTGGTTGAGAAACTTGTTAGCTGATATGAAGTTACTAGATTCAGTTAAGAGGCCAATCAAAATGTTTTGTGATAATAATGCTGCTGTGTTCTTCTCGAAGAACAATAAGATAACTTCTGCTTCCAGACTAATGGATGTGAAATTTCTCAAGGTGAGGGAGATGGTTAAAAGAGGAGAAATAGATATACAATATCTGTCTATTAGACTTATGATTGCAGATCCTCTTACCAAGGCCTTACCAAACAATGTGTTTAAGCAGCATGTTGTTAAGATGGGAGTGTTGGAGTCTTTTGAACAGTGGGAGTGTACTGTTTAAAGGCTGGAAGATCTCTAGGACTAAGAAGTTGAAGCTGTCTTAACTTATGCTTATCTAGTTGTTAGTTTATTTTGTTTTGGTTTTCATTAAGTGTGCAATTTCTCCCGTTATGTGATTAATTGTTCTTGAAGACAAGTTTATTTAAAATAGTTGAGATTGCTAGTGAATCATTTTGTTTTGCTGAAGCATTCTTTAAATAAGCTGTTTTATGTTCTGATAATTAGTTTTGTTATGAGATTGGCTAATATCAGTGGGAGTGATGTTTTGGTATTACTCCGGTATTGATCCACATGAATGTACAGATCAGATATGCTGTGATTGTAGAATTGATTCTGTGTTGTACAGATTAGATTCTTGAATTCCATATTTTGAAATGTATTCTGTTGTGTGATTGAGGGCTTGATTGACTATTGGACTTGGTGATCACTTCTATAAATCTTGAAAGACTGGTTTTATAAATTCATACTCAAGTGGGAGAATGTAAGTTTGTGAGTATGAATTGTGAAAGGAATCAGTTTTTGTGTTTAAGATTGATATGGAAAAGTCTTGGTCAAAAGCCTTAACTTATTTGGTTTCCTTGTGGAATAAGTTATGAGATTCTGAATAATCCTTATGGGGTTAGAATTCAGTAATAGAACATGTTTTGGATTGATATATGGTATCAATTATGGTATTTGAATCCTAAGTATATTCTGATAGGGAATGACAATAGGAGAGCTATAAAAGCTAAATGCCACTGCTCTTGCAAAGATACGGCCATATAGTATTCCAAGTCCTATTGTCTGGATGGACCATTGTGTTTTGCAAAAGAGTAGAAGGTAGCAAGCTGTGGAGTCACTATGGCTTCTTCATCTGGTTCCAATTCTGCAGGTAAGTTCTCGAGCTTTTTCTCATGGTTTAAGTTTATCTCTTGGATTGTGTAAAGTTGTGATTTAATTGGTTGTATCCATGCATATAAGATTGATGAGATGTTTTAGTATAGTCTTACAATGAAGTCTTTGAGTTCAAACCTCTTTTATAATAGTTGTTAATCAAAATATAAAGAACTATATTCATGCTTGACAACAAAATCTTGCAATTCTTTATTCTTTATTTTTACGATATAGCAGTAGAGAGTTGGGCAAGTGAGAATCGAAGAGAGGCTACTAAAATTAGGAAGATAAATTGTCTATTTTACTTGCTTGATTTCGTCATAGAATAAAACTAGAAATTTGTACTCGCGCGATGTTGCGGGATTGAAAATCATATGAAATATTTAATAGCTTCAATTTTCATACACTGTTAACAGAACAAATTTAGATACCAAAAGAAAAATTAAAAACCTATTTTTTCAAAGTGCGAAAAGATAGTTGTTTATTCAAAAAGTTGGACCAATGATAACTGCATAAATTACAAATGCAATATTGAGAGTATACCAGTCAAACTAAGTTTGCTACAGGCTAAACAATGTTGAAAAACATCATTATCTTTTTCAAGTGCTATCTGCAATGAATGTAATTGGATACCAGACTTGTTCCTAGTTTGAGGTGTTTCCAAAGGAAAATTGTTGTACTCTCTTGGAAAGTTGTGAATACAACTGCAAAAGATAATAAAGACAGTTAGCCAATGATATAAAAAAAATATGCATAAAAAGTTCAAAATTGAGGTTTGGGAGAGAGGGTGGAAAGAGAGGTGAAGTCACCTTATAACTGGAGATCAAATGTATTTTTTCCAATTATTGAGGTGGTAATTCAACTTGTGAAATTCTGAAAGCAAACATTTAAATAAAGCTTAATCAAAATTTAGTACGAAATGTTAATTAGAAATGTGTTAAAATAGAAGTAAAAAAGATTGAAACTTGCCTAATGTAATGGGTACAATTTTACCATTTGTTTATGGAAAATATACCGATGTGACATGCTATATGTTGATCTTGCCTTCTTGGAAGTAATATTAGTCGTTGATTGCCAAGTAGCATAAATCTGTACAATATTTTATAAATTATGAGACAAATTATTATGTCAAAGTTGTGTGCTAAAAAATAATTTATACTTCTATATTGACGCAAGTTATGATTTTAATTTGTATATACCTTGGTGGAGTCATTTTGTGTATGAGTTTCTTATATTCATCATCCATGCTATGTGAAAAGCTGATTCCAAGTTCTGCAGAAAGTCACAAAGAAATGAAATATAAAATTGGAGCGAAGATTCAATTATACAAATTTACACTTTTAAACACATAATATTCAAATAAAGAAAATTTGAATAAAAAGGCACTACCATTCCAACGGCCATTGTTTGGATGAAATGAAACTCTCAAAAATTCGTGGCAAATCCTCAATGACATACTCCAAAAAGATGAAAAACATATAATTTTAAACAAAAAAAAGGTACAAAAACTACCTCAACAAATCGATTGAGGTTGATGATCACAACATTTTCGCTTCCCTTTATCCTCATACTCTTTACCCACGTTCATGTCTGTACAATGCTCAAGCACATCGCAAATTAATTCAAAGGAAATATGCACAACCCAAGAGAAATTAATTAATTCAAATAAGCATTCACTTCCTCACAACCCAAATTAATTTAAACAAAATCTGCACAACCCAAAGTAAGAGATCAAATGAAATACGCACAACCCAAATGAAGAGATCAAACTCTAATTCTATAAAAAAAAAGCCATTATTCCTAATGTACACAACACAAATCAACCCAATCAGTGAACTTTATTTAAATAGACCGAAATGAGTAATAAGTCATTGAACCCTCACTTCACCATTCTAAGCTTTTTCATATCTCTCTATGTATATATAAGGGTAGACATTCAACCCTCACTTCTTTCTTTTTTGAGAGTTCTGAATACTAATTGGAGGAAACCAAGGAATTCGAAGCTTTTCCATACCTCGGCTTATATTTTGGGGGAATTTAATGTGTTCTTGGAAATTGGTAAAAGTGAATGTGGAGGAATAGAGGAAGAGTCCACTGTCTCTCAAGCTCTTCCCTTTGAATTGCTGTAAAAAGAACTCTCACATCCACGATTCTCCCTATTCCAATTCAAGAAATTAAAATTAAAATTTTTAAGAAGAAACTCAATAGAAAATCACTAAATAGCTCAATAAATTTGGAATCTTTGTTATTTTCCTAAAGAAAAAAAGGTGGAAACTTTACCTGAGGAACTGAAAGCCAAGCTGTGATGAGAGCAAGGCAGATGGTGCTGCAAATGCTATAGAGGGACAGAATTAGAAACGATAGGATTGAATAAATCAGTCAGAAAACTCAAGACGTGATCAACCTGTTCATTGCCAACCTGCATCCACACAAAAGCCATACAACAGAATTGCCAATTAGATTCAATAGTATACCACAATGTCATGAAGCAAAGTTAACTGTAATCATAAATTTAGCTACCTGAAATATGTCGGACAACTCACCAAGAAACCGAACTTTTTCTGGGTTTAAATTTTCTTCGAATCCGAAACAGATTCATCTAAAACACAACCTCCAGGGCAAAGACTATAATTGACCTACAACAGTTCACTTAACATTGAATGGGGATAGTAAGGTTGTAAACAATATATATGGGTTGTAAACACTGTATACATATATAATAGAGACGCAACATGAACATTCACGATATTTACTTGTAAAATCTAGTAAGTAGAAGGAACTCAGGATACTTCAGCAATGGATAAGGATACTTCCTCATTTTGTCTGATTACTTTGAAACTTTGTTAGAATATATTCATTATCTCGTTATTTTCATGATGAAGATAGTATTTTCATTAAATCTAGTGTATTTTTATCCTATATAGTCCAAAGTTTGAATTAATCCCCGAATAATACTTGACAGTAAATAATAGGGGAACACTGAGAAATAAGAATTCGACAATCATACATGATTAAATCACAAAATGAGTCAAATATTCTCAAAATCATTCTAAACGTGACATTAAAATCAAACTGACGAAAGTCTAAATAGAACTGAGCATAGCATTTCTTCTTGTTCTTGATCACTGTTGTTCCCAATGTGGTCCATTCCAGCTTCCCAGAATTATCGTTTGAAAAGGGTTTCACCAGCAATTGGTGAACATAACTTTTGTGCCTTCAACTAATTTAGTACGCAAAGAAAAGAGCAGGAAGGGAAACAAAATCCAACAAATAAAAAAAGGGTCAGTGAAACAATACAAATATTCATAAAAATTAAAATTTTCTGCAAGGGGCATCCCAAAATTTAAATTCACACTAAACCCATTTTCTACTTCTCTTAATTGAAGCGAACCCAGAAACAAAATAACGAAAAACATGAAGAAAAAAAACACCCAGGCATCCAAACACCTCAAAAGCCCATAAAAAGAAAAAGAAAAAAAAAATACCTTTGCGGGTTTGGAGCTCTTCGCTTATAGGTGTTGTCGCATTGGTGCTACATCTTTTTCAGACGGTCAATTCATCGTCGTTTCCATCACTAACAATCGGAGGTGAAGCTACTGGTTTGGGTGAAGAAGAAGAGGAGAAACACTGTCGATGAGTGAGAACGAAGAGAAGAAAAAACCAGGGAGAGAACTCGAGCTGGGTTCGTGTTTTCAGCGAGAGAGCTAGTGGTTTCTGGAAGCAAATGGAAACGGACTGGACTTCTGCCATCCCCACGATTACCAACACGTGTACACCTACAACACGTGTACCATCAGGAGTAGTGCCAGAGAGTCAATGAAAGCGCTTAAGGGCAAGGTTGTAATAATAGACAAATAATCGAGGGCAAAATCAGAAATTCACTGTGCTTATGAACAATATTTCAGTTCATTTTCTCTTTTAGTATTATATAATACAATTCTTCCTAGCAATATTTTTTTTTTTTTAATTAAGTCCATTTCATATTTTTACCATGACTAGTCATGCAAAATCTACTTCTAACTTTGAAACAGATGAAGACATGGATAAGAAGATTAGCAATACTCCGGGTATGGAAGGCCTTTTACGGCGCCGAGACCTACCAAGCTTTTGCAGATATCCAATTGACCACCCAATTACCAAATTTTTGTGGAAGAGACCAAAGGCTATTACTCTTGCTTTACATAGCCACACTTTCCCCCAAGTTTACGCAATAGGCCCTGTCCACGCTCTTGTCAAATCTCGCGCTGGTGATGGCCTGTCATCCTCTGCCTCTTTACGCCAAGAAGACTGTCGTTGCATGGTGTGGTTGGACTCTAAACAAGTGAGATCTGTTATATAGAGATGGATTGTCTCCCCTCTCTTTCTCATACCCTCTTCGTGTCCTCCTATTTTGTACAGTCACGATTAAGCCAAGTTAGTATTTTATATTAATTTTTTAATAGAGATAATAAGACAAAAAAAAATATGAATATAAAATGTTGACGTGATTTAACCGTAACCGTACAAACAGAAGAATATGGGAGGGTATGGGAAGGGGAGGGCAGATAACAGATCTCACTTATTCATGGTGGATAAGATGATAAGGAAATTGATGGAAGAAGGTGATGAAAGAGAGAAAATTTTGAGGTCGGTGGAAAGTTTTTCTAAGTTAGCTAGGGGTGCTGTTAGTGAAGGTGGGTCTTCATACAACAACCTGGACAAACTTATTAAAGACTTGAGAAACTTCTGATGATGTATGATATATTAAAGGGAATAGCTAGGTTGAAAGACTTTTATGGAACCAGTTCGACATTATAACGCTCCAAACTACTAATATAATGTTGTGTAAGGGCTTGTTTGATATTGTTGTGCTTTAAGTTGTTAAATGTTTGGTAATATATATATATATATATATATATATATATATATATATATATATTGTATAGTGCTTGTAACAAAAGTAATAATGTTTGAGTGTTTGGAAAACTTTGATATAAAATTGTTGTGAATATTGTCGATGCAAATTTTTATTGTCTCTAGCTTTGACAAAAATGTTCCTGTAAAACAATTAACACATGTGATCAAAGACCTAAGCCTCATGCGCCAATGAGGTAGGGTGAGGGGGGTTTAGGCCTATGGATTTTTGATGCTTAAGTTAGTTTCTCTAAAAAGAGCAAGTGTTTGGGGCTTTTGGGGGTAGCAAAAACTTACTGAAATTTGGTAGAGATGGAGGTATTTATAGGAGAAGGGGCCGGCCATGGTGTTAGGTTTTACTCCACACATGACGGCATCATGTTGGCCAAGGTTTATAGAGAAATATTCTCATGATATTAAATAGGAAATAATATATTGAGATAATAGAGTAATTATCCCTAATTGATTTAAAAAGGGTCTGCTTGCTTGAATAGAGTCAATATTCAATTGTGAATGTATTAAATATAGGATTTGGGTAATTAATCATTATCTTTAATGCTTTGACTTTTCTTTGCCAAGGGTAGGTGAGCTGTGAGTAGTCGTACTACAGCTGTAGAGACCTTCAGGGGCGTGAGCTGTGCGTGAGAGTATCTGAAAACCCTACCCATTTAATGAGGGCAATATTGTCCTTCTTGGAAAAAAGTCCATACGTCGCCTCTAGAATATTTGGGATTATTTTAGACTCCACAAATATGTTAAATGACTAAAAATGATTTGTTATTCAATGTGATATAATAATTGTCAAAGAAAATAATGCAGGAGCAAGAGATCATTCTAGCACCTCCCTCTGACACCTCTAAACTTGCCAAGTGTCCCTTACTTCACCCCGATTAACATTTAAATTTATTAGTAATATTTTATTATGATAGTGCGTTAATCATCATTTTGGCATTTTATCTGTTTGATTTTTTAATTAGTGTTTGTATCTCAATCGTTCCATCACCTCATTCCGACGCCTATAAACTCGCCAAGTGTTCACTTACTTGACTCTGATTAACATTTACATTTATTATGACTAGTTGTTAACTTTAAAAAATACTTAGCCTACGTGGTGCGTAAGTCGAGTAGCTAATAAGTTAACTCTATCATTCGATTGAATGCAAGGTGTGCCAACTCGTCGCTCGATCTCGACCAGAGTGAATGAAAGTTGTTGTGGTGGTGGGCATGTTGATGGCTTCTAAATCTTGAGAATGTGGTCAAAGAAGGAATACATTTTGGCCTTTGTGTTCTATAGCCTGAAGACAAGGCTGCTAGTTACTATGAAGTTCAACATATATTTGGCTTCAGTGTGCCGAATGATGCCAACCTGGTAACACCCCGACTCGCCGAAAGGCTAATAGGATGACCTTTTCCAACAAGGATTCAAAGATTCCTTGCTAACCGAGACTTAGATAGAAAACCAATTGTCTCAAAGAATGGTTATTTATCCAAACTGAAGGTGCTATTCGGTTGCCTGATTCTACGGCTCCAGTGTTGTTTATCCAAACTAAAAATGTCATCGGTTGCCTTCACAGTGCTGTTTATCCAAACTGAACATATGTTGGCAGGAAAAAATAGTCAAATAAAATCTCAAGATGTTAAAAAGGTTTCGAATTAAGCGAGAGTTTGCACAGCGCAGATTTGTGTCTTGATTTGAAGGGCTTTGAGGTTTGGAAGATGGGGTTTGTGCTGAAAAGCAACTAGGTTGAATGACGTCAACGTGTCAAATGACTTGTGTGTGCATTTAAAGGGCAATATATGCCTGGGCTCTGGTCATCCCCATGGCAAACGCGTCTCAAAGAGTATCGTGTCCGTGGCCTTAGACACTTTAGGGAGACGTGAGGTGATCATCTGAGCTCTAGTTTGGGTTTCAGAGTTGGTGGCCCAAAGTCATGCTACTTTTACGTATATAAAAATGGACAGGCCCCACAGTAGGACTTTGTTTTCTTGTTACATCACAATTTACATGTTGGTGAGTTCCTGGATAAGTTTCTCTAGGTTATTGTACGAAGACCCACCTTCATTAACAGCTCGGCAAGCCAATTTTGCAAACTGCTTCGCTGATTCCAAAATCTCATCTCCTTGATCACCTTCTACCATCAATGTCCTAATCATCATCTCCACTGTAATCCTATCACACTTGTCCTTTATATCAACTCCGATCTTCCAAACCTCACTAACCCATCTACTTATGACTGGTTTGTCCGCAATTCGCGGCCAACAAAGCATTGGCACGCCCGCCCAAATTCCCTCCATGGTTGAGTTCCACCCGCTGTGGGTCAAAAAAGCACCCACAGCATCGACGGATAAAACCTCTTCTTGTGGGGCCCACTCCACTATAAACCCTTTTTCTTTTGGACCCGCCTCAAGCTCCACCGGAATCTCGTCCACCTCTTCTTCATCCTCAACAATATCTGGCCGCACCGCCCACAGAAATGGTTGACCGCTATTGACCAAGCCATACCAAAACTCTAATAATTGGCCACGTGTCATCTCCGACAGGCTTCCAAAGGAGACGAAAATAACCGATCTCAACTTTTGGGAATCAAGCCACGCCATGGAACTACGATCTTCTTTGCGCAAAGAGGCAGCAGAGGGTGACAAATTGTTTTCGGTGCGATATTTGAGGAGAGCATGGATAGGGCCAATTGTTTAAGTTTTGGAAAAACGAAGGGCGACATGCGGGAGAATTGAAGCATCAAGGTCGTCAAAGGTGTTGAGTAGGAGAGCAGAAACTCGACGAAGGGCTTGAATCTCCTCTACCATGAATCTAAAAGTTGGGTCGTCCCTTGGAAGTCTGCAAAAAATTGGTAGATCCTTGTATCGTAAAAGATCTCCCATCTCCGGAATTTCGCTATCCATCTTTTTCATGTCCTCATCTGTTGATCATAGAAATTAAAACAACCTTTAGTTAGTTTGATGTCTAAATGGGGGTTAGAGGCAGAATGAAACCATAAAACACATACGTCTGCTAATCGAAGTGGATCTCATATACAAAGTGCAAACTCTATTAGGGAGTGCATTATTTTCGTGTATTTAAATAATACATTAAAAAAATATTCGAATGAACATGAATATGCATGGTCTTTTAGGTTTGACGGAAAACGAAAAAAGTCTTTAGTAGGTCATTTTATTCCATGCATGTTTGTGTTCATTAAGATATTATTCCAATAAAAGAACACATGCATGTCCATATAAGACGACAGTAATATGTGTATGCGTCTAGAAGAGTTTTCTTTGAAATATTTTTAGGAAAGTGGTATCTCAAAATTTTAGAGTGAAATTAATGTAATAATAATACTAAAATAAAGAAAGAATAAAGCATACCTCCAAAGGGAAGCTGACCTTGTTGAAAGAGGTCGGGAATGTAAGAAAAAGACCAGGTGCCACCAGCGCTGATGGCCTGCAGAGCCATCACGGGAATCCCCAGCTCCTCCGCCACGTCGATTACAAAGCTCATAAGGTCATCTGTTATCAGACAACTCAAAGGAGGAGGACGGCTAATAGTAGTAGAGTCACAAGACTCGTCATCGTAGTTTTTGCTTTTGGTTAGGGAGATGAGCAGGTCACGCAAAAGCATCTTCGTTACGGACCTGAGCGACGGAATCATGCTGATGTGGATTAAGGGGTTACCGGTGCGTGGATCATCTGGTGGGAGGCCTTCGGGGAGTGACTGGAAGTGGAGAGTTGGAAAGCGGGCGGAGAGGGTTTGGCGTTGGGGGAGGCGGTGGTGGTTGTTTTCCGTGCTGAGGAAGCTGACGTGGAAACCAGCATGGCAAAGCAGTTGTGCCAACTTTAGCATTGGAGTGGCGCGACCTTGTGCTGGGAAGGGCAACAAGAGTATGTGTGTGCGCTCCATCTTCTTCATTGTATCTCGATCTTGATGGATGGGATAGTTCTCTTCTCCAAGGATTGATCAGATATGCATGCATGGCTTTTTTTATGAAAAAAATGTTGTCATGTTAATTATAAACCTTAGATTGTGTTATTATAACGGTTCCCTTTGGGGAAAGTAGTGCATTAATATTAATGATAGTAGCACAATGCGAGGGTTACTTTACTCGCCAAATCTGTATGCATTTACTTGGTGATTTTGTAAATGTATACCTTATTTATCTATTCATATCATGTTTTTGTACCACATTTTCATACCACCTTAGGTGGCATTTAATGTGGACAGCCACATTATTTGAATTAATCAGATTTTTAAATTTAGTTCATTATTTAATAAACTAATAATTAAGAAAAATTAGTTAATTTAATAATGATTGTGATATACGAGGAATCTTTCTTCTTCATTTTCTTAGGTTTTGCAAATTTTTCAAATGATGTGACTGTCCACATCAAATGTCATCTAAGGTGATATAGAAATGTGGTATAAAAATATGGTATAAATAACATTACTCTATAAAAACATAGTATGAATAGCACGCTATTCCAAATTTATACCTTTTTATAAATAAATAAATGTTAAAGGCCGACAAATGTGACATATTGTTAGTCTTTTATTGGCGACCGCACTATATATGATTGCCAATCCTTTCTTGACTCATAGTTGAGAAGTCATGACCACTGAATTAGGGTTTTAAAGTCGAGCCTCATTCCGACTTCATATATAGACAGTCACACAGTGAATGTACGGATGCAGATAGAGATGGAGCGACCTGAATCTGCTGCACAAGTACTATTGTTGCCGTTCCCAACACAAGGCCACATCACTCCGATGCTGAGCTTTGCGCAGCTGCTATGCCACGCTGGCATCCACGTCACCTTCCTCAGTACAGAACACAACCATCGTCTACTCACCCAACGCCATGCCCTCTCCGCCCGCTTTCCAACCCTCCACTTCGAGTCTATACCCGATGGTCTCCACCAGACTGCCCCCGCTCCATTCCCCCCTTAATCGACATGGCCTCGTCGCTCAGGTCCGTAACCAAGCCACTTCTGCGTGATCTGCTCATAACTCTAAAGGAAGACGAGTTGTGTCATAACAGATGAGATCATGTGTTTCGCAATTGACGTGGCAGAGAAAGTCTGCGTTCCCGTCATGGTTATACCCATCATCAGCGGATGTGGCCTCTGGTCTTTACTCCTGCATTCCAAATCTCATTCAACAAGGCCACCCTTCGCAGGTCAACACTCTCGTTCTTCTCTCGTTTTCTTTTCGAAATTTCTTTTTAATTCAATTAAATTTTTGCTGGAGTTTGACATCGTGATGCCACGTGTCAAAACGGTAAGGGTTTTAAGGATACATAACCCTGAAGAAAAAAATAAAATAGAAAACTTCATTTTAATCCTTAAAAAATGAGTTTTAGACTTTAACCTTATGTAAGATTAAAATCCAATTTTAGTCCCTAGTACATTTAATCATATCATTTATTAGTTATATTTTGATGTTTTATTTATATTTATATTTATATTTTAATGTATTAATTACATTTAAATTTAATTTTTATTTCATTCATCATAATATATTTTAGTGTCTACATTTAGGCAACTAATTTTTTATAATATATATTTCGATAATAATTTTGTATGTTTTTCATTTAGATACATTAATACATTTGAATATTTCGGTATATCCATCGGTACAAACATATAGGTACATTGATTCAATATAATGCATTTCGTTAAGTACATTTTGGTACGCATATTTGAGTATTGACTTTTAGGTACATTAATTCAATATATTATATTTCAGTACATACATTTAGGTACGTACATTTTGGTACATACATTTCGGTATTGACGTTTAGGTACATACATTTTGGTACATATATTTTGGTATTGACATTTAGGTACGTACATTTCTGTATTGACATTTAGGTATGTACATTTTGGTACATACATTTTGGTATTGACATTTAGGTACATTAATTCAATATAATACATTTCGGTACATACATTTAGATTCATTAAAATATATTTCAGTACAATCATGTAGGTACAAATATTTCGGTACAAAAACGTCAATTTTATATATTTTGGCACAGTCATTTATCTAGACTTATGTATTTATATATTTTTGTATCACAAATTTCTTTTAATATTTTCTCATTTATGTTTTTATAATTAAAAAACTAAATATGTGCATATTAATAAAATTAAAATTTAATGTGAAGAGATTAAATAAAAATACACATTAAATAACAAAAATTGAATGCAAATTTTGATAAAAGTACATTCAAGGGATTAAATTGAATATTTAATCTAGCACTAGGTTTTTTTAAAATTTTAATCTTTTGCAAGGACTAATGTTCAAAAACCCCTTAAAATCAGCATCGATAATGATATATACGTAGTGCTAGCTACACGTCTACAATAATGAGTAATGTATTTGTATATCATATTTGTATCACCTTTCTTATAAATATAAAACCCATCAACACATGTAAGTGTCACCTCTATTAGAAAAGTAGTACAAATAGAAGATGTGATTAGAGTAGTATTTTTTTATATCATAGGACATGATTAGTTTCCACTTTGTGAGATGAAGCCTTTGAGTTTAAATCTCTTTTATAATAGTTAATCAAAATCTAAAGTACTATATATTGATGCTTGACGACAAAATATTGCAATTCTTCGTTCTTTATTTATACGATATAGCAATTGAGAGTTAGGCAAGTGAGAATCAAAGAGTGGCTACTAAAATTAGGAAGACAAATTGTCTGTTTTACTTGCTTGATTTCGTCAAAGTATAAAATTTGATGAATTATCTCATTAACGAAACAAAGAAAATATATGTCATGTCCTGCAATATTCAAACTGAAGGAAAATTTATGTCCTAGCTAAGAACATGTAAAGAACATTTGAATACATAGGCAAACTATTAACAAATTAAAGTAGGCATGCATCCAAAAACAATTTATAAAACCCATGACTTTCAAAGCCTAGTATATGGTGAACCATAACTCTTTAACAACATTAAAGAGAAGAAAGGATTTAGAGAATCATTACCCTTGTAGCTCATCCTTGATTACACAAGGGATTCACCCAAGTGGAGGGCCTTCAAGTCACCTCCTTTGCTTCCTTGAGGATTTGAGGATATGTTCTCCAAAACACCAAAAGCTTGATGTCTCCAAGTCTCTACACCAAAGATTAATTGTGAAGATAAAATGGATGACTTAGGGGAGAGGAAATTGCTAGATCTAAAACCTCTCTAAGTGGCCGGCCTCCCTTGTTGAAATAGAGAGAATAATTTCACCCAATTTCATCAAGAAAAAACCCTTAAATGAAATAAAGCTATAATGTTGAATTTATACTTCATTTCTTGTGAGTGGCAAACTTGTAATTAACACAAGTTTGCTATCCTCACTATTCATGGCCGGCCATTCTAATTGTTTGGGCTTAATTGCCCATTTTGTTTTAGTTGTCATACAACTTAAACATAATGGGCCTTGTGGACCAAAACACTTTTGGGCCCCTAAACCCAAAACCAACTTAGAAGTCTAATACGAACGTTTCGTATAATTAATTAACTAATTAATTAACTTTGACCATACTTCAATTAACCATTTAATTGCTTATCCATTTCATTTAATTACTTCACTTTCATCCTTACTCGGTGTACGATCCATTAGGTTCCAATTAGCGAGGCAGTGGGCGATGTTACTCTTAACTATCGATTGTGAATTGAAACCATATTTCAATTCTCCCTTAAGATTAGTGTTTGCTAATCTTTAGGGCTTCCACAAACCATGAGTGACACCTAGCAGCATGTCATGGTTACCCAAGCTAAGTAGAAGTGGTTGGAGAACCTATCCAGTTACAACTACAATGCAATACGGTCCTTCTCTAATACAATACTCTTAATCACATTGTTTAAGTGATAGTTTGTTTCATGTCTACTATCCAATGTGATACTTCTCTATATGATTCGCTTGAATAAGATTTGGAACAAACTTCCTAAGTCATATTCATATGCTTTGGCCAAAGACTCTCGAATCATATCTTAGAGTATTCTCCTTCCACCATGGAAGGTTAGAGATCCCTTGTTGTGCATTCATATGCCTACATGACTAGATAGCTTGACCCCAACCATGCCGTGGACACTCCAAAGGAATGCCATTTGACATGATCAAAGATCAAGGACCTAACCATTAGACATCTATGATGCCTCAGGTCAAAGGACTACTTTGCATATTGTAACCATCGAGTTCTTACATGACATGTATGTTTGAACTCTCTTTTGATCGTAGTTCAGTGTACTCGATTACTTATTCGAGCACCTATGTGTTTGTCTTAGTGTCCAACACTAAATGACTTGAGACTTGTCATATTCATATCTTGAGTCGACATAACACATACTAACCTTAGCGGATTGTCAATGCCCAATTGGCAACCCTATGGCTAGGAACGTTTTAGGAATGAACATAAGAGAAAGGTCTCAAAAATCTAACTTACTTAGATCACTTATCTCTTAGATCAAATACATTCCTTGGATTCCCTTATTGCTTAAACACAAGATACAATAAATAGTGATTAACAATAAGCTTTGCCCTTCATTAAACATATAAAAGTTTAATACATTAAGTATTCCAAAAAGCTATTACATCAAATGAGTGGCTTTGTGGGCATACTTCCAACAATCTCCCACTTGCACTCAAAGCCATCCTCCCATGTATCTAATACCCATCTTTTCCATATGGCGGTCAAGTTGGATTTGAGACATTGGCTTCGTCAGTGGATCTGCTACGTTATCGGCTGAAGCAACTTTGAGGATGTTGACTTTCCCCTCGGCAGCATATCTTCTAATGATATTAAAGCGTCTGTCAAAATGCTTGTTCTTTTGATGTGCCCTGGGTTCCTTGGCTTGAGCTATCGCCCCATTATTATCACAGTACAAAGTTACTGGTGATGTAATGGTTGGAACCACTCCAAGTTCATTAATGAACTTCTTCATCCAGAACGCTTCTTTGCCGGCTTCAGCTGCAGCGACATATTCAGCCTCTGTCGTTGAATCAGCAATTACACTTTGTTTCTTGCTTTTCCAGCTAACAGCCCCATTATTCAGAGTGAATACATATCCGGAGTTGGAACTTCTATCATCGACGTCAGATTGGAAATCTGCGTCTGTATAGCCTTCCACTCGCAACTCTGTCGCTCCTCCATAAACGAGGAACATGTCCTTAGTTCTTCTTAAGTACTTAAGGACCGTCTTGACAGCTGCCCAGTGTTTTGATCCTGGGTTAGATTGATATCGACTAGTAATGCTCACAGCATATGCGATATCAGGCCTTGTGCATATCATGGCATACATGAGACTTCCTATGGCAGAAGCATAAGGAATAGTATTCATTTGCCGTATCTCTTCAGGAGTCTTAGGTACCATGGATTTAGAAAGGTGAATTCCATGTCTCACAGGAAGAAAACCTTTCTTAGATTGTTCCATCTGGAACCTACTTAGCACCTTATCAATGTACATAGATTGGGATAATCCAACTAGTCTTCTGGATCTATCACGATAGAGCTTTATCCCAAGTACATAAGATGCATCTCCTAAATCTTTCATGTGGAAGGTTTTGGACAACCACACTTTTACAGAAGAAAGTACTGCAGTGTCATTCCCGAATAGTAATATGTCATCTACATATAACACTAGGAATACCACTGCATCCCCTACAACCTTTTGATAAACACAATTGTCGTCTTCGTTTTGAGTAAAACCAAACGATTTGATTTCAGTATCAAAACGGATGTTCCAGCTCCTGGAGGCTTGCTTAAGTCCATAAATGGACCTCAGAAGCTTGCATACCTTAGCCTTTTCAGACTTGGACACAAAACCTTCGGGTTGAGTCATATAAAGCTCTTCCTCTAGGTAGCCGTTCAGAAAGGCCGTCTTCACGTCCATTTGCCAGATTTCATAATCATGGTACGCAGCTATAGCAAGCAAAATCCGAATGGACTTAATCATGGCTACAGGAGAGAAAGTTTCTTCATAGTCAATCCCTTCTCTTTGCCTGTAACCCTTGGCTACCAGTCTAGCCTTATAAGTCTCCACGTTCCCATCAACGCCTATCTTCCTCTTGAAGACCCATTTGTTTCCAACAGGTACTATACCTTCTGGAGGGTCTACAAGAGTCCAGACCTGATTTTGATACATGGAATCCATCTCGGATTTCATGGCCTCTTGCCATCTCTTTGAATCAATGTCGGACATTGCTTCTGTGTAGTCCCTAGGGTCCTCTTTTGTGTCATTGTCACCTACAAGGTGCAATTCTGCAAATTCATCGTCTAAGCCATACCTCTTAGGTGGCTTATTAACCCTTTCAGATCTACGTGGAGCTTGGGGTCCAGGAACAGGGTTGTCAACTTGTTGAGTGCTTGTTTGTGGTTCATTATTAATCTCATTAATTTCCATCTCTCTACTTATAGTTTCTTTGAGTACAAATTCGTCCTCTAGAAACTTAGCAGTTTTGGCGACAAAGACTTTCTGGTCGTCAGGATGGTAGAACTCGTATCCCAAAGTCTGTTTGGAATACCCCACAAAATAGCACTTAACTGACCTCGCTTCAAGCTTGTCAGCTTCAAGCCTTTTAACGTAAGCCGGACAACCCCAAATCCTAATATGATTAAGATTTGTTCTTTTGCCATGCCATATCTCATATGGCGTTTGTGAAACTGACTTGGAAGGTACTCTATTAAGCAAGTAAGTTGCTGTATATAGAGCGTATCCCCAGAATGTTACTGGTAGATCAGCGGAACTCATCATAGAACGAACCATGTTCATCAAGGTTCGGTTTCTCCTCTCAGAAACTCCGTTATGCTGAAGAGTTCCTGGTGGAGTCCACTGTGATACTATTCCACACTCTTTGAGATAATCTAGGAACTCGTTACTCAGATACTCTCCCCCTCGATCTGATCTTAGGATCTTTATCTGTTTCCCAGTTTGCTTCTCAACTTCATTCTTGAATTCTTTGAACCTTTCAAAGGATTCTGACTTGTACTTCATAAGATACACATAGCCAAACCGAGAGTGATCGTCGGTGAATGTGATATAGTAGGAGAAACCTCCTCTCGACGTAGTAGACATAGGTCCACATACGTCAGTGTGGATTAACCCTAGAATTTCAGTGGCACGCTCTCCTTTCCCAGTGAATGGAGATTTGGTCATCTTCCCTTTTAAACAGCATTCACAAGTACCCATCCGGTCATTACCTAATGGGTGGAAATATCCGTCTTTCGACATCCTGCGAATCTTTTCAAGGTTCACATGTCCAAGTTTAAGATGCCACATCTTTTCTTGGTTAACTTCTTCTCTAGCCCTTTTGGGTTTTGAGGTATTCCCGCTTTCAATACAGTGCATCCCACTATTCGTCTCTAGGTGAAAAAGTCCCTCTATCATATTACCATGAGAGATAATACGACCGTTCAAGTATAAAATGCAACTCATTTTGTCAAACAATACTGAGTGCCCATCTCGTAAAAGCTTAGAGATAGAAATCAAATTCTTTATACATGAAGGAAAATATAAATTTTTTTTAAGTTCCAGGACTTCCCCAGAGGGTAGGTTAAGCATGTAGGTGCCTATTGCTTTTGCAGAGATTTTAGCGCCGTTCCCAACTCGCACAACTATTTCCCCATTGCGCAGTGTTTTACTCCCTACTAGTCCCTGCATCGTATTACAGATATGTTGACTAGCGCCTGAATCAAATATCCAGGAATTGGAGCTCACTGTAAAAGCACTCTCTATGACAGAAATAGTCTCTTCAAAAGTTCGTGTCATAAGGCTCGCAATGCGCACCCTGTATTTCTTCTTCCAACGTTCATCCTTTCCACAATGAAAGCATGTTCCTTTGGTTTTTCTTGCCTTCTTCTTATGCACCCTTTTCCTTGTGTTTGCATTCTCACTCCCACTGTCCTTTTTGAAACCTTTTTCAAATTTACAGCACATGTCAATCATCTCGTTAAAAGTATGATCGAATCTATTCACTTTATAGTTTACAATAAACTTAGTGAAATCATCCGAGAGACATGCAAGGAAAAAATCTTGGGCCATTTTCCCATCGATGGAAGTTCCTAAACTTTCAAGATCTTGAAAGATCCTTTCCATCTTTTGTCCATCTTTATGGACCGATGCCCCTTTGTCAAGTATAATGGTGTGTATAATTTTAGGCATGTCGTTAACTACATAACATAACAGAAATCGCATTAGATTGTTGATAAACTACTTGATTGGGTCTTGAATCAAATAGTACCACCCACTATTTTTGGCAAATTCAACATCCCTCAATAGAATTCGAGAGTTATATTGAACTCTTAGTGGGTTATGGGAGACTCACCATTACCAAGCCCACCTCAGAAGAATATCTTATTGGTTAGCAAAAATAATGATGAGAGAATAACGCTTTACTCATTTACAACGTTTGTAATTACCCATCTTGTTTGGCCTCTAGAGAATGATGCCTCAGAAGAATATCTTATTGGCACCATTGCACTTAGTTAAGTCATTCCCACCATGCTAGTTCAAGTAGGGGTTCAAGAATGGCCTCAGAAGAATATCTTATTGGCCATACTCGTTGCCTACTTTCACTTCATCATATGTTTATAGGCTCCTCCTGAATGTAAGCACATACTTTGCAACCCCAGAACTGGACAAATACGGTGTATGAGTCACAAACGATTGAAGCCCACCACGGTGGAAGGCCTACGAAGAGACATTCAAAGCATCTCTCGCTTATCAACTTAATATCCATTTTATTTGAGGGAGTAGTGTTGGGCTACATCAAAAACATTTTAATCATATTAAAAGAACATGGGCCTATTTTGTTTTAGGTTTTAGGATGATTATGAACCGATTGATTTGATCCAACACGAGCCTTGTGTTGGACCTTGGGTTTTAGGTAGATAGTTTGTTGATTTTAGTTACGCGTTTAATCTAATTAAACCGTTATTTCCTATTGGGCGTTGGACCCAACTATTCCAATTTGCATACAATTAAACAAATAGGAATACATGAAATAAAGAGAAGGGCTTATGCCCTTTTACAACACATTGGAGGACTTATGTCCTTTACAACAAACTTGAATTAATCAAATTACATTCAAATCTATACTACTAAACCCAAATATTCATAATGCTAAGCGGCCAATCACATAGCTCAATTATCGAGGCATTTGGTTCATAATCACCCTTTTCTTAATCAATTAAATTAACTAAGAAAGCAACTTTAAACAATTGGTTTTTGGATCCATAGAATTGATTTAAATGGAACTAAATATAATGAAAATCGAATTCTCATTAAAGAGACAAAACAATTTTTGTTCTCATTTTATTTGGGCCATTTTGCAAAAACACAAACTTTTGGGCCAAAATACAAATACACAAAAGTATCAAAACTTTATTTAATTGCACAAAAGCACCCCATTATAGGGGTGGCCGGCCATGGAGTTAATCAATTGAAATTTTTATTAAAAAAAAAAAAAAATTTGAAGTGGATTTTGGTGGGTGAGATTAAAGATGATGGGGTTGGTTTGAAAAGAAAATATAGTCAATTACATCCACTAAGGAAAAATATAGTCTATTACAAACACTAAGACAATTTAATCATTTCTCATCAAATAATCATCACCCACTAACTAATAAATCAAAACTTTATGAAAAACATAAAACTTTTGAATCAAAACTTCAAAACTTTTTGTTCTTGGCAAGAACTTCAAGAACATTGAAGAACACTCATGAAAACTCATAATAGCTCCATGGATGTTTTCACTTACCAAAACTCAATTTTTCACAACTCAAAAGAGGGTTAATATCCTAGGGTACTTAGGGGTTCCAAAAAGCACTTTAAAACCATTTTAACAAGCCTAACATGAACCCAAAAAATCACCCTTTTGATTTGGCCGAAAATCCCAAAATACTTGGCACCAAATTTTAGTTCCAATATTCATGCTTATATGAACTACATCTACAACATTTTGAGATGCTAAATTTTCAAGCAAAATTTATATTCAAAGCAAGAACAAAGCTTATAACATTTATAACATTTAAATCACATATTATGAAAAATCACAAAACCCAAAAGGATTCACCATAAACTAGGCCTAGGCTCTGATACCACTTGAAGGAAAATTTATGTCCTAGCTAAGAACATGTAAAGAACATTTGAATACATAGGCAAACTATTAACAAATTAAAGTAGGCATGCATCCAAAAACAATTTATAAAACCCATGACTTTCAAAGCCTAGTATATGGTGAACCATAACTCTTTAACAACATTAAAGAGAAGAAAGGATTTAGAGAATCATTACCCTTGTAGCTCATCCTTGATTACACAAGGGATTCACCCAAGTGGAGGGCCTTCAAGTCACCTCCTTTGCTTCCTTGAGGATTTGAGGATATGTTCTCCAAAACACCAAAAGCTTGATGTCTCCAAGTCTCTACACCAAAGATTAATTGTGAAGATAAAATGGATGACTTAGGGGAGAGGAAATTGCTAGATCTAAAACCTCTCTAAGTGGCCGGCCTCCCTTGTTGAAATAGAGAGAATAATTTCACCCAATTTCATCAAGAAAAAACCCTTAAATGAAATAAAGCTATAATGTTGAATTTATACTTCATTTCTTGTGAGTGGCAAACTTGTAATTAACACAAGTTTGCTATCCTCACTATTCATGGCCGGCCATTCTAATTGTTTGGGCTTAATTGCCCATTTTGTTTTAGTTGTCATACAACTTAAACATAATGGGCCTTGTGGACCAAAACACTTTTGGGCCCCTAAACCCAAAACCAACTTAGAAGTCTAATACGAACGTTTCGTATAATTAATTAACTAATTAATTAACTTTGACCATACTTCAATTAACCATTTAATTGCTTATCCATTTCATTTAATTACTTCACTTTCATCCTTACTCGGTGTACGATCCATTAGGTTCCAATTAGCGAGGCAGTGGGCGATGTTACTCTTAACTATCGATTGTGAATTGAAACCATATTTCAATTCTCCCTTAAGATTAGTGTTTGCTAATCTTTAGGGCTTCCACAAACCATGAGTGACACCTAGCAGCATGTCATGGTTACCCAAGCTAAGTAGAAGTGGTTGGAGAACCTATCCAGTTACAACTACAATGCAATACGGTCCTTCTCTAATACAATACTCTTAATCACATTGTTTAAGTGATAGTTTGTTTCATGTCTACTATCCAATGTGATACTTCTCTATATGATTCGCTTGAATAAGATTTGGAACAAACTTCCTAAGTCATATTCATATGCTTTGGCCAAAGACTCTCGAATCATATCTTAGAGTATTCTCCTTCCACCATGGAAGGTTAGAGATCCCTTGTTGTGCATTCATATGCCTACATGACTAGATAGCTTGACCCCAACCATGCCGTGGACACTCCAAAGGAATGCCATTTGACATGATCAAAGATCAAGGACCTAACCATTAGACATCTATGATGCCTCAGGTCAAAGGACTACTTTGCATATTGTAACCATCGAGTTCTTACATGACATGTATGTTTGAACTCTCTTTTGATCGTAGTTCAGTGTACTCGATTACTTATTCGAGCACCTATGTGTTTGTCTTAGTGTCCAACACTAAATGACTTGAGACTTGTCATATTCATATCTTGAGTCGACATAACACATACTAACCTTAGCGGATTGTCAATGCCCAATTGGCAACCCTATGGCTAGGAACGTTTTAGGAATGAACATAAGAGAAAGGTCTCAAAAATCTAACTTACTTAGATCACTTATCTCTTAGATCAAATACATTCCTTGGATTCCCTTATTGCTTAAACACAAGATACAATAAATAGTGATTAACAATAAGCTTTGCCCTTCATTAAACATATAAAAGTTTAATACATTAAGTATTCCAAAAAGCTATTACATCAAATGAGTGGCTTTGTGGGCATACTTCCAACACAAACATCTAGATACATCAAATGAACTTATTTTGTCATGACTAGTAGCATTTTTTTTTTATAACGCCAATATAAATACGTCTCCCATAATAGCGGTATATGTGGTATAATTCCTTCTAGCAATTTTTTTTTTAAAATGACGTCCATTTCATATTTTTACCATGACTAGTCATGCAAAATCTACATCTAACTTTGAAACAGATGAAGACATGGATAAGAAGTTTATCGATATTGTTGGAAAATATTATTATTTAGGTTTATTTTAGTATTTGGGTTTTGCTTGTGAGTTTAGGACTTGGGCTTAGCCCTTCTGAGTTAGGGTTTCTTTAATTTAGTTTTCTATAAATATTGCTTGTAATTTAGTTTGAGAAGTAAGTTGGTCACAATGTAGTCTTTTGAGATTTTGTCAAGGTATTAAATATCGATGATATCGGAAATATCGGTAGTCCAAAAACACGGAAATTTCGATGGAAATATCGGGATATTATCGATATCGATAAAAATTGAATAAAAACCACAGAAATTGTAAGAAAAACTTGGAAATTTTTATTGAAACTTTGCAGGATGTTTATTTAGTCAATTATCTATTAGTTTATCACAAAAAATTGGAAGGAAATGCATTGCATGATGGATTTAACTGATTTAAGTTGATTATATAGCGAGCTGGCAAACATTGTGAGTGTAGAAAATATGTCAATATTTTAGCATATTTTCACAAAAACATAAGTGATATGGTGGTCAAGGTGTTGAAGGAGTAAAATGGGAGGGGTTCGAATCCCCTTGGTGTTTTTTTAAATATAGAAATTTAAAAAACACGGAAATTTCGATAGAAATATCGGAATATTATAGATATTTTATACATTGAATTTTGTAGCCGTTTCGATATTTTCGTTTGTTTAATAAAATTCCTATTATTTTGTAGTATTGGTTATCGCATACTCAGATATTCAGGAGATGGAAGGCCTTTTACGGCGCCGAGACCTACCAAGCTTTTGTAGATATCCAATTGACCACCCAATTACTAATTTTTTCATGGAAGAGACCAAAGCTATTACTCGTGCTTCTACTTTAATAATCAACACCTTCGACGGCCTTGAAGCCTCAATTCTCTCCCACATAGCCACACTTTATCCCAAAGTTTACGCAATAGGCCCTGTCCACGCTCTTGTCAAATCTCGTGTTGGCGATGGCCTGTCATCCTCTGCCTCTTTGCGCCAAGAAGATCGTCGTTCCATGGCATGGCTGGACTCCAAACAAGTGGGATCTGTTATATATGTTAGCTTTGGCAGCTTGGTGAAGCTGACACATGACCAGTTGTTTGAATTTTGGCACGGGTTGGTCAGTTGCGGGAAACAATTTATATGGGTGGTGTTGTCAGATAAGCTTTCTGGGGAGCAAGGATGGCATGTGATTCCGACTGAGCTGGAGATGGGTACCAAAGATAGGAGAAATTTTTGTTGGCAAATTTAATAATAATATTATTATATTAAATTTATTAATTGAATGGAAATTAAAAGTGGAGTCTTTTGGTAAAAAGATATGTCTACTTAAATAAAGTGTTGCAACTTTTGACTCTTCATGAATAATCACATGCTTTCTAAAGAGGTATCTTACATTCTATAAATAGGGAAGCCCCTATAATTACAAAATAACTTTTCATTGTTTACATAATCATACATAGAGTGTACTAAATATTAGAGAGTCTCATTGAGTCCATATGAGAGAGTTTTCAACACATTCGTGGTTTATGGAGCCTTGTGATTTGGAGTGCTACTATTACAAGGACGGGGTTGTTGTATCTTGGGAGACATGTGCCGATCAACCATGAGCACCGTAATGGGGCGTAAACTTGTCTTAAGGATAAAGTGTCTAACACTTGCCTCGACCGAATTTTCAGGTTTTTCTAATCCATTATATCATGTTCATTTAACATTGGTTACTCATGTGCATGCATTCATTTTGACATATAATTGCATGAATTACTTCTTAAATTTTTATGTGATTTAATATAGCAATTAGACCCTATTTTTCCAACAATTTTTAGTTGTGACGGGAACACGGATAGTATACAACGTGTTTTTTATATAAGTGGTGAAATTTTTTAATTTTTAATTTATTAACTTTTTAACACACATATCCCACCATTTGTATGGAGACACGTGGTATACCACTTCGTGTGACGGTCACACTGAAAAATCTCTTATAGTGAAGTGGGCCCCCCAAGAAGAGGTCCTGGCTCACAAAGCTGTGGGAGGGCACTGGCGGATGCATTAAGGGGAAGGGGGTCAGCTGACCCCCCGAACTTCAGTGAACGTTCATGAACATCTTAGGTGCTGACCCTCCGAACTTCGCTAAATGTCTATGGATGATTTGGGTGCTGCCCTTTTAAAGGTTGGAGTTGCCCTTCATATATGCCATTCAACTGCTTGATAAAATGCATTAGAGAGGTGTTGCCCCTTTACAGTCTAGTCCTAATATTATTTACCTCTGCCTTGTTTGTTGGTTGTGATTAGAATTGTTGGCAGAAAAAAAGAACCAAGTGAAAAACTATCCAAAAATGCAAAGTAAATGAACTGGTGATCTCAGAGAATAACAAAACATCATCATTCTTGGATAAATATATTAATGGGATGCAATGATATCAAATGTTGTTAGTGTGTTCAAGATAAGTGTGTTTCTTTGTTAAGCATTCATACGGGAGCAGCTTTGGAACATGTTAGTTACCCATGCAAATGAGGCATTAACAGGTGTGGAATATGTCTTTCCAAATGACTTTAGGCCTACCAAGACTCGATGAAATGACGACATGCATGCTATTTCTGTTAAAAAAAAATTTGCGCACACTATTCTTACTGACCCTCATAATATTATTTCCTGAATCCACCACTGTGGGAGGGTATTTTACCCAATACGGGTGGAACTCAATGCTTGAGGGCATTTGGGCGGGAGTGCCAATGGTTTGTTGGCCTCGGCTGGTGGAACAGCTGGTGACTAGTAGATGGATTGGTGAGGTTTGGAGGATTGGAATTGATATAAAGGACACATGTGAGAGATCCATGGTGGAGAATATGATAAGGAGATTGCTGGAAAAAAGGTGATGAAAGAGAGGAAATTTTGAGGTCGGTGGAAAGATTTTTTAAGTTAGCTAGGGGTGTTGTTAGTAAAGGTGGGTCTGCGTACAACAACCTAAACAAACTTATTCAAGACTTGAGAAACTTGTGATGATGTATGATATATTAAAGGGAATGACCAGGATGAAAGACTTTTATGGAACGAGTTCAAAGTTATAATGCTCCAACAAACTAATATAACATTGTGTAAGGGCTAGTTTGATACTGATGTGACTTAAAAAAAAAACTATTTCTGCTGTGTTGTGAGAATAAATAGCTGTGAAATAAAGTTGTTGAGTATTTGGTGAACTTTGATATAAAATTGTTCTGAATATGTTAAATAAGTAAGAATAATATATTATTTAATGTGGTATAATAATTATCAAATAGAATAATGCAAGGACAAATATTGTAATTTTGTAAAATATGCAGGGGTATACTTTCTATTTGAAAATTTCAATAAATGTGCACTATTCACTATGCTTTAAAATAAAGGAAAACTAATGAAAATGGCTTGAAAACTTTGTGTTTTAACGATAAGGACAAAATAAAGGGTAAAGTGAATAGTACCAGTATTGACTTTTTAGTGTAAAAATGTGGTTTTTCGTTAAAGTGAACAGTACCGGGAGCTTTTCGTTAAAGTTCCCTTAAAATAAACATTCTTATTAGAAGTATACCCTGCTTCTGCTTAATTTTCTATGCCTTTCTACAGTCATTGACAACAATTTTTAAAGGAAAACACTTTTTTTTCTTTTACCAAACACATTTGATATTTCAGATTTTTTTTAATAAGTTGTTTTTAAAAGCACCACAACCCTAAACCAGCCTTAAAACTCTTTACACATGACTTTGTCTAAATGTTGTCAACGCTCAAAATTGCATATTAATAATCTTAAAACTCTTTACACGGTACACTTAGTGACATGATCCCAAACCCAAGATCTCTCAGAAGAAGTTCTCTCTAGTGAAGCTAACATAGTTGGTTGTTTTGTCTTTGGAATAGGTGGTGCTTTTCTTTTTTTGGAGGATGAGGGTTTTGGGGGAGGCATTGATGATTTTGACTGTGTGGGTTGTGCTTGTGTTGGTGGTTGTGGAGGACATGGTGATGTAGTCGTAGATGATGCTACATAGTCATTAGTACTAGGGGTACTTTGACTTTGAGACATAATGTAGAAAGAAATTTGTAAAAATTAAATAATGAAAGTATATTCATTAATCAAATAAAGAGAGAAAAATAGATGACATATATCACGTTATTTAACACTTTTTATGCAACTAATTCAAGACACTTAAAGAATGAAAAGCAGCCAGTGTTCTAAAAATACGACTATGGGAACCACTAACCACCACTAACAAATAAACAGTTGTCCAAATAAAACAACAATTTAGCTCAAGTATTTGATACTACATTTATATTCTACATGTATATATACAAAATTCTATACCATATGTATATTTAAATATTTTTAGTAATAATATTCATGTCTCAAAAGCTTACACCTCGCCTTCCAAGAGAGAGAAAGCCCTATGCGTATTAAAACACTGGATGAAATCCACACACTAAAATCTGACTATGAGCAAATAAAATCAGCCATTTTCACTATCCCACCTATGGCAAGTTTACTTGATTGGAATTGGGTTAGTGAAGAATAGGAATGAATCTGATTGTTTAGGTATGGGATAAACTACCCCTACGTCATATCTGGTTATTCAGGTATGGCATAACTAATTTTACTGTAGGACCGACTAAATTTTTTGTTCCCTCTCTCTTAGTAAACACAGAATATGTTACGCAATGAAATGATACACATTACACACACATAAGACATATTATATAGTTTCTTATATAGTTTATGTCTCCCCTCCTTTCCTCTTCCTCCTTGATCACATTATCAAAATGCCCACTAAGACATACTATAGTGCGCTTTGCAGACAAGCACCATGTCAAATTATAGTCGCGTTCAGTATCATGTTCTTCACTTCTATATAACAGAACATCTTCCTCAACCAATTATATATACAAGTATCAAAGTATCATTTCCTCAAGAAAAAGAGGACTGCAACAATATGAGTATGCAAAACTTGGCAAATCTACAGGTAAAATTTCAAAATAAGTGCTTGAAAATTAGGGAGACAGACAAAAACTCCATAACCCCATGAAATTTCAAAAAACAAGGGACAACCCTTTTGACAAAACTGAATTTTGGGGTTTTTACTGTTAATCTCAGATATCAATACTTGAAAGAATAACCCTACTAACTATTGAGCATACAATTCAATCAAAACTCAAACCAAGATATTATATATATCAAATATTTCCACGTAATCAGCTACATAATCAAACCCAAATCAGAAAAACTAAAAATATAGAGAATACTGAGAGGAAAAAAGAAATAGGAAAAAAAAAATCACCTTTCTTGGCCAACAATGTCTCAAATTTGAGCCTTGATGAGCTTGGAATCAACGGTCAAGGTCTTGGTGGCGAACTGGACGCCGATGGTAGACTTGGACTCCAAATTAAACTCGTTCCTGGTGAACCTGGAACGCAGGTTCAACTTCCCCACCTCAATTTCTCCTCATCTAGCCGGAATATAGGTCACACCTCAGTTTCTCTTCAGTTTAACTCAATAGTAAAAGCTGAGAAGAGGAATGTCCATGAAATCAAAATGCTGGGAGACTATTTGAATCAAAATGATGGCCATAAGTCTGAAAAGTAGACAGTAGACTTACAGTAACCGTCGAGGAAGTCGAGGCTCCAGGGAGTGACGGTGGAGAAGTGGGGCTTGGGAGTGAGAGAGTGAGTAGCAGGGTGCGTGTGCTTGTCTGTGTGTGTGGCTTGCTTGTGGCTGGTCGGAATTGTGTCGGAGAAGGTGGATAGAGGAGCGACGCTGCGGATTTGAGAAAGCTGAAAGGGTTGGAGTGTTAGAGAGATCGAGATTCGAGAGTTATTGTGAGACTGATTCACTGAACACTAAAGTTTGAAACTGATTTGGAAACCTAAGTTACAAATTAACGGTTCAGATTGAATGATAGGTTATCATTCAATCTCGATCGTTGATTATAATTAGAAACGGGCCGTTTAGGAACTAGCCCGCCCCGTAAATAACCATGGCCCAACCTAGCCTGCTCTATTTGTTCTAAATAAAAAGAGACCCGACCCGTACCCGCCCTGAACCTACACTACCTACCCATACCTGCAGTTCATTTACCTGTTTGCCCACCCCTAGTCCATGTAACTAATTACTAGATTAGTGAGTTAACTAGGTGTAATTAGTTACTAAGCTATTTTTCACAGCTGTATATAAACTTGTTGTAATTTCTTATTCACTAAGAAATAAAATCCTAGAGTTATTTCTCATATGGTATCAATCACCTCTCTGCTCACACATCGATCCTAGCTTCTTCTGCAATCTTCGATTTCTCAAGTCAAATTTGCCTTTTCTCTGCAAATGTTGATCGACAATGGCGTCTTCTACCTCTTTGCCTGCACATCCTGAAGTCTTCGCTCAGAATCCCAACCTTTGTTCCTCAACTTCTGTTTCGATCAACCATAATTCATCAACTTTTGCTTCGATCAACCCTAGTTCTTCAAATCTCTCTTTGATCTCTTCGATTTCAATCCAAAACATCAGTTGTATGGTTTCTACAAAGCTTAAAAGGGACAATTATCTAGCCTAGAAAGCTCTTTTTGCTCCAATTTTCTGACGATACAAATTTACCAGTATTATCGATGGATCGAAGAAATGTCCACCGCCCTTTCTTCTTGATCAATCTGGTGATAGTACTGCCGTTCCTAATCCTGATTTCGATATCTGGTTAGAAAAGGCTCAAAATATCCTCATCTGGTTGAATTCAACCCTCTATGAAGATCTCATTCCATTCACTGTCGGAGTCACTTTATCTCGAGAATTATGGCAGATTCTTGAACAAAGATTTGACGGAGTCTTAGCGGCGCATATTCATCAGCTCTGATCACTTCGTCGTGCGATTCAGAAAGGAGATTTGTCAATTCTGATTATTTGCAGCGTATCAAAGGCATCTCTAATGCTCTTATGGCTGCTCGAGCTCCAGTGTCGAAACAAGATCTCATTGCTGTCACACTAAATGGCCTCTCTGATGATTACGAATCTTTCATTGATTCTATAATGCTTCGGATTTCATCTACTTCCGTAGATGAACTTCATGGCTTACTCATGAACAAAGAGCTTTTCATGCATCCGAAGAAGAAAGCTCATTCGTTTTCTCTCATGGAACCATTTCAAGAGTTTATTGCTCATGCTCCACATCTCCAGCAAGGGCTTCTACCTACACCTCCTCCCTCACATGCATATGTTGTCCAACATTCTAACTATGGCAATCGCAACAATTTTCAACGCAATAATCGTGGCCGAGGCAACTTTCAGAAAACTAATAGAAGTCGAGGCAACTATCGTGACAATTACAACAACTCTAGCACTAGTAATGGTAACTTTCGTCATAATTCTCGTAACTACAATTGAGCTTCTAGTGGATATAATCGTACTTCTAGAAATCGGTCTCTCTGTCAAATATGCAACCCTTTTGATCATGAGGCTCCCATTTGGAGCAATGTCATGTGTCAATCAATTTGCCAATAAGTATTGGAATTATACCATGCATGCATTGTTACGTGTCGATCTTATAATTTTTGTCTGAAAATTTTTCATTTGTTTCATTTTATAAATATTTTAATACACCATGTTAATTACAATTAGCGGCATAGTGTTTGATGCAAAAAAATTGGAGTGTGCTATTCACACACCCCTTGTTAATTTATGTTTGTTGATTTTTTTCAATTCATCCGATTCGATGGTCGAAAATAGAAGGGTGTGTGAGAAGTAAAATAAAGTGTGTGAATATTACACCCCAAAAAATAATGAGAAATTGGCTGTTATAGAATAAAAGGGTAAATTACATAGAAACCCTTCAGGTTTGAGGTCTATTACAATCTCATACAACATCTTTAAAACATTTCACTTTCATATCTCACGTACTATTTTATTTCAAAATAACACATCTGTTACATTTTCCATCCATTAATTTATTAAGTGCTGATGTGGCTGCCACATTTATGCCACATGGCTACCAAATGCGTGCCACATGACAAAATTTTTTTTTAATTAAAAAAAACTAAATCTTCTAAATTAAAAAAAAAAAAAAAGCAAAACAAAAGCTGAACCCGTAAACCCCCCAACAAAACCCACCCTCAACTAGAAACCTAGAAGAAGAAAAAGAAAAAGAGGAGAGGAAAAGAAAAGAAAAGAAAAGAAAAAGAAAAAGAAAAAGAAAAAAAAACCCATCTCCCTTTCTGCAACTAGATCCCGTCGGGTTGGGGGGGGGAAGACAGGAGACTGGGTGAGGGTGGGATCTCGGCTTCCCGGGGGGGGGGAGGAATACGGATTGAAGGCTGGGGGATATGGGGGATGAATGGGAGGCAAGTTGACGATCACTTCTCGTCTTTATTTCTTGGGTAAATGACAAAAAACTACCTCAACTATTGGTGTCACGACACTTTCATACCTAATCTTTTTAAAATGACAATGTCATACCTCATCTTACGAATTTGTGCCAATGTCATACCTCTATCAATTTTTCTGTTAAGTGTTGACGTGGCTACCTGGGGGATCCACTCACTAATCCAACTGGATTAAAAAATTATTTAATATATTTTTAATAATTAAAAATTAAAAAAATAACTTTTTTATTAAATCTCTCTCTCTCTCTCTACACTTTCTCTCCCCCCTTCTCTCTCACCTCTCTCTTCTTTGCATCCCCAAAACCCATTCCCACCCAACACCCTCACCCCGACCTGTTCCCACCCATTCCCACCCAACACCCTCCTCCCACCCCCAACCTTCCTCCACCACTATCTCTCTTTCCTCTCTGTCTCTCTCTCTTTCTCTCTCTTCTCAACCCTTACTTCCCCCTTCCGTCTTCCCCAAACTCGATCCACCCCTTTTATTCCCCATCCGACAGCCCCCCGACCCCAAACTCGATCCACCCCCTTCTCTCATTTTCATCGTCGACTTCATCCACCAAGGACAATCACCTTCTTCCCCATTCTAACTGACAACATCGAAGTCACTGATCTCCGACACACCAACCTCACCCCTCGCCGATCTCTGCCACCTCCCTCTACTCCAGTAGCCCAACACCATCTTCAAGCCCAGCAAAACGCAGCAGCAATCCCGCGCCCACCACCGCTGCCAAGTCTCTTGTGAATACAACTTGGGGTTTTTTTTTTCTGAGCAAAATTGAATGGTTTTGCTTTGTTTGGTTGTTCAAAAAATGTGGGAGAAGGGAAATGAATTTTTTTGATATTCTAAAGGTTCCATTTTCTTAGAGAAAGAGAGAGAGAGGAAAGAGAGAGGGTGGTGGATGAAGGTTAGGGGGTTGGACGGGTGGGAAGGGGTTTTGGGGATGCAGAGAAGAGAGAGAGGTGAGAGAGAGAGAGAGTGGAGAAAGAGAGATTTAATAATAAAAATTTTATTTTTTTAATTTTTAATTATTAAAAATATATTTAATAATTTTTAATCCAATTGGATTCGTAAGTGGATCCCGCAGGTAGCCACGTCAGCACTTAACAGAAAAACTGACGGATGTATGACATTGGCACAAATTCATAAGATGAGGTATGACATTGTCATTTTAAAAAGATTAGGAATGAAAGTGTCGTGACACCAATAGTTGAGGTAGTTTTTTGTAATTTACCCTTATTTCTTTTTCTTTGGTCCCTTTTCCCAAGAATGGGGAAGGGGATGGGTGGGTGGGTTTGGGTTTTCAAACTTTTTTTTTGTTTTTTTTTTGTTGAAGATTCAGGTTTTCTTATAAAAAAAATTAAAATTTTTTGCCACGTGGCAGCCACATCATCACAAATGTGGCAGCCACGTCAGCATTTAACAGATTATTTGATGGAAAATTTAACGGATGTGTTATTTTGAAATAAAATAGTACGTGAGGTATGAAAGTGAAATGTTTTAAAGAAGTTGTATGAGATTGTAAAAGACCTCAAACCTGAGGGGTTTCTATGTAATTTATCCTAGAATAAAAACAAAAAGAGCCCTGCTGTACGTAGTAGAAAGTCGCAACCTACATTGCTGGCATAGAACATTTTAGGGTGGGGAAATGTTGAGAATCCTTTGGGTATATATGTTGTTCCATCCTTGTTGTTATCAAGGTGGTTATTAGCTTGTAGTAGTCTCTTGTACCTAATCTTTCTTGTCAAGACTTTTTCTTATGTCAACTCCTTGTTTTATGGAGCTGCTCGTAATTAGGTTTCCTAAGCTCATTTTAGGCGTAAATCAAGGGTGATCAGGAGTGTTGATCACGCCTCCCTCTATATATCTTGTAACCTTGAGGTGTTTCCCTCTTATGAATCAACATACAAAACTATCACTTTAAATTTCCATATGGTATCAGAGCAGGAAAAATAACCTGTCTCTGCGATACGATTTGAGCTTCTTCAATCGATCAACCATGACTCAAGAAAACCCTAATGGATTTGAGGCTGAAAGCTCACTAAGCACCTCTCATAAAACTCAACCTGAGATGGATGTAAATTCAAATCAGAGGTTGAGCTCAGTGCTCTTAAATGAGTTCAACTACTTACCATGGTCAAGAGCAGTCTCACTTGCACTCAGAGGGAGATCAAAGCTAGGGTTCATAAATGGAAGTGTTGAAGCTTCTGATGTTTCTTCCCCCACTTATGAATCTTGGCTCAACAAGGACCAGCTGGTCATGTTCTGGCTCCTCAACTCCATGGAGCGAAAACTAGCTGAGATATTCAGCTACTCCGAGTCATCTTTCCAACTATGGAAATGAGTACAAGAAATGTATGGGAACCAGAATAATGCAGCTCCCGTCTTCCAACTAAACATGAATATTGCAAGCATACAACAAGATGGAAAACTATTTGTTTAACTTCTTGAAAGTCTGAAGAGTATGTGAAACGAGCTTGAAGTATATCGTCCACACACAACCGATGCAGCAATGCTTCTCAGAAGAGCCGAAGAGGATAAAATATTCTAACTCCTGTCATGTTTAGGGTCTAAATATAAGGATCTTCGTAGTCATATCCTCATGAATCCTGAACTTCCCACATTTGCAAGTGTGTGTGCAACTATTCAAAGGGAAGATGTAAGGAAAAATGTGATGAATGCTAGTACCATAACAATTGTCTCAGAAGCTAGGGTATACTTCTCTAGTGACAAGAAATACAAGGGAAAAAACCCTCACCTTAAATGTCAACATTGTGATGCCACCGAACATATAAAGGATCGATGTTGGATCTTTCACCCTGAGCTCAAACCTGACTTCATGAAGAATGACAAAGGGTCCCAGAAAAAAATCGCAGTTCTCTGGTTACAAAGCTAACCATGCTTCATCCACCTCAACTAGAGACTCCGAGGCACTTCTAAACTTCACCTCGAATTCCACTACACTTATAAATGAGTTCGCTGCGTACTTACAACTGAAGAAGGAAGCATCTGAACATGATAAAGCCTCTAAACTTGGAGATAGCAACCCAACTGCTATACTGGGAAAATTTGTAGGCTTCTTAGCCGACACCAAGAACCTCACTCAGGACAATATGCAAGGTATATTGATTGCTCTCAAAACTGCTCTAAATATAAATCAATTGCATGGTTTGTGGGTTATAGATTCTGGTGCCACAGACCTCATGACCAACCAATTTTCCAAACTTCATGATTTTAAAAAACTCTCCACACCTTCATATGTGTCAGTTGCAAATGGCGAAGGAGCTAAAGTGTTAGGTATAGGGAAAATAAACTTAGTTTCTGACAAAATAGAGTCCAAGGCTTTGTATGTTCCTTCATTCCCTTTCCAACTTCTCTCAGTTGGAAAGATCACACACACCTTAAACTGCTTAGTTAATTTTCCCCCTTACAATGTCATTTTTCAGGATTGTGTCACCAAGGAGAAGATTGGTGAAGGTTTTTTCTTAGATGGCCTCTATTACCTGTCAAATGAGCCTTCTTTTCTCAAGGGGTTTCAAGTCCAGTCTAACCTAGTTCAAGACCAACACTTGTGGCATCAAAGACTAGCTCACCCATCCAAGCCAATTTTGTCAAGATTGTTCCCAATTTTGTAAAGAAGTGATTCAATGTGATACCTGTCACTTTTCTAAATCCACTAGGTTACCTATTGGTTCATCTTCTAAAAGGACTAGTCAAGTCTTTGAGCTTGTTCATACTGATGTATGGGGGCCATTTTTTGAATCTTTTGATGGGTATAAGTATTTTGTAACTTTTATAGATGACTTCTCAAGAGTTACTTGGTTATACCTTTTGAAATCTAAGAGTGAAGTTATTGAAATGTTCCAAGATTTTCACAACCTTGTCAAAAACCATTTCACTTCCCACATCCAAACCTTGAGGTTTGATAATGGTTCGGAATATATGTCACACATCATGCAAAAATATTTGAGCATTCATGGAATCTTGCATCAAACTAGTTGTGTGGGTACTCCACAACAAAATGGCATAGCCGAGAGGAAAAACCGTGACCTACTTGAAAAAACAAGAGCCCTAATGTTGCATATGAAAGTTCCTAAACGATTCTAGTCCCAATGAGTTATGACTGCTGCATATCTTATAAATCGATTACCAAGTAGGGTTTTGGATTTCAAATCTCCAATGGAGGTGCTCAAAGGAATGGATGTTAATTTGTCTCACCTTAAAGTTTTTGGGTGCACATACTATGTACACATTCAAACACAGCATAGGGATAAACTGGACCCTAGGGCTAACAAATGTATTTTCCTCGGCTATTCATCTACTCAGAAGGGTTACAAGTGCTATAGTCATCAGCTAAAAAATGTTGTAGTATCAAAGGATGTACAATTTGATGAAACTAACCCATTTTACACCAAGTTGCCTGATGATCAGTCGCAGGGGGAGTTATTCCTTGAGTTTTTTCCCTTGCCTAGGGCTGAAGAACCATCTCCTGAGATACAACAAACATGTGCACATTTTCTTGCCAATAGTGTCTCTTCCAGTAGACACAACACAGAGCTTCAACCACATCTTGAAGAGCCTCACAATGTGGAGCCCGAAGCCTTGACAGAAGAAATTTCACAGGTTCAATTCAAACGTAATCCAGTACGTGATAGGCACCCTCCTACAAGGCTCCAAGACTATGTGACCTACTCAGCAAGACATCCAATCAATGAGTTCACGTCTTACCAAAATGTTGCTCTATCTCATGCTGCCTATTTGAATACCATCACAAGTCACTATGAGCCTCAAAGCTTTTCAGAAGCAAACTGTCAAGAAATGTGGAAGAAAGCCATGGATGAAAAGCTTCAAGCTCTTAACAACCACAAAACTTGGAGCGTTGTCAGACTCCCACAAGGCAAAAAGGCAGTTGGCAGCAAGTGGATATACAAGATAAAGTTTCACTTAGATGAATCCATTAAAAGGCACAAAGCAAGGTTGGTAGCTAGAGGATTCACCCAAACCTATGCTGTGAACTACAAGCAAACATTTGCACTTGTTGCAAAGATGAACACTGTAAAGGTTTTGTTGTCCGTTGCTGTCAACAAGGGATGGTCACTATACTAAATGGATGTGAAGAATGCATTCCTGCACGGTGATCTTGAAGAGAAAGTTTACATGAAATTACCACCGGGACACCCTCAGAGCAGTGAACCTGATTTGGTTTGTAAGTTGCACAAATCCATTTATGGATTAAAGCAATCTCCTAGGGCTTGGTATGCCAAGCTTAGTTCAATTCTTGAAAGAGCTGGATTCCAAAGAAGTAATGCAGATTCATCCATGTTCATTTGAACAGTGTTGCTGGTAAACTCGTAGTGTTGATTTATGTCGATGACTTAATCATAATTGGAGACAACGCTGATGAAATTGCAAACCTCAAGATTTCACTTCAACATAAATTCTCCATAAAAGATCTTGGAGTGCTGAAATATTTCCTTGGAATAGAAATGGTCTCGTAAAAAAAAAGGGTTATTTCTCAACCAAAGGAAATATATTATGGATCTTCTTCAGGAATCAAACATGAAGGATGCCAAGCTAGTTCAAAAGCCTCTCGACTGTAAGCTAAAACTTGGCTTGGAAGGCAAGCCACTGCCCAATGTTGGTTACTATCAACGGCTTATTGGTAAGTTAATATATTTAACCATCACAAGACCTGATATTACATTTGCAGTGAGTTTAGCTAGTCAATTCATGCATTCCCCTACCATGGATCACTTTAATGTTGTCAAGAGAATCCTTCGATATCTCAAAGGATCAATTGGAAGAGGAATCCTCATGAGGAAGAACGATAACACACAAGTGGTGGGGTACTGTGATGCGGACTGGGCAAGAAACAAATCGATAGAAAATTTACCACGGGCTATTGTACGTTCGTTGGAGGTAATCTTGTAACATGGAAGAGTAAGAAGCAAAGTGTCATTACAAGATCAAGTGCTGAAGCTAAATATAGGTCTATGACATCCACTGCATGTGAATTAATATGGCTTAAAGGCCTGTTGGGTGATCTAGGTTTTCATACAAAGCAATCCATGTCACAATTTTGTGACAATCAGACCGCAATGTATATAGCTTCGAATCCGGTATTTCACGAAAGGACGAAACATATTGAGGTGGATTGCCACTATGTCCGAGCTCAAGTGCAAAATCAAGTGATTCAACCTATCTACACAAGGAGTGCTGACCAGCTGGCTGATATTTTCACCAAACCCTTGCCCACAAATCAGTTCCATTGTCTCTTATCCATTCTGGACCCAGCTTGAGGGGGAGTGTTGAGAATCCTTTGGGTAAATAGGTTGTTCCATCCTTGTTGTTATCAAGGTGGTTGTTAGCTTGTAGTAGTCTCTTGTACCTAATCTTTCTTGTCAAGACTTTTTCTTATGTCAACTCCTTGTTTTATGGAGTTGCTCATAGTTAGGTTTCCTAAGCTCCTTTTAGGCGTAAATCGAGAGTGATCAAGAGTGTTGATCACGCCTCCCTCTATATATCTTGTAGCCTTGGGGTGTTTCCCTCTTTTGAATCAACATACAAAACTATCACTTTAAATTTCCATAGGAAATATCGAATAGGCCTGCAATCATTCACCTCTTTCACTGTAGCTCAGCCGCTCCAAGATCCAGAGTTCACGACTAAATCCCATTAATAAAGAGAAATTTTAGCACAAGATTTTGTTGGAAAATTGTTTTCATTGGCCTTAGTTGAAGTGAATTTTTTTTTTACTAGCTAGCTTGTGTTAGAAAGTAAACAACCATCACCATATCTCAAAATATAAAATTATAGATTGACCTAAATCAAATTTGCTTATTAAGAAAGTATATAACTATACGGTCAATAGCTTAAAAGAAATAAAGTATAATAAATTGCAGATTATAAAAAACATGACCCTTTTTTTACCGGATTACTGATGAGTCCATTCCTTATTAACGCCGCAAGTTAAGACTCAACCTAAACACTAAGTTTTTGTACTTATTACTGTCGTATTAACTAATCGTGCATGATTTCTCTAGATAATACTTGTGTTGTACGTTAATTCAACCTTATAAGTCATACACATACACAAAAAGAAAAAAGAAAAAGAAAAATAAAGCTCATTTAAATTACTTTGCTTAACAGTTGAAGATATGGATCAGAATGTGAGCGGGGTTCCAGGAATGGAAGGCCTTTTGCGACGAAGAGGATCTACCAATTTTGTGCAGACTGCCAACATTATATGACCAGCCTGTTTTCAAATTCTTCATGGAAGAGACGTCCCAATCCCTTACTCGAGTTTCTGCTCTCATAATCAACACCTTCGACAACCTCGAAGCCTCTATACTCTCCCACATCGCCATTCGTTTTCCCCAGGTTTACACAACCGGACCTCTCCACGCTCTCCTCAAATCTCATGTCGGGAGCGACTTATCATCTCTGTGCCAAGAAGATCGTCGTTGCATGGCGTGGCTTGACTCCCAATGGCCAGGATCCGTTATTTTTGTCAGCTTTGGCAGCGTGGTGAAGCTGACACATGGCCAACTGTTAGAATTTTGGTATGGTTTGGTCAACAGTGGCAAGCAATTTCTATTGTCGGGGTGCGATCAGATATGCTTCGCGGTGAGTAAAGAGAGTTTGTTATTCCAGCAGCGCTTGAAGTTGGTACAAAAGAAAGGGGGTTTATATTGGAATGGGTTCCACAACCACAAGAAGATGTCCTAACCCACAAAGTTGTGGGAGGGTTTTTGACCCACAGTGGGTGAACTCGACCCTTGAAGGAATCTGGGAGGGAGTTCTAATTCTTTGTTGGCCGCAACTGGCGGACCAGCCAGTGATTAGTAGATATGTTAGTGAGATTTGGAAGATGGGGATTGATATGAAGGACAAGTGTGATAGGTCCACGGTGGAAAAGATGGTGAAGACATTGATGGAAGACAGTGATCAAAGAGAGCAAAATTGCAAGTCAGTGGATAAATTTGCCAAACTGGCTCGTCATGCTGTGAGTGAAGGTGGCTCTTCATGTCAACTTGGAGAAGCTTATTCATGACCTAAGAAAATTGTAAAAAGGTCACATGGACATGGATACTATGGCATTCTTTCCTGCCATATTTCCCTTTAAATTGGTAGCTAGATTAACTGTCAATAACTGTATTATGTATTTAGAAACCTGTGTATGATGTATTTCCCTTTTATTCATAATAAATCAATACATGTTTGATTAAACTGATCAAACTAAAAGAAAGTGGGATATGACAAGAACCAACTAGATGAGCTTTCTATCCAAAAAAAAAAAACAAAAAACAAAAAAAACTAGATGAGCTTTTTACAGGTTGTTGTTATTGATATTTCATACATTTTGTTTTCTTATAATTGGAACCGTATGCAGTAGGGCTCTGAGGTCCAAACTTACTAATATTTCTTCTTGTCTTAATTGTATTGTGCTATTCTATGAATGAATGAAAGTTATGAAACTCAGTTTCCTACCCAGAAGATTTAATTGCCAATTGGAAAGATTATTGGGATCACATGTAACACTTGTGGAAATGAAGTCATGAGATCTTAAATCTATCTCTCCTCTATTACATGTGGAAATGAATTCAAATTTAACAAAAAATTATTCACCTTAGTTTTATCAGCTCTACGGGAGCATGCTCCGATTAAGCTTGGTTAATTAGCAACTAAAAATCAAATCAATTAACAACATCAGTTTTTTTCGTTCCGGTTCAGTTTTAAGCAAAAAATGAGCATGGCAACTGGAAAAATCTGATTCAATACTTTTCTATTGAGTTTAGATTTGAGTTGGGCAATATGAAGCCAATCTCTTCTTCAAGTCTATCAAAATAACACATTAACATCTTGTTTGGACCCGAATTTACACTTTCGGCCCGTACAATCGAGGCCGTTGAGTGAGCATAGCCTCACACTGTCGGATGAGAAATGGAGGTAATTCATTTTGTTATTATTAAAGGATAATGTTATGGTGTTTTATCATAATTATCTTTTAATAATAATTTATTATGAAGGATGAGATATGTATTTCCAACTGAAAACATGGCAGCACAGTTCAAGTTGATATCCGGATGTGGGTGTGCGGCACAGTTCAAAATAGATTTTAAAATTTATTTAGTTAGGATCAGGATACATGATGATGGCCTTGGGTGATGGATATGACAAGGAGTCTAGGAAAGCTAGGCTTTTGGTGGAGATGTGATAAGCCTAGGTGGTAATGGTGACACAAGAAACCTAGGTAGACTAGGCTTTTTATTTTTGCATGGTAATAAAGGTTTCTGCCTTGGCGATGGATAAGACAAGGAGTCTAGTAAAGAGGGTTTTTAAAGAAGCCTAGGAGGGATAGGTCTCTAGTGTGATGTGATAAAGCCTAGGTAGGCTTTATTTTGTTTAAAAAGTCAAGGAAAAATCCCACAGATCAGTTTGAAGGATATGCCTTGGCGTCTAGCAGCGGATCAAGTTCAATTCCACAAGTTAGAGTTACAGTAAATACGGAGGCAGTGGCACCATTCAGAGGACCTCCAACTCAACACACAAATCTGCCCTGCACAATTTCTCACTCTACGCGAAACCTCTCAACTCCCTTGAGATTTTTATTTTCTTTTTCGCCTTCACATCTTCAGTTTGGATAAACAGCACTGCAAATGCAACTGGTAAACAACTTCAGTTTGGATAAACAGCACTGTTGCCGTAGAACCAGCCGTTCGTGAAGCACCTTCAGTTTGGATAAACAGCACTGTGACAGGGTCGACTAGTTATCTATCCAAGTCTCGGCCGATGAGGATTTTCGAATCCCCGTCGACAGAGGTCATCTCACCAGCTATCCCGGCGAAGTGAGGTGTTACTGATACTTAGGCTCGGTGCCTCAAACGCCGAGTTGTTTTATGATCGCATATTCGCAAGTGGGTTTCAGAGTTCGGCATTCGGACGACCTACCCACGTTTATTATCAAGACCTTCATCCGCTTTGAGTATTTGTGCCCTTATACTCTAGTATCGATTCGGCGTGGTTTCACCTTCACAAATACGGTGACTGTGGACAAATCGGACAATGACGAACCGTGAACTTTGTAATTGGTAGCCTTGTCTTCAGGCTTGAGGACCCAGAGGTCGAGACGTGTTTTTTTCTCGGTTGCAGTTGCAAGACAGAAGTCAGCCGCGCGCATCCACACAACATCAATACATTTTTACTCATCGGTTGAGCTCGGCCGACGAGTTGGCACGCCCCGCACACATTTGAAGGACATTGTTAGTCTACTAGTTACTCGACCTGCGTACCACATAGGCTAGGTGATTTTTGTAGTCAACATTTTGGCATGCCCAGTGGGACCTAGTGCTGAAACTACGAAGTTCACATGATATATCTCGATCAGGCTTCATTGGACGGGATTTATCGCCTATTAGAGGAGCAAAAAAATTCCAATGAGAGGTTGTATCAAATTGGAAAAAGGCTAGAGGCCAGGGGGCAATTTTTCGCTCCGGCTATGACCATAATTTGGCCTAAGAAAACCGTTAACACGGCCGAAGAAACATCTAGGCCACCAATTGTTTCGGTCGAGACTGAAAGTGTCGTAGGCCTAGAAGAAAAAGTTCAAGTTTCTGAGTCAAAAATCGACTTCGAAAATGATTCGTCAGAGGAATGCTCCAATGACGAACAAGGCCAAGACATAGGCCTAGTTACAAAAACCGCGCCAATCGATATGATTATTGGTGATAAAGCCGATATCGAGAAATCTGGTTTGGCTAAGATGCTCGAGTTAAAAGCCGAAATTGGTGAAATTATTATGCCTGGGGGCATAGTAATTGTTCAACACATTCGGCGACCGAAAATAAAGAATTGTTCGCCAAGTTACAAATACTTGGAGAAAATCCTTCATTCAGCCGAGAGCAAAATCAATTTGAAAATCTTGATATAAACTTATCTCGGCTTGGAATAAAACATCGTTGGCCTCCTCCTCTTTATTAGTCACTTTCGTTTTCTTTAATTAAGAAAAGAAATAAATTATTTTCTTAATCATCTGGCTGCTTAGCCGATACTTGAGAAAATAAAGGGGGCAACAACAGTGCGGCAATTCAAATACATCTATAATGCATTTGCTTCCTTATGGTAAAGACTGCTGTGCAAAGGCATATGGGAGCTTGACTGCAAGACCCACCCGTCTAGCTCAGACGAAAGTTAGCCTTAGTGATCCGACGATGACAGTTTACAACACAGAGCAACCCGGGACATCGGCAAAGAGCTCCTCGATCATTTTTGGGATATAAAGATGGAGAAGCAACTACAGCAACCACACGTACTTGTATTGGTTCTTTTGTTTTTAATGTACTCATTTACAAATTTATTTGCAAATTATTTGATGTATAAGGCAATGCGTGAGTACATACTACATGTAACCCTGTGAATTCGAAACAACCAAAAAAGAGTATTTGATGTATGTGTATATCAACGGTTTTCTGCCAAGTATCAGTCGATTAAAGACTAGAGCTGTTACAATGACCAGGGATCTGCTGTTTTCAAATTTGTGTCTCTTTCTAATTTTTCGACAAGTGTCTTTTAGTTTAACTCTTAATTTAACAATATCACGTTTAACATTGTCAAAAAATTAGAAAGAGACATGGACAGAGACAAGTTTGGGGACAGCAGATTTCTAGTCTGTTAGGATTGCTGTTAGTTGTTGTAACAAGTGTTGTTAGAATTGTTAGCTACCAAGTGTCAGTCGAGATTAAATATACTAGAGCTGTTAGAATTGCTGTTGTTGTTATAACAATTGTTAAAATCGTTAGCTGCCAAAAACAGAATTTCTTAGTGAGCAAGAGATGTACCGACTATATAAGTGTAATCTTAGCTCATTAGAGCTCATTGAAATACAGATCATTGCTTTCTCTAACTAAAACTTTCTCCGTTTTCTCTGCTCTCTCTCTCTCTCTCTCTCTTCTCATTTCTGAACCTTCATCTCTCTTCATCTTCATAGGGTATACCTGTAAACCTACGTGTTTTTGCAGGGTAAGAGTTCCTCTTTCTTTTCTTTTGAATTCAAGCAACTTCATTTGTTTTTTTAGTTTCTTAGATTAGCAATTAATGATTGTAATGCAAAGGGAAATATTTTATTCCTACATTTTAATCGTGCTAGCTAGGTTGCTTGTTTTTTGTTTCTTGTTACATCATTGGAAGGTTTGGTTAAAGAAAATATCTTCTTATAATTGAAATTGCCTCATTTGAAGGAGGTAGATTGTGTTGAGAAAGAGTCCCACATTGATGGGAGGAGGGACCTTGCATGGATTTATAAGAGGTCATGCTACTCTCCATATTGCCAATTGATTTTATGATGAAACCTTTAGATTGATCTAGAACCTCATGCAAACATATTGTTAATTGGTTTTACAATAGAACCTCAACTTTCTTTATATTGATCTAAAACCTCATGCAAACATTTAGTCAAAGAGGCACTTACAAATCCTTCTTTTTCTGTTTTTAAATAATCAGCCAATAGCCTAACTCTTCATTGCTTGGACTTGTTCTTAATGGTGCTCGGTCCTTCATGGCCAAGTTTTGAAAGGTTATAGTTAAATACTTGCACGGTAACTTAGATGCTATGTCGATCTCTTTATAAAGAATTAGTCATATGTTGTAATATTTTTACCGGCATTCTTTTTTTATTCGACCGGATTGAATCACCAACAAAATTTAAATGAAACCTTTTGATAATGCAACCTATCCTCTTGTACATATTTTCGATATTGCTAATGAATATCGTGCTTCTTCCTGTCTCAATATCAATAGGCCTATAATTAAGATTCAGAGAACCTCTGCACTTTGCATGCACCAAATTTTCTGAACCGGGCAAACATACAGAGAATAGGTCGTGGGTAGATGTACGTGGACATGGAGCAACAACAACAAAATTCACACGTACTATTGCTGCCCTTACCATCACAAGGGCACTTCACTCCCATGCTAAGTTTGGCACAGCTGCTCTGCCACGCTGGCATCCATGTCACCTTCCTCATCACCGATCACAGCCACAGTCTCTTCACCCAGCGCGACGCCCTCTCTGCCCGCTTCCCAACCCTCCACTTCGAGTCTATCCCTGACGGCCTCCCACCGGACCACGGACGCAAATTTTCTGCTCTACACGAAGTGGGTGCGTCGCTTAGGTCCACAATTAAGCCGTTTCTACGCGAACTGCTCATCTCCCTAACCAAAAAAGACGACGAGACGTCTAATGATGGCTCTACTCGCCGGCGGCTTCCTCCTTTGCGTTGTATGGTAATAGATGGGATATTTATGTGCTTTGCAATTGATGTGGCTGAGGAGGTGGGAATTCCCATATTTGCTCTTCGCACAACAAGCGCTTGCAGCTTCTGGTGTTATACATGCATTCCCGACCTCATTCAACAAGGCCAGCTTCCTTTCCAAGGTGATCACTGTCACTCTTCTTTTCGTTCTTTTCTTTCCTTATAAAACTTTAATTTCACAAAATTCCGATTTATATGTATTCCTTTCAAAAAAATTCTCATGGTGAGACTTTTTTTTTTCATTTCTTGTATTTTTCCTCAGTTTTATGATTTACATGTCACTTTCTTAATTTATATGTAAGCGAAATCTAAACTGTGTGGAAAAAAAAAATTTGAACTAAGCTAAATAGGATACACCTCTAACAGAAAATAAAATTGGGTAGGAAGTATACTAATTTAGGTACAGGCCAGGAATTATTATTTTTTCAAGGGTTATTTTTGTTTCGGTTCCTAATCAACCTAATTGTTAGAATGAACCCTTTTTGTTTAAATAGTTTGATCGAGGTCCCTAACATTATTTAAGGGATTTAACTCCTACATTTATGCATTAAATATGGGTACAAATTAAATTAAATTATGGGCACATATTAAAATTCAAAATTATGGGTACAAACTAAAACTAAAAAGAATATTGGTACAAATTAAAAAAAAGGGTATAAATTATAAATAGAAATATATGAAAAAAATACTAAAAAGTTATATTTGGAAATGATTAATAAGTTTTTCATTTTTAAATTGACATATAATGACTTGTAAATAATTTAAAATTCTAGTAATGATATGGAGAAAAGTCAAGGGACCTCGATCAAAAATGAAAAAAAAAAGTTTCAATTAATGAGAAAGAAAAATGAGGGATAGTAATCTAGTTTATCCTTTTTTTAATTAGTTTGACAATTTTGTCGTAGACTAGTTTTCTAATGCTAAATGCTAAGATCATTTTCTCTTAGAACAAATATGTGAAACTGGTTTTCACTAGTTCAGATTTATTTTGTTCTTGCTACTGCAGTACCAGTTTTTGCTGAACACGGTATATGCTTGTCATGTTAAAACAGATGAGGACATGGATCAGCCGATTCGGGATATTCCGGGGATGGAAAGTCTTTTGAGGCGACGGGATCTACCGAGTTTTTGCAAAATGCCAATCGACCATCCAACTTTTAAATTTTTCGTGGAGGAGTTTGAGGCCATTACTCGAGTTTCTGCTCTCATACTCAACACCTTCGACGACCTCGAGTCCCCAATACTCTCCCACATCGCCACTCGCTTTCCCAAAATTTACACCTTAGGCCCCTTCCATGCTCTTCTCAAATCTCGCATAGGAGACGATCTATCATCCTCCGCTTCCTCCTTGCGCCACCAAGACCGACGTTGCATGACTTGGCTCGACTCCCAACAATTGCGGTCCGTTATTTTCGTCAGCTTTGGGAGTTTGGTAAAGCTAACACGTGTCCAGTTACTTGAGTTTTGGCACGGCCTAATCGACAGTGGCAGACCATTTCTGTGGGTAGTACGGTCGGATATGCTTTGGAGTGAGCAAGAAGCGCATGCAACTCCGGTAGGGTTAGAGGTTGGTACTAAAGAAAGGGGGTTTATAGCGGAGTGGGTCCCACAAGAAGAGGTACTGGCCCACAAAGCTATTGGAGCGTTTTTGACCCACAGCGGCTGGAACTCGACCGTTGAGGGCATTTGGGCGGGAGTTCCCATGCTTTGTTGGCCTCAAATAGCAGACCAACCGGTGAATAGTAGATGGGTTGGTGAGGGTTGGAAGATCGGGCTCAATGTGAAGGACACATGTGATAGGTCTACGGTGGAGAAGATGGTAAGAGCATTGATGGAAGAAGGTGATCGAAGCGAGCAGATTTTCAAGTCGGTGGATACGTTTGCAAAGTTGGCTCGCCATGCAGTTAGTGAAGATGGCTCTTCATATAAAAACCTGGAAAAACTTATTGAAGACATAAAAAAATTGTGATCTGAAATCATGTGGTGTAAAAGTTTGGTTACTGAGGTTTTTATGTCTAGGGAAAGCTCTTGATCTATGTATTGAAACATGTGTGCTATTTATGATTGCTTCATGAATAAAAATAAATTAAAAATAATAACTCAGCTTATGTCAAAGTTTAAAACTTTGTTGTAGACCCAAGCGCAAGTAAGTTGGCCAAAGTCGCGTTCTCTTTTTTAGACAGTTTGACACTTATATTCAACTCCATCTTATTATGGTAAGTTTAGATTTTGCTCAATAAAAATAAATAAAGTCATCATGATCTTAAAGTCATGTATATATGACTAATATATACAAGGTTCTAAAAGACGCTAGGCGCTAGTCAGGCGGTGAGCTGAAGCCTAGCACCTAGGCGGCTAGGCGGGGTCTAGGCGGACTAGGCGGATTTAATTAAATATATTATATTTTGTGTAAATAAATGTTTGTTTATGCTTATGATTTCATCATAAACTACAAAATTAAATGACATATATATTATGAGCCATTGGAACATAATGAAAACATGGCGAACAAGTATATAATGTGTGTTCCTTTAAGTATTCAATAAGTCTCTTACAATTTATTGAAAAAATAAAATGCAAAATGAAAATTATCTATTTTCTGTCTAAGTAAGTCGCAACCTAGGTGGGTGTCTAAGCGGGTTTGGACGGGCTAGGCGGGTGCCTAGGCGGTCTAGGCAGGCGCCTTAGTAGGTCTAGGCGCCCTTTCTTAATTTCTAAACGACTAAACATTAATTGGGGCGGTGGCCGACCGCCTAGCGCCTAAGCAGAGATTTTTAGAACAGTGAATATATATATATATGATTAGGGTAGTTTACAATGGAAGGGCTATTTTTATATTAGAATGTGTGTTAACAAGTGTATTGCACGTTCAAATAACATTATTTATAAGTGAACAGATTCAAGATTGATAGAGAATAAACACAAACAATGTGACATGAAAGAAATACTAGAAAAGAAAATTCTCATCTTTTCATAAAGAGGATTCTCTCTCTCGAAATTTCATCAAATATGCCTTAAGCACTATAGAGATATTTTCACATCGCCATCCTTCTCCAAGGTCCAACCATTCAATTTTGGCCCATAAATACAGCTATCCGCCCCATTTTTCTTAATTTCACAGTATTGAAAAGTTACATATATTTAGCTAGCCCTGTTTCTTTTTCCAATTACCAAAACTCATTACATACAAAGATATCATGTCACTCATTCCTAGTAACATCTTTGTTGGTCACTACGATCCTTTCTGCCACAATGTTTGGGACCCATTTCTGGAATTTCACTATGGAGGTCCAATGATCATCCCACACCATGCTTTCCCAAGTGAAGCAACCTCCTTCGTGACCTCAATGACCGACTGGAAGGAGAACTCAGATGGGCACTTAGTACTCAAGGCAGATCTTCCGGGATTCAAAAGGGAAGAAGTGAAGGTGGATGTGGAGGAAGGTAGGGTTCTTTGTATTAGGGGCGAGAAAAAGGTGGAGAGAGAAGAAATTTACGATGGTTGGCACCGTTTCGAAAGGAACAGTGGCAAGTTCATTAGGCGTTTGAGGTTGCCTGAGAATGCCAAGGCTGAGAAGATGAAGGTGTTCGTGGAAAATGGAATGCTCACTGTCACGTTTCCTAAGGAGAATGAGGTTAAGTACTATCCTCATACAAGACTGCACTAGAATTATGCTGTATGTATATTGTAACTTTAGTCCGGGGAGGTGGGGGTGGCCGGCTGCTTCCCCTTCACTTGTGTGTGTCTTACCTAAGCAAATAAGGTGCATGACACCATTGTAAGCTTTGGTTCCATGTAATGAAACAATAATTTAATTAGTCCTAGCCATAAAATTAATGTGAGAGTGCTCTTTCCTAAATTTTAATTAATTCCCCTCCCTGTGCACCTTATCCTCCTTGTACGTATTTGATCCAAAGTTTAATGACTATCCTACTTTTTCTCACAACTTAAATTTGAATTTGATCACTTGGCCAAAATTATATATCGTTTGTTGATAAGCGTTCATGTAGTTAGTTTTATCCAAATACTTGTGCAAACCTATCTGCTGTCATCTGTTTGTAAAGTAGGAGTGACTTTTCAATATGGCGGGAATACAGGTCTGGTACATCAAGTATAATAATATATTTTGTTAAAAAAATTTAATTCAAATGAATTATTATTACACTTGATGAACCGGGTTATGTTCTCGACACACTTAAAAAATTTCTCGTAAAGTAGAGTACAAGTAGGCATCTTATCTCTTGTGTATTCAAAAGGAGTTGTACCGTTGTACAGATCAATGAAAAGCATAAGTTCTACAGGATTCATAGAGTTAATGAAATTATTAACAACCAATATTAATTGGCTATTGACGTGCTACTTACCACGTGTCACAATATCATTACTTCGTAACACCTACAATAATTCTCAACGATAATTTTGTAAGGATTAGCATCTCTTCTAATCAACCCTTTTGATTTTGTAAAAATTGGCCAATGAGACAATTTTGAGAGAGAGAACCCAGTTTATGTAAAGAAGACATATGCATGCACTACTAGAAAATGTGCTATAGGACACCATCGTTTTGAGGACACCCTTCGTCATCAATGGCTTTGTAAATTGAACTGTCACCATTGTCAAAATTTCGTAGCTTTAACCTTTCTAACACCATTCATTGGTGGCTTTAACCTTTATAACACCATTCATTGGTGTCAAACTATAAAAATTTTGACACCAAAGACTTGTTATATGTTTTTCAACTTTAGGAGCTGATTTTTTTATAGGGTTTTTGAACATTAGTCCTTATAAAAGATTAAAATAAAAAAAACATGGTGCTAGATTAAATAGTCAATTTAATCCCTTGAGTGTACTTTTATCAAAATTTACATTCAATTTTTGTTAATTAATGTGTATTTTTATTTAATCTCTCCATATTAAATTTTAATTTTATTAATACATATTTATTTATTTTAATTAGAAATGAATGTAAATGAGAAAATATTAAAAGAAAATTGTGATACAAAAATATATAAATACATAAGTGTACAGAAATGATTTTGCCAAAATATATAAAATTGACTTTTTTGTACCGAAATATTTGTTCCTACATGATTGTACCGAAATATATTATAATGAACCTAAATGTATGTACCGAAATATATTATATTGAATTAATTTACCTAAATGTCAATACCGAAATGTACGTACCGAAATGTATGTACCAAAATGTACGTTCCTAAATGTCAATACCGAAAATGTATGTACCTAAATATCAATACCAAAATGTATGTACCTAAATGTATTTACCGAAATATAATAATTGTACCTAAAAGTCAATACTTAAATGTGTGACAACTCGTCCCTAAAAATTATGATTTTTATAATTTTAATAAGCGAGTTTACAAAAATGCCCTTCGAGGCACATACGTCGATTGGTGTTGACCGCTTGGTAGTGACACGTAAGGTTCGTTTTTTTGGCATACCCTCGTAGTTCTCGTCGTTACGAACACGTGGGCGCAAACGGATTCAAATTTGGAGCTATAATGAAGAAGTTATTAACGTTGGAAGTCAAGGGCAAAATTGATACTTTCTGAATTTGTTTGGAAAATTCCAGAAAGTTGGAGGGCCAAATGTATGGCCCAGATTAAAAGGAAGAAAATCTGACGGCTGGGATGGTTTGGCAAAGGAGGAACATGGAGAGAAATAGAGGAATAAGGAGAGCAGAGAGAATGGGTTGCCTAATCAGAAACAGGAGAAAGGAGGGGAAATGAGAGAGAGAATAGGACACGGGATCAAGGATCCCTCCTCCCTCTTCCCGCGACCAACACAAATCAGACCAAACTCCGGTGGATTTCCACCCATTTTTTCATCAATTACCTCGAACCATCACTTAGAAACCTCTCTATAACCTTCCCTCTACCTCAAATTTGGGAAGATTTAGTCTCCAAAACAAAGAAACTGCCGGTGGTGCCAAAACGGGTCGTGCTCAAAATCCTCCAATTTTGAAACTTTTTCATGCAATTAACACTACCAAAATACTCCCATATAACCCAGGAACAAAGCCCAAGCAATGGTTGGAGCATCGGAGTTGATTTGGAGCTCGAATTGGAGCACACCCATTTTAGGGTTCTTGGCGGGTGTGACGAAATTGAAGGCTTTCCAGTCCAAATTGGACTTTCTCTATTGTATGAAAGTTGTTCTACTCATTGAGATATTTAATTATGCAAATTTTGGTAATTTTTAATGAAAGTTTAATTTTCTGGGGAGCCAGGGCGGCCGACCACCACCCGCGGTGGCGCATGGCCCAAGGGCCGCCAATGATGTTTTCAGACGTTATACAGATTGGAATTGTAAGTTAGTAATTAAAGCGTTAACCGCCACTTGATTTTGGCAATTGGCGGAGATCCAACCGTTGGATCGTAACGAAACTTTGGAATATTTTTCTATAAGTAAAATTTGTATTATTGGAAGTGACGGATCGAAGATTCGTGATACGGATCTTTCGGATCAAATTCGTAGGGATGTGTTTTATGTAAATTGCATATTCTCTCAGTACGGATTCTGAGACGTGATTGATATTTGTGCTAGGCGGTGATCTTTTGGAATCATTTGGGATATCTTCATAGTCGTGCTAGGGGGCTGTAGCGTGGATTCCAGGTGAGTGGGCTTTTGTTTTCAGTATATATATATATAGTTGATGTTTTCCCAGAAACTTCATTTTTAAATGGTTTAGAATTGAATTAGTTTTACGATTGAAATGCCATGTCGAATGCCATTTATATTTGATTATTATGATTATAATTGTGCTAGTCATGCTTCGGCGATGTGGACACTCAGGTAAGTCAGGTGAGTATGCTTGTTAGTGATAGTGACGATGGTGATATTGTGATATAGCTCATATTCCTGCACCTCGGGTGTTTGTGCTCCGCTAAAGTAGGGCCTAGCCTTCACGTGATCGTTCACCTCCCGCACCGTATGCTCACCTTTGATCCAAGGCAGGTGTCAGCCTGTCGTACAGACAACTATAGGTGGTTCCGACTCGTAGGTGACCCGCGATTCGTCGCACAGCCTTCACGTGATCGTAGCACTGAGCGTATTTTATACACCTAGCCTGTCGTACAGACCACTATAGCTGGTTCCGACTCGTTTGCAGGATAGTGGTTGAGGAGCTATAGATTCAGCCGTACAGGTCACGTTAGGTGACTCTGGCTGACATATTTATATTGCCGGCATATATTGAGTATTGATTTTATCTCACCTGATTGATGCATATATTTCTTGGCTGGATATTTCGGTATGGCATATTTCTGACATGACATATTCGAGTTTTATCGTTTTACAGCCTGTTTTGGCATATGAATACATACGTATTATTTTCTGAGAAAGTATACGGGTTTTACAATGAGGGTTAGTACTTTTGATATTGAAATGGTTTTGAAAAGCTTTGTTTTTGCCCACTCACGTTTTCTGTTTTACGCCCCTCCAGGTTTAGTTGATGAGGTTCGTATCGACAAGGATTCTTGGCGAATCTCAAGATTGGTGGCTGCTTCTGAGGGTATACTTCTTACCCGTTCTACTGTATTTTTACTTATGCTCTGAAGTCACCCGTGAGATGGGTTCACTTCCGCTCACGAGCACACTATGATGTTAGGCACTTTTAGGTTTAAATTTATTCACATTTTTCACATCACTACACTTTATGACTTCGTCACCTTCCAGGTGGCGGCCAACATAGCTCGACTTTGGAATCCTAATGGGCATTCTGAGTCGGGGTGTGTCAAAATGTGTGTACCAAAGTGTACGTAACAAAATGCATTATATATATTGACCGAAATGCATTATATTGAATCAATGCAACTACATGTTTGTACTGATGGATATACCAAAATATTCAAATGTATTAATGTACCTAAATGAAGAACATACAAAATTGTTATCGAAATATATATTATAAAAAAATTAGTTCCTAAATGTAGACATTAAAATGTATTATGATGAATGAAATAAAAATTACATTTAAATGTAATTAATACATTAAAATAAAAATAAAAAGATAAAATAAAACATCAAAATACAACTAATAAATTATATGATTAAATGTGTTAGGGACTAAAATTGAATTTTAATCTTACATATGGTTATAATCTAAAACTCATTTTTTTTAAGGATTAAAATGAAGTTTTCTATTTTTGTATTTTATTTTTCAATTTTCTTCTCCTTTTTTCTGTCAAAGATAACTTTTTTTTCCATTTAATAATCCTATTCTACAGTACTTTCCTCCCTGAGCTCAACTCCTCACCTCCTCCCTAATACTTTCGATGGGATCAACAGCTCGGTGTGGGATTTGGTGAGGGGAAGGCATGCTGCTTACAGAGAGAGAGATAGAGAGATTCGGTGAAGGGAAGGCATGCAGCTTGCAGAGAGGAGGGGGAGGGAGGGAGGAGAAGATGAAAAGCAACTGCAGCAAGTTCATGGACAGGGTCGCAGCAATGAATACCCCTGGGCAGCAGATTCAAGTCAATCTGGGTAAAGTCATGGCCTTCAACCCTCATCAAAGCTTCCTTTTCAGCCCCTTCTCTAGGTTATTATTTATTTATATTATTCAATTTATCTCCATTTTTTGTGGTTGAATTCAACTTCTGGAATTGCGAAATTCTTCGATTCGAAGTTTGAATTCTTCAATTTTGATTTTTGGCAGGAGTTTTTATTTTCGATTATTAAAAAATATTAAAATTAAAGCTTCATGCTTTATGGCTTAAAAGTAATTTTCGTTATAGTTGCATAATGGAGGTCAAATATATGATTTCTAGGTGAGAGAAGTCAAAAATCCAGAAAATGAAGTTTGAACTGAAAAAATTAGACTGCTTTGAGTTTGGGAGCTGTTATTAGCACTTCAAAAATGGGCTTACATTACTTCTCGATTTCACAATTCCTTAGGCGATTCTTTGTATAATTTTCAAGTTGAAAGATTAGGTTTTTCTTCATAAGAAGTTCAAATTACACTCTATTGGGTCTAAGACTTGGAAACTCAATATCTTTGTGATATTAGATTGACATAGTTAAACTATATTTTCTTTTGGTGGGCATGTTTAAATTTATGTATTTGCGCTGTAGGGATGTCTTATCTGGTGAAGTGTTCAAAATCCTTCTACTAACTGATTTAATAGGTTGACTCTGTATCCAAGGTTTTCTCCCAATATAGTCTGAATTATTTTGTTTAATTAACGAAAACAGGTTACTTCTCTCTATGGTGGTCCCTTAGAGTTTATGTTTATCATGGAAAGCATAGAAGACCACGCTTATCTGGCTGTATCTATGCTACTATCATAGCTTAAGGTATACGCAACAATAATCATGGTTTCTTTAATATAAGAAGAACATCCAGGACAAGTCATATATAATATATGCTTGGAAGCAGAAGTTTAATGTGATCGGATCATATTTATATATATTTTTATATCAAATTCACTCGTCTTTTCTTAGTTAGTTCGTTATATTTTGAGCTATTTACGTTATTTTTGTGTTTTATTGAATTTGTTAAGTTAAGAAAATAAAAATAGAATAAGTGAAGTGTTAAGTAATAATTTTGTCTAAATTATCTTGCTTGTTGAATAAAACTTATCATTTGTAAAATAATATATATATATATATATTATATATTATATATATATATATTTATATATATATATATATGTGTGTGTGTGGCAGCTAGCAGAAAACAAAAGTTATAAAGGCAGCAGGAAATGATGAAAGGCACGGCACATGGGCTGGAGCGTGAAAAAAGGAGATAAGTGAATTAATAACATAATTAGAGGCAGCTCATGAAGGAAGTGGAGAGCTTTTGGTGGGATGGCATCTGAAAGAAAGGATAAGAAAATAATTAAGTCAGTGGGGAGCTACACGGACAGGATAAAAAAATAGAGCACCGAGGCTGTGATAATGGAGATAAATGAAGTTGCCTAGCAGCTTGAAAGGGGGGGACTCTCGGGAAGAAAGCTGCCTTCGCAGCTAGAGAGAGAGAGCTCTCGCGGGAAGGCAAGTCAGAAAACAAAACATAAAAGAACCGGAGGAAACTGTTTTGAACCAGGGGAAGCCCATTGGGCAGCAGGAGCACCGCAGCTTGTGGCAGCATAGCTGCCAATCAGGAGGCAGCAAGCAGAGCAAGTCGCGGCCAGCTTGGAGAGGACACGAGAGGTGCGTGCGTCAGAGGAATAAGAGGCGCAAACCAGCGAGTGAGCCTCGGGGGAAAAACAAAAACAGAAGCAGAAGCCGCCATGTGTGGCTCGGTGCAGAGTCACCATTGCACACGGTGCAATTGAAGCACAGATCCTCACATCCTATTTTGGTTTAATCTCTCCAAACTTTTATTTTTATTTCTGTCTTAATTTTATAAATAATGTGTAATTAATTTTATTTTGGCTAGAGGATAATTCAAAGCCATGATTATATTTGTAATTTGAATTGATTACCTTCAGTTGTGATTTCTGAGTTGTGATTTAATTTGCTTAACTGCTTGATTGATAACTTATTTGCGTATGTTAATTAAGGATGCATACTTAATTTACATGCATGAATTTGATGCTAGAATATAAGTGAATTCCACCTAATCGTTATGAACTTATATTCATGAGTAGTGAAGGTTGTTATCCACAATCGCGTTAAGTAAATTCTTGGCAGGAGTATCATGCTTTTCATAGTTACGAATGCCTCGTCAGTATTTATAGTTTTCACAAAGTTTAATGATCTTTGATTGTATCTCTATTGTGCTTTTCACGTAGGGGACTTTTGAGGAATGTTTTAAATTGTTGTATGCTGTTCATCCAATTTAATAACATAAGGAAAACTTGAAGATTAAAAAAGTGCTGTTCACGGTTAGTCTGGAGTATTGAAATTTACAATTTATTGAAATAACAACTGAAGGTCAATTTAGATTGCATATGTGTCTTGTGTGGAGAAAAACCCTCTAGCCAATCCGTTGCCTATCCATTCACCTTAATTTCATGCTTTTGTCAATTCTGTAATTTATTTAAGTTTAATTTACGTTTCATCAAAACCAAACCCCCCTATTATTATAATATTATTATTTAGTTAATTTTTATCATTTTTAATCTTTTAATTTAATTTCCGTCCATTTTAATTTCCTAGTGTTTAATTTAAATTGTTTTCATTATTTTGAGTCATTTTAAGTGTGTTTCGAGTTTTTAGCTTAGTTTGTGTTTTTTTAGAATCTTGAGTTGTTTTGAGTCTTTTGAGTTGTTTTAGTTTATTTGTTAGTTTTATTTTGAGTTATTTTAGTTAAGTGTTTTTATTTTAGTTTAGTGTTTTAAACTTTATTTTTACGTTTTTAATTTATTTTAGAGTAGATTAGCAATCCCTCCTAATCCCCGGCCTAGAACGATACCCTACTTACATCTATACTACATCTGTCAAAAAGAGGGTTAAATTTGTGCGGTTTAAAACCCCGTCATAATGCATAACATTTTTTAGGTTACATGTGTTCCTAGATTGATCTGTTTTAAGTTTAACTTCATTTCCTTGCAGGACGAGGTTGATGCTAAGATTGTTGTGGATGGTATTTCAACAACCTGCAGTCGAAAAATTTACAACCGTTTGGTATGTATCTGATTAAAATAATTTACGCTTTGCTACCATGCTGGTGCAATGGCAAGGTCTTGCACAATTTAAGTGTTATCTTATCAAATCATTATGTACCTATAATTGTTTTATATGACGAGTTTCTTTTCTTTATGGAATACAAGAATATAAATTTATTACTAAGTCTTAATGGTGTAGGGTATATGTAAATGAATTCAATTAGAACTCACGTTTTTGTTTTCTGTTTTGTAGCTGCCTTGATCATTAGTTGGTGATATTTGGGAGATTGAGAGTAGGATAAGATAATTTTATTGTATAATTGAATACTTTTATATAACCACTGTGCTTATACATTTTATATAACCATTGTACTTATACATTAGGCATCATCAGAAACCCTATGAAATGTACCCATTATTTTTTTTAATATGAAATGTACCCATTATATAAAACGTATCACCTTTTTTTGTATAAAATGTACCAACTTTATGTATGTAAAATGTATCATATAAAACTTACCAATTTTTTGTATGTAAAATGTCATTAATATAAGTAATGACACACCCCGACCCGGAATGTCCACTAGGACTCCGAATTCAAGCTGTGCTGGCCGACACCTGAAAGGTGACGAAGCCATAAAGTGTAGTGATGTGAAAAAATGTGAATAAATTTAAACCTAAAAGTGCCTAAATACCAGAGTGCGCTAGTGAGCGGGAGCGAACCCATCTCACTCGTGATGTAAGGTGCAGTAGAGCGAGTAAGAATCGTACCCTCAGAAATAGCCACCAATCCTGAGATTTACTAAGTATCATTGTCGAGACGAACGTTCAGTAACTAAAACCTGGAAGGGCACAAAACAGAAACGTGACTGGGCAAAAACAAAGCTTTTCAAAATCATTTCAATATCAAAAGTAATAACCCCTTGCTGTAAAACCTGTATACTTTCCCAGAAAATATCATACGTAACCACATCTCAAAACATGCTAGAAAATGGTAAACCTGGAATATGCCATGTCAGAGTATGCCATATCAAAGTATCTTAGCAACAACCATATAAGCAAGATGAAATAAATCAATATAAAATGAATGTCAGTCGGAGTCACCTATAGTGACCTGTACGACTTATCTATATCTCATCAATCAAGTGCTAGCACGTGAGTCGAAGTCACCTATAATGACCTGTACGACTCATCCACATCTCATCAATCAGGTGCTAGCATGTGAGTCAGAGTCACTTATAGTGACCTGTACGACTCATTCACATCTCATCAATCAATATCTCATCAATCAGGTCCTGCACACGAGTCGAAACCACCTAAAGTGGTCTGTACAACAGTTGGGTGTAAATAAATACGCTCAAGTGCTACGATTACGTGAAGGCTGTGCGAAGTATCGCAAGTCACCTACGAGTCGAAACCCCCTATAGTGGTCTGTATGACAAGCTGGCACCTACCTTGGAATCCAAGGTGAGTGTAAGGTGCGGGAGGTGAACGATCACATGAAGGCTGGCACTGGCCTTGGGCGGAGCATTAACACCGGGGTGCAGGGCAATGAATTATACTCAAATCCATTCATCACTAATTACCATTCGATCATACCAACCCTATATACTCACCTGAACTTACCTTGGCCTCCGCATTGTTGTGCAACGCTATGTAAAGCCGTATTAATCATATACTAAAATATAAACGAATTATGGCATAGCATTTATAAAACATAAAACCACCATTTCCCATTTCATCACACAATGATTTATCATCAACATTAAGTCGCCAAATCATAAGATTAATCTCACATTTTTTACCAGATTCCTTTACACTGCTCAATTTTCCAAACAAAGTTTTTGTCCCAATTATTTAATCTCACTTATAGTATGGCTGCATCTAACGTCTCGTTAGACTACCTATGTACCCTAAACAGGGATCAAGCCAATCGTAGTTCACAACAATTTTTTATAGGTAATACGCATATGGATATATCATGATATAATCTAAACTCAACCATCTTATAGTACTTTATAACATTTAAATATATATAACCAGGCATAACATTCTTAGTTAAATTTAAAAGTATTTGTGAAATTAACAATCACATATAAATATGATATGAAGGAAAAGATCCACTCACCTGCAGTCCACGCTATAACTCCCTAGCACAAACATCGAGGCGTCACGAACAATCGGTGCCTAGAACAATTATCAATCACGTCTCATAAACCGTATCGATAAAATATATAATTTACTTAAAACAGATCCCTACGTACTTCGATCCGGAAGATATATATCGTGGATGTCTGATCCGTAACTTCCAAGTATTCTCATTATGCTTCTAGAACAACATCCTAAAGTTTTGGAGCTATCCAACGGTCAGATCTCCGCAAATTGCCAAAACCAAGTTGCAGTCGACATTTTATTTTATGAACTTACAAATCCAATTCAGGAAGATCCATACATTGGATTCTCAATCCGTAAGTTCATGCATTCTTCAAATATTACGCATAACAATCTACTAAAGTTTGATGATGATCCAACAGTCGGATCGCCAATTCATAAAATAGCCTATTAGGTAACGTAGGTAGTTTAAGTTCTAACGATCAACCCACGTCAATCAATTCTCAAAAATGAACTCAAAGCATTCAATATAGGCTAAAAATAGCATTGGCGGCCCTCAGGCCACTCGCCGCCGTGGGTGGTGGTCGGCCGCCTCGGATTGCTGGAAAATTCAATTTTCTCTAAAAATTACCAAAATTTTCAAAATTAAAGATCTCAATTAGTAGAACAACTTTTATACCTGTGACCAAGGCCAATTTGATCAAGAAGTGCTCCAATTTCTCTAAAAACCGTAAGAACCCTAGAATTGGGTGTGCTCCAATTCGACCACCAAACTTGCTCCAACGCCTCCACCATTGCTTGGGCTTTGTTCCTGAGCTCCAAAGGAGTATTTTGGTGGTGGTAATTAAAAGGTTTTGTTTCAGATTTGGGGGAATTTGAACAAGGAGGCCGCAACACCCATATGTACAATCTTCATGAAATCTTAACCAATTATTGTCTATTTTGGCTAGAATGGAATGATGGGAGGTTGTGTTGATGTTTGGTGGTGATGGGAGGTTGAAGAAAGCCGGAAATTCGAGCTAAAACCGTCGTACTCCCTTAGTGCCGCCGCACGGGTCACAGGGGTCAAAGGACCTGTTTTCTCTTCTTCTTTTTTCCTCCCCTTTTTCCTTGTCTCCATTCCCCTCCTTTCTCTTTTCTGATTGGTCCGTACCTTTCTCTCTCTTCTCCTCATTCCTCCATTTCTCTCCTGAAACTCTCATCCTCCTTCTTTTTCGTCCAACCTCCTCCTTTCTTAATTTCTGATTGGGCTATGCCCTAACCTCACAGCCACTGCCACACATACGTGGCATCAAAATTCTCTTAAAAAAATCCATAATATTTTCAATTGACAATTTCATCCCCCACTTTAAACGTTAGTAACTTCCTCGTTATATTTTCAAATCACAAATCATGGGTTTTATTTATATTTTCAACAAATTATGGATTTTATTTAAAATCTCATTAATATAAATAACTACAAATATCAAATTTTCATATAAAAATTATAATAACCCCATATAGAAATGCATTATTCCTTTTTTTTAATTGTGCCAATTTTCTATTCAGCTTTAGTTTGTACCCATCTATTAATTTCTTTTTGTGTCCATATTTTTCAAACTTTTATTTGTACTCATATTTTTTGACCTTTTATTTGTACCTATAATTTATTAATAATGTACCCATTTGTCTTTTAAAATGTACCACTTTGTTTTATTTAAAATGTACCCCTTTTTTTTGGAAGTACCATCTCTTTTGTGTAAAATGTACCCATTATATAAAGCGTATCACCTTTTTTGTATAAAATGTATCAACTTTATGTATGTAAAATGTATCAACTTTATGTATGTAAAATGTATCAACTTTATGTATGTAAAATGTATCATATAAAACTTAAAACTTATCAATTTTTTGTATGTAAAATGTCATTAATATAAGTAATCACGAATCATGGGTTTTATTTATATTTTCAACAAATTATGGATTTTATTTAAAATCTCATTAATATAAATAACTACAAATATCAAATTTTAATATAAAAATTATAATAACCTATATAGAAATGCATTATTGCTTTAATTTCATGGATTTCAATCAAAAATTAAAAATTAACAAGATTTCAATCAAAGAACTTTGATAAATAGGGATCTCATCCAAAGTCACTTTTTTTTCTAAATTAAACGAAATCTTCAGTCTACTAATATGAGAGTTTGGCACAGATCGAGGGCTGGAATTACTCTTAACAAAATCATGATCAATGGGCTCGTACGATTATCATGCGTCCAATCAATTCACTCTTAATTAAGGAATCTCAACGTGGGCATGAAGGTCCGAGGGAGGATTCTCACTGGATTCTCTTTATAAAGATCTTGGAGATTCTCAAATCATATCTGTTCATTGTACATTATACGATCAGAAATTATAGTAAGTTTTTTTTATTTAAAATTGAATATAAACAGTACTTGACGAAAACTGGCCGCATGATGCACGATGAACGGATATGATTGGAGGATCCCCGCCGGATCCTTTCTCTGAAGGTCTTATAGCAGAATTGTGACGGAATGATCACATTAATTTGCGACACCAATTTCCAAGGACTACATTGATTGATTTTTAATTTCAAGATCATCTTGATGGTGTGGATTCAAGAACCATTTGTTATAAAACAAGGACTTGTGGGGTCCATTTATGTAACACATCAGCACATAACAAATTTTTTGATAGAATTGTCACTGAAGGACCACATTGATTTGTGACACCTATTTTCAGAGACTACATTGATCGATTTTTAATTTTAGGAACCATCTTAATAGTGTTGGTCAATTTGAGATATCATTTGTGATATAAACCCAAATAATAATTATATCTGTAATTATTCATCTATTGAAACCCAAAGGTAGTTGTACGCAAGTTTTTTATTTCAACAAAACTCTGTAAGTTTTATATTCGATATTTGGCTGAGAGTGCATGACCAACACCATTTTCCACTTGGTACTAGTAGTGCATGTGACTAAGGACTTGTGCAAATCATGAAATATGCAAACATGTTTGTATTCTATAATTGTATACCTTTTTAAAAGGCTTAGAAAGCTTTAATATTAGTTTTGGTATGGCAGCTTTCGTGCCACGAAATTGCTTGGAATCGGATCATACTATACTATACAAGTAGCAGAGCTGCACGTATGAAAAATTGTGGATCCTGTCGAAGCGCACCTCGTCGCAGCTTTGAATGATCATGAGAATTCATAGGATAATTAGTTTTGTAAAAGTTAATTAAGTCTCAATGTAAAGCAAATTTGGAGAATCAAATTTGCCATGCACGAACGTTACTTGCTCACCAACGTTCTTAGAAGCAGTCAACCGTCTCCTACTCCAATGTTGAATCTGAATTCAGGTCTTTCGTTAATACATGTGTCGAGACCACAAGGCTTTGCTTTCTTTGTGTTCGATGTATTTTCGGTTTTGCTTCATTATGACAATTTCAATGCTACTTATCTTGATGTTAATAACTTAACCAAAGTTTAATACATCCACTTTTTCGATCTCCCTTTCATTCTTCAATGTAATATAATAATTTCATTAAATAAATCAAATTATAAACCTTTTAGTAATCTGTGAGTTATCTAATAAATAGACGAACAATGTTATTCATTATATATTAAAATTTTCACAATTTTAATTCAACAGTAACTAATTTAGGCAATTTTTAGCAAACTTGATCATTAAAGGGTGAATTATAAAGTAGACAGTTTTGACAATCAAGCAACAGAAGATTCGGACAAGAAGATTAGTAGCATCTCCTTTGTTGAAAAATAAATATAATCTAAAGCGTACAGTTGTTGTCCCTCAGTCATTGTAATCACCTCCAAATTAAGTCCCAACAACATTGTTTTCAACACCTGTCTTGTCTGTAATCTATATTACACCAAAACCTACCAGAAAACCTTGCAATGCCCAAATCGCAAGCAAGGAAAGGATGGAGCCTATGATGAACATGAACATGCAGATGAGCTTCCATTGGGGCAAGGAGGCTACAATCCTATTCAAAGGATGGCCTAATGAAAGCACTGCCATGTACATATTGGCTTTACTTTTGGTGTTTGTTCTAGCCTTTGCTACGGAAACTTTGTCTGCCTGGCCCAATGTCAAACCTAGCATGAATCCGATTGCGGCGGGTCTCGCTCAGGCCTCCGTTTACGCTGTTCGAATTGGGATGGGGTACTTAGTCATGCTCGCTGTCATGTCATTCAACGCCGGAATCCTCATAGTAGCCGTGGCAGGCCACGCCTTCGGGTACTTTATAGTCAAGGCCATAGCTCTTGCTCTTGCCAAACCAGCTGCTTCCCAAACCTAGTTAAAATTTGATTTTGTTATACCTTGATGATCAGATATAGTTTTACCTTTTGTCAATGAAACAATTTTACCTTTAATTTCAAGAAAATAGTTTTGTACTTCCAAGTCCTCCATTTATCCGAAAATAGAGCTTAGATTCATCATTTATAAGGCTACTTAAGCAAACAATAAAGGAGGAGCTGTCATGTATTGCAAGGATCTCTGAATTTTCACATAATTCTATAGTCTACAACATCTTCTCCTCCAAACAATCAATCATGAAAATGTTTTCATAGAGCAAAAAAAAAAATTGAGAGGTACTATTTAAAGATTTAATCGTCATTGGCACAGCCAACTAACCGTATGTTGATCTAGTAGTAGTTGTCTCTACTTGGTTTTAGAACAGGTCAAGCCTTGACTCACGTTGATGCGAGAATGATCTATATCATGAACCGACCACTAAACTGAGACAAGTGCATCTACAGTTCTTTGTTCATGGAACCTAGCTAGAAATTCATCCCAGATCCTTGAATTTGTCCATACCTTAACCCGTGATTGAATACTAATTAACTATAAAATCAGAACAATGTTATATTGTTTATTAAAGTTTACAAAAGCACAGCACTAGCACTGCTGCACTGCACTAGGTGGCAGAATAGTGTTATCGACTAGCTGTACTGTTGAAGGTATTAGATTTCCCCTGATCCGGTATTGTTTGGTGGGTCAATTCCTTATTAGTTCCTTCACCATATATTCTCAGTTCTCTCTCATTTTTCTTTATACGTGCCCATTCTTTCACTCCACTTTCTAAGCACATATCAATCTTCTTATTTCCTTCTCCAATATAAATTTAATGGACCAATAATGCTCTCTCTGCCCAAATATAAGGTTATACTGTCGGACTGTGAATATGAATGGCACGTATTGAAGAATATATGTTTTTTCGGTTTTGAAAATTGATGTTCTAAATTGTTGAGGAATGAGATTTGAACTCAAATGCACAAAGACAAACACATGTTTTAACTGACTGACCTAATTCACATCTATAAACTTGTAAAGTTTCAAATTCAGTTTGACAATGTCAGTTGCAGAATATTTTGAGAAGTTTAAGATAGTGAAATTGTGGAAATTGGAAAATTACTTTAAAACCCATATGAAACTGTTGACCCTAAAAACTACTTAGCCTACACGGCGCGTAGGCCGAGTAATTAAAAAGCTAACTACGTCCTTCAGATGTGTGCGGGACGTGCCAACTCCTCGGCAGCCGAGCTCGGCCGGGAAGTAAAATATGCTGATGTGTTGCATTGATGCGCGCGGCTGACTTCTTAATCTTGCGACTACGGCCAAGGAAGGAACACGTCTCGATCTCTGGATTCTCAAGCCTGAAGACAAGGCTACTAATTACGAAGTTCACAAATCGTCATCGTTGATTTCGGTCACAGTGATGGTATTCGTCAAAGTAAACTCACGCCGAATCGACACCAAAGTATAGGGGCACAGATACTCAAAGAGGATATAAGTTTTGATGGTAAATGTGGTTCGACCGTCCGAATGCCGAACTCTAAACCCCACTTGTGAGTATGCGATCATAAAACAACTTGGTGTTTGACGCGCCGAGCCTAACAATCAATAACACCTCACTTCGCCGAGAAGGCTGATGAGATGACCTCTATCGATAGTGATTCGAAAATCCTGGTCGACCGAGACTTAGATAAATAACCAGTCAGCCTCGACGCAGTGTTGTTTATCCAAACTAAAGGTGCTCCGAGGTTGGCTGATTCTACAGCAACAGTGTTGTTTATCCAAACTGAAGATGTCACCGGTTGTGTATTGGCTGATTCTACAGCAACAGTGTTGTTAAGAGGTTTCGCGTAGAGCGAGAGTTTATGCAGGGCAGATTTGTGTATTGAGTTGGAGGTCCCTCGAATGTTGCCCTTACCCCTCTATTTATAGCAGCAAAACCTCCCCCGATTGAATCATAACCTTACTCGGACTAGAACTCCTTACCCCGATCTAACCTTATCTCGGTCATTCCTTCTTCCATTAGAACTTTGAACCTGACCCCTTTATCAGGCCACATCCATATCTCAACATCCCCACCTCGCCGAGACTCCTTGCTGCTCTAGGACCTTATTTCCTTATCCATTTAACGATTGGACTTCGCCCCCCTTTATCTTTATTCGAACGACTCCTTTTCCTAATAGGACTTGGCCGACCCCAGTTAGTCGGCCCACAAACCGAATATCCCACGGCATCTTTCAAACTAAGTCTCTGGGCCAAGAAACACTTCACGCTCGGCCCAAACCATTATTTTGGGCCCAAACAGAAACAAACAAAAACCAGGTAAAATAAAAAGAAACGGTAGTTCTATTCACACATATTTTTATTTCTCACTCTCTTGTTAAATTTTATCTATTGATCTTTTTCAATTCATTTGATATGATACTTGAAAATTAAGAGAAATGTGTGAGAGATAAAAATAAGTGTGTCGATAACACAACCAAAAGAACCCTTTTCTCTCTCTCTCTGGAGAGAGAGAAATGGACGACATGCCAAATATGGCTCCTCCGCCCAGGGGCGACCTGACGAACACAACTTATGGTGCCATGGTGATGAGCAGCAGCCTCTCATGGGGCAAAGATGTCACCATCCTCTTCCACGACTGGCCCTGTCAACCACCTCGACATGTATGTCTTGGCTCTTCTTCATCTTCCTCCTCGCTGTCTCCGTCGAGATATTGTCCGTTTTACCCAAACACAGACCAAGCACCAAACCCTATCTATATCCCTCCTCGGCCAGACCAGCGTCCACATTTTTCGTACTGGTTTGGCTTACCTGATCATGCTCTGTGTCATGTCGTTCAATATCGGAATCCTCATCGCCGCCCTGGCCGGCCATGCCATAGGTTTCTTCATCGGATTTGTCTTCCAGTTGTTGATCAGTGCTTGGGTTCGCTTCTATCTTCTTTTTTGGTTGGTTTATATAATGTTATGAGTGCGCTGCTTCTTGTTGTGGTTGCTTTTTTTCGCCTAAGATTTTCTTTGAGCTTCTTGTGTTGTGCTTAGCTAGTTTGCTTGTGGTTCAAATGGACTAGTATTTGTATTGCATAATGTGCATATTTCTGTTCAAATGAAATAATAGTTGCACCGCAGTCTGGGAGAGATTCGAGCGGCAGTCGTAACTCATTATCCTACTCTTCTCGTAAAACCTAGTTACTTTTGGCGAATCAATGATCCCATACACGTGTTATAGTTGCGGTGAATTCGACGCACTAAATCAGCATGCAACTTGGTGTATCATGACGACTGTATAAGCTAAATAACACTTGTCTTTTACATGTAAGGAGATGAACAAATATATTCAGTAGAATATGCATTAAGGTCTAATGAATCTTACAGTAACAGCAACCGTCGGATGACGAGATGTCGTTCGTGATTGGTGAGGTGCACCCCTGCAGCTCAGTCTCTACCTTAGCCAGTTGACTTGATGATTGCTTTCGATGCTGTAAAGAAACAAGATCGATTCATCGTCAACGATTTTCGGAGCTCTTCATAAGAACAAAATCATCAAAGAAGTTAATCTCCACTGTTTGTTAGTATAGAAACAAGAATGATTTAACGTTGTATCTGGACTCTTCTGTTCACTCTAATTGTTTACATTTGACTATTCTTCTAGAACCCGTCTATAATTTTTTGAGACGTTGATTACAAAATCGTACATCCTGGCCGCCCCAGAGCTGCAAGTAGTCGTTTAGGCCAGAGGAGAGACAACCAGGACGATCTGGGTGCATCCTCTGCAGTTTCATGAGATTCGTCTGAATTATCTCCGTCGGAATCCTCCTTATCATCATTCTTGGGGTTCTCAACCGCGGGCTGATCTCCATCTTCAGTTCCAGCCTCTGCAATTTCCCCTGGCTTCTTGTCAAATAGTCCCTTGAATTGTTTCCGCACCTTCTTCTCCACTTCCTGGTTATTAATGGTTGAGACAAAGACAATCGCATAAATAATTTCTACTCCACATCACAAATCATGAACAAATTGTTACTGATCAACTCACCTGTTCTTTCTGCTTAACTTTTAGAAGAGCAGCTGTAGCATCAGGTTCAGTTGATTTGTCTAGTTTAATCATCTAAAAGCATCGGAAGAGATTCGAAAATGAATAACATGAATTTAATTATCAAAAATATCACTGAATTATTTATAAGCATTACCTTGTTGAAGTCACTCTTTGCTTCCTCAAAATCTCCAAGAGTCATGTAGGCCATACCTCGACGGTAAAGAGCCTTGACGTGTCCAGGGTTTGCTTCTAAAACCTAGAAGTTCCATCGGAACACATTACACTTCAGACTACATTACCAATTATCCAGACCCCTTATCTTTTAATATGTAAGTATCAAGACATACCTTGTTGCATGTCTCGATGGATTTTCTGCATTCTCCCATCTTCAGGAAGCATGCGGCGACGTTCAGATGTAACAGATTCTTAAACATCCAGACAAAAAAAAAAAACCATTTCAGTCCTCGACATGTAGTTATCAAACATAAAGGATGTGCAACTGGACTTTCAGAGAATGTGAAGCGAAGATGTTCAGTATTACAAGACTCATGAATAAAACAATTACAGCTTACTAATCCCATCTAGGTAAAATTTAAATACAGAGTAAGACACCCAAAGGAGAAATACAAGAAGCAAAGCAAAATGGTTACCCTTGTATTGGCAAATATTTTCCCCTCTTCATCATCTTGTGGATTAACATGATTAAATTCCCGAAGCACCTGTATAGAAGCCATCCAACAGATAAGATCACATGACAATAAGGTCACAATGGACACATTTTTTCATGGCTTAGAGCAGAAAGTAGAGATTATGATTTCACAGGACGTAGTATTATCATCCATTCATAAAAGTGAAAGTAAACTGAGTTATACTGAAACATGGAATTGAGAACGGCAGTTAGGTTCCAGAAATACGAGTCTCAAATCACAAGATAAACTGTGGCTGGACACAAATCAGTTTTGTAACAAGCGGCAGTTTACTTGCACTTCAATTTAATTAATAAACAACTGCAGTAAAAGAACATGCTTCATCATGAAGATAGAACAGGCCTACACCTACAAAACACTCATAATCTAAAGGTAAAGTATGCACGGAAGGGCACAGTACCTTGTCATACTTTGCCTTAGCAAGTTCAAATTTTCCTTCTTTGAATAGCCTGTTACCCTGAGATGAATATAGCATCATAGTAATTCCCATGATTTAAAGTTCAAATACCCTAGTATTAAAATGTTATATATAGATAAAAATCAAACTTTATACCACTGAAACAACTTGAAGATTCAGAAGATGAGCATGAAAGCACGAAAATGTGCACACACAAAACTTTGATGCAATGAGATTATGTGTTAATACATCAGTAGCTGTTGAAAGTTTGATACAGCAACCACTAGAAGTTATTAATACATACTGTGTTTCTAATCTTCTCTGCTTCATCCATTATGCTTTGAAAATTTAAACCAGTCCAATCCTGCAATGAGTTTGAGAATAAGGTATTAATCACATGGCTAGCATACAGCTTGACAGTAGGAACCTAGAGAAGAAAAAACCTCAAAACACATAGTTCAGATAAATGTCCAGCTAACAAAAAGCATATAAGCATGGGTATAAATAGTTTAGCCGTAACTCACATCAACGCCTAAACCATTTAGAGTACACATAATTACGTATACCTCCATCAAGAACCTATAGAGGTAATCCTTAAGACAAAGTACACAACCAATTTGAAGTTACTTTAAACCGAAAGCTAATTCTTGAAGGTTAAAATTTCATCTCATATTGAAGTAACTGCTTCACAGAAAGTTAACACTAACATGAACAATTAAAATGATCACCCAGAAATATTCAACAATTATAACCCAAACAAATTACAAACAATATCAAAAACAATCATTTTATTTTATTTTTATATGAAATAAACAAACAAATAAATAAAACTTCAAAGAATGGAAACAATAAGATTACCTTTGGCATCTCAAACCCAAGAAGCTCAATTTCCCATTGAATATGAGCACCTTCAGGAACATTAGCAGGCCTAAGATATGGAAAGAAAAGCAGTGTTACACTTGAACTTGGAAAACTGTAGAAACACTGGCAGGAGAATTCCATTTGTGCGTCTGGGTGTTATATTTTAGGATACTGTTAATTACCAATTACGATAGAAACTACAAATGGTAAGCAAATATTCTCAAAATAACCTAGGAAATTTGTCGTATGCATAATCAGGAGGACATGTAACAAGAGCTCTCTCTTCAGGCAGCATCAAACGAACACACATTTCAAATCCCTCGGGCACCTATCATACAACATAAACCTTTCACTGCATTGAATTTCTGATTAACCACCATTCATATAGAACAAGGTAAACAACTAGCTCCAATTGCATCAAGCAAATCGAACTGACCTTAGAATATGACCTTAGAGTACGCATACAGACAGACACACACACACATATTGCACAAACTGAAAAAATGAAGACTGCAAACCAAACATTCTTCTTAAAGCTTATGGACAACTCACAAGGCCTTCTCCAGAACAAAACTCCAAAGGTTGACCATCGTTATCAACTCTTGTATCATAGAAGATTGTCTTTTCCTCGTTAAGAAGCATACCCTTATAATGGACACGTAGTAGGCTGTCATGAAGAGGGCAATCCATAGGAAACTCACCTAATTATTCAAGAAATATAATAGAAACATTATGTTTCATGCATATAAATATAACATATGCAGATAAAAGATCTGTGAAAAGACCATAAAAAACCACCATTGAAAAAGGACCAGAGTCAATGACTCAACTGGGAAAATCTGACATGAAAAAAAGGGAAAATCATGTAGCACGCCTCGATCTATGTTTCTAAGAAACCCTAAATTCCCTGGGAACATAAAATTCTTGAACCACACCTTTTCCATCATGAATACGACGTTTTATCAGGCGCCCATCACCAAGCATGTCACGCACCTGAAAATACAGAACCATAGAGCTAGATCAGAACTTGACTATCCCATAAAGGCATATCCTTGCCAACTTTGCTATACAAATTATTACAAAACGAGAAAACAAAGAGACGTGGAGAGGGAACTTGAGTTATGATAAAGATGAACTTTGCACACCTGAATAAAGTGGGCAAGCTCCACTTCAAAATGAACTTCCTCAACACCTTCTACCACAGGAAGGAAAGGAGATGGAGTTAAGTACTGCTTGGTCACATATATTATTGCCTTCTCTTTCCGTGTCATTGTACCAATTCCCATCTCAAGACCTTTAGGTACCTAGTTTATATTCAAACACATTGGGGTGAATAAAACATAATATGTTAAGAGTAATATCAAAATTGACTGTTTCCCCACTCAACATAAACACTTTTGTGGCTTGATTACTTCTGGTCTTAATGTATTTTACTTCTAGACTTAATGTATTCTTTAGTGTATGAAAGAAGAAAATTAGCACCAAAAATGCGATTTAAACCCATCAAATAAGTAACAGCTAAGAGCGATGTCACCTGAAACAAAACAAATGAACAAACCAACACAAACAAAGAAGGTAATGAGAAATCGGTTACCAACCTCTGACTTTCCAAAATTAAAGAAAAATGGTTCTCCTTGAGTACGTGAAACAAGCACTTTTCCATCACTTGTCTTTGCTGAAATCCTGAAAACAACCATATACCTCCCTTAGAAAGTTTCCACATATTCATACTTACAGTTCATTACAGCAACAGAATACTTATTGGGAAGGGGAAAAAATTGGACTTTACCAGGCTTTTACTTCATAAGGTTCCCTTGGCGATTCCCAACCCTGACCTTCAGTTATTACCTGCCAATTTTAATAGGCAATCTATTATTAAAATGATTCAAATTTGAAGGGAAGTAAAGAAAAATTTGTCCCTACACAGATTATAGTGATAGACAGTATTAATCATAATCGAATAAATATTCTGAAAGCGTTTCTGAGTTTAACAGCATGCTCCTAAGTCAAGCGAAAGTGCAATAATTTATTATTTCCCGTACCTTCTTTACCACTCCCAAGTCATCACTAATGACCTGAAAATTAGCCAAAATGAAATAAATAAGATCAGAACCAATTTGAGGTCAGGAAGAGGATGAGTACTGTAGTTGATCACCATAATCAATTGTACTTCAAGCATTTTCAATCGTAAAATTTATGTTTTGAAATTCTCACCTTGGCTTTAAAGAAATCAATCATCTCAATTTCAAAATGAAGTTCATCATCCTTGGGAAAGCCACTGGGTGCTGAAACTGGGCAATCATCCTCACCATAGTGCACTTGAGGTTTCATTTTGAACTGAAACAAGGAAAAATACAATCTTTAAAACAATGAGCCGAGGCACACATTCATAGGAAAAAATAAAGCTCACTAAACCAAGAAGATACTACCATCGCAACTTCACCCTTCAGCATTGTTGGAAGTCCTTCTAGTAATCCCACTATGATCTTGCTCTTTCCCAAAACATGTCGTATGGGAGCACCCTTGCCTGTTAATAAGTGTTTAATCAATTCAATGAACATGACAGAGCATTTTGACATGGAAATTCATTTTACTCAAAGCGACTTTAGAAAATCATAGAACTACGACAGAAGGGGGGGGGACATATAAGAAGTGTTATTTACAAAGTCCACTAATCTCTAATTCTCTGTACATATTAAAATCTAGTTAATAACATGACATTAGACTTGCCTCCATATTCCGATCGGGACGATTCAACAACGACTCCATCCAATGTTCTAACAGTGGAATGATATACAACCTGCAAAATGCACAATGCAATTTAGCTTTCGCCATTTCCTTCCGTAACGTTCTCCACCAAAATTCTTAATTTGACACAGTTCAATTGCAGTAATGGCTTATCAAAATGCAACACAAGCTCTAACCTGATAACCATCTGAAGGTGTCGAATCGCCTCCACCGGGCCTCATCACCGCTTTCATCAAAGCTCCGGCTGCTATCTTCTTCCTCCTATCGTCACAAATCAAACAAAATCAATGAAATTCAAATACAGCATTTCACAGACAATTTCCACACACAAAAAAAAAACCAAAATAATTGAAAAAATACCGCTTCTCATCTTCGGAAGGCTCCTTCGCCTTCTGCGGCGGCGCGACTACCTGCTCGGTACCTTCTTCAACAGCCATCGCCGATCAACGTCAAAACCCTAGCCCTACATGAAGAAACAAACCTCCTCTCAGATCAACCAGCAAGAGCGGGGACTCCATACACTCAATTACCTTCATAATTTCACTCGGCTTACCCGAAATTCGGACGATCAAGGACGATTCCAGACCGAGTTGACTCACGAGTCGTGATTTTCAAAGCTTCCAGTTCAGCAGCCTGAGTTGATATTTTTACTGCTTCCCAGTCCCACTTCTTAACAAACAATCGAACTACTCGAATGGAAGACGACGAAGAGCGAATTTTTACCGTTGGTAATTGGTAACTGAATTTACCATTCACTGAGGGCATGCTGGGTCCTAGAGATGATACGGTGGTGACTCGTGCTGAGGAATTTGGCGCCACATGAGCGGCCTGGGCCAGCGGCTTGTAAGCTTTGCTATCTGTGCGACAAGTGGCAGAATGATGTATAGTTTCATGTGATAAATTGCTGTTCACCTAATCATCCACCGAAAAATAAGATGTTGTTTACCTAATTAGACCATCTCCAACCCTTGGGCTAAAAGCCAAATTTTTTAGCCCGAAAAATTTAGCTTTTAGCCCAGAAACAGTTTTTATGCTCCAACCCTTTCTAGCCTAAAATTTTAGCCCGGAATTATTAAAAAATAAACTTAGGCTATTTTTTTTCTTAAATTAAATTTAAAAAAATAAATAAATATGTAGACTATCGTAAATTAATTTTATGAACATTTTAATCAAAAAAATTTTAAATTTCGATAAATATTTTCATTCAGTTTGGTGGAGCCCACACCGATTTCTGGGCTAAATTATGGGGGGAATCTGGCCTTGGTTTAGCATTTAGCATTTAGCCCGAATTTTCCCCTTGGGTTGGAGTGAGTTTGGGGGGAAATTTTGGGGAGTAATTTGGCTTTTAGCCCAGGGTTGGAGATGGTCTTAAGGAACCCAATAATTCATTTTCCTTTTTATTTTTTATAATGTAAATCTTTCCATTTTTTCGCTGAGGAATTTAGTCGAGCACTTAGTGGACGTGCCGTTTTTGTCTAGGTCTGTCCGTAACTTTTACGACTTGCTACTTAGATCTGTCGGTCGACAGTTTTCAAGGTCTGTAGAATTTTTGTTTTTTTTTTTTGGAAATGTCAAGGTCCGTAGAAGTATGCAGAAGACAAACTTGTAAAGCGCTGAAAGACAATTATGTATGTATTACATAGCAAGCCCTTAATTTCGTACTTGCCTAGTTGCCTTTATTTCTTTTTTATTTTGTTTTAAGGAAAGTAGTTAAATTGTATTTTAAATAGACATAGATTCACTCTAGATTTGACACTAGACAATTCAGACCATTCAAATTAAATTTGACGACCGCTATTATCTTATTTCGTCAACTCACTTCACACAAACTAGAAGTTCTGATTTCTCTTTCACAAAAGATTCGGAAATGATCAACTTCCGATTCCAAGTTCGTACTCCATGGATCATAGTCGTGCATACTCGATATGACATGTATGAGTGGTGGAATGGATGGGATTCTGTCAATCATTTTGCAATGCTTCTACCAAATCTCAATCGATGTTATACTATTTCAAACCAACCTCATACACGCAACAATACGTATGATGACACCCTAATTAAAAGACTAGAAAATAATTTTTTTAAAAAAAACTCAATCCAATTATCTTAACATGTTGTTAATTAATCCTAATCAAAGGTTTTATAACAATTGCAAGTGGCCCTTTACTACAGTGGTAGAAAGGTGTTGAGCCATTGCATGACGGCGTGAGTTCAAACCTCGTCGGTAGCTAATCTAACTTCTAATCTAACAACAAATCTATCGTTTGACCCAAAAAAATGTTTTACAATAGTGTTGACCCTAAAAACTACCAAGCCTACGTGACGCGCATGCCAAATAATTAATGAGCTAACTATGTCATTCGGTTGTGTTCAGGGCGTGCCAACTCGTCAACCGAGCTCGGCTGGGGAGTAAAATGTGTTGCGTGGTGTTGGGCGCCCTACTGACTTCTTAATTTTATGACTGCGGTCGAGGAAGGAACACGTCTCGACCTTCGGGTTCTAGAGCTTGAAGACAAGGCTGCTAATTCTGTGAAGTTCACAAATCGTTGGTACTAGGTTCAGTCATAGTGATTATATATGTAAAAGTATAAGCACATTGAACTGACTCCAGACTATACAGGCACAAATACTCTAATGAAATCTATGTCTTGACCGTGAATGTGGTTTGGCCATCAAAATTTCGAACTCTAAAACTTAAGTGTGAGTAATCAATCATGAAACAACTCGGCATTCAATGTGTCAAGCCAGTAATCTGTAACACCTCACTTTGCCGAGAAAGTTAATGAGATGACATCTGCCAATAAAGACTCGAAAATCCTTTTTAACCAAGACTTGGATAAATAACCAGTCGGCCTCGACGCAGTGTTGTTTATCCAAACTGAAGATGTCACTGATTGCTTTCATAGTGTTGTTTATCCAAACTGAAGATGTGTTGGCGGAAAAAGAAAATAAAAAATATCAAGGTTGTTGAGATGTTTCGTTTAGAGCGAGAGTTTGCGGATGGCAGTTTTATGTATTGAATTGGAATGGGGCCTACACGTTGTTTGCAGCCTTGTATAGAAGCAAATGTTGTGTGGCGCGGCTTCACACTAGTGTAGGATTTGATTTCAATTCAAACTCGTCAGCTAGGGTTCCGGTCAAAGACTTCTCAAGGTAAGCAACAGCCTATCTTTTAGATGTCATAATTATCTCCTTATTTTATGCAAATAATTGGCATGCATCAGCCTATCTGATGACCTTCACGGTGCTGGAACCAAAGCATGCAAATAATTAGTATGCAAGCCCATCCCCTAGCTAGGGGTGGGCACGGTCCGGTTCCACCCTCAAAACGGAACCGAAATCGAAAAATTTCAACGGTTCGGTTCGGTCTGGTTCCGCTTAAATTTTTACTAAAACCGTACGGTTCGGTTCATAACGGTTCCGGTTCGGTTCATAACGGTTCCGGTTCGGTTCATAACGGTTCCGGTTCGGTTCATGCCGGTTTACGATTCTAACCAAAATTATATATATATATATATATATATATATATTTATTTTTTTTCTAATTTTTTTTTTACTTATAATATCAAACACATATTTCAACCACAAATTTTCCACTACTAAATCTACAAGATTTATGACCAGTTGATAGTAAGTGTGCATATAAATATAAATCAAAAGATAAAAAGGCTCATATCAAGACCAAAGTATAGATTTTAAACTAAAACTAAAATGTACATAATGCATAACATACTGGAAAAGAATGGAGAAAAATAATGGAGGCGGAGAAAAGTGATAAAACAACAAAGGAGGGGAAGAGAGGTGAAGAAAAATATTAGGCTTATGCACATGATCTTCTTGAAAAAATGTCTTATTTATATAAAAAAATAATAAAACAATAATTTATATTAAAAGCGGTTCGGTTCCTCCTGTTCTTAATATTTCCGAACCGGAACTGGAACTGTTTGAAACGGTTTGGTTCGGTTTTTGTTCCGGTTTTGACTTTTTTGGTCAACGCGGTTTTTTACGGTTTTTTTTGTCACGGTTCGATTTGGTTTTCCAGTTTGGCGGTTTTTATGCCCACCCCTACCCCAAGCCATGCATTTCAACAGGACTCAGCAATAAAGAGGGCACCGCCTCTAGTAATTCGAATGCAAGTTTAACTCTTGATCTTTCCACTGAATCTATCCATGTGCAATCATGCATTATCCAAAAAAACCAACTTGATCACATATTTCAGCCTTCCACGTGTATGCATGTGCCGATTAGAGAATTGCAAATGAATTGCAATTTTTCTTCTAACCATTGGTTATTATATAACCATTCGTATTTAATATTATCCTATGCAGAGAAACCTATTTCCAAACAAACGCCATGATATTGATCATATTCAGTTTAGATAAATTGAAACATTATTAAAGGATAATATCATGATTAAAACCACAATATATCCTTCAATAATAATTATCTTAACTATCTTGCCATCCAACGGTTAAGAGCTATGTTCACTCAACGGCCTTAATTGCACGAACCGATAGTGTAAAATCAGCCTTAACTAAACCCTTTTTAGAGATAATCATCACCAAATCCACATTACAAAATTATATAGTTGGTAGTCTTTCACACGGCATGCAGGCCAAGTCCATCATCAATTCATCTGACAATATCCATCATTACTCAAACAACCTAGCCTACTTAGGTTTCCTATCTCACCATTATCCAAGACTTGCAAATCCCATGTTATGCCACGTGATAAGAGTCCAAGCCGAGCTGCTCTAATCCACAAAGGGTACACTGCTAACAAATCCAAATTAAAAGAAAATCGAGATAATTTGTTAAAGGATAATTATTATGATTAAAAACCATAATATTATCTCTTAATAATAACAAAATTATCTTAACTTTCTTATTCAACGGTCAAGAACCATGCTCACTCAACGACCTCGATTACTCTGGCCAATGATGTAAAATCGAGCCCAAACATTGCCCCTAGTTTCCTTGAGCTTCGACCCGCAAGCCAAATGGTTAAGGAAACTAATCATGTCTACAATGGTCAAAACACATTTTATACTCTTCAGCCAAAACAAAGTGGCAAAAAAGAAAGCACCCGATGAGACTGCAATTCGGCAATGAATTGAAGATATGTCAGACATTAGTCGTGGCATTCCATGATCACAAACACATTCTTTGACCGAGTCACCATCTCTCTAATTGTAAACCATGTTATTTCCAATTCCATCTTTTCTTGATATTTTTCATATTCTTTGAAAAAACAAAGAAGACAAACTCCACCGTCAAGTACCGCACCCATTGGCCCATGATCAACCAAAAGTTACACTGGCACAGAGAGCATAATCCATATTGGATTCGACTTGGTCCTACCGACTTTATTTGTTATCAGAGCTTCATTCGATCAATGTCAACAGCAAACTCTTTTAGCTGTTCGTCGAGGAAATTTTTCAGAGAAACATTGAAGGTCTCACTAGATAACAAAGCCACAACCAAACACTACCATGCTAAACAAAAGTTAGAGCCCCGGGGTTGATAAAGAAAGTAATAACGACAAGCAACACTAATCATCGGGAATTATTGGGGGGCCACTGAAACTAAAAACGTTGCAGCAGTCGAATCTTGATCCGATTAAGCTCCGAACATCCTTGCCTGAGTCCAAAACTAACTGATTCATCGACGACAACAATCTCTAACTATGCTGAGGTTTAAAGCAAATAAATAGCGGAGAACGTGCTTCTTTGGCTCGGTTGCCATCCTCCCCAAGCCAACAATGAACATTCTCGTAAATAATTAGCCATTTGTATCTGGCCCTTAACCAATTATGAGTACTTCGACCGTCCAGCCAATCAGGAGTACTTCGACTGTCATTCAGCTACCATTATCTTTATACAAGGCTCGGCAGAGACTTCTCCACCAGACCTTATAATTACTTTGACCGCCTACTTATCAGGCCGAGATGAATCTACTGCTATGTACTTAATTCTTAGTAACTTGTCGAGGGAACATGGTCATGGCTTATTTTGACCAACGAACAACCCATGGTCGAAGAGAAATGATAAACAATCATGAATCGAGGCCGAGAAGAATTGGGGGGGGTAGAGAAAAATTGGGGTCGAGGTTGATAAAAATCTTTCCTAGCAACTCAGCCTGCCTATATATATATATATATATATTACACACACACACACACATATACATGCATACATATTAAACCCATTGTATTCGGCCAAACTTTCTTTTATTCGGACAAAGAATTGTGGGGTCCCAGCCGAATTACAAATCACTAAACCACGTGGTTCTTTTATTCAGCCAAAGAATTGGGGGGTCCCTGTCGAATTGCAATTGCAAAAACGCAACACACCACTAAACCATGTGGTCTTGTTGAATTAGACAAGAAGCTCTAAATACGTCAGATAGCCCATTTGTATACAAACATTTTAACCAAAGACCTTGGTCAATCATTCAACTCTACCGGACCCTCCATGCACCGACACATTTTTTGTACGAGGTCAAGACCCAGGATGCTTGCCCCCCTATTTTCTTATGCATCGACCTGAAAGGCCGAATGGTTAAGAAAATAAAATTTTAGCAAATGCAAATGGCCGAATAATAATCAGGATAAGGCCAACTGTGACATCCCATATCGCCCAGGGGAGTGATCCTTAAATGTATATTTCCATCCCTACCTAGCACGAGGCCTTTTGGGAGCTCACTGGCTTCGGGTTCCGTTGGAACTCCGAAGTTAAGCGAGAAGGAGGCTAGAGCACTCCCATGATGGGTGACCCACTGGGAAGTTGCTCGTGAGTTCCCAAAAACAAAACCGTGAGGGCGTGGTCAGGGCCCAAAGCGGACAATATCGTGCTACGGTGGTGGAGCGGGCCCGGGAGGTGGCTGCGCCCAGGCCGGGATGTGACAATTGGTATCAGACCCTAACCCTGGCCGTGGTGTGCCGACGAGGACGTCGGGCCCCTAAGGGGGTGGATTGTGACATCCCACATCGCCCAGGGGAGTGATCTTTAAATGTATATTCACATCCCTACCTAGCACGAGGCTTTTTGGGAGCTCACTGGCTTCGGGTTCCGTTGGAACTCCGAAGTTAAGCGAGAAGGAGGCTAGAGCACTCCCATGATGGGTGACCCACTGGGAAGTTGCTCGTGAGTTCCCAGAAACAAAACCATGAGGGCGTGGTTGGGGCCCAAAGAGGACAATATCGTGCTACGGTGGTGGAGCGGGCCCAGGAAGTGGCTGGGCCCGGGCCGGGATGTGACACCAACGATGCTTTATTCTAGGCCGAGATCTTTTTATATCAAAATTTTCAAATTGATTTCGCTCTCGGCCGAGTAAAGAATTTTCTCTAAATATTTTTGACTTGGCAAAATATTTTTCATTTTTGGCCACTGAATGTGTTGAACAATTATTATGTCCCCTAGGCATAATTACTTCGTTAATTTCGGCTTTTAACTCAAACAGCTTAGCCGAATGAGATTTCTCTATATCAGCTTTATCACCAATAATCAATCGACTTTCATGGTTTCGGTGTCTAAGACCATGTCTTGGCCCTGTCCGTCATTGGAGCACTCCTCAGGCGAATCATTTTCTAAGTCGATTTTTGGCTTAGAAACTAGAACTTTTTCTTCTAGGCCTACCACACTTTCAATCTTGACCCAAAAAAACAGATGGCCTAGGTTTTTCTTCGGCCGTCTTGACAATTTTCTTAGGCCGAATTTTGATTGTGGTCAGAGAGAAAAATTGCCCCTCAACCTTCTGATCTAACCATTCTTCAAATGGAAATGATTTGTAATCGGAAACATAAGGAAAATGTTTTTTATCTAGCCAAGCATTAAATCAAGCCTTATCTTCATTTAACCATTGATCTTGTAAGCTGTGATGAACTTTCACCTTTATCATTTGAAAAAAAAAGATTTTTGTCTTTCTTCACATACTTGTGAGTATCCAATTATGAAACAACTCGGCATTCAATGTGCCGAGCCCAGTAATCTATAATACCTCACTTCGCCGAGAAAGCTAATGAGATGACCTCTGCCAATAAAGACTCAAAAATCCTTCTTGACCGAGACTTGGATAGATAACCAGTCGATCTCGACGCAGTGTTGTTTATCCAAACTAAAGGTGCTCCGAGGTTGACTGATTCTAGGGCAACAGTGTTGTTTATCCAAACTGAAGATGTCACCGGTTGCTTTCACAATGCTGTTTATTCAAACTAAAGATATGTTGGCGGAAAAAGAAAATAAAAATCCTAAGGTTGTTAAGAGGTTTCGTGCAGAGCGAGAGTTTGCACAGGGCAGTTTTATGTATTAAATTGGAGTGGGCCCTACACGTTGTTTGCAGCCTTGTATTTATAGAAGCAAACATTGTGTTGCACGGCTTCACACTAGTGTAGGATTTGATTTCAATTCAAACTCATCAGTTAGGGTTCCAGTCAAAGACTTCTCAAGGTAAGCAACTGCCTATCTTTTAGATGCCATCATTATCTCGTTATTTTATGCAAATAATTGGCTTGCATCAGCCTATTGATGACCTCCACAGTGCTGGAACCAAGGCATGCAAATAATTAGCATGCTAGCCTATCCCTAGCCATGCATTTCAACAGGACTCGGCAATAAAGAGGGGGCACCGCCTCTAGTAATTCGAATGCAAGTTTAACTCTTGATCTTTCCACCAAATCTGTCCAGGTGCAATCATGCATTATCCAAAAAAACCAACTTGATCACATATTTTAGCCCTCCACATGTACCCATGTGCCGACTAGAAAATTGCAAATGAATTGCAATTCTTCTTCTGACCATTGGATATTATATAACCATTCGTATTTAATATTATCCCATGCAGAGAAACCTATTTCCAAACAAATGCCATGATATCGATCATATTTAATTTAGATAAATTGATATATTATTAAAAGATAATATCATGATTAAAACCACATTATATCCTTCAATAATTGTTATCTTAATTATCCTACCATCCAATGATTGAGAGTTATATTCACTCAACGGCCTTGATTGCACGAGCCGATAATGTAAAATGGGCCTTCCCTAAACCCTTTTTTGGAGATAATCATCACCAAATCCGCAGTACATAATTATATGGTTCGTAGTCTTTCACACAGCATGCAGGCCAAGTCCTTCATCAATTCATCTGACAACATCCATCACTACTTAAATAACCTAGCCTACTTAGGTTTCCTATCTCACCATTATCCAAGACTTGCAAATCCCATGATATGCCACGTGATAAGAGTCCAAGCCAAGCTGCTCTAATCCACACGGTACACTGCTAACAAATCCAAATTAAAAGAAAATTGAGAAATTTTATTAAAAAGATAATTATTATGATTAAAACCCATAATATTATCTCTTAATAATAACAAAATTATCTTAACTTTCTTATCCGACAGTCAAGAACTATGCTCACTCAGCGGCCTCGATTACTCGGACCGATGATGTAAAATCGGGTCCAAACAAATAGTTAAGATATCCACCTACACAATATTGCATGCATCACCATGCCGAGTCGGCCTCGGTTTCCATTGGTGTAACTAAAGATCAACAAAAATGGGGTTTTAATCGGGTCGCTTGTTGAAAAAACTGTTTGAATTCGACATTTCTTAAGTCTCAACAAAATTATTCCATTTATTAATGAGTATTATTTTTATTTACATGTAAGTTAGAAATTTTAAATTTAACTTACATAAATAACACGACATATTATATTTTGTGTTAAGTTAGTCCTAAGTAAGTATAATACTCCAAGAACGTCCTAACAAATTGAAGAAGCTTTATTTTGTACGTTTATTCATGCCATGCATGGAAGACTGCAGACTCGTTTGCATTTTGACCCACCAAGTGATGAATATTATACGTCCATCGGGTCAAAGCTTACAAAAAATGGAAGTCGGCAAAGGTCAAATTTGAAGTCCAATATAGCAAGTGCTACAAAACAAAAGTATTAACCAAGGATGAGGATCTTCTATGAGGATTCTTGAAATTCTTCAATCACATCAGTTCATCATATATCTTGTAGTAAAACATTATTGTAAATGTTTTTATTTAAAATTAAATATAAACAGTATATGAAACAAACTGACCGCCGTATATAGATGAACAGATGTGATTGGAGGATCCCCGGGATCCTCACAAAGAGGATCCGGAGAGGATCCTCATTCATTAACCAAAAACATGACGTGGTAAATTGAGTTGATGTAATTTTGAAACGATAAGAAAGGATTAAAGCCACATGAGTTAAGCTGTAAAGAGAAGAACTTTTGCGGAAAAGGGATATAACTGCTGAACGTGGGATTCAAAATAAAAAAATTAACCCTCCACATTCTACAAATTTTTCCATTAATTGGGGTTCTTTTCCAACTCAATTTATCAGGAGCGAATGGTACACCATAACTGCCTCTCCCAATCATGGTCCACACAGCAATCCAAGAACAGGATAGAGGAATAAAGAACATATGCATAGAGTACTATGTTTAATTTCATTTTGGGTTTTTCTTTTATAGGCTTTTTTTTTTTTTTTTTTTTTTTTTGTATTTTTGTTCGCTGCAGAAACGTAAACAAGTAAAGGCAGAAAAGTAGATTTGTTTACAGGATTTTTATGGACTTTTGAAACTGCAATTAGCAGTTGCAATTGGATTTATTCCTTTCCCGCAAAAACTAAATCATCTTCACTCTCAAGTATGTTACTTTGATGTTTGATTTAATTTCCCTTTTTATCATTAACTTCAGATTTGATCAAATATATAGGCTGATTGGTGAATCCCAGTGATCGATGAGTTTTCAATATATGAGTTGGTGGTTTCATTCTTTTGGGTAACTTCGTTTAATTCTTTTTTCCTCCTGTCCATGAATTAATTTTAATTAATTTAGTACAAATGTTCATTTATTGGTTTCTAGGGAATTAAAAGTTTAAACCTTTTTTATTTGTGTAATCAGTTTTGAAGTTTGTTTCACGAAAATATGGAAGAAGGAAGAGAAATAATTAACCATACAATGCAAGCCACTCAAACTAAAATCTAAAGACATAGTCAATCGACAAACTATTTTGTGTTGTTAAAAGAGATTAGCCGTCTACAGAGCTAGGGAAAATCCCCATATCCAGTTTGATTTTTTACTCTTCAATTTCTTTGTTCCTTGCAGATTTGTGAATAAGGATTGGGACTACAATGTAGAAGCTCTGAAAATTTTCATTCTGAAATTGGAGATGTCTCGCCAATTATTCAAGTGGGTATTGATGTCTTCATTTTCCATTTTACCCATCACCAATTCAATTCAAAACCTATGCCATGCTTAACTATTAATTGAAAAATTGCAGGAGATTATAAAGCTAGAATTGAATCAGTGTGTTGTGAAGCAAAAATATTTCCCACAAATAGGTACTATCAGCATCATTTCCGCAAGTGCATGAGTCATGCCCACTTCCACCTCTTGCATCATCAAATTTTAAATAAGAAAGAAACCCCCTTTCTCTTTGTAAAGTAGTTTACATTTCCATTTTGTTCTCACCCCAAAATCTTTTAACTCTCACACTGGCATCCAAAGTCTTTCATTCTAACTCCAGTTCATTCAGCAATACCCATTTTCTTTGTTCTTTGAAGATTTGTAAATAAGGATTGGGACTATAAAGTCGAAGTTCCGAAAAAATTCCTTAGTCGAAAAGGATGACAGATTTTTGAAGATGTTCTCCTTTGTAAATTGCAACCGTTGTCAGTGATTCGAACAAGTCTTCATATTTTAGAGTTGTATATCTGTCCATATTGTGTTACCTGTTCAATAGAGTTTTTGCCAAAAAGAATGAATTTTATTTTATTTTATTTTTGAAAAAGAAGAAAAAATAAATCATCTCTACAGAAGAGGAATAATGCAAATAAGGTAACAACCTCTGATATATTGCTTCTATCAATTCCCTCCATACCTGATATGTTGTAGTCCTCTAGAAATCTTAAAACTGAAATTTCAATTTGATGATTCTTGAAGAAAAATATGAAAACATAGCATTGAATTTCAACAATGGAAAATGATGCTTGCACAAATTAAATCACAGTTAAAAGATTCAAGAAATTGTACACTATCGAATTGACAAATCACATAACGTTGAGAATTTTGAAAAGGAAAAAACATAGACTAACACAAACTAATAGGAGGGAGCCAAACATATACCATCATAACCAAAATTAAGACAGTAGGCATAAAAAAAGTGATGCCTTTGACGGCATTCAAAGTAAATATTAAACATGATGTGCGATTGTCTACCATCTAACAAAATTATGAATGAATATGGAAATACCTTAGTAGTGAAATGAGGGAAATACCTTAGTAATGCAGTAATTTTGTTTGAATGCTCCACTAATTCACTGCACCAAAGCATATTTAACCAAAAAGAAGTGAGGAGAATGTAGACAAGGAATTGAAATTAGTAATGCAAACCACTAAATGAAATGCATATATACTCACTACTGATTAACAGTCCAAGTCTGTAATCCCTATTTAAGCTTGCCAAAATGAAACTCAAAATGAATTATGGTAAGTATACATATGTGCACGTCTAAGTTAGATGATTGAAAATAATAAGTAATTGTTGTGATGGACACACACCCACAATTTATAAAATAATCACTTAAAAATATATAAAAATGTCTAAAACAATACATCTTTGGGGCGCATAGCACTTGTGATGCAAAAAAACCTCTCGCACACACACTAGTGCGTGCAAAGAGGCTAGTATTTAATTAAAAGGCTAGTTGGAATCAAACTCATATCTACATAATTGAAACTTGTAACTTCTTACTCATAGGTAAAGAGAAATCTCAAACAATAACATGATGTCCCAAATTTCCGACTTAATACTTTGCTTGCCTTCCATTCTGGATTGGTATAGAATACGTTACGGTTGCGTATAAAGGTATAAGTATGTCTTTGGCCTAATTTAGATTTTAATGCAAATGCATCAGATTTAAATGCAAATGCAAATCTCAGTAAACAATTAAGATGGATAAAAACTAATAAATTGTCGTATATAGGGGTGGACATCAACTCGACCAAATCAACCAAACCGGCTAAACCAAACTATAGTGGTTGGAAAAGTTTGGTTTCGAACAAAGAAAAAATGGGAACATGCTAGAACCAAACTGAACCATTGTGAATTGGTTTGGGTAAAATTTTAAGCTTCTGTAAACCAACCTAAGCCTAAATGGACCAACCACTTATATATTGACTTTTTATTTTACACGCGTAGTCTTTGTATTAGTTTTAAAATGTTGATTTTGAAGTTGATGGAATATTGAAATTATTATTCTTTGAGTTAAAACTCTAGTAGTTAATAAATTTTGAACATTTACGACACTGAGGTGAGTAATATTTAGCTACACAAAAAATGAGTAAGAGTTTTTACTCAAAACTATATGTTACCAATCAAAACTTATGTTTATGATCAGAATCGTTCATATTATAAATTACTCTATAGATATCTACAAAAAAAACAAAAACAAAACAAACTAAAACTATGGTCGTTTAGTTATCGAACTGTACAAAAACAAATGAAATGAATTGGTGAAGCTTACAAACTATTTATGTATTCGCTACAATAGATTGACTAAACGACTTTTGTTTTAATTTATTTTTTTGCATAAATGATATTTACAAGTGGATTCATAATATAAATAATTTTGATTATAAGCACACATTTCTATGATTCGAATATAAAAAAAATTGAGTAAAAATTCTTATTCTTATTCTTATTCTTTTTTTTTTTTTTTTTTTTTTTTGTCAAACTTATTCTTTGTTGAGTAACCAAACATCGTTGCATAATGAGGTTATGAAATACGAAATCAAAGGGGAGAGGGAAAGGTGAAAGAAGGAATCACGAAAAGCAAGCACGTAAGACCGAGTCAAACTCACATCCAGCGGGAGATCGAAGAGAAACTAACGCACACATACCCGGTAATCCAAGCAGCTACCCACCTCCCACCACCACCAGTAACGACACATCGACCGACGAGAGAAAATCTTGGACAGTGTATTCAATTGAAAATTTGAGATACTTTAATAGATTTATAAATTCATGAATTTTGACAGAGTTTAATTGATTTGTAGAGATTTCATATTAAATTTTGATTCAATTCTCTCAAAATCTCATGGAAAGATGTGAGATTTGTAGATGCTTAAAATACATTACGAAAATGTAGCCGTTAGATCAAATTTCAACGAAAATGTCAAACATACTAAAACCAAACAAGAAACATGTTATCTTTTTTATTGAGCCAAATCAGAAAGTGAGCACATGATTGATCGGTAGTAAGTACTTAAGTTTTATCCATTTTCATACACTTTTTGGCTCCACACACATATTTTTTTATTTATGGATGGCGATCACATTAAACAAATCAATAAAATCAATTGTCATAATTAAACAGCGACGTGTAAAAAAAAAATTAAAAAAAGTGCGAAAATCATTTTATACATGAAAAGAGTTCACGATTCAGTAATCCAACTAATAATGCAAAATCATGTGGCGTCATGAAACTTTGATCCAATAGCGCAATGTCATAAAAGGGTTTCGATCCATTGATGTTAGGTTATGATATGACTACTCATCCCTGATTTGATGTGACATCCCACATCGCCCAGGGGAGTGATCCTTAAATTTATATTCTCATCCCTACCTAGCACGAGGCCTTTTGGGAGTTCATTAGCTTTGGGTTCCGTAGGAACTCCGAAGTTAAGCGAGTTTGGGCTAGAGCAATCCCAGGATGGGTGACCTCCTGAGAAGTTGCTTGTGAGTTCTCAAAAATGAAACCGTGATGGCGTGGTCCGGGCCCAAAGTGGACAATATCGTGCTACGGTGGAGTCGAACCCGAGAAGTGGTCCCGCCCGGGTCGGGATGTGACATTTGATATGTAATTCCTTCCCAAACATGTAAATTTACGATTATGCCCATGTTGGCAAAATGACGTAGATATGTTTATGCGCTTTTAAATTATTTTTCTCACTATCGTAGTTAATTAGTACGTAACCACGAATATTTGGTACACGCGTGTACAAATTCTTCAGTGTCAAAAATACTGTAAGTGAGCAGATTGTTGAACAAAATCTAAATTTCAAAACTATCCCAAATAAAGTGGATCTGTGTCTCCCATTCACCCCACCCGTCAAATTTACTTTTCCTAAAAACCCTCACCTTCACTCCTTTTTTCCCTGATACCCTCCTCACCATTCAAATAAATTCCTCACTTACCTTGCACTGATCAGAAACCCACTCCCATTTTTTGGCATCCAATCAAAATTCACTCACTCTCTCTCTCTCTCTCTCTCTCTCTCTCTCTCTCTCTCTCTCTCTCTCTCTCTCTCTCTCTCTCTCTCTCTCTCTCTCTCATATCTTTCCCCGTAAGCACTCTCTCGTTCTCTTCTCTCTGCAACGCACAGAAACGACCATCAAGGCTTCTAGTTGGAACCCAAAAACACCACCACTGGATTCATCTCACCACCACGAGCACAGCCGTACCTCCAAATCGTGATTTGATCGACTTTTAGAAGTCCGACTCAGGTCAGTTTTTCCCTTATGAGTTGCGACCGAGTCACAAGCTTTTGGGAAGTCTAAAGGTCTCTACACAGCTCCCCGAGGTCTTTAGTCCAGGTTTGAAGAAGAACCAACCCTAGGTTTAAGCAAACTATGGGGGTTTTATTTAATTTTATGTATATGTGTTATTAATCTAATTAAATTAGTAATTTCACATATAGGAGAGACATATCCCGATGAAGTTGTGATCAAGCAAGGCTAGGGGGCTACGATCTTTCGACATACCAATGAGTGGGCATTTTATTTCTGTATATTACGTATATACTTTATAGTTTCCATAAATGTTTTAAATGGTTTTATGCATTTTATGCCATGTATTATATATTTTAAAATACTACGATATGCTTGAGTTTCATATTGCATCATGGCATATCCTTATGTATATTACCTGCATATAATTGTTGTGATTGGTTTGAAATGCTAAGGTGTCACATCCTAGTCTCGACTCTACCATAGCACGATATTGTCCGCTTTGGGCCCCAACTACACCCTCACGATTTTGTTTCTGAGAGCTCACACGAGAATTTCCAAGTGAGTCACCCATCCTAGGAACACTCTCACGTGAACTCGCTTAACTTCGGAGTTCTGATGAACTCTGAAGCCAGTGAGCTCCTAAAAGACCTCGTGCTATATGGAGGTGGTCATGTACATATAAAGCCAGTGACCAACCCTCACTCCACCGATGTGGGATACTACAATCCACTTCTCTTAGGGGCCCGACGTCCTCGTCAGCACATCTGAACGGATGGTGAGTCTGGCTCTGACACCAAATTGTCACATCTCAGTCCGCATAGCAAGATATTGTCTGCTTAGGCCTTCCCAGGGGGTCACTCATCCTGAGACCGCTCTATTTAGAACATGTTTTCACACACTTCTTTATAGTATAGATGATGGATGACTTTATACTATGAAGATGTTTTTGAAATATATACACATATATTTGGAAAGACTATGTTCAATGGTTTTGTGCGTATCTAGTAGTCACTATATAAATGCCTTCGGGTGGGTATAAGTTAGAGCCTTCGGGCGATTGATACTATATATGCCTTCAAGTAGGTGCTCTAGGAGCCTTTAGGCGATTGATACTATATATGCCTTCGGGTGGGTGATGTAGGAGCCTGCGAGCGATTTATACTTGTGAAGGAAGTTTCTGAAGAAAGAGTTCTATATTCTGTCTCAAGGCACGTGGCGTATGTTCTACATCCGAGCACGTGGAGTATGTTCTGCCTTCGGGCGAGTATGATACCACTAGTTAGCACACTATATACGAGATACGTTTTATGGCATGCTACGGTTTTCGAAAAAAAACCTATTACTTACTATGCTATTAGTTATTATAAAACCTGGGAGTTAGTATGTTGATAACTATTTTAGTATTATATATATATATATATATATATATATATATATATATATCAACTTGGTCCACTCATGTTTGTTTTGCGACCCTTTTAGGATCTAAAATCGAGGTGTACAATCCTGACGTCAAGGCACTTCCGCATAGGGATTTTCAAGTCCTCTCGGTGTAGGACCCATCCTTTGTTTCATTCAATTTTATATTTTTTTTTTCTTTTAGTGTTCTAATTAGTTGTATCCTCTGAACACATTTCTTAAATGCATATTAATTACCATTAAATTCATAAGTCGTATTTATTTCTCACTCCCATGCATTTTTAAATGGCTTTCGTCACCTTTCGAGTATCGGCCAACACGTGACCATCCCGAGCGGGATCGGGGCGTGTCATAATGTGAACGCGGGACGCGCAGGTAAGTCCAAGTAAGATTATGTTGTGGATTGTAATGTTTGGATCACTATGGCATGCTTTTACATATAAAATGCTCATCATTGCTACACCCCGGTGTTAGTGCTCCCACCTAGGGCCAAGGCTAGTCCTTCACGTGTATGTTCACCTCCCACATCGCACACTCTCCTTGGATCTGAGTAGGTGCTAGTTCTATCTTACATGTCACATTAGGTGACTCCGACTCGTAGGTGACCAGCGCATAACGCTAGTCTTCACGTGATCATAGCACTACAGCGATTCTTATTACACCTAGTCATGTCGTACAAGTCACATTAGGTGACTCTGATTCGTGTGTTAGCATATGATTGATGAGTGAAAGATATAGTCGTACAGGTTACATTAGGTGAGTCTAACTAACATATTAGCATGGATTACAACACATAATCATATCCATATTACTGTTGAGCTTTTTTCTACTGTGATATACTTATGGCCTTACATTTGGCATACATTGGATTTTCATACTTGTACGTAGTATGATATTTCTGGAAACTATACATGTTTTACAGCAAGGGGTTAGTATGTTCGAAAAGATAAATGGTTTTATAAATCTTTATTTTTGTGCCCATTCACCCTTCTGTTTTTCGCCCCTCCAGGTCTTAGATAGCTAAATTCTTGTGGCACTCGAGGATCTCTCGTCGATTCTGATATATATTTCCCTTCTAAAGTAGGAACTGTTTCCTAGTTATGTATTAAGTACATTTGCTACATCGACTGCACTATTTATTATCTATGCTCTGACTTTGTAACTTATAGGTTTTATCACTTTTGCACACTCTGTTTAGTAGCTTAATTTAAGTTCTATTTCAGTTTTAATTTATCCACATTCTTACATCACTTGCACTTTGGTTACGTTACCTTCCGGTGACGGCCATCACTGCTTGCCTCGGTGTGAGGTGTGTCATATGAGACATTTTTATCTAATAATACAATATCATAGAAATAAATTCACCTTAAGTGTTAGAGATTAATTTATATGAAACTGAATTCACTATTATGCAGGTTCCAAATCCATGTACTAAAATTATGTGGCGGTTCAGTCTAATAAAATAATATTATAAAGGCATGTGGTTTAAAATTTTAATTTCTCTAAAGGTACCGTTATATTATCAACCAAAAACTCGTTTCATAATCCTTCTCCTACTCCCCAAAAGTCAAAACTCAAAAGCGAAGCTAAAACCGGCCACATGTGTGTATGCCACGTGTAAAAAGCAGGCCACGCGTTGGTCCCACTAGTTAACATCTCGCGCCTGCCCTATCGGTGGTGCTGCTTCCCTCTTAAGCAAACCCTCTGTCACTCTCAGAAAATCTCTCAATCGTCACCTTTTTCTCTCCACAACCAAACTAATTTCGTTTCCCTCGCAACGTCGGTCTAATCAAATGTTAATTAATTAACTAAAACTCTCTTTAATTAACAACTAAGACAAACATAATTAATGGCTAGTTACATGAAACTAAACAATCCAGCTTGCCGGACTTGGGGAAAAGCAAAAGTCGTTTTTGCAATAAGCACAGCCTTCTTCCGGAGCTTCTTGAACTCTCACATAATTTAATAACAAAAAAATTTAACGAAAAACTTTCGGTAATGGTATTATTCACTTGGAACCAAATTGACAAATTTAAAAACCTTGGAACCAAACCCAAATTGCACTGCCCCAAAAACACAATGGCATGACTCTCAAAACACTAAGTATCTGTGTTAATATCTTTGAGTCGAATACAGAAAAATTTACACGCCATAGCACATGTACTATGATACAATTTACGAACACTATGGCACGTGTACAATGATATGATGATGCCACGACGTCTCATGCCAATAATGTCTACAGAAACAGTTTACACATTTTGTATTATTAGTTTCGCACATTTTATATAATTAATACAAAACGCTACAATAACCGCATACACGTGTATTATAAATCTCGAATAACTCTAAATAATCAAAAAAAAACAGTGGACATTGCATTTAAATACAATCTTCTTTTATTATTAATACTAGTTGCATTCGCATGGCCATGGTGGGTGGGTGGGTGGATTGGATTAGATTGGAATCCAACCAAGGTCTTCACCCTTTACAATTTTCACTTATAATTTTCTTGGATCCCAAACATAACATTATCCCACGGACTAAAACAAAACAGGGACAACAGTCCAGTCCACCACTGCCTCGTTGCTTGAGCACAAATACCACCGGAACAAAGCTGCCTGCTGCTTCTGCTTTTCTGCTTTTCTGCTTCTGCTGCTATGGCAAATGCAGCAGCTTGTACCATATCCACTTCTGATCAAAGTAGACATTTTTATTTTTCACCCTAAAACCCTAATCCAAAAAACATTTTCTTATTCTTCTCCAACCTGTTTTGCTGTCCTGTCCTTCTCAAAAACTACCATTTTCTTCTGTACTAAAACCTCCTAATATGGTAAAATAAAACTCTTAAAAACCTATTGCAAACTTGCATTTCCTTTCTTCCTAATCTCCTTTCAATTTGCTCCCTAAAATTCCCAAAATTCAAACAAAACCCTAGTAAGTCCACTCCTGGGGGAGCCTAATCTCGTTGCTCGCTGCCGGCTGCGGCCAAATATTGCGCTTCTGTGGCAAAGTGGCCGTTCTGGGGGCAGCGGCCTTACTCCGAAGCTGAAGAGCAACCTCTGCAAATTTAAAGAAACAAATGAGTACACAAAACCCAAATTATAAACTTATGATTGGCATCAGTAAAACTGTGAGAAAGTAAAACAAGAGAAACGGTGTTAACTTTTACCGTAATCAGAGTTCAATCTGCCATTAAAACGACGCTGAAGCTGGGGCTGTTGCTGCATGTCGTCAACGTTCAAGTTCAGAGCCTGCACAACTCTAGCTGGGAGTAGAGCTGTGGAACAAACTGTACCAAAAAAAAAAAACATGAAAATTTCAATGAGCCCACCAAATCCAATGAAAGGGTTGGACCAAATTAATGCCTTTGAAGAAGATTGTCCAGATCTGAAAAAAGCAGAGCCGGCAAAATTTAATAACCTTCAACATCTCAACCACCCAGCACCCAAAAAACCCAGAGTCATAAAAAATCTTAATGATCTGACCCACAAGCTTCAATGGAAGAAGAAACAAATTTTAATTACTGGGTTTTACTTAAAATTGGATTTTTCTAACTGGGTTTTACTTCAGATTGGATTTATCTAACTGGGTATTACTTAAAATCCGATTTTATAACTGGGTTTTACTTCAAAAGTGAAATATATTTGTTTGGAAGTTTAAAAAATGGAGTTGTGGGGGCGGAGAACGAACCTTGCTTCTTGCGGGGTTCGAATTGGGGGCCGACTTGGCGGGGTAAGAAGACGCCGGTGCCGGAACGCTCAACTTTGGCAGATGGGTTTTGGTTTCCGAGATAAACCGCTCTGAATCCAGACCCGTTTTTGTTGTACTGTTGCTGCTGCTGAGCTTGTTGCAGAGGCGGCCATGCAGATGGCGACAAACCCAGAGGCCGAGCATTGAGAATGTTGGGAGTGTTGTTTCTCGCTCTGGTTTGGTGGTTTGGGTGGGGCTGCGGCTGAGTCTGCGCCGGAGGATATCGAGTTTGTGCTCCCCAGACAGCCGCGCTCTGCTCCTTCATCATCTGTTGCTGCCTCAACAGCTTAAACTGTGGAAAAAAATGGAACAGAAATCATGAGTGTGAGGTGTTCGATAAAAGGCCCCAGAGAGATTTGGATACATGTTTGAGGTTTTTAGTACCTGAGCGGCTCGCAAGTGCTTGTGAGAAAGCGATTGCTGGTGGTAGTAATAAGCAGCATCTGGGTGGTTGTTGGTGGGGACCGAGACAGGGGAGGGCTTTCTTGGAGGACCTAGGAGGCCTCTGCTTTGGTTGATGCGCATCCTGGCTACTTCCCCTGCAGCCGCATGCAGCAGATCCCAGGTGGCCGGCGGCGACTGGGCGTTCGGGCTTCCACGGCTGGAGCCCTGTCCGCAACCGCAACCGCTCCCAACTGCGCAGAGAGTCGACTGGGGAGAACCAGAAGCGACCCAACCCTGCAAATCAAGCAAAAAACATAAATCCCAAATAAAATCAGGACGGCCATTAAAACGTGTCGTCAAGAAACAAAACAGAAAGTATAATTTTTGTTTCTATAACCTTTAGCTTCTCGGAGGCGAAAGCAGAGTCGGAGCACTTGAACTCGTCGTCGAGAGTGGAGCGAGCCATTTGGCGGGTCAACCCAGCGAGGTAGTCTTCCTCGTCGCTCTCAGTCTCACTCGACTCGACCGGCGAACTGAAATCCGACGAAACCCCAAAAGCGCCGCCGTAAGAAAACTCAAACGGGAACAGAGCTTTCGGAGCATCAGCATCAAATCCATACCCGCCACTTTTCTTGGTTTTTGAGTTGAGCTCCATGGGCGGTGCGTCGTCGTCGTTGAGAATCTGGGTCGGGAGCCAAAACGCAGCGTCTAACGTATCGTCCATCTGGGTAGTCCTTGAAATAGCAGAACAGAGAGAGTGAATTGGAGAAAAAAGTAGAGAGTGAAAGTGGGGGTTTGATGGGTCTGAGATATGGGGGTTTTGCTGCTCGGTGAAGGTATAAGAATGGCGAGCCCAGCTGGGTTTGCTGGTGTTACGGAGAGACTTGCAGGCACCCAGCAGATATCGAGAAGCAGTGGTTAGTGAGAGTGAGAGAACAGAGGAGTTGGACGAAAAAGGGAGGGAGGATGAGAGGCTTTATTGAAAGTTGGGACGAAGCCCCAGAGGTCTTTTTAACAGTGACTCGGTTTATTAAATTATTAAATTATTAAATTATTAAATTTAATTTATTGAGGAGAGAGAGTGAGAGAGTGAGAGAGTGAGAGGGTGATGAAGGGAAAGAGGAGGAGGAGGACCGAAAAGCAATACGCCGAACAGGAATGGCAAACCAAAAACGCAGCAGCAGGAAAAGAAACGCATAGCCAGCTGGGCGCTCACGCGGAAACGTGGGCGTGGGAAACACGCGGAACTCCTTAATGGGGAAGGTGAAGTAATTAGTCTTATCTAGCAAGAATGATTTGTATGGCATGAGAAAATTTTTGTTGTGATAGAAATAAGAGTGGTATACTACATGTTATTATATAAGTTGTGAAAATATTAATTTTTTAAGTTATTAATTTTTTAACATATGTATTTCATCATTTATATATTGACACGTAGTGTACCACCCTGTATTATAGTCGCATTGAAAATTTTCTCGTATGGCACAAGACGACATCATGACAATAAATCCATGCTCTATGAGATTGATACTTGTTTGAGCTCTGGTTTGGTACTAAGGTGATTTTGAAAAAAAAGTTAATATAAAAAAAAAGCTGGTAGTTTTTTTGTGTTTGGTAAATATTTACCTTCAGTTTTTTTTCACAGTTTTGGGTGGAGAAAAAAAGCCAAAAACAGGAAGCTGCAAAACCCAACTTCGAAAAACCGGTTTTTTTTCACATCTGTTTTACATAAAAGTTTACCAAACACTATAATATTGCTTTTTGTTTTCAAAAGCACTTTTACAAACAAAAAAAAAAAAAGTTTACCAAACACCTACTTTATTTCACAACTGCTTATTCTCATAGCACAGTAGAAGTAACTTTTTTCAAAGCATAGCAATACCAAACCAGTCATGAGTCTAACAGGAGTAAGAGCTTTAGCACTCGGCAACCAGATGACATCTCTTATAATATGTGATTTTCTGTTTTAGTGAAAGATATTTTTCGTGTTACAGTCTCAATCATTTTTGTGGTTAACAATTTATGTGCTATAACATAAATTGACCTAACCGATCATAATTTTTCCGAGCAATAACTTTTATGTGTGGCGAATCGTATTATCATCTTATGTTATTAATAAATGTAATTTAATAGGAAGTGGACAATGTAGTTGACAATTTTCTGTGTGATATTTGCAATCGATTTTGTGTATTAGCAATTCACGGGTTATGAGGTAGAGAAATGCTAAGGGGACTCTTCATAGACTCTCTGTCACCTCACAGTTTAGCGTCAATTCTCGTTCCAAAACTATAAAACATTGTGTCAACATTATGAGGTGACAGAGAGTTTCACTTTTAAGAGAGTTTCCTTATCATTTCTTTATAAGGTAAATTAACATCATCAGTTATAGTTTTTTTTTTTTTTTTTTGTGGGGAGTGAGACGAAAGGGAGGAGGAGGACCAAAAAACAATACGCCAAGTAGGAATGGCAAACCAAAAACTCAGAAGCAATAAAAGAAGGGGAACAAAAAGCTTCCAGTACTGTTTACGTTAACGAAAAACTATATTTTTACATTAAAAAGTCAATCATGGTACTATTCACTTTATCATTTATTTTGTCTTTATCGTTAAAACTTAAAGTTTTAAACTCTTTTCATTAGTTTTTCTTAAAAAAAAAACATAAACAACAAGGCCCTCACGCAAAAACGCAACGCATAGACAACAAGGCACTCACGCAAAAAAACCTCTAAGGAGGAAGGCGGGTCCCAAGGAAGAATTAGTTCTAGTCGGCGAAAAGGACTTGCATGGCACAAGGCGTCATCGTGGCGATGAACCCGTGTCATACGAATTTTATACGGCTTTAGCACTTGGCAACCATGTGAAATCTCTTATAACTTGTGGTTTTTTTTTAGCGAAGGACATTTTTTCGTGTGACAGGGTTAGCTGTTTTTGTGGTTAACAATTCTCGTGTGTATAACGTAAATTGAGTTCACCGGTCATAATTTTTTCAAGTGATAACCTTAAAGTGTAGCGAGTCTTATTGTCATCTTGTGTTATTAATAAATGTAATTTAATATGAGTGGACAACGTAATTGATAATTTTCTGTGTGATAGTTGGAACCGTTTTTATGTGTTAACAATTCATGTGTTATAAGGAAAATTAACGGCGTGGGACTCACATGTATCGTGGGTCCTACCTTTATTAGAAAGATGATACAAATAAATGATAAGTGTAACACTATTCTATCTTGAATGCAATGAGTTAGTCAAATTTAATTTAATCATAGATACCAAAAAATGAACTGATTGAAGATTGATAATCATGCATACTTGTTGTCTTATAATATAAGTGAACTGTAACATAATGCGACGGTGTATTGATTAGGGGTGTGTTAGGTTTCACTTGGTTCAATTTTTTTGCTAAAACCGAAACCGAACCCAAACTTTGGTTCGGTTCAATTTTCTTTCCATTTTTTTTGTTTAGTTTTATTCAGTTTGATTTCAGTTTATTTTATTTTATTTTATAAAACTTGGTCATTTTTTAATATGAAATTTAGAAAATAAGCTTGCATTGGTAGATTAATAATAAGAAACGGGGAAAGTGAGAAAGTGAGAAGATATTTGTACATATACAGGATCATATAAACCAATCTTATGATATCAACAACTTCAATTGCAAAGAAAAATACTCATTGTATTCATTCAAAAAGCAAACAAACAGAGAAGTTATTTCAAGTTCCAAAGTCTTTCAAAACTTTCCGTTATAACCAATGAAATATCATCTCTAATTGAACCAAGTATGCTCCTTGAAAAAGTCCTAGTCTTAGTTTCAAACTTGGCAACAAAGTTTCACAAGAATAGGCATACATTCATAAAGCGTAAAAGAATTCGGTTTAGTTCGATTTTTATATTTTTGGTTTAATTTTTTTATTTTCTGTTTTACGATTTCAATTAGGTGTTTAGTCTAATTTTTTTCGATTTTCAATTTTTTGAACACACCCATAATATCGATCACATCCAACAAGTTTGAATTTGAAGGGGTGTAGAGTGGGGAGGCAAATTCTCGCCTCTCCTTTTCCCATACATTTTTTATCATTTTTTACTTGTGTAGTCACAGTTAAATCACGTCTTTTAAGGGATGTGAAAAAATCCTGTATATGTGAAAGTGGTGGAGACGCCGAAGTGGAGGAAAGTGGACCATACCAGCCGCCCACACTCATCCCTCGTTCGTTTAGCGGTTGAAAATGTTAAATGAACTTAATTTTTTGGGAAACAAGGAATTGTGAAATTGCATAAACATGCCATTTGTCCCTGCATGCTTCCACTTGGCACTTCGCCACCTCATTTCCCTCCATGCAAATGCAATGCAACAATTCTGCTCTCTCTCTCTCTCTCTCTCATTTGCTTTTCTCTTTTCTCCTCCTTACTTTTCAGCCCCTAAATTTTTGCTTCGGGTTTAGGGGTTAAGCTCAGATGACTACTTAACTTTTGAAAGTGATTCTAAACTAGTCTTAATTATTTAAAATTTTGAAAAATAAACATTTATTAGGTTTATTAAAGTTCAGTGATAACATAAATAAATATTAATCGTGTTCTAGCTCTGAAGTTATCTATGAAGACTCGAATCAAGTAAACATGATTTAGCTAGTTTAACTGGCTAAAAGGGTCAATTTAGGGGATTAGAACTCTAAAGGAGTAGATTGGTGAAAGGTTCAGTGTAATTACGCCAAAAGTTATGTAGTATTTATCAATTTATAATCTATGTTTGAACATCTGATCTTCTATTAAATTGATAATTTTTATTATTGTTGTGCAAATGTAGTTTATGTCAGCTCATAACAAGTCTCGCGTTTATAATATCATTAATTTTATGAAGTATCAAACAGTCAACCAGACTAATGTCAAAAATTGATAATATTTAAAATTGTATGTTCCAATATAAAAACAATTAAGAGAAATGAAAAAAAGTACATATTAGCCTCTCACTCACTAGTACTTAATCAATTACATTATTTATGTTTTATTTGTTTAATTCGATGACCAAAAATAAAACTAGACATGTACAAGAAGCTAAAAAAATTGTTTAAAAATCACCTTCCACAATTAAAATTTTGGGAACCGATTTAAAAATCAACCTAAACTAAGCGATGTGAAATGTAATCAACCATTTTTTTTATTTTTAATAATGTTTGTAATTTTTTTTCTTTCTCCTTTACTGTTTTGCCGTGCGAGTTGAAATGGTTGGCATGCAATCGGCAGAAGAGAGCAGGATATTTTGTAACAAATTGTATGTTTGCAGCTAAAGCCTGTTAGAAGATCGGCAGCCAGCAGAAAACGATCTTTGCGCAGAGGCCACGAGCCAATGGAAATCAAAATCCTTTTGTGTTTCGCCCAAAGGTGGTGTCATGTCTCTGGCATCATCACCCAATTCACTCTTTCTATCGGAATTCCTTTGTAATTTACTTGATAAGATTTTAGGGTTAATATGTTACGAGTAAGTAGAAATGTAAACGGATCGGACATGGACTGCATCGGTCAAGATTATCCCGATCTGAAAAATCAACGGATCATTAACAAGCAAATCCATATCCCTACGCTAAAAGATTACGTATTTCATATATATAATAATAATATGGCCTCTTAGCATATTCAAAACGGTTGATGTTTTAATCTGGACTGCAGAGTCAAACGAAAAATTTACAACGAGGAGTGCTTATCATTTGGCACGGCTTTGTGGAGAAGTAAACGGGGATGAACCTAATAGTTCGATAATGGTTCTAGAGGTCAAGTTTCTGTGGAAAGCGATATGGAGAGCTCATGTGCCGGGCAAGGTGAAAATTTGTGTGTGGTGTTGGTGCATGACTGCAGTACCAACAAGGGACAATTTGAGAAGAAAAAAAAATTAAATATTCTGACAATGTGTTTGTTTTGTGACGGGGATGTGGAAACGATTGACCATGTGATTAGGTTATGTCTTGTGCGATGGCGGTGTGGTTTTCTAGTCCATTGGGCATTAGAAGCCAAGGGGATAGGTAGCAGAGTTTGATAGAGTGGATAGCGACCCTCGCAGGTTCGATGTCGAGGGAGAGTTTTGATTTGGTAATGGTTTTAATTTGGTGCATATGGACAAAACGGAATGCAATGCTATGGAATGGAAGGCTTTGGAGCATCTGGAAATGCATTGTAAAGTGCAGACATGGCTGAATGAGTTCCATAAATGGCATGGGAAAAGGAAGAACACCAAGGTGGTCACGGAGCAACCATGGAAGTCGCTGAAAATAGGGTGGATTAAAACTAATTTTGATGCGGCATAGGATGAACAGTTAGAAGTTGGAGGAATATGGGTAGTGATACGAAATGACAAGGGGGAATTCAGGGCTGCATTAGCAATGAGAATTGAGGGAATCGGTTCTCCATTGTTGGTAGAGATTATGGCAGCAAGGGAAGCATGTATGTTTTCACAACACCAGCAGGCTACACACGTGGAAGTTGAAGGGGATGCTTTGATGGTGATCACGGCACTTCAAAATAAAGACCTAGAGGATTCATCTTCTTTTGGGCATATTATTGCAGATCCTAGACAGATTTTAAATGGCTTTTCTTAGTGCAAGATTACATTTGGTCGACGATTGGCGAACAAGGTGGCACACAGATTGGCTAGGTTGGGTTTAGCCCTTTATACTCTAGTAGTTTGGTTCGAGGAACCTCCTGATATAATAATAGACCTTTTAATTGAGGATAGTAATCATATGTAATCTCTCATGGTGCGGGAAACTCTTTTTCCCTTCAACTGGGTTGAAATCTCCAGCAAGGTTTTTACCGAGGCCCACTGTATGCACCATATCCTGGTTGAACGTATTCAACTTCCTATTAATGAATATCATATTTTCTCAAATAAAAATAATAATATGGCCTAAGTTTGGGTAGATTATCATAGTGTTGACCTTAATAAATACAAAGCCTACATGCCACACAGACCGAGTACTATGAGTTAACTACGTCATTCTTATGAATGTAGGCATGTTAACTCGTGATTGAAATTTGTTGGGCAAGTAGAATATATGTGGTGGTGGTGTCAAATGTGCTACTGACTTCTGCACTTGAGCGATTACGGTCGAAGAAGGAACATGTCTCGGCCTAGAGTTCTAGGACCTGAAGACAAGATTGCCTAATTCACTACGAAGTTCAAGATCTCATGCACCAGGTTCGGCCTCTTCGACTATATTCGTGAGAAAATAGGTGGGCCAAATCGATTTCACCTTATCAAGTTATATGGGCACATGTACTCAAAGGAGAAGAGTGTTTTAATAGTGAACATGGTTTGGCCGAGTACGTGTAAAATCGAGTCCAAACATATAGTATCAAATTCATATTTGATTTGTTAAGCAAAAAGATTATACAAATTATCATATTGAAATTACAAATCTTGCTAGTTACATTGGATTCAGATTAAAATCTATCAATTAACAAGTCTACACGTAGGAAAATGCAACAATATTCCCTTAATTAATCTTTCATCTACGTTTGCTCTCGAAGTTTAATTTTGATTACAAAGCTTTGTAGACTTTGAAAATGTGTCATTTTGATCCAATTGGTATATTCATTAGATTTCTATTATTTTTGTACTTAGAAGATGAAAACCTTATATTTAACATAAATGAACAAATTTGACGATATAAAGCAAATTGCCACATTTAAAAGGATTATGATATCTTAAGACTAAGTTGAAAGTTGATAGGCGAAAACTGATTTTACTATGTTCAAATCAAAATCAAAATTAGGATTAAAGATTTTGACTTGAACATGATAAGATTTTGATGTTGTAGATATTCCTTTTGCATCAAATCACCACCGTCGAACAAATCCCTACATACTCAGAGATGTTCCATCCGAAGGCAAACATTTTTAGTCAGGGGACGGCGGACATATCATATCCCTTACTTTGCGTCCAATGTTATTCTCATTTGTAGGAAACGTACCTTTCCACCTCCAACACTTATCCTTTAATTCCCTTTTTCTTCCGAATATTGCCCATTAATATTGTATTATTTTATGTCAGACCAAATATAAGACGACTTTGTGGAAAAGAATCCAACGAGAATCATCTTTTTAGGAATTCTAGATATTTCGTGATCGTGACCGTTTATCGTACATCATGTTGTCAGAAATTATTTCAAAATTTAAAATTAAATATAAGTAGTACCTAACTAAAACTGATTACACGATGTAAGATGAACGATTACAATCACGAAATCTCTAGGATCCCTAGAAAAAGGATCCAACAAATATCTTTTTCCCGACTTCGACTTCGACTTCGTATCACAAGTGAGACAAGTGGAACTTAGAAAACAGAATGAATAAAAATAGACAAGAATATTCCACATTAAATTTATTTTGTTCCGAGTTCACACATTCATTCTTTTTTTTTATTATCGCTTAAAATAGTAATACTGATTGTAATGAAAATTTCTAAATAAAGTATTTTGTAATGATTTTCCACCTTCAAGTGTTATTATATTAACTTGGTCGAACTCAAACCGGTTTTCCCTTCTGTTTGTCTCAATGACCGTCGTTTTCCGGGAAGAATATTACGGCGCGTCTTTTTCCTTCTCCACATGGCAAACATACCGGCGTTGGCCCTCTCTCTCTCTCTCTCTCTCTCTCTCTCCGCAAAGCGAATGCACATCGACGAAGGAAACTCATCAGCAATAGCATAAAACTCCACTCAATGGTTGAGATGTATTAGTTATACTAAACGTACTTAATTAAACTCACTATTTAAACAAACTAAAATTAACAAATTAAAAACAATTAAGGGACATGCTTACTTGTTTACTGCTTGGACAACACAAGGACTTCTAAGTAAAGAAGTTCGTAGCTTTTTAAATATATTTTATTTTTGTACAATAAACAACATTTATGTTATTTTATGAAGCCACTTTTCCACCATTAATCTTTCAAAGGTTTTCAGGTTCAGATCATGTTAAATATATGAACCGCATGCTTGCCACATTTTTGTGTTTCTGAGGCACACATGCACTGCTTTCTCGTGTAAAAGCATAAAATTGCTTGTATTTAGTGCTAGGGTTTTGAACTTTGCCGCCGAAAGAGAAGAGAAAGTGATCAATATATACGATGTCATTTTCACTCTTCGCTTAATTTGACTCGTAATATTATGCAAACCCTAATTAGTAAGGGGCCAACTTGGAAGTGATGAAAAAAAGTAGTAATTCAAGTTTAATTCTCAATCAGTTTCAAATTAACTAGCACTTGCGATATTTGTCTTGATTTAATCCTTGCACGAGTTATGAAGCCCCTTTGTGTGACATGGAGTTTTTCAATTTCGGCTTCTTTCTTTTCTAGTGTGTACCAGCTAAGATGTTATAGTCGAGCATGCATGCCAACTACTGATCACACTGATATTATTTCAACTTAATCATGTACACAACTCGAGGTGTTGAGTTATATGCTTTCTGTACAACTAAAAGTAAAATAATTCAATATAAGTTGTAAATGATTCTATCAAGTTTTTTTATGTTAAATTGCCTTCTTTCGCAATATCAACTTCGGGGTTGTTCGAGGGCGATGTTATAGAAAAAAGTGGTACATTATGCATATAGTACATTTGCTTTTGTTAAGCCTTATCACCCAGTTGGCTTATCTAATCTTATATTACTGGGCACATGCGCCGCCGTGGTACAATTTGACTACTGAGCCTAAAGTCCAAAGCTTAATTTCTAAAGCATGTGCTTCAACTGTGTTTGCAATTGGTCGGCGCATGCATGGCTGATGTAACCTTAGCTTAAACCTAATAGCTTTTCCTATTTCCATGACTAAATCAAGCCAGCCTTTTTTCTACAAGGCATGCCGTGCATGATAAATGTTGTCATGCCAGGGCGTACGTGTAATGGGATAAAAATAGTGCCTTGCGGGAATACACTTGGTTTCTCATTTGTAATTCTTTTCAAGGATTTGAATTGTTTGTATTTCAATTCATCGTTAAATAGATCATTTTTTCAACAAATTAGATGATTCCAAAATTATTAAGACAGTCATTTGTAATGTAGAAGATAGACATTACGGTTTTCCAAATAAACACTAAAATAACTATCATTTAATTCAACGGTCATATGATTTTAGATTTGAGTAGTTTTTGGTAGAAATTAATGATCTTTGAGAAGAAAAAAAACTCAAAAATAGATGGATGGATGGTTAAAATACATTAAGATGTAAGTTCTGAAAAATGTATGAAAATGTATCGAAAAAAAATGTGTGCCCCCGATCTAAACATATATATAGTAAGCACTACTTGATCGTCGGTTTTATAAGAACATAGATATGAAAGAGACCAAAATCCCCCCTTACTTTCGGTTAATTTAGCTCTTGCCTAGTGAAGATGCTTTCAAGTACAAAACACTATTAGCCGATGTTTGCTCCTCATGTGTGGCCGGTGATGCGCACTCAGATGTGTCCATATGGTCAATTGGTGTGCCACTGCAACTTGCAAGCAAACATGTCTCTGTGTTGTCTCACGATTTGTAGTGTGCATAAATATATTTAGTCTTATCTTCTAGTGCCAAGAATCTATAGTACCTTGCCCATCATGTTTTCTAGCTTTTGTTGTTCGTCGAGTTTTGTATTGTGTTATGCATATATGTGTGAGGTTAATAGGCCGCCTTCTAGTTAGATTTTTGTATACAGAGATCGATCTTCGTTGGGATCTTACCATGTAATTCAATGATCAAAATCTTCTATTCTTTTAGGTTGTTCCTCAAGGATCAACTTGTATTTATTTTACGGGGGATTGATCTTTGTAGAGAAAGATTAACCAATTATAAATGATTATGATTATTAATTAGAACACATTACTGAGTATGTGATATTTTCACTTAATTTTGTTATTGCATATATAATTTTATATATGCTTATTGCGAAGTGAAAGTGAATTACACTAGTGTCCCTAGCTAGTTCACTCGAACTTTCACTTTAATCATGTAGTTATTTGTTACTGCATTCTCATCCTCATAGTATTGTTTTGTTTTCACTTTAGCTCAATCCATCAATTATAAGTTGATATTTCATCATCTTCGTGCACACCGTCTCATAAGAAAAAACCAAGTTGGAGAGAATTTTGCCTTACCGGTGGATCAATCCATCAATTATGAAATGAAACTACACGGACGTAGATGTAACAAAAATGAAAAGAAAAAAAACAAAAAAATTAGAGCCTGTTTGGTAGTGTACTTGAATCGAACTTTTTAAACTCAAAAATAGTTTTCAAGTTTTAGGTCTTAAAAACTTGTTTGGTATGACTATTTTTAAAAACTGAACTCAAGACTAACTAAAAAATATAGTCTATTCCTTAAAAACATAAAAAGTGAGTTTTTAAACTTAAACTCACTCATTTTTTTTCTCTCCCTTCTCCCCTCTCACTCCAAACATATCTCTCTTTTCTTCTTTCTTTCTCCTTTTTTTTTTATTTTACTTTTTTTGTCACATCTCGCCCCGAGCGCAGCCACCTCCCGGGCTCCACCACCGTATAACACGATATTGTCCGCTTTGGGCCCCAACCACGCCCTCACGGTTTTGTTTCTGGGAACTCACGAGCAACTTCCTCGGAGGTCACCCATCCTGGGATTGCTCTAGCCCCCTTCTCGCTTAACTTCGGAGTTCCTACGGAACCCGAAGCCCAGCTCTCAAAAGGCCTCATGCTAGGTAGGGATGGGAATATACATTTAAGGATCACTCCCTGGGCGATGTGGGATGTCACATTTTTCGTCTCTACTCCAATCCAATCAAGTTTAAGTCGTAAGATTTAAAAATTTTAAATCGCAAACCAATCAAGTTTTTGAGTCTTAAAGAAAATTGTTTTCAAGAAATGTTCTTAAGAAATGTTTTGAGAAATGATAAAAAATTTCAAATAAGATACCAAACAGGCCCTTAGGTTTTCATCCTTATTTTCATACTCCATTGATTAAAACCTTATTCATTTTCTTAATCAAGGTCCTTAGATTTTAATAAACATCATTAATTATTTCAATAGTAAAATATATTTTTTAATTTCTAAATATATTCATTTAGTGTTAAAAACTTTACATTTAGTATATTTATATTTATGGCTAAATTTTTTTTATCATATATTTGTATTTTTAGTTTGTAGCCATTTTTAATTTGCAACACTTTTTTTTAATTTATACCAATTTTCTTTTCAGTTTTAATTTGTACCCATATATTCATTCCTTTTTGTGCTCATATTTTTTAAACTTTTATTTGTATTTGTACCCCATATTTTTAAATTTATTTGCACCCATTTTTAATTTTGCAAAATGTAACCATGCTAATTATATGTATTTATTTTATGTTTTAAAATATATCAATAGTTATTTTCTAAAATATGTTAATAATTATGTGGGTACATTATTTTTTTGCTATAATTTTTGTGAAGAACAATATTACTCTAAAATTGATTTTTAAGTATTTTTTATATTTTAAAAATATTATTTGAATTTGTTTAAATTTCATAATTTGTGGGACATTAATGTATAAATGCATGAGTTATATCTCTTAAATGAGGTTAGAGCCATCGATCAAAATATTTAAACAAACAAGATTTCAATTTAACAATTATATTAATTAGAGACCAAAACCAAAATTACCCATTAAAAAATAAGTAAAAAAAGAGTATAATGCAAATTACTATTGAAAAAGAAAAATACAGCAGGAAAGAAATTAATGGACTGCTTGGAGGAACCGGGATCCCCTCCTGAGCATTAAAAACTGAGCCTGCTGCTAAGCAGACGATCGTAGCCGTTGAAATTTGATCCAACGGCTACAATTATTATAACTTTTAGAGGACTCCCATGTTTGTAGGCCGTTGGATCTAATTTCAACGGCCACGATCGCCTGCTCAACAGGCTCAGTCTTTAATGCTCAGGAGGGAGTGTTCAACTGTTCATAGCTAGGTGACATCTGATGTGGACAGTTATATCATTTGAAAAAAATTGCAAAACCCAAGGAAAGGAAGGAGAAAGACTCCTTATATACAACAATCATCATTTAATTAACTAGTTTTTTTTAATTATTAGTTTATAAAATAATGAACTAAATTTAATAATCTGATTAATTCAAATGATATGACTGTCCATATTAAATGTCACCTAAATTAGTATGAAAATGTAGTACAAAAATATGATATAAATAGAATTACTCATTATTATATATTGTTTGGCAACAAACATTGGGGCAGTAGCCCATTGTTGACTGATGATTTTATTTGAATAGTGCTATCCAAACATCTTTGTCCAATTTTATACAACTTTGATTAGTTTCTATCACTTGATTTCTTTTAATACTTTTGATCCGACAAATACAAATTAACATTATATGTAATAAAAAAAATGATGGGTGGTACCATTTACTAAACTTTTTTTCATCTCTTACATACTCATTTTTATTTTCGATTGTTGAATTGAATAAATTTTTTTTATCACAAATTGTTCTTAAAATTGACCCACTTGTTCCACTGTTTATAGCTGCAGCTTTTAGCAATTGTTATTAACAATAATTTCTAATAATTGAACTATTATTATATATGGTTTGGCAACAAACATTGGGGAAGTAGCCCATTGTTGACTGATGATTTTATGTGAATAGTGCCATCCAAACATTTTTGTCCATTTTATGCAACTTTGATTAGTTTCTATCACTTGATTCCCTTTTAAAGCATTTGATCCGATAAATAAAAATTAACATTATATGTAAAATAAAAAAATTATAGGTGGTACTATTTACAATTTTTTTTAATCTCTCATACATCATTTTTTTTATTTTTGATTGTTATAGAATAAAGAGTTTTTATTACAAATCTTCTTTGAAATCGACCAACCTTATCAAAGTGATCATTGAAATTGAAAATCGGTCAGTATAGTCCCTGGAAATAAGTGCTGCAAATTCATGTGGTCATTCCGTCACAATTTCATCTAAAATTCTGTTAAGTGTGACGTGGTACTTAAATGAGTAGCACAAATGTAATTAAATATTATTTTGTGAATTAAAAATATTTAAATAAATAAAAAACAATTTTTAGTTTTTATAATAAAAAATTTGAAAAAAATAAAAAATAAAAAATAAGAAAAGGAGATGATTGAACACTGTTCATCTTCTTCCCCTCCGACCCTCCCACTACAGCGCCCCCCACCCCCCCCGGGCACCTCACCCCCTCCCACTCTCTGGGTAGAGCGCCGCCGTCTGAACTGTGGCCGAGTTCCCGGCTCAATTGAAAGATCCTGGCCGCACACGTGGTGGGCATCGGATCTTCCCACCCTGTTCCTCCACCTTCGTGTGGCGAACCTTCGACGGCCTCCTAGCCGGTTTCGGCGCCATAGAAACGGGTATCGGAACAATCCCATGGAAAAAGTTCAAGATTCTCAGGAAATTTTCAAGAACCTAGAAATCTAACCCATTTTCTTCACCTAAACTCCATCTTCTTCACAAAAAAATCTAACTAAAAAATCTACCGGAACCAATAATCTCAGAAAATTTCAAGAACCCAGAAAACCCCAGATGAAAAAACATTAAATCAAGTTAAAAAGGAGGAAATTTCAAGAAATTAAGAACAAGAAATGTCAAGAACTTATAACATAAAAAATTTAAAAAATTTATTCTCTAGGCAAGAAGATGATGCACAGTGTTCAATCATCTTCTTTTTTTTTTTTTTTTTAAAATTTAAATATTTTTAATTCACAAAATAATATTTTATTAAATTTGTAGATCCATTTAAGTGTCACGTCAGTACTTAACAGATTTTTTTTAAAAAATGACTAGATTGATATGCGATATCTATTTTTAAGGACAACATTGATTGATTTTTAATTTTAAAAACCATCTTGATAGGATAAGTTAATTTTAAAAACTATTTATAACAAAAACTCTCAAATAAATTAAAGCTAATAAAAAAAAAGAAATCAAGAAAACATGTGTAAGAAGAAGAAAAAAAAAATGTGTAGATAGCACCGTTAAAAAACGATGCTTGAATAGCACCAGCCTTTTACCTTTTATTAAAAGATAAAATTGTTTTAAGCTTTTAGCTTTAGTCCGCAGATTAGGGTTGAGATTATTCTGTTAGTGTGAGTTGCGTGGGATGGTTTCCACTAAACAGCAGCCGCTAGAGACAATGGCAATATGTATTGGCATGCATGCAGCAGCAGACCTGGGAATGGTGTATTGTGGGCTGGCCAAACTTCCGCTGCATGGGAACAGACAGGTGGTCAAACTTCTCCTAAAAAGAATCTCCCAAAACTCTTCTTCCATGACAGTGAAGACACTACTAGCACCACTAAAAACGCAAACGACAAGATTAAGACACCAAATCCATACTTTCACCCGCTAATCAAGATGACATGTTCCTCGATACTTTCTCTCTCTCAGCCTCCATATTTATCAAAAGACTATTCCACACTCGCGAGAAATCTTTTAGAATGGCATGACACTTCACATAGTTTTATTACTTCTCACACACATTTTTAATTTTTGACGACAAAAATTAACAAAAAGTGTGTGAAAAGTAAAAAAAATGTAGGGATAACACATCATTTTTATTAATCTCGTGATATATCATGAGATTTGTGAATTGTGAGAATGCAAATAAAATGTCATGGGTCAGAAAATTGAGAAATCATGCTAGAATTTATCATAACTTGGGTCATTTCTTCTATTTTTAATTAAGTTTAGATTATATTTCAACTTTCATTATGGTATCAGATTAGTTAATTAACTCACGTGTGAAGCTTATTGATCTCACATGCTTCATATCGGTTTATGACACACCCGTACCCGAAAGTAGGGCATGCTGGCCGTCACGAAGCTGGTAACATGCCCTACTTTCGGGTACGGGTGTGTCAGTTTATATACATTGTTCATATGTTTGGTTTGAGTGTCGTAACCTATGAGCGGCCGAGTGAGGATGTGAACAAATGTACCACAATAAAAAAAAATTGAAAAACCCTGCAATGACTTATATTGAATTGGATCACTCCTAATCTCAATGTGAAACATCAACTTTCTTTATAAATAACATGATTGGATATGTCATAGGCATAACAGCATAAGGTATACACTATTATAAATATATATTCAATCTATGAAACACGCATGAATGAACTGATAACATCATGCGACACCATATAACAACCACACTAAAAAACCGTCTTCACATTAATCACTTTTGTAAATGCATGCCTAATTAAGTCTCACACTTGCACAGCTGGACTTCCACAGGTGCCACTGTCAACCTCTGCTATTTTCTTCCGCCCCATGTTACTCCCAAGTATCATAAACTAAATATAAAAAAAGAAAAAAAAGATAGCTTAGAAATAAGATTTTGCAGAGTATGATGGGATCAGGATAAATAAAACAAAGGGAAAATGAAAAAGGAAGTTTGGTTAATTAAATAAACGACATGCTTTACGCTTAATCCAGACTTTTCAAGTTGTCTAAATTTGATGATCATTTTGTTCTTTCAGTGCTGGCTTCTAGGTTTGACTCAAGTAGTACTACCATATATCCTTTTTGCAGCCCAATTATCTTCTCTTGTAATAATAATTGTCATAAGTAAAGCAATTTCACGATAAGTTTATCGGATTAAGAATACAACTTTATGACATTAGCTTTAGTTTCCTACTTGCTTGTGACTGGGGATTGTGTTCGATCAATAATTTTCAAGTGATTAATATATGTTGGGTGAAGTTTTAATTAGGATAATTTTTTTTGTTATGCTCGAAATATGAGTAGTATATCACGAGCTATTATATAGATAGGAGTAAGTTTTATTCATCAAGTTGTTAAATACAAATATCTCACTATTTGTATAAAAACGTAGGGGGCGTTTGTTTGCCCTCACTAAAGGGTACTGGACTGGACTAAGGGTTAGTCCAGTCCCATGTTTGTTCCTGACAGGGACTAGGTTTAATGAGACTAAGTCTCACTAGCCTAGACTAAATCAGGGACTAGCTGGTCTTAGTGAAACTCCTCAAAAACCATGGGACTAGCTAAGACTGTCCCCTTTCTCCTCCTTTCTCCTCCTCGCCTTGCTCCTCGACCTCTCACATTCGAAAGTCATTGATGCTTTTGACAACCAATTTTCATATAAAATACCAAATTGAAGAAAAGATTGGATCGAAATATGAGTAGTATATCACGAGTTATTATATAGATAGGAGTAAGATTTATTTATCAAGTTGTTAAATACAAATATCTCACTATTTGTATAAACACGTAGTGTATTATTTCATATTTTGATTACATTGGAAAATCTCATGAATAAGAAGATTAATCTTATGTTCGATGTTTGAGTAGTTTGTGTGCTAATTTATGCTAAATCGTACAACATATGCACTCGTAAAATTTTCTCTATAATAAGAATCTTAAGTTTAAAATGGAAGACGATTCATATTGGCTCATATTGGCTAACTCATGTCATGTAGCTATTGTTGCTGCTTTGTTGGTTTGATTACGAATGATCTTATTTTAAAAATTAATCAAATCATGGAGAACAAATAAGAAATAGAAACCTTGGGAAACAAGGCAAGTAAAAGCAGAAATCCGGGTATATAGAAGATGACCGACTTTTACATGACCACTTCGAAAAAGTAACAAAGAAAATATAAAAAAAAAAGTAACAAGAAAAAAAGATAAAGGCAAAAAAAGAAATTGATAAAGTGGAAAAAGCAAATAATTAAGATGTTATAATGCATAGCAAACTTAGGCATTACTCAATTATGTATAATTGGAGTAACACATTCACACCATCCCTTCATCCAGTAGTAAGATATCCACAGATGACAAACCACATGGAATCCACTCACGGATTCGATCTCTATCTATGACATAACATGCATTTATATTGCTCAAACTCATTGCCCTTCATGTTAACAAATAGTAAGCTAAAAAAAATCAATTATATATAGCACTCCACAACATAATATAATGTGAATTATAAAGAAAATATTCCATGAACTCTTGTGTGTTATATATACAACGGATGCGTGACACTAATTAAAGGAAGAAATACGAATGAATTAAAATCAAACACTAGCAGTCCAAACTAAGATAACGTGCTAGTGCGAGAATTAAGTATGATTACACAACCAGAGCATAAATAGTCTAGAGCAGTCAAGTAGGAAAGTACTAAATTCAAATAACACCCAAGGGTGTCTGTTGACTACAAAAATCACCTAGCCTACGTGGCGCGCAGACCGAGTAATTAGTAAGCTAACTACGTCCTTCAAATGTGTGCGGGGCGTGCCAACTCTTCGGCCAAGCTCGCCCGATGAGTAAAATGTGTTGATGTTGCGTTGAGCGCGCTACTAACTTCTACGTCTTGCGATTGCGACCGAGGAAGGAACACGTCTCGGCCTTTGGGTTCTAGAACCTGAAGACAAGGCTGCTATTTTTACGAAGTTCAATATCAAATTCAGCTTTCAATGTGCCGAATGTAGTAACCTGGTAACACCTCACTTCGCCGAGAAGGCTAATGAGATGACCTCTGCCGGGAAAGATTCGAAAATCCTTCTTGACCGAGACTTGGATAGATAACCAACCGGCCTCGACACAGTGCTGTTTATGCCAATTGAAGGTGCTCCGAGATCGACTGATTCTACGGCGACAGTGCTGTTTATGCCAACTGAAGATATCGCCGGTTGCCTCCACAGTGCTGTTTATCCAAACTGAAGATGTGAAGGCGAAAAAGAAAATAAAAATCTCAAGGTTGTTGAGAGGTTTCGCATAGAGCGAGAAATTGCGCATGGCAGATTTGTGTGTTGTGTTGGAGGTCTCCTTGAATGTTGTACTTCCCCTCTATTTATAGCAACAAGAACCTCCATGGACGGGCTAGAAATACATTTCGATTAGAACTCCTCAACCCAATCAGATTAAACTTCGACTAATCCTAATCTCCATAGAACTTTGAATCAAACCTCCAAAACAAACCAGGTTCATCTTTATGTCTTAGTATCCTTATCTCGTTTAAGAATATGCCATGATAATTCATATTAAAAGATAATTATTATGATAAAAACCACAATATTATCCTTTAAAAAGTAAAATTATCTTTACTTCTTATCCAACGGTTGGGAATTATGCCCATTCAATGGTCTTGATTGCGTGGGCCGATATTATAAAATCGGGTCCAAATATTGCCCCCAGTTTTCTTGAGTTTTGGATCGCAAGCCGAATGGTTAAGGAAACTAAGCATTTTGCATTTGAACTTGGCCACCACTGAGTACTTCCGCCGAATCGAAAACTAATCATTTTGCCCAGCGGATGAGTAAATGGCAAGTAAACAAATTATTTGCTACAACCATTCCTGGCAGCTCAGCTTGCCACCAATGTCGAGAAACGTTGAAATTGGGCCGAGGTCGACGATCTAGTCGACATTCCCATTTGCATTTATGTTGAAACTGGGCCGAGGTCGAGAAGCCTCAAGGGGTAGAAGAATTAGACCGAGGGCCGAGATCGAGAAAAATCTTCCTTTTATTCATCTCTGCCGAGGTCGAGGCTGTCTTTTATTGTGATCTAGATTTGGCCACTTTAGTCAATTCGGCTTCGGCCAATATATATATATATATTTAAAGGAGCCGAGACTTACCCTCTTGGTCGACTGGTCGACTTCAACCTAATCTTCTCGACCTCGGCCTAACAATTAGTGCATCTTGTTGCCCCTCTTATTTTCTCATGCATCGGCCCATAAAGCCGAATGATCGAGAAAATAATTTATTCTTTTCGTTTTAATAAAAGAAAACGAAAGTGACTAATAAAGAGGAGGAGGCCAACGATGTTTTATTCCAAGCCGAGATAAGTGTATATCAAGCTTTTCAAATTGATTTCGCTCTAGGCCGTATAAAGGATTTTCTCCAAATATTTTTAACTTGGCGAAAAAATTTTCATTCCCGGCTGCCGAATGTGTTGAACAGTTATTATGCCCCCCAGGCATAATTTCGGCTTTTAACTCAAACAACTTAATCGAACGGGATTTCTCCATATCGGGTTTATCACCATTAATCATATCGATTGGCGTAGTTTTTCCTGCTAGGCCTGTGTATCGGCTTTGTTCGTCATCGGAGCACTCATCTGACAAATCTTTTTCTAAGTTGATTTTTCGCTCAGAAACTTGAATATTTTCTTCGAAGCCTACCACACTTTCGGTCTCGACCGAAATAATTGGTGGCCTAGGTGTTTCTTCGGCCGTGTTAACAATTTTCTTAGGCCAAATTGTGGTCACGGCCGGAGCGAAAAATTGCCCCTAGCCTCTAGCCTTTTTCCAATTTGACGCAATCTCTCATTGGATGCTTTTTTCTCCTTTAATAAGCGATAAATCCCGTCCAATGAAGCCTGATCGAGATATATCATGTGAACTTCGTAGTTTCAGCACTCGGTTCCACTGGGCGTGCCAAAATGTTGACTACAAAAATCACCTAGCCTACGTGGCGCGCAGGCCGAGTAACTAGTAAGCTAATTACGTCATTCAAATGTGTGCGAGGTGTGCCAACTCTTCGGCCAGGCTCGGCCGAGGAGTAAAATGTGTTAATGTTGCGTTGAGCGCTCTACTAACTTCTACGTCTTGCGATTGCGACCGAGGAAGGAACACGTCTCGGCCTTTGGGTTCTAGAACCTGAAGACAAGGCTGCTATTTTTACGAAGTTCAATATCAAATTCGGCTTTCAATGTGCTGAATGTAGTAACCTGGTAACACCTCACTTCGCCGAGAAGGCTAATGAGATGACCTCTATCGGGAAAGATTCGAAAATCCTTCTTGACCGAGACTTGGATAGATAACCAACCGGCCTCGACGCAGTGCTGTTTATGCCAACTGAAGGTGCTCCGAGATCGACTAATTCTACGGCGACAGTGCTGTTTATGCCAACTGAAGATATCGCCGGTTGACTTCACAGTGCTGTTTATCCAAACTGAAGATGTGAAGGCGAAAAAGAAAATAAAAATCTCAAGGTTGTTGAGAGGTTTCGCGTAGAGCGAGAAATTGCGCAGGGCAGATTTGTGTGTTGTGTTGGAGGTCTCCTTGAATGTTGTACTTCCCTCTATTTATAGCAACAAGAACCTCCATGAACGGGCTAGAAATACATTTCGATTAGAACTCTTCAACCCAATCAGATTAAACTTCGACCAATCCTAATCTCCATAGAACTTTGAATTAAACCTCCAAAACAAACCAGGTTCATCTTTATGTCTTAGTATCCTTATCTCATTTAAGAATATGCCAAGATAATTCATATTAAAAGATAATTATTATGATAAAAACCACAATATTATCCTTTAAAAAGTAAAATTATCTTTACTTCTTATCCAACGGTTGGGAATTATGCCCATTCAATGGTCTTGATTATGTGGGCCGATATTGTAAAATCGGGTCCAAACAGTGTCCTACATGAGTGATGGTCTGTCAGAACTTCCGCTAGGATCCTCATAAGCCACCAACGAACACTACCTAAAACCTAGAGGGGCGAAAAACAAAGAGCGTGAGTGGGCAAAAACAAATCTTTTCAAAACCATTTCATTTCTCAAAAGTTCTAACCCCTCTCCGTAAAACCTGTATAATTTCCCAGAAATAAAGTATATACTCATACACACACACACACACACACACACACACACACACACACACACACACACACACACACACACACACACACATATATATATATATATCTCAAAATCATGCCAGGAGTATGCCATGGCAAAGTATCTCAACTGAATGCCAATCGTAACTCAGTGAATAAGTATGAATGCCAGGTATCAAATCAGCCATCGGCTGAATCTATAGCTCATAATCAATCTCAATCATATCAAATATTCTGCACACAAATCAACACCACCTATAGTGGTCTGCACAACATAACTGAGTATAGAATAAATATGCTCTAGTGCTACGATCACGTGAAGACTGTGCGAATAATCGCGGGTCACCTACGAGTCGAACCCACTTATAGTGGTCTAAACGACAGGACTATGCACCTAACTTAGATCCAAGGCGAGCATACGGTGCGGGAGGTGAACATCACGTGAAGGACTATGCCCTAACTCTGGGCAGGAGCACTAATATCAAGTTGCAGGTTTATGAGCTCTTAACACATCACATCATTTTCATCATAACATCACTCATCAACACCAACATATAAACTTACCTGGCGCTTACATGTGCGTCCACAACACCCATCATAAATATATGCAACAACAAATGCATAAACAAAATAGGTAGATACTTTGCATGGCATTTCAAAACATATAATCATTCAATTTCATTTTCTGGGAAAATAGCAAGTATATAGATATATACGGAAAACCAAAGCCCACTCATTGATATGTAGCCGGGTCGTAAACCCCGCGCCTAGCCTGGCTACGCTCGTCCTCCGGATAGGTCTCTCCTATATGAGAAGCAACTATAAAAACGTTATTTTAAAGCATATAAACGAAACTTGGAAATAACTTCTCACACAATGCTCAATTTTGGTATTTGAATATACCAACGTGAGCTACACAACCTTAGGAACATCCCCATATTTTAGAAAAATTTTCCGACCACCCACGCGCTGGCGAAGGCACTGGCGGTGTCAGTTAACGTCGTCAGGAATATTTCGTTAAATCGTAACGGTAACAGTTAAAACTAACTAACGGCGTTGGAATATTCCGTCGGACTTGACGGAATATTTCGTTGCCTTCAACCTCTGGACTCCGACGACCGTCGCCATAAAACTGAAAAAACTTTAAAACCTTGGTGCGTTTGTTGCACCGGACTGTCTCGGACTGGACTAGCTTCAGGGACTAAGCTGTACTGGCTTAGACTAGACTAAGCTGGACTAGCTTAGTGAAGCGTTTGGTGCAGTGTCGGACAAACAAGCAGGATAATTAACAAACTCTAATATTATATTATTTAATCCATAATTATTAATATTTTATTTTTATCCTTTTTTTTATCCCTCTAATCCTTCCTTACCCCCCCCATTTTCTCCCTCTTTTTCTCCATCTTTTTTTCCCTTGTCTGTTCCAATCTATTCTTCAATTTGGTATTTTATATGAAAATTAGTTGTGAAAAGCATCTAGTCCAATGGCTTTCGAATGTGAGTGGTCGAGGAGCAAGGCGAGTAGGAGAAAGGGGACAGTCTTAGCTAGTCCCATGGTTTTTTAGGGGTCTCGCTAAGACCAGCTAGTCCCTGATTTAGTCCAGGCTAGTGAGACTTAGTCTCATTAAACCTAGTCCCTGTCAGGAACAAACATGGGACTGGACTAACCCTTAGTCCAGTCCAGTCCAGTACCCTTTAGTGAGGGCAAACAAACGCCCCCTATATCTCCTTCATTTCTTAACCAAAACTCATGAAAGTTGAGCCAAAAGAAAGCTCTTGAAGTGTAGAACAAAACCATACCACTTTGCAGCCTCGAAATCCACTAGATCTTGTTGGAGAAAGCACAAACTTTCGGCCACCTCTGCAACTCTTTGAAACTAGGCTTTTTGACGTCCAAAACAACTCAACGTTCTTCCCTGAGCTTTGTGGAGACGATCTAAAGCTCCCTATGACCTTAAAAACTCCTAAAAATCTCACATTAATTAGTGCATGAACAGTGCATGAATCAGAGGTTATGGTTTTCACAAGTTTTTGAAGCTTTTCTTACCTGAAAATGGTACATCTCAACTCGTATGAACCTCAGGAGTACGATGATGGTCTTAGAACCTTCGATCTACAAAGTTTGGGAGGGTTTTGGTAGTGGTCCGTACGAAAGAGAAGGAGAGAGAGTGAGTCTGAGAGAGAGAGAGAGAGAGAGAGAGAGAGAGAGAGAGAGAGAAGGAGTGAGAGAGAGAAAGTGAGGATGTTGTGTGGTCCAAATGCAACCAATCACAAACAAAGAAAAATTTAGTTCTCATTGGTCCTAATTATTTAGGACATAGAGTAATTGGCCCATTTTCTTAGCCCAAAACACAACACACACCCGACGCTCAAGGGTAAACTCGCCATTTCACATCAACGATATAAATAATTCGGGACGGATTGTTACAATATTGGTACAAATTAAAAAAAGGTTATAAATTATAAATAGAAATATATAAAGAAAAAAAAACTAAAAAGATATATTTGTAAATTATTAATACGTTTTTCATTTTTAAATTGACATATAATGACTTGTAAATAATTTAAAATTCTAGTAATGACATGGAAAAAAGTCAAGGGACCTCGATTAAAAATGCAAAAAAAAAAAAAAAAAAAAAAAAAAAGATGAGAAAGAAAAATGAGGGATGGTAATCTAGTGTATCTTTTTTTTTTTAATTAGTTTGACAATATTGTCGTAGCCTAGTTTTCTAATGCTAAATGCTAAGATCATTTTCTCTTAGAACAAGTATGTGAAACTGGTTTTCACGATTTCAGATGTATTTTGTATTCTTGCTACAACAGTACCAGTTTTTGCTGAACACGATATATGTTTGTCATGTTAAAACAGATGAGGACATGAATCAGCCGATTAGGGATATTCCGGGGATGGAAAGTCTAAAAATTACATATAATTAGGATGGTATATTTTGCAAAATTTAAAAATAGAAAACTTCATTTTAATCCTTGGCAAAGATTACTTTTTGATTGAAACCATGAGTAAGATCAAAATCTAATTTTAGTCCATTGATACATTAATAACTTCATTTATTAATTATATTTTGATTTTTTTAATTATTTATTTTTTTCTTTCTAATTTTTAATGTATTAATTTTATTTCATTATAATTTTTATTTTTATTTCATTCATTGTAATATATTTTTATTGTGAACATTTAGATAAACTAATTTTTTTTATACAATATATTTCGATGTACTGTAACTTCTTCATTTAGGTATATTAAAATCATTATAATACATTTCGGTGCATACATTTAGGTACACACGTTTTGGTACTAACATTTCGGTGCATACATTTAGGTGCACACATTTTGGTACACACATTTCGGTGCATACATTTAGGTACATACATTTCGGTACTAACATTTCGGTGCATACATTTTGGTATACACATTTAGGTACATTAATTTAATATTAATACATTTCAGTGCATATATTTAGATACATACATTTCGGTGCATATATTTAGGTACACACATTTTGGTGCATATATTTAGGTACACACATTTCGGTGCATACATTTCAGTACACACATTTAGGTACATTAATTTAATATTAATACATTTCGGTACATATATTTAGGTACATACATTTCGGTACTAACATTTAAATATAGGGAGGTTTAATAAAACACCATCGGTACTGTTTACTTTTAACGAAAAACTTCTTTTTTACCTTTAACTGTCACTATTCATTATACCTTTAAAAGTGGCTTTTCGTTAAAAGGAAAGTTTTTAAGCCATTTTTGTTAGTTTTCCTTTAAATATATTAGTTCAATATAATATATTTCGGTACTAATATTTAGGTACATTAATTTAGTCTTTCAAGTTTGAAGAATGTTAAATAAAATTAATAAATTAAAAAACTCTTTTTTGGTCAAAAAATAAATTAAAATTTGTGTATTAATAAATTTAAATATTTAATGGGAGATATTAAATAAAATGCACATTAATTATTTTGAATTAAGGAAACATTAGGGACTAAAAATCAATATTCAATCTAACACCAAGTTTTTTTTTAAATTTTAATCTTTTTGAAGGATTAAAGTTCAAAAATCCCTTATTTAAATCTAAGGACATTGATAAAAATAAAATAAAGTTTTAATTAATGGAGTAGAAAAAATAAGGAAGGGAATCTAATTTTTTTTTTAATTATATAAAGAAATGTGTACATAATTAATCAAAATATAAGTTTCACTTTTAGTTAAAATGGTCTTTGAAATTTATATAACTACTCAATTTGGTACTTGAAATTTGAAATTGATAGAAATGTTTCATGAGTTTGTCCACCATCAATCATTTTGGTCTTTTAGAAGAAATTTTTGTTGCATGAGGACCAAAATAAAAAATAAAAAAAAACTTTCAATTTAATAAACAATGGGTCAACATTATTTGAGAAAAAAATGAGGATCGTTTTCTCATTTTAGAACACTTTATCTTGATTTTAGCCTGGGTTTCTAGAGTAATATTAGAGAGATTTAATTTGTAAACTAAATAACATGACAGTTGATGATTGAATTATTACTTAAACGTTGATAAACGTGCTCATTTTCTATTGGTGACACATTATTTAATTTATAAATTTAGTCTACAAATTTAGTTTTCTTAACATTACTCGGGCTTCTGTAATCTGTATGACCACAAGCTTGAGAAATGGTAAAGAAGCTCTTTCAAAAGAGGGCATTTCCATGAATTATTGGCCACCTCAAATTTTTAGTACAATTTTTATAAAGTGACGAAGAGTTTCACTTTAAAGGAGTCTTTGCATTTCTCTTACAAGCCTATATACCCCAAAATAGGGATCCTAATCCTAGGTGCCTCGGTTCTGAACCCCATTGTCTACTGTCTAGGCAGGCGGGTAGGCTAGTGGCTAAGTGGACTTTCACAAAAGATGAATATATTTTCAGAATCCCATCCATTAATACGCAGGCCTAAAAACTCACACTTCTGGCATTGTACTGTTACTGCCTGCTCAATAGGCCTGAGCGAGTCACGAGAAGCTTCGAAAGAGAATACAGCCCAAAACTTTACTAAAATTGTTTTTATTATTATTTGTGTTTTGGTCAAATTCCAAAAGTTAGTGCGCTTTCCTTTCTTCGAAGGAAAAATGTCTTTTATGTATGGGACTTAAAACTCAGTATTTGGATTTTGAGGCAAAGCGTGACTCAAATTTAAGTTTCAATATGAGATTTGGGTCCTTTATGGAGCTCATGGCAACCAAAAAAAAAAAAAATTTGAGTTTTGACTCCAATTATTTTCAATGCGCGTGCTTAAATTGTCAAAACTCAAAATTTGAGTTTTGAGTTGTTTTCTCTTTCGTTGTAAAGACTCAAATCTTAAAACTCATTTCTTGGCATTAGAAAAGAAAATTAAAATACATAAATTCACCATCTTTTTTTTTTTTACCCAAATAGGCAAATACCGTCTGAGAGTACTTCTAGCCCATTGAATTCCTCTAGGCCCCAAAATCCCCTTCTCCCAAAAAAAAACTTCCAGCCCACACCAATCCCTGAAGTCCCAATTGTTCCTTCGGGCCCAAATCTCCTAGCCCAGAGCGCTGACATCACTCACGATTTAAACCATTAAAAAATTTAAAAAATAGAAAATAGAAAAACAATTTTAAAACACGTTCTTTCACTTTTAATTAAAAAAAATATTTTAATACAAATAGTATTACTTTAATGTTTGATTTGGTCCAGGTCAAATTTGTTTTGATAGATAGAGGCGACCTTCACTTGTCAATGTTGAATTTTCCGCATGGATGCATTCAAAATCTGGATTTATCCCATTCAAACAATAAAACAAAGAAAAAATCTCGTCAACGTTTTAATTGTCAAGTTTTTATAATACGGATTAGCGGTTCACAATTTAATCATGTTGCTTATACTTAGCAGCCTACACAGCTACACATGTCTTGACTTTTATCACAAAATAATCTCAACATTTTATAACCATTCAACAGTAAACTTAAAGATTTAATAAACATTTAAGACTCGTTTGAAAATATTTTTAAAATGACTAAAAGCGTTAAATATTTTTGAATTTTAAAAACACTTTAAGTGTTTCTTGCAAGAAATGTCTGTTATGTGCCTCTTGTGTGAAGTACTCCAAGTTCTTTTTTTAGGCTCACTTTTATTTTTATTAATGATTGTTCTAATTTTTTTTTCAAAGCGTTTAAAACCAATTTCAAACGAAATTTTATACATACGAATGTGGACGTGGAAGATGCTTGACAGCGTTGTCGCATTTGCGCTACATAATTGATTGGTTTTTCCTTTTTCTTGTTATGGTACGTAATTGAATTAGAACTCCAGCGTAGATATTGGCTACAAATTAAGGATGAGATATGATCATATTCATATCTTTGTATGAGTCATATGACAATGACAAAGGAAAGTGCAAAACGGCTTCCTTCATCCAAATATTGATAAAAAAAAACAATAAATTACGTCATATAATTTCAGTAGCGTCATTTGTCCAATAAATGTACATAATTAAAAAATAAACCACCGTTTGATATACGCTTGCTATATACTAAAGGAGGCCTTTAAGGGAAAAGATTCTCATTTTTATAAAATTTAGGATTAGTTATGAAGCCCACATCACATCGAATTTTAACGATGTGAACAATCTATTTTTTAAATTACACCTCATAGATCATCCTTTGAAAATAATAGCTAAACCAAAAATATTTGAAGTATCTAATTGAGTTCAAAAAAATTGATGAAGACTTTGTTATAAGAAAAATTGAAATTTCACCACGACAATTAAATAGGTAAATGATGTCGGATTGAATTGTGCTTTTTGTAAAGATGATTTATGAATTGAGATTTACAAAATAAACTGTTTGAATCGTTAAAGTTCGACGTGAGTCACAGAACTAATTTTCATTTTTAAATAAAAAGGAGATCCGTCAATTGGCAGTAAAAAAACTATCTCCCATACAAACAACCTTTATAGAATCATTAAACAAACAAACTTTATTCAATCCATCATATATAAAAAAATAAAAGCAAAGTAAAATTACAAGAGGTAAAAATAAGAACACAAAAACCACTCCACTACTTTGAATAGTTTAAGGTTAAAAGCAAAGCAATTGACTCATTAAACTAACACATATCCAATATCCATACACTACATACACGCCATGCCAATCCCAAAATAATAATGATTCACGGTCGTCGTGTCGTCATGCTTCTATCACGTGAATGGCAAGGAACCCCACGCGACAATCCAACGGTCTTTAATCCCATGTTATACAAAAGTCGGACCCACCACTACGGCCCTGACCCAACGTGGACGGTCAGGATGAAACGAAATGCAAATAGCAGCCAGCAGTAAAACGCACAACCCAGAACCATTAGCTACAAAGCCTACAACGCGTATCATTCGGTTTCCTTTATGTTCTGCTTACAATACAAGCTCCTCGTTAAAGAGAAATTCTCGCGCAACGATTGTGTTTCCTTGTCGGATTTGTATCCCTAGAGTTGCAGAAGATCGAGAGAGAGAGAGAGAGAGAGAGAGAGAGAATGGAAAAGGATAGGAAGATTGGAGTGGCGATGGACTTCTCGAAGAGCAGCAAGAACGCTTTGGAATGGGCGATTGCGAACTTGGCTGACAAAGGTGACACCCTTTACATCATCCACATCAAACCCAACTCCCTCGGCGAGTCCCGCTCCCAGCTCTGGGCCCAATCCGGTTCTCGTAAGTATATATCTTTATAATCTCGTAGATGAGAGTTAGGACAGTTCGATCGTTTCCTTGCAGTTGAGTTCAATATCTCTTTCGTAGATCGGAGTAATTTAGTCCGGCTATGGAACGAACGTGTATTCTAAATATGTCATTTGAGAAAGGAGTTGATATTATTATTGCTAACAAAACGTAGCTGACATTTTATTGATTCAGTATCCATGCGTTTTGGGTTCTTAGTTTTGCATAGAGAATTTATGATCTAATACTTTTATAGATAAAGCTTGAAGCTTTTAATCAAATTGGTTATGTTTCTGATCTGGTTTATTTTATTTTTGCAGCTCTGATTCCATTGTCAGAGTTTAGGGAGCCACATATTATGAAGAATTACGGTGTCCAAACTGATATGGAAGTTCTTGACGCACTTGACACTGCTTCCAGGCAGAAAGAGGTTCGCTTTAATTAATGGGATAATCTTGATCTGGGTTTTGATTAGTGATTGTTTTGTGTTTGATTTTTGATGGGATTAATTTGCAGTTGAATGTTGTGACAAAATTGTATTGGGGAGATGCAAGGGAGAAGCTTCTTCAAGCAGTTGAAGATCTGAAGCTGGACTCTTTGGTCATGGGAAGCAGAGGGCTTAGCACCATCAAAAGGTATGGGTGCAATTTTCTTAGATTTCTTTCTTTTCAATAATCAATTTTAAAAAAATTGAAGTATTGGTTCTTAAATTTTAATCGAGTTGAAACTTCGGTAATTGAACTAAATATTCGTGAACATTGGTATTTTAATTAGCTCTGTTTAAACTTCCACGCACATTAGGGACATAGGTTTTTAAAAAATACTCATGAATTTTCAATTTAGAGGGACCAATGCTTCAATTTTCTCTTTTAATTTTTAATAAGGTTGTCTTAATTAATTTGGATTATATGTTTAATCTATTTGTTTTGTGGAAATTAAACAGGATCGTACTGGGGAGTGTGAGCAACTTTGTGCTCACGAATGCTCCAATCCCTGTGACCATCGTCAAGGACCCGAGCATGCAACACCATTAAAACTGTATTATCGATAATTAATTAGAAATTTGGATCTGGTTTTATAATAATCTGTATTATCGATAAATAATTAGAAACTTGGATCGGTTTTTATAATAATATTTTCGACATTGGCATTGCTTTGTTGAAGATGAATGCATTTGGTTTTGTGTATTAGTTTGTTCTTGAAATCATAGCCATATAAATTGACCGCAAAACGCGCTTCAACGAACATCTCTGTCTCATTGTCTTTACCTGCGTTTATTGATTTAATTACATTTCATATTAAAAATAATTACCCCAAATAATGTTTTTGCTAGTATAACCCTTTTTCAATACCTAGAGTGTCTCCAACAAAGTTTGACAAAAAATTCTTAAAAAGTAAAGCATTTGGATTTTTTCAATAAATAAATTTGGTGTGTTTTTATTTGGGTAACAAAATTTGTTGTGCTTTAAAAAGAGTGCTTATGACAAAAGTGCTTACTACAAAAGATGCGTCACTAATATGAATGAGCACATTTGTCAATGTTGAAGTATAATTTATCATCAACTTTCATATCATTTAATTTTTGTCTACAAATTTAATCTCTCTTGGATTACCCTATCACAAAATGTAGCTCGCGCTTCATCCACGGCCTTCTCATGGTCCTCCTTGTCCCAAAAAGCTTTGCATATTCCTGGCACATACTAAACCTTGAAAACAGAAAAATAGACAATCTTATGTTGTTAGACTGTAACGTGGTAACTTGTTGCAGACATTCTAGTACGAATCCTGACACGCCCCGATCCCGTTGTCCTGTAGACATCGGGATGGTCACGTGCTGGCCAACACCCGAGGGGTGACGCAAGCCATTTAGAATGCATAAGAACGAGAAATAAATAAGAATTAAGAATTTTATGGAAATTAATATGCATTTAAGGAACGTGTTCAGAGCATACAACTAATTTGAATACTAGAAAAGAAATGAGATAAAATAATAAAGACCAAATGAAGTAGGTCCTACACCGAGAGAACTTGAAGATGCCGATGCAAAAGTGTCTTGACGCGGGGATTGTATGCCTCGAATCTAAGCCCTGAAGGGGGCGCAAAACAAACATGAATGGACCAATTTGATATACATATAATAAAACAGTTATCAACATACTAACCCCCTGTTTTATGAAAACACACACACACACACACACATATATATATATATATATATATATCATGATAAACATAGGTTTTCCGAAACCTAGTATGCCGTGCTATGTCTCAAATCATAACTCGTATATAATAATCACTAGTGACAAATGTCCACATATCCGAACCGAAACCTAGCATGCCGTGCCATGTCTCAAATCATAACTCGTATATAATAATCACTAGTGACAAATGTACACATATCCCTCCAGGCCCTATGCCATCTCCCCGTCCTTGAGCATACAGTCAGAGGAAAATATCGCTTCAGGCCCTATGCCAGCTCCCCGTCCCTGTGCTAAATAACCAGAGGAAACACACTCCAGGCCCTATGCCAACTCCATCTGTCGCTCGGGACGGACCAGAATCTATCCCTACGTCTCATGGCGGAAATTGGGACCACTAGGTAGTACGAAACCATTGAACATATACATATTGAAAATCAACTTCATAATATAAATTCATATATCATCTATACTATAAGGAGGTGTTCAAAACGTATTCTAAATATCATATCATCCAGCAGATATTATATATAAAAAATACGGGTTATAGGAAAAATAGTAATAATTTAAAACTAGCCTCATTAAGCATGTTATCTCACAAAATGTAATCATCAAATCATGTTTCTCATGTATGCATTTCTACTAATAAAACATGCATTTTTAGAAGGGGTCCACTCACGTTTGTTTTGCGCTCCCTTAAGGGCTTAGATTCGAGGCATACAATCCCGGCGTCAAGACACTTTTGCATCGGCATCTTCGAGTTCTCTTGGTGTAGGACCCACTTCATTTGGTCTTTATTATTTTATCTCATTTCTTTTCTAGTATTCAAATTAGTTGTATGCTATGAACACGTTCCTTAAATGCATATTAATTTCCATAAAATTCTTAATCTTATTTATTTCTAGTTCTTATGCATTCTAAATGGCTTGCGTCACCCCTCGGGTGTCGGCTAGCACGTGACCATCCCGATGTCTATAGGACAGCGGGATCGGGGCGTGTCAGATTGGTATCAGAGCCAATCCCTGACCGGAAGTGTGCCGACGAGTACGTCGGGCCCCTAAGGGGGGTGGATTGTGACATCCCACATCGTCCAAGGGAGTGATCCTTAAATGTATATTCCCATCCCTACCTAGCACGGGGCTTTTTAGGAGCTCACTGGCTTCGGGTTCCGTAGGAACACCGAAGTTAAGGTTGAAGGGGGCTAGAGCACTCCCATGATGGGTGACCCACTGGGAAGTTACTTGTGAGTTACCAGAAACAAAACCGTGAGGGCGTGGTCGGGGCTCAAAGCGGACAATATCGTGCTACGGTGGTGGAGCGGGCTCGGGAAGTTATCCGCCCCGGGCCGGGATGTGAAAAATCCACACATACTCAATGCTTTAGATTTAATGTCGAGCAACATAAGCATGCATTTTATGTTGAATCAGATACAAAATGATTAAATCGAAACATTAATTCCTACCTTTTTATCAGTGAAGCTAGCCCGGAAGCGTGCATTGGCTCCTTCGTAAGGTTCTTGAGGGTTCTTGTGAACTGGGTTGTATTTGAGCAGCAAAGCACTCTTGTTCTGCAGGTTCTCCCCATAAAATTCGATTTTCACTCCTTTCAGTCTCAGAGCTACGTATACGGCCACTCTGTGACATAATTAACATGCTTCCCCAAACCCCAAACTTCCTCACTACCTCAGCCATGATATATTAAAGCAGTAGCCGTAGTCGTATCTCTCTTGTGCTGGCTTTTCCTTCTGGTTTTATTGAGGTACGAATTTTTAACACGGTAGGTGACGAGTTTATATTTTGAGGAGTAGCATTAATAAATAAATATTAGTGAATTAGTAACATCATATATCAAAAGATAATAGTTTGGTCACACATGGTTATAAGTATTCTTCAGTAAACCTTTGTTTTCAGTGACATCGTAGCAAACTAGGCATTACATATATAAGAAGAAGAAAATTGTCACCAGTGCATCCGTGCATTATCTGCTTGAACAATACTTTGAAAAATTTACTATTATTAAATTAAATAATTAATTATTTTGTTTCTTCAATAACCTGTTAAAATCACGTCACTACAAGAAAAATAGGCTACGAACACAATTGACTTGTGCCCTTTGCATTGTCATTCAACACAAATATGTATTGGTGCTTTTTGAATTGCATTGAACACAAAACCATCTCAAATGCGCCCTCTAAAAAAAAGACACATTAATTTGTGTCCATAACAAAGTGTAATTGTGCCTGTGAGCACAAAATTCGTGGCACTATTTATACGTATTAGTCATCATAATTTTTTATTGATTTACAAACACACGAAAAGTAATTTTGTGCTGTTTGATCTGACGACTTTTTCACAAATATATATTTTTTTTATGAAAGAGAACACGAATGATGTATTTGTGCTCAATAACAAATGAAAGTAGAGATTTGCTATAGCTAGACTCACTCCCAAAGCCAGTCCAACAAGACTTGCTACCCACGTGTTTATTTCTTCTATGTATTAAGACTGTGTTGGGGTCAACAATTAACCCCAACTATAAATTTTAAAATTGCAATTAAAAATTATATTCTCTTTCCTTCTAGCTCTCCCCATACCCGATGAATCAAAAAATTTGAAAATTATCTTGTTTTCTTTTTGTAGAGTTGGAGTGTGTGCCACTAAGGCTCACACCTCTCTCCCTTGTCCCCAGTTCCCTCCTCTCATTCTCATTCTTACTCTTCTCAGTCAAATTCCCTCACTTCTCTCTCATTTCTTTCTCCCTCATCATTCTCTTCTCTCTCTTGGCTCACTTCTCCCTGAGCGCCACAAGCACTACTTTATCCGGCGACTTCAAACACTAAACCACCACCATCCTTGTAATGCCCTCCCTCTGAAATATTTATTTTCGAAAATTAATTTTATTAGTGATAGGCCCAAAGTAGAAACATAGTCAATTTTTATTTTTTTGACATTAACCACATTTTATAATTATGGAAACATACAACTAAATTGTCAAGTTAATTCCTATTTCCTACTTTCAAAACAACCTCTCAACGTACTAATTTAACCTCACCTTGTTACCATTTTCTTTAATATCATATCATAATTCTTTGATTTTATATCTTGTTTCCATCCATGGTTCATAATTAAAATTCGTACACCCAACGTACTAATTTAACCTCACCTTGTTACCATTTTCTTTAATAATCAAATCCCGCTCTAGAAATTATTTCTCGAACTATAATTAACCTCATTTATTTTTATGGCTGCATCTAACGTCTTATTAAACTGCCTACATACCCTAATAGGAATCAAGCCATTCGTAGTTCACAATTCTAATTTAAAACTCTTTTTTTCAAAAATCAATCAAGTGACTAACAAACACTAGCTATGCTCAACAAGTGAATCACACCAATTGCATATCAAATATCGATTCAGAGTATTAAAACTGGCTTAAAAAGGCAGAATCGGCTCTCTGGCCAATCGCCGCTGTGCGTGGTGGTTTCCGGCAAACGAAAACCCCAAATTCCAACAAACTCCAAAAATTACCAAAAATTACAAGGTTGTAGAGTTTAATGAGAGGAGCAACTTTCATACCTGGGTCGAAGTCCAATTCGGCCGGGAAGTGGCCGAAAAATCCCTCGCACCACTGGAACCCTCAAATTGGGTAGTTGTCAATTCGCCATCAAAACGAATTCCGATGCCTCATCCAAAGCTTGGGCCTTGTCCCTGGGGTTGAGGGGAGACTTTTGGTGGTGGTCATCGATGACAATCGTTGTCGGATTCACTGAGAAAAGAATAAAACCACCGGGACACCCGTGAGGTTTGCGGCTTCAATTTGTGAATTTGGGTTAGAAATATAGAAATCTAACACCATAGAGACGTTAGGCTCGACAAGAGCTTTCCATAGACACCAGAACCACTTGAAATGGAGGTCGGACGGAGAAGATACAACCGGGTCAAGGAACCGGGTCGGGTCGAGTTGCATGGATCTAAAAGATCCCGTGCTCCCTCACCTCTTTCCTTTCTCTCCCTTATTCCTCTCCCTATTTGTCCTCCTACCTAGATTCATTCCTCATTTTCTCCTTTCTATTCTTTCCTTTTCATCCTAGCCATCCATCTCATTTTTTTTCTTATTTTCTTTTTATCTCAGCCACACAGGTGGCACACCTCAGATTCTAGATTTTTTGGAATCTTCCCACTTAGTGCCAAAATGACTATTTTACCCTCAGCTTATATCGTTAATAACTTCCTCGTTATAACTCCATTTCACGAACGGTTTGCGCCTACGCGTTCGTGAGATCGAGCTTTATTTAAACATATAAATTGTGACCACAAAGGGTTTACGAATTTTAAATAATTAATTTTCAAACTTTAAACCTCTTAAGTAGTTTGATTTAAAACTAAACTCAAGTAAATTAATATAATTTCTCGAAAAATAACATAAAATCTCAATAATCCAGATACGTAAATTATAATAACTTCCGGAAACAAAACTTTAAATTCCCCAATTCTATTTCCATGACTATAAATCGATTTATTTTCGATTTTCTCCACATATTTAAATATTTAAATTTTCAGGGTATTACAATCCTCATCCCAACCTCGCACCTAACACGCGATTAGTACCTAGACCTTTGACTCAAACCTCAAATCGGAGAACCACAAGCTCCGTCTTGAATTCGAGAGAATTCCAGCCAGTTCATCACTTCTCGACCGAGGTAAGGTCCATAACTACTCTGCTTAATACTTTTTGATGTTCTAAGTCGATTTCTAGCCTCACATGTGAAAATTTCCACTACGTTTGCGAGATTGATTGAGAACTAACGATCTCCACTATTCACGTGAGTTGCAAGTTTCCCGAGTGTTTTCTGGCCAAATATCGTCGTCTTGGACGAGATTGACACCACAAAAAAACTCCTCATAATCCTAAGGACCAGATTCGAGCTTTACATGCTCGAATCTGTCAGGGATTCGTAGAGACCTAAACTGGGTTTTCAGGCCAATTTTCGACCACCTCTAGCCATCAACTGGCCTCAATTTTGGTAAAATCAAACTCCTCTTAATCCCAGCTTCATTTTGACATATTGTGAATTACAAATGGTTGAGATTTAATGCTGATCTGCTTTTGTTTCGAATCCAAATAGGTATTGATTTTAATTTTTGTATTCGTTTGTTTGTAATTTGAAATGGAATGTGGAAGTGGTTTGAATTTATGGTGTATTTATTTTGGTGTTTGATGACTATTCTTAAATCACATGACTCTAGATTTAACATTCTATGTACTGATATCATGAATATAATTGTGCCCTTTGAGGCCTCAAGATTTAACAATTGTTGGTGCTTTTTGGCCTCAAAGGGCACATATAATTTACTGCACGTGCTAATTCATCCCCAACTAAGCTGAAGATCACTTGCCACGTGAACCGCTCATGGTCCCATTTCCTTCAAGATCAAGCCACCAATAGTCCTTGAAGAAATCACAAGTCTGATTCAAGATCAAGTGTCCAACACCCTTGAATCAAATATTTCAAGATCAAGCCACCAACGACCCTTGAAGAAATCAAGCCTGATTCAAGATCAAGTGTCCAACACCCTTGAATCAAATCCTTCAAGATCAAGCCACCAACGCCCCTTGAAGAAATCACAAGCCCGATTCAAGATCAAGTGTCCATTACCTTTGAATCAAATCCTTCAAGATCAAGCCACCAATGGCCCTTGAAGAAATTACAATCCCAATTCAAGATCAAGTGTCCATCACCCTTGAATCAAATCCTTCAAGACCAAGTCACCAACAGCCTTTGAAGAAATCACAAGTCTGATTTAAGATCAAGTGTCTACCACTCTTGAATCAACCTTCAAGATCAAGCCACCAACGACCCTTGAAGAAATCACAAGACCGATTCAAGATCAAGTGTCCAACACCCTTGAATCAACCTTCAAGATCAAGTGTCCATCACCCTTGAATCAAATCCTTCAAGATCAAGCCACCAACGGCCCTTGAAGAAATTACAATTTCGATTCAAGATCAAGTGTCCATCACCCTTGAATCAAATCCTTCAAGATTAAGCCACCAACGTCCATTGAAGAAATCACAAGTCTGATTCAAGATCAAGTGTCTACCACCCTTGAATCAACCTTCAAGATCAAGCCACCAACGGCCCTTGAAGAAATCACAAGTCTGATTCAAGATCAAGTGTCTACCACCCTTGAATCAACTTTCAAGATCAAGCCACCAACGACCCTTGAAGAAGTCACAAGCTCGATTCAAGATCAAGTGTCCATCACACTTGAATCAAATCCTTCAAGATCAAGCCACCAACGGCCCTTGAAGAAATTGTAATTCCGATTCAAGATCAAGTGACCAACACCCTTGAATCAAATCCTTCAAGATCAAGCCTCGACAGCCCTTGAAGAAATCACAAGTCCGATTCAAGATCAAGTGTCCAAACCCCCTTGAATCAACCTTTAAGATCAAGCCTCAACGGCCCTTGAAGAAATCACAAATCTGATTCAAGATCAAGTGTCCAACACCTTTGAATCAAATCCTTCAAGATCTAGCCTCAACGGCCCTTGAAGAAATCAAAAGCCCGATTCAAGATCAAGTGTCCAACACCCTTGAATCAAATCATTCAAGATCAAGCCTCAACGGCCCCTTGAAGAAATTACAATCCCGGTTCAAGATCAAGTGTCCAACACCCTTGAATCAAATCCAGTTCAAGACTAAGCCTGTGGAAAGTTAACAAGCACAACAAATACAAGTGCCGAGTCGTCCCCAGCAAAGCTGAAGAAACTTTCAGCTTTATTCAAGATCAAGCCTCGACGGCCCTTGAAGAAATTTCCAGACCAATTCCAGATCAAACTTTGACGGGCCTTGAATCAACATCTATATTAAAGAACTTCAAAACACATCTTCTACATGTGACAAGCACATGTATACGACGCGTCTTGAAGTGGGGGCATTTGTAGACGTCGAAATTTTGGTAAAATAAAATATTGACCAATGCATTAAAATTACAACCTCCACTTATTTCACCTACATGATTCACTTACTTTACCTACAACCTCCACTTATTTCACCTCTATCATCCATTTACTTCACCTATAACCTCCACTCATTTTACCTCCATCATCCACTTACTTTACCACTTTACCTATAACCTCCACTCATTTTACATCCACCATCCACTTACTTTACCTATAACCTCCATTCATTTTACCAACATCATCCACTTACTTCACCAAGAAAATTTGTGGTGGTGATTCATTCTCAAAATCTATAAATAGGCTTCTCCATCACAAGACCAATTCACCAATTCACAAATACATTTCTCTACTCCCAAATTGGAAGAGAATTGGTCCTTGAAGCTTTGAAGTTCTGAAGCTCTCAAGCATCCAGGTTTCCGAAGAATCGAGGAGGCTCTCTTCATTCTTCGTTCTTGGTTTATCGTTCTTCCAAGATCAAGCCCCGACGGCCCTTGGATCAACAAATCATCCACCTTCAAGATCAAACATCGACGACCCTTGAAGAAACACCAATTCACTTCACACAAAACCCTTGAATTGTGTCATTGAAGCTTTGAAACTCTAAAGCTCTCAAGCATCCGAGTTCCGAAGAATCGAGAAGGCTCTTTTCATTCTTCGTTTATCGTTATTCCAAGATCAAAGCCCCGACGACCCTTGGATCAACAAATCATCCACCTTTAAGATCAAGCCCGACGACCCTTGAAGCGACGTTCATCCAACCTTCAAGATCAAGCCCCGACGGCCCTTGAAGCAACGTTCATCCACCTCCAAGATCAAGCCCCGACGGCCCTTGGATCAACACATCCGTTCTTTAAGAATTAAGCCCAAAAGCCCCCTTGAAGTTCATCTATCATTCAACATTCTTCGTTCATTATTCGTCGTTCATCGTTCTTCAAGAACAAGCCAAAAGCCTTTGAAGATCATTCGTCGTTCATCCATCTTCAAGATCAAGCCCAAAAGCCCTTGAAGATCATTCGTCGTTCAACGTTCATCCAACTTAAGGATCAAGCCCCAACGGTCCCTGAAGAAACGTTAATCCACCTTCAAGATCAAGCCACCAACGGCCCTTGAAGAAACCTCGTCCAACTTCAAGATCAAGCCCAAAAGGCCACTACTACAAAAGGAGTTTATAGTGTCAGTGGGTGGTGTCGGTTTAATCTGATATAGTGGCGGATTAGACTGTTGCGACACTAATTGAATATAATGTCGGTTTTACTGTCGTTTCTAAGCGTCACTAAAACACTAGTGTCGCTTTTTAACCGACGTCAGCATAATTTTTAATGTTTTTAAATACTAGTGTCGCTTGTAAACCCACGTAAGCATAATTTTTAATGTTTTTAAATCGTAGTGTCGCTTTTAAACCGACGTAAGAATAATTTTTAATGTTTTTAAATCCTAGTGTCGGTTTTGAAACCGACGTAAGAATAATTTTTAATGTTTTTAAATCCTAGTGTCAGTTTTGAAACCGACGTAAGCATAATTTTTAATATTTTTAAATACTGGTGTCACTTTTAAGCGACATAAAAGCAACGTAAGAATACATTTTAATATTTTTAAATACATTTGATAACTTTTGGTTGTTATTTACTAGAATGGATTAGATGAGCATAATTTTGATAACATTTTGTTGTTATTTTAATTTGTTTTTACTATAATAGGTGCTGAAAATTAAAAGATTGCAATTGTGATAGAGTTCGAGGGTTGAAAGATAGAAATTGACGGTTGGATCGTTGAAACTAGTTTCGTACAATGCGTATCCCATTAAAACAATAGATTCACTAACACTTAGTAGTTTATTCATACTTTCATTAAGTATAACATAAGATTTTGTGGTATCCACTACTGTAAATATTTTAAATTGAAGATCGAATTCATTCATTGTATTCATATATGATCAAGGAGTGTAGTTGTAAAAAATCATCAAAATCGAAGTTAAAATAACCATTAAATCGTGATTTTTCGTTGATAACCGTCGAAATGTTTTGTCCCGTTACTTTATCTCTGAATATTTGTTTTTTGTGATTTTTGGCGTATGCGATCTCGAAGTATATACAAACAAGTTTGACGGTTGGATCGTTGAAAATAGTTTGTACAATACGTATCCCATCAAAACAATAGATTCACTAACATTTAAGAGTTTATTCATACTTTCATTAAGTATAACATAAGATTCTGTGGTATCCACTACTAGAAATATTTTAAATTGAAGATCGAATTCATTCATTGTATTCATATAGGATCAAGGAGTGTAGTTGTAAAAAATCATCAAAATCGGAGTTACAATAACCGTTAAATCGTGATTTTTCATTGATAACCGTCGAAATGTTTTATCCCGTTACTTGATCTCTGAATATTTGTTTTTTTCGATTTTTGGCGTATGCGATCTCGAAGTATATACAAATAAGTTTGACGGTTGGATCGTTGAAATTGGTTTCGTACAATGCGTATCCCATCAAAACAATAGATTCACTAACACTTAAGAGTTTATTCATACTTTCATTAAGTATAACATAAAATTCTGTGGTATCCACTAGTGTAAATATTTCAAATTGAAGATCAAATTCATTCATTGTATTCATATAGGATCCAGGAGTGTAGCTGTAAAAAATCATCAAAATCTGAGTTAAAATAACCGTTAAATCGTGATTTTTCGTTGATAACCGTCGAAACATTTTGTCCCGTTACTTGATCTCTGAATATTTTTTTTTGCAATTTTTGGCGTATGTGATCTTGAAGTATATACAAACAAGTTTGACGGTTGGATCGTTGAAATTAGTTTCGTACAATGCGTATCCCATCAAAACAATAGATTCACTAATAGCTAGGGGTGGGCACTTGAAACCGAAAACCAAAACCGAAACACGAACCAAATCGAACCGCACCGAATGGTTCAGTTTTGCGGTTTTGAAACGGTTGCGGTTTTGAAACCGAACCGCATTGTAGGAAGCGATTTGGTTTTGGTTTTGGCTTTTGAAAACCGCACCGAAACCGAAACCGCACTTTAAATTAGATGTCATATTTTAATTAGTTGTTTGTTAGAATCTATGCATTTAGTATGTACATGTCATAATAATGAAAATTATTTTTTCCAAATTATATCCCTCATCAAGCTTGGCATCTCAATGTTTCTTTACAGGAAAAGATGAAAATTTTATTTACTAGTAAAAGCACCTCAGAACCCTAATTTACAAGTTCATAATGATAGCCTATATAAAAGACTAATAAAAAATGCAAATGAAAAAAAAAAAAGAAACAATGAGCATCAAATAAGAGTAGTCATTGTAGGAAAGATACAAAGACCAAATCTCTAATCAAATAATAAGCTGTAACACTCCATTTGGGTACTTTTTCCTGCTCACAGAGTCTATCATATGTGCAATTAGCTAGCTAGAGTAAAGAAAAGAATTCTCATGTGGGTTGTTTAATTAATGTATTGTGTGAAAAATGAGACTGTGTTATGTGTAGATAAGTATAAATTTTAAATTGTATATATTTTTTCAAAAACCAAACCGAAACCGTTTGAAACCGCACCGAACCGAACCAAACAGTTTGGTTTCATTTTGATTTTGGCTTCAAAACCGCACCGAACCACACCGCAAAAAGTTGCGGTTTCACTCAAAACCGCACCAAACCAAACCGTGCCCACCCCTACTAATAGCTAAATTTAGTAAAGGCTGATTTTTCCGCCCCTAAAAGTGATAAAATTAATAGAGGCGGTTTATTATTTGTCCCTATTACTTTAATAGAGACAATTGCATGTTTTTGCCCCTAATGAATACTATTAGAGGCAACATTTTATTTCTGCATCTAATATTATGCCCCTAATACTTAGTTTTCTTGTAGTGAACTATAAGTGTTAGTGAATCTATCGTTTTAACGTGGATATTAGCATGTGATGAGATATTATATAATAAAATTAGACTATGTTTGAATTAGCATGTGATGATATTTTATAATAAAATTATATTTATGTTTTTTATTACGTATTTTATTTATTAAAATTTTAAAATGTTATATGAGATAACAAAAAAAAAAGCTGGTTATTTTTTTCTTTGGATGGATATTTTTGAAATATTAGGTGGGAAATTTCCCAAACCTTAGGCGGGAAATGGATGAATTCATTGAAATATGAGGCGGGAACTTGGTAAACTTAGTGTCGGTTTTAACCGACACTATCACCTTTTAATGCGACACAAGTTTCATTAAACCGACGCTATGTAAATTTCAAAGTGTGTCAGAAGTTGGTGTCGGTTAAGACCGACACCAACATTAATTTAAACCGTAAGTACGCATATTTAAACTCCTATCTTTCCCATTTCATTTGTGCTTTCATTTTCCCCCAATTTCAGTCTTTCTTCTTCTCCTTCCCATTTCATCCGTGCGTCCAATCTCAGTCCCAGATTTTGTTTTCTGAAAAAATAAGGAAAGATTGAATCTTTTTTGTTTGCAGGAGGAGGCGAGGTCAATGGGGAGCTTGAGGAGTGAGAGGCTGGCGACATCTACAGCTTTGGCGTCCTCCTGCTTGAGGCAGTTACAGGAAGGGATCATGTGGCCTCAAACCATCATTCTAGCATCCCCGTGACCTCAGGATCCCAATGGTATGCTTGCATGTGTGATCAGCGATGTGAAAAAGGTTTGAACTCGTGAGAATCGAGGAGTATAGGAGGCTCAAGAGGCAGAAACTGAGGAAATCGGGAAGGTTTTGCATTTGGGACGCAGATTTCTGGGAAGACGAGGAAGCCGTGAGCTTGATCCGCACCCGCAGGTTCTCGAGGTACTGGTAGAAGGCCGGGACGAGGAGGCAGGCGAGCAGTGTGAGGGAGTAGCTCGTCCACGTGTCGGTTTTCCACGAGTCGAAGAGGAGCGTGACCTGCCGGCTCCAATAGAAGGTCATGTGCATCATCTTCTCCGATTTCTAGAGAGAAAGCGAGAGAGTTTAGAGAGAGAAAGTAGGAGCGGCGGATTTTTGGAGAAGAAAACTTGCGAAAGACATATGGGTAAAGAAATTTAGAAAAACGAAAATTATTGGATGAAAATTTCGATCATTTTGGTGTGTAGTACAACTATATTGTTTGGTACGAGATGTGCGTTGGGATGTACCCTCGGAGTTGTTGTTATTTACGGTTTTGTCTCTGTGTAGTACAACTATATTGTATTTTAAATTTGTTTTTTTGACGAGAATTAATACGATTGTGCGGTAGGATTTTATGATTTGCACATGAGAGTTTGGTTGGTTCGATGCACGTTTTTTTTAAAATTTTTTTTAACGTCGGTTTAATTCGACACTAGGGTTATTATTATATAGGTATTTTATTATATAACGTCGGTTTTAGCCGACACTAGGGTTATTATTATATAGTTATTTATTTATATAACGTCGGTTTTATGGATACTAAGTTATTATTATATAGGTATTTTATTATATAACGTCGGTTTAATCCGACACTCTTTTTAATATTTTATAGTTATTTTATTATATAACGTCGGTTTACTCGGACACCACGTTTAATATTTTGTAGTTATTTTATTACATAATGTCGGTTTACTCCGACACTACGTTTAATATTTTATAGTTATTTTATTATATAACGTCGGTTTGATGCGACACTATGTTTGATATTATATATTTATTTTATTAGTTTGTGTCGCTTTAATGCGACACTGGGTTGAATATTATAATGTTTATTTTATTACTTTACGTCGATTTAAACCGACGTTAGTTTCAGTGTCGCTTTATACCGACGCTAGTTAGTGGCGGATTAAGTGTACAAACCGACACTGAAGCCCTTTAGTGACGCTAGCAAATGTGTCGCTATTCCAATCCGACATTACATTGTTTAACGTCGAATTTTTGCCAATTTTCCGACAGAAAGTCGAATTATTGTCGGTTTGAGATCCGCCGGTGATAGCCTGTATTGTAGTAGTGGGCCCTTGAAGAAACTTCCGCCAAACTTCAAGATCAAGCCTAACGGCCCTTGAAGAAACTCTCCCTGTTCATCCAAGATCAAGTCTCGACGGCCCTTGGATCAAATCCACAAATCAACTTCTTACGGAGATCGAATCAGAGGATCAAGTCACATAGAGATTGTAACCCAAACTCATCAAACACAAATATTATTTTGTAAACGCGTTGTTCCTCGTCTCTTTGGGAAATTTTCGTGTTCACAGTCATAACAAAAGATTTGGCGGTACATAAAATATATAATTAAACTAAGAATCTTGCAAGTGGTGGATTGCATTAGTGAATTAGACATTCCTCATCAATTCATTATATATATATATATATATATATATATATATATATATATATATATATATATAGATATATAGATATATATTAAGAACCCTATCGAGTCACAAGTACAATCCTGATTTTATTCTTATAAAATATCATGAGCCACGAAATGTTTCAGGAGACCATCTTATGATATGAACCATCTTAGTTGGAAGTAGCGGTGGTGGTGCTCTGAAAGCGACGACGGAAGAAATCGACTAGTTTATCTCTGGGAGGCAGACTTTCGTGAAAAGCACTGCAAAACTCATCACTCCATTCGTACAGATTGGGAAGCTTCTCTTTGGTCAACAGCTCCACTCCCACAACTTCTTGAATGGCTCCAAGCCAGTAAGCTATGAAGCTGGCAACAATGTCCACAAGTCCAACCGTCTCTCCCCCGAAGAATTTCTTATCTTTGAGCTCATTTTCCAGTATTTTCAGAAGCTCACAGGCTTCTTCCACAGCCTTCTCAGGTTCCTCACTGCCCCAGAGAGCTTTCCATGCTGCAAGCAAGCACTAAAGTAAACAAACACAACAAGAATTTCTTATTAGACATATATTTTTGTTTGCAAGATTTATTAGTGCGGTCAATAAGCTGCCACATGGCAAGAGAACAGAACTATTACACTCAACAGTAATGTTCACTTCTCAAACTAATATTGTTAAGACTCAAAAGAATCAACTTGATCACTGATGAAGCTTTTCTGACATAAAATTTTTATGTGACTAGGCATATGTTTTTTTTTTGTTTTACAGAAATCTCAACTGTACGAGAAATTTTTTATTTTGATGTATATTTCATACAAGAACCAACTTAATTACAATTCATATTTTGTAGTGTAAATTTTATACTACCAACATTTTATGTTGGGTCAGACATGTATTGTCAAGTTTAGTAGTATAGAAAGTTTTACACTGGTAGTCACAAAAGAATTTCTAGCAAATATACTCATTGCAAAATCGCCATGCACATACTTATGTTGATAGACTCTTAATCTAAACTATACATTCATGCTATAATCAACTTTGTTAAAAATAACCTTGATCATCAATGATTTAGATGCACAATAAAGCAAGATAACTTTTCTTATGTACTTAATACGAAAAGATTAAAGTGAAACATTTTTACCTTTTCATCAATGAACCTAGCCCAGAAACGTGCCTGGGCTCTTTCATAAGGATCTTTAGGCAAAATGGGAAAACCCTCCTTCCAAGTCTCATCAATGTACTCAAGAATGACCTGGGACTCAGCTATTGGTCTGTCATTGTGCAGGAGCACAGGGATCTTCTGATGAACTGGGTTGGATTTCAGAAGCAAAGCGCTCTTGCTCTGCAGGTCCTCCTCAACGTATTCATATTTCACTCCTTTCAGCTTCAGAGCTATTTCCACCCTCCTACTAAATGGGCTTCCCCAAACTCCCAACAGCTTCACTTCTTCAGCCATGATATAAGCACTAACTAATCTCCCTCTTGTGTGCGTATTAAGACTAGTTTAATCTTCCTTCTGGGGTTTTATAGTGGTCGGAAAACAGTGTTTACTTGGCCGCTAAGACAACTCTACAATGTTCAATAGTCAATAGTAATTTAAAATTGTGATTTGGTTGAGGAAAGATCTAGAAATGTGCTTTATTGACAATTTCTTCATTGAAACCAAATCCAAATGAGCATATCTGCTGTATTGGTATTATATTCTTCTCCATTAATTTGGTCATTGACTTGCTAGTTTTTATTGGTTCTATCATATATTACCTTTTTTTTTATCAGTATCATATATTACCTATTGTATTCATTTAATTAGTCCAACTTATGTAAATTTTAAATTCTGCTTCCAATGTATTTGGTCATTGCTTAGCGTTAAGGGCCTCAATTATCAACATTATATCCAAGCCTTCATAAAGTTGTAAACTTTTTATTGGGTGGTATTGACATTATTGACATTTCAAAATTTTACTATACAATCCAAATTTTCAATACTTAAAAAGGAAAATACGCTGATGTAGTTGTGCTTATGAGTATTAAATAACGAAATTTTTGGAGTGTCAATAACGTCAACACTTTTTTATTAAAAAACAATATCATGGTGAATATTTAGGCTGCACAATGAACTAACTATAATCATGTTGAACTCACATTCATAATAATCAAAGTTAAAACTTCTAACATAAAGTAAACTTTCCAAATGCTAGATGTATTGATTAGATAATTAGATTCTAGTGTACATTTAGCAGTCTCCAGATCAAAATAATACAAACTGCTAACAATTTGCAATGAAGAGGCAATTGGGCTCCAAAATGCTATTGCATTTTGTAAGCCCTCATAGTTAACTTATTCTAATTTCAACAAGGTAGGCTGGGGCTCAATAAGCCAAGAAGTCTAAAAAGCTAAAGAATCGTTTTAGGGTACGCTTGTTTTGCCTCACCGGAAAATATTTTCATAGAATCTTCTTCACGGTCAGATGAGGTGGCACTAGTACCCATATAAGCTAAAGAATCGTTTTAGGGTACGTTTGTTTTGTCTCACTAACTTTTAATGATTGAATTGGACTACATATTAATATAACCCGTGTTTACTACGTGTAAGGACTAAATTTAATAGGATTAAAAGAGACTCGTGTGAACTAACTCCCACGCCAAGTCTTAGCAAGACGCCCAAAAAATTGAGGACAACTAATATTAATTAATAATTACAACTAGGTGATATTGAAGGACCATAGTTTTGGTCACACATGATTATAAGTTAAGTAAACCTTTGTTTTCAATGACATCATCGCAAACAAGGCATTACACTTATATGAAGAAAAAAATTGTCACTTGTGTGATTATAAGTTTGTTCAGTAAACCTTTGTTTTCAATGACATCATCGCAAACAAGGCATTACACATATTTGAAGAAAAAAATTGTCACTAGTGCCACAAAATTTAAAAGTCATTTTGCACTTCTCATAGTTAGTACATGAAAAATAAGTATATGTATTATTTGGCAACTTTTCTGAAAAAATCCTTTAAAAATTCGGCCTTTTTTTTTAAATTTTAATAAGATTAAATTAAATTAATTAATTATTTATGTTTCTTCAATAATATGCTAAATTAAAATACGTCTAGAATGTGTGTATTATTGAAACATGTGTGAAAATAATGTGTCCTAAACGCATGTATGTAGCATGGACGGAGCCACCTTGGGCCCAAGGAGGGCGCATGCCCTCACTCAATTTTTTGGTGGAAAAAAACTCTTCCAGTTGTTTGTGACATTAGTATTAACTCTTCTATATACTATTGCCATCGTTGAAATATCGTTTTCGGCCATGAAATTTTTTAAGATCGATTGAGAAATTGGATGAGAGATCAAGGATAATGATAACATGGTTATTTTTATAGAGAGAAACATATATTTGATGGTATTGGTACGAGGTTGTTATGTAAGGCTTCCAAAACCTAAAAACACGTCAAGGCATATTGTAATATGTATGAAAAACGTTATGGATTAGTAAATAAGTATTTTGTTTAGTACATTCTTGAACTTTTTAATTTGTGACTTTATTGTTTGAGGATACTCCCATCCATGCAGATCTCTAGCATCATTCTTGATATGTAGTGTATAATACTTGTATTGTACGTTAGAGTTCTAAAAACATGTAATGTAATGAATTTATAAAATGTTTATGGAAAATGAAAGTATTATGAAACATTTATGTGTAATACGCGTATTATATACAAATTTACTATGTATTTTACATTTTTATGTAGGAGGCAAATGTTATAGATAATGTTGACCTGATTTACATCTAAACAGTAAATCATATATTTCAATACTAATTAGTTAAAAAACTTTTATTCCATAGATGTCATAAAAAAGATTTTACAGTGCATAGAATATGTAAGTACTACTACAAAAAACACTTTGCGTGACGAAATAAGTTTGTTGCGCAAAGTACAATTTCGTCGCACATAGTTAATCTAGCAAAGCTTGTGACGATAGAGTTTGAGCGATGAAAATTAATCTTCGTCTCGCAAAGCTACTTTGCATGACGAAGTAGTTTGTCGCGCAAAGCTTTGTGCAACGAAATATTTTAAATCTTAAATTTTTGTTTTTAAAAATTTTAATTAAAATAAACTAATTTAATATTTTGCATGAGGAAATATTTTGTCATGCAAGGGTTTTGACTTTTTGTTTTATTATTTCTCTTAAATTAATTCTCTTAAATTAATTGTTTACACAACGAAATATTTGGTAGCGCGAGATTTTTCGAATATTTACTTTTTAATTTAATTTAATTGTATGATTTTATTTTTGTAATTAGTTTAATTTAAATTGACATATTCAAAATAAAATTACATATGAAAAATAGTGATCAAATTATCCAATATATATATATATATATATATATATATATATAATATTCAAAATCTACACATAAATTAACAAAGTACAATAATAAAATCCTAGTACAAGTCTATTGTGGTGGTGGTGGTGGGGGATATGTTTCGATAGCGTCATAATCCTCAACTTTAGCCGCCAAAGTCTCGATGATTCCCTACAAAAAAAAATATAGTCAAATAACAGAAAAACAACAAAAAATTGACATAATCTCCCCTAAAATTGGTATACCCCAAATCCGACCCCAAACTCCGTTCTTCATCCTATACTCGACCCCAAACCCCGCACCAAACTCAAAACTAATATTAATGAAAAAAAAATTAAAATTTGGGAAGAATATACCTTTTGGCAAGATTGAGAGTGAGTGAGAATGAGAGGGACGAGTGAGTGTGAGAGAATTAGAGGATATAGTGAGAGAGATGAAAGAGTGAGTGAGAGTAATAGATAGTGAAGAGAGAGGAGAGATTAAGTGAGAAGAGTGAGTGTGAGAGAGAGGGTCGGATTTAGGGAGAAGGAAAGAGAGAAGAGAGGTAAGAGTAGATAAATACATTGAGAAAACGGTGGAGGAGTTATTTTGGTTTTAAAAGCTGTATCACTTTAACCGACAAAATCTTGGTCGCGCAAAGTCTTAAAATAAATTTTAAAAAAATTTCTCACGTCCCATTTTTGGTGCCTGCCTAAATTTTTAGAGTTTTGCGCGACGAAGCGTTGGTCACGCAAAGTTTTGTGTGAAACAAATTTGGTCGCACAAAGTATTTAAATTTTTTTTTTCACGCACAACGAAAAATTGGTCTCACAAAGTCTTTAAAAAAAAAAATTCCCGCGTCCCAATTTTTGTGCTTGCCCAAATATTTAGAGTTTTGCTCTACGAAAAATTGGTCGTGCAAAGTGACACACCCCGACCCAAGAGTAGGGCATGCTGGCTGTCACGTGAGGGTGACGTAACTATGTGCACAATGCGGAAGCAAAATTAAAAGAAGAAATACGAACGAATTTAAACCAAGTTAAATAAAAACACTAGCCAAGGAAGGTACTAGTGATGAGATTTAGTGTGATTACGCAACCAGAGCATAAATAGTCTAAGTGCAGTTAAGCAAAAAAAGTACTAATTCAAATAACACCCAAGGGTGATCCTACATGAGTGAATTCTGTCAGAATCTCTGGATATCCTCATAAGCCACCAACGACAAATGCTACCTAGAACTTGGAGGGGCGAAAAGTAGAAAGCGTGAGTGGGCAAAAACAAAGCTTTTCAAAATCATTTCATTTTCTCAAAAGTTCTAACCTCTCGCCGTAAAACCTGTATAATTTCCCTGAAATAAAGTATATACTCATATATATATATATGTGTGTATATATATATATATCCCAAAATCAAGCTCAGCAATAGAGAAAATCAGTTGTATGCTAGAAGTATGCCATGCCAAAGTATCTTAACGAAATGCCAATAGTAACTCAGTGAATAAATATGAATGCCAGGTATCAAATCAGCCCTCGGCTGAAACTATAGCTCATAATCAATCTCAATCATATCAAATATCCTGCACACAAATCAGCACCACCTCTAGTGGTCTGCACAACATAACTGAGTGTAAAATAAATATGTTCTAGTGCTACGATCACGTGAAGACTGTGAGAATAATCGCGGTCTATAAGACAAGACTGTACACCTAACTTGGATCCAAGGCGAGCATATGGTGCGGGAGGTGAACATCACGTGAATGACTGTGCCCTAACTCTGGGCAAGAGCACTAACATCGAGGTGTAGGTTTATGAGCTCTCAACACATCACATCAGTATCATAACTTTACTTTATGAACTTACCTGGCGCTTACCTGTGCATCCGCAACACCCATCATAAATATATGCAACTACTAATGCATAAATAGGTAGATACTTTGCATGGCATTTCGAAACGTATAATCATTCAATTTCATTTTTTGGGAAAATAACAAGTGTATAGGTATATACGGAAAACCAAAAGCCCACTCACTAATATGCAGCCGGGTCGTAACCCCCGAGTTAACTTGACTACGCTCGTCCTCTGGATAGGTCTCGCCTATATGAGAAGCAACTATAAAAACGTTATTTTAAAGCACATAAATGAAACTTGGAAATAACTTCTCATACAATGCTCAATTTTGATATTTGAATATACCAACGTGATCTACACAACCTCAGGATCATCCCCATATTTTTTAGAAATTTTTTTTCACGTCCCACGCGCCAACGAAGGCACGGCAAGACGCGCCCCCACGCGCAGTCACGTGCCTGGCACACTGATGGCGTCAACTAACGCAGTAAAAAATATTCCGTTAAAATCTAAGCATATACCGTTAAAGTTACCTGACGCCGTTAGGTTCCGTTAAGAATATTCTGTCAACTTGACGGAATATTCCCTTTTCTTCTCCGGCGCTCCTCCGGTGTCGTCGCCGTCGCTGGAAATTAGAAAAATATTCAAACCTTTATATCTCCGTCATTTCTTAACCAAAACTCATGAAATTGGTCTCAAATTAAAGCTTACAACTAGAAGAACACATCCTTACCAATTTCAAAGCTTGAAATCCACGGAATCTCGACAGAGAAAGCTCGATAATCCGGCCAAACTTTGAACTCGTCGATCTCAACTTCCCGGCGTCCAAATTCTTTCAACGAACCACTCCAAGCCTCGTGAGGACCTCCTTAAGCTTCCTGTGGTCCTTAAATCTTCTAAAAATCATGCTTTTACATGTGCATGAACAGTGCACGAATCTGGGATCTTTGGTTCTCGGGTTCCCGAAGCTTTCACGTCCAACCAAGGGTATGGATGAACTCCTAAGGTTACCAGGAACTCGAAACTGGCCTAAAAAGGTTCGATCTGCGGGTGGAAGTGAAGGTTTGAAGGTTGTCTGTACAAGTTGCACAGAAAATGGATGAAATCCGAGAGAGGGAGGAGAGAAAGAGCACACGGGAGTGAGAGAGAGGGAGAGTTGTGTGTGGTCCAAATGAAACCAATCACGACAAACAATTTTCTAACTTCCAATTGGGTCCAAAAACTTAGGAATTTAACATAATTGGACCAAAAATCTTAGCTCAATTCACAAACGCACACCCAACGCTTAAGGGCATTATTGTCATTTCATGTCATCGATAAAAATAATTCGGGACAGGTTATTACACAAAGTCTTAAAAAAAAAATTCCCGCATCCCATTTTTTGGCTCCCGTCCAAATTTAAGGATTATGCGAGACAAACTATTGGTTCATTGCACAAAATTTATAAAAATTATTTTACAATTTAAAATATAAATAATTAAAATAAATAAGGTTTAGACGACCAAATGTGTATTCGTCACGCAAAGAAAATAATTAAAAAAAAATTAGTTTAACAATAAAAAATATAAAAATAAATAAAAAATAAGTAAATAATGTTTAGGCGACGAAATATTAATATTCATCGTGCAAATTTTTAAAAAAATAATAAAAACTTATGAAAACAACTATATTTTAAATTTTATAATATAAAATAAAAAATAAAAAAAATTGGTTTGCGCAACGCATGTATACAACTACACTTATATGAATAGACGAAAAATCACGATTTAACGGTTATTTTAACTCCGATTTTGATGATTTTTTTACAGCTACACTCCTTGACCCTATATGAATACAATGAATGAATTCGATCTTCAATTTAAAATATTTACACTAATGGATACCACAAAATCTTATGTTATACTTAATGAAAGTATAAATAAACTCTAAGTTTTAGTGAATCTATTGTTTTGATGGGATAAGCATTCTACGAAACTAGTTTCAACGATTCAACCGTAAACTTGTTTGTATATATTTCAAGATCACATATGCCAAAAATGGCAGAAAACAAACATTCAGAGATCAAGTAATTGGACAAAACTTTTCGACGGTTATAAACGAAAAAAATCACGATTTAACGGTTATTTTAACTCTGATTTTGATGTGATTTTATAGCTACACTCCTTGACCCTATATGAATACAATGAATGAATTTGATCTTCAATTTAAAATATTTACCCTAATAGATACCACAACATCTTATGTTATACTTAATGAAAGTATAAATAAACTCTGAGTGTTAGTGAATCTATTGTTTTGATGGGATACGCATTCTACGAAACTAGTTTCAACGATCCAACAATCAAACTTGTTTGTATATACTTTGAGATCGCATACGCCAAAAATTGCAAAAAACAAACATTTAGAGATCAAGTAACGGGACAAAACTTTTCGACGGTTATAAACAAAAAATCATGATTTAACGGTTATTTTAACTCTGATTTTGATGATTTTTTTACAGCTACACTCCTTGACCCTATATGAATACAACGACTGAATTCGATCTTCAATTTAAAATATTTACATTAGTGGATACCACAAAATCTTATGTTATACTTAATTAAATTATAAATAAACTCTTAAGTATTAGTGAATCTATTGTGTTGATGGGATACGCATTCTACGAAACTAGTTTCAATTATCCAACCGTCAAACTTGTTTGTATATACTTCGAGATCATATACGCCAAAAATTGCAAAAAATAAACATTCAGAGATCAAGGAATGGGACAAAACTTTTCGACGGTTATAAACGAAAAATCATGATTTAATGGTTATTTCAACTCCGATTGTGATGATTTTTTTACAACTACACTACTTGACTCTATATGAATATAATGAACTAATTAGATCGTCAATTTAAAATATATTTTTCTAACCAAAATCCGATCCGAACTACAATAATATATTTTTTTAACAAAAACCCGATCCGAACTATAATAATAAATTTAAAGCTACTTAATAAATATATATACTGTTCAATTTCATAAGTGTTATACTTACAATATTAACTATAATAATAAATTTAAAGCTACTTAATAAATATATATACCGTTCAATTTCTTAAGTATTATACTTACAAAATACAAAACAAAAATAAATTAGTTAAGGCGACGAAATATTTGAATTATGTCATGCAAAGATTTAAAAAAAATATTTTTTTTAATTTTATTTATTTTTGTAAAGATTTTGCATGACGAAGTTTAAAGTTTTGTCGCGCAAAGTCACTTTGTGCGGCAATGCATTTTTTCATTTTGCAAAATTTCGTCACGCAAGAATTTGGGCGACAAAGTTTAGAGTTTCATCGCACAAAGTGACTTTGGGAGACGATGTGTGTTTCGTCGTGCAAGAGTTTTTTTTTTTTACTAGTGAAGTAAACTAAGAACCTTGCAAATGGTGGATTGCATAAGTGTATTAGACATTCTTCATCAATTCGTTACATTTTGGTGTTCGAACTCTCCTCCTCCCATCAATATAGCTTCTAGTTATGATTTTAACGTGAAACCGATCCAATCTAAATAGTGTCAACTAGTACACATACATCACCACTATTTAGAGCACGTGAGATGCATTGGAAGACTAAAGTACAAGGGTGACCTCACTGAAAATGGGTTAGGGCCCGGCCGAGTAGAGGGCGACTTTGCATAGAGTACGTAGTATTGTCACGTCTATCAAGATATATATGCATACATATACATACATACATATATATATATATATATATATATATATATAGCTATGCAGGCTCTTTAAGTGAAGGGACTCTTATTTTTTTTTTTTAAATTGGGGATTAGTTATGTGACTCACTTCACATCGAACTTCAACAATCCAAACAGTCTATTTGGAAAAATTCAATTCAATCCGACATCATATACACATTTAATTGTCACGATGAAATTTCAATGTTTCTTAGTGATAGAGTTACATGTAAGGCTAGGATGTTGCCACTTGTATGAAGATTAGAAAGTTAGTTAAGTTGTTAGTTTGTTAAGAAGGCTGAGATGTGTATAAATACCTGAACATGTACTTGCTTAAGAGTTAAGAAAATATACACAAAAGATTACAGTTTTTTCTACTTCTTTTTCTAAAGTCTCTCGACTCTCTATCTCTCTCTATATTTTTGTTTCTATTGGTTAACATGGTATCAATCGCCATGAAAGCTCACGCTTGATCTTCGATCCAAGTCTTCCGCAGCTCTGATTCTTCATCTTCATTGATCTTTTTGTTTCTTGTTCGTCATTGTTGGTTGAATTCTTTCTGTCTGCTTTGCAATCTAGGGTTTCTCTTCATCCGTAGGGTTCTGCCACTGTAATACTGGTTACGTTTCGTCTTCTTCAATTCGTGCACTGCAGGTGTTTGGTGCTTGGTCTCAGCGACATTTCTGCCAAATTCAGCAATCTTTAACTCGCAATACTGTAACAATGGTAACTGCCTCTCAATTACAACTTCTTCAATCTCTGATAACTGCATTGGTGTCATCGATTTCCACATGTGTGAATGTTAAACTAGATGGTTTGAATTATCTGAATTGGTACTTCCAAATGAAATTACTACTTCAAAGTAATGGAATTCTAGGGTTTGTTGATGGATATCATCCTTGTCCTGCAAGATTTATCTTGCGTTCTGGCGAATCTGATGATACTTCATCTTCTTCATCTGATAGTGATGAGTATTTGGTTTGGATGATGCATGATAAGGCCTTAATGCAATTACTCACTGCATCTTTGAGTTCTGTAGCTATGTCTTGTGTGATTGGGAGTACTAGTTCTCGGGATCTCTAGATTCGATTACAAGAGCAGTTTTCAACAGTCTCCAAGACTAGCATTTCTCAAATGAAATCGAACCTGCAAACAATTAAAAAGGGGTCTGATTCCATTACTCAGTACTTACAGACGATAAAGGAAGCTAGAGATTATCTTTCTGCTGCTGGGGTGTATTTTCTGGATGAGGATATTGTTATACTTACATTAAATGGCTTACCAACAGAGTATAATACATTTCGGGCTATGATAAGGGAACGTGAAAATGTCATTTCTCTGAAGGAATTTAGGACACAATTGTTTGTTGAAGAAGCTATTCTCGAGTCCACTGTCAATGCACCATTTATGACAGCCATGGTTGCTAATACTCAAACTCAAAGTAGATCACCTCAACCATGTTTTGTATTTGGTGGATTCAAGTAGTTCAATGTTAATAAGAACAAGGGCAAAGGCAGGTTCAACCAATACACCAGAAATTTTTCACCTCAACAGTATATGCCTACTCAAACACATATGACTGCTGATCTTTCCAACTTATCACTGGCATCTCCTTATCCTACTAATGAAGTCATCCAAACTGCAAATGGTAAAGGTTTGCATGTATCTCACATTGGTAGCATTATCCTTAAACCTTTTATATATATATATATATATATATATATATATATATCCTATCAAATTGAACTCTGTGTTATATGTTCCTAAATTAACACAGAATCTTATCTCGGTACATAGGATATGTTTGGACAATAACTGCTGGCTTATCTTTGATGCCTTATGTTTTTGGATTTAGGACAAGGCCACATGGAAGATCCTATACAAAGGAATGTGCAGTAATAGGCTTTACCCAATCTCTTCCCTAGCCACTGCGTGTCCTCCAGCTTCTCAACGTACTGTCTCTCATAAAGCTTTCATTGGTCAGCTTGTTAACTCTAATGTCTGGCATAATCGATTAGGACATCCATCTAATTCTGTTGTGTCTCTTATGTTTCATAAATCTAATGTTGTTTTTCCTAAAAAATCTAGCCCTGTAATGTGTCAAAGTTGTTTAGAGGGCAAATTCTACAAACTACCTTTTTCTTCCAATGTCAATAAATCTGTAATTCCCTTTGAAGTTGTACACAATGATCTTTGGGGTCATGCACCTTGTAAATCTGTGGATGGATATAGGTACTATGTTGTTTTCATTAATAAATGTACCTGGTATTCCTGGATTTTCCCACTGGTTAATAAATTTGATCTTTGTGCCACTTTTATTGGTTTTCATGCTTATGTTCTCACACAATTCTCTGCAAGTATCAAAGTTTTGCGAAGTAATGGTGGTGGTGAATTTATTAGCAAACCTTTTCAATCATTTCTTTTACAAAAAGCCATTTCCCATCAGAAATCTTGTCCTTACACTCCTGAACAAAATGGCATGGCTGAATGAAAGCATAGATATCTCATTGAAACCACAGTCACATTGTTACAAACAGCCAAAATACCCTCCCAGTTTTGGTCTTTTGCCTGTCAAACAGCTCTCTATCTTATTAATAGGATGCCTACTCCCATATTGTCTAACAAGTCTCCATTTAAAGCCTTATATGGTGCTGTCCCAATCATTAATCACTTGAGAATATTTTGTTGTGCTTGTTACGCTTTATTACGACCATATAACTCAACTAAACTTCAAGCCAAGACTACAAAGTGTGTCTTCTTGGGTTATGCATCCAAATACAAAGGGTACATTTGTTATGCTGTTTCTCAAAATAAATTCTGTCTCTAGACATGTGGTGTTTAATGAGTATGAATTTCCTTATACAGATTTATTGGCACAAACTCAAACCAAATCTTTCTGTTCTGCTACATTTGATGGTTTTCCTTCATCTCCTATGGTCACATCTCAGAATATAGTCACATTCCATTATCCAATTATTAACTCAAGTTCTCTAAGTCACTTTCCATTATCAAGTTCACCATCTGTTGTTGTGTCCTTCTCCATACCCTCACATCATTCACTCTCACCTGATTCCCAAAGTTCATCTCAGTCTATTACTGGTGCAGTTTCAGACACAACTTCCATAACTGTGACACTTGATCATAGGCCAGATACTTTACAAGTGGTTCCATCTATACCACCCCTCAACTTACATCCTATGCAAACTAGGAGTAAGAGTGGTATTATTAAGAAGAAGGTTTTCTTATCTACTTTCGCAGCCTCTAATGATATTGATCTGTCTCTGTGTGAACCATCCTCATATAAATATGCTTTTAAGAGTTCAGTGTGGTCTCAAGCAATGCAGGAGGAAATCAGTGCTTTACATAATCAAGGGACATGGAGTTTAGTCTCTTTACCACCCAATAAGAACTTAGTGGGGGTGTAAATGGATCTTCAAAATCAAAAGGCATTCAGATGGATCAATAGCAAGGCATCAAGCCTGATTGGTTGCCAAAGGCTTTAGTCAAGAACGTAGTTTTGATTACAGTGAAATTTTTAGCCCGATTGTAAACCCACCACAGTGAGGATTGTCTTAGCACTTGCTGCTTATTTCAATTGGTCACTCCGTCAACTCGATGTCAAGAATGCATTCCTCCATGGCATTCTGCAAGAAGAAGTGTACATGGCTCAGCCCCCTGGCTTTGAGGATCCCCAGAATCCATCTTTGGTGTGTAAATTGCATAAATCCCTTTACGGCCTAAAGCAAGCCCTAAGGGCATGGAATGACAGGCTCACTTCTTTTTTGCCTTAGTTGGGATTTCATAACACTTACTCTGATTCATCCTTATTTGTGAAAACTGTTGGTGCAAATATTGTGATCTTGTTGCTTTATGTTGATGACATTATCATCATAGGCGGTGATCCTACTGAGATACAACAAGTGATTAGTGATTTAACTTCTGAATTTGATATCAAAGACCTTGGTCCTCTTCACTTCTTTCTGGGCATTACGATTTCCAAAACTGCCAATGGTCTATTTCTGTCCCAAAAGAAATATGTGTAGGATTTGCTTGTTAAAACAGAAATGCTTGAGTTAAAGCCATGTGATACACTCTGTCTCCCATACAACAGATTACTCACGGATGATGGTGAGCCCTATTCTAATCCTACATTGTATAGAAGTGTAGTGGGAGCACTACAATACCTCACATTTACCCGGCCCGATATTACTTTTTCTGTGCATCAAGTCTGCCAGTTCATGCAGAATCCGATGGTCTCTTATTTCACTGCTGTCAAAAGGATTTTGAGGTATTTGAAAGGTACAATGGATTTTGGTATCTCTTACTCTAAGAGTGATTTGACTTTACATGCTTTTAGTTATGCCGATTGGGCGGGGGATTCCAATGATCGACGGCACCACTTTTTTTTATATTATTTTTCTTTTTTCCTTTCGGTGGCAGCCACCATCACTTTCCATTCTTTTATATTTATTTTTTTGTTTCTTTAGTTTGTGACCGCACCATTTTGATTCCACTACCCTTATATATATATATATATATATATATATATATATATATATATATATATATATATATATATATATATATATATATATTCTTCTATAAATCCTTAGTGATGGGGCAGAGGAATTTGCAGGGAAGATGGTGGATATAGCGACGGGCTACTTCGTTGATGAGTGTCCCCGTGATCCTCGCCGTGACTAGCTTGGTCTACTCCAAAGCAAGGAGCCTCAAAATGTGTCTGACCGTATGCACATGTAATTGTCACCATCACTGGGCACGGAGCACTGGCACCTTTATGACATGGAGATGGGCACTTTCCCGGCAAAAGACAACGCTGGGTTCGCCCAACTCGTCGACGGACTGACCCGAAGAACTTATTCGTCAGCGCCTGCCCGACTTTGTTCGCTCCTTTCATGTTATCCACATTCGTCTGCAACGCCGAGATGACCGACTTCAAAGCCCAACTCGGCGAGCTTCGATTCGAAATCATAATCTCGCCGATCTCCACCGGACTCAGACTCGCGCTGTCGTGGAAAATCTCCTCCACTTGCGGGAACAACTTGTGTTCCTTGAGCCCGAGGTAAGGGCTGACCAAGCTTTTGAAGGTGATAAAATAGCAGAGTGGAAAATGGATGTGGACGTCGACCCAACCCGGCCTCAAAACCAACTGGTCCACATGATCCTTACCGTTCATCGTGAAAACCCAGACACGCTCCTCACCGCATGATGACACTATCCCATCCATAAAATTCAACATCCCAAACAAACTCATAGCCGTGGATTTCTTTGTCAAGAAACGGTCCAGATCCTCCACCACGATAAGTGACTTCGGCGTCGTTTGGAGGAGAATCATTTTCAAATCGGAGTCGTCACTGGCGATCGGAGGCAGGATATGTTGCAGGACTTTGAGATGGCGAATGGTCCTGAGGCTAAACCTTTGGTACCCAGAAGATAGAGCTTGCTGCAGCTCATGCTTGATGTTGATGATGATGATGAAGACAAAACTCGCTGCCTCCTTCTGTAGGCCATCTCCAACTTAAGCTCAATCAAAGAGCTTCAAAGAGCCTCATGTGCAATTTCTTCAGAGCGACATGAGTCCATCCTTCAACTTTGCTTGACTTGGAGCATGGCCCTAGCGGTCGAGGTGAAGACTTTGAATCCAAAGAGCCAGAAGTGTGCTTTGATTTCTCTTGAACGGAGAAATGGATGAGAGGTAGAAATTGTCCCACCGAGCATGCCAAATTTATGAACACGAAAATTTCCCGAAGAGATGAGGAACAACGCGTCTACAAAATAATTTTTGTGTTTGATGAGTTTTGGGTTACAATCTCTCTTTGACTTGATCCTCTGATTTGATCTTCGTAAGATGTTGATTTGTTGATTTGGTCCAAGGGCCGTCGAGGCTTGATCTTGAATGAACAAGGGAATTTCTTCAAGAGCCGTTGTGCTTGATCTTGAAGGTTGGCGGAAGTTTCTTCAAGGGCCTTTGGTGGCTTGATCTCGAAGTTGGATGAATGTTTCTTCAGGACCGTTGAGGCTTGATCCTGAAGGTTGGATGAAAGTTTCTTCAAGGGACGTTGGTGGCTTGATCTTGAAGTTGGATGAACGTTTCTTCAAGGGCCGTTTGTGGCTTGATCTTGAAGAATAGTTGATGAACGGATGAGCGATGAACGATGAACGTTCTTCAAGGGCTTTTAGGCTTGATCTTGAAGAACGGATGAACGATGAACGAATCTTCAAGGGCTTTTGGGCTTGATCTTGAAGATGGATACACGGATGAACGAATGAACGATGAACGGATCTTCAAGTGCTTTTGGGCTTGATCTTGAAGGTGGATGGGCGTTTCTTCAAGGGTCATCGGGGCTTGATCTTGAAGGTGGATGATTTGTTGATCCAAGGGCCGTCGGGGCTTAATCTTGGAAGAACGATAAACCAAGAACGAAGAACGAAGAGAGCCTTCTCGATTCTTTGGAAACCTAGATGCTTGAGAGCTTCGGAACTTCAAAGCTTCAAGGACCAATTCTTTAGTGAATTGTATTTGTGAATTGGTGAATTGTATTAACCTTCTATTTATAGAATTTTTCAATGCCTAATTTTGAATATAATATTCCAGATGAAATAAGTCGTCTCTGTCAGGTGTTGACACGTGTCATATTTGACGGCTTTTCTGACTCATTTCAATTTTCGTCGAGATACACGTTACGTGTAAAATTTATGTAATACATGAGCGTCGAATCTTTGACTATCAGTCAACATTTTATTTACCGAAATTTCGATGTCTACAATAATCTTATCTCGTGGTCATCTAAGAAACAACAAACAGTTTCACGTTCATCAAATGAGGCTGAGAATCGTGCTTTATCTACCACGGTAGCTGAACTGGATTGAATTCAACAGATTCTCACTTTCCTGCATGTCCCAATATCTGCAACCCCTGTGCTATTTTGTGACAATCTTTCTACTATCGCCGTGTCTTTCAACCCAGTACAACATTAACGGACAAAACACATTGAAATTGATGTGCACTTTGTTCGGGAGAGAGTTGCCAACAACATGCTTCTAGTGCATTTTGTATCCTCCAAAGAACAATTTGCTGATATATTAACCAGAGGCCTCAGTGCTCCTTTATTTCGCATTCATTGTTCCAATCTCATGTTAGGATCATTGAAACATGAGATTGCGGGGGGATGATAGAGTTACATGTAAGGCTAGGATGTTGCCACTTGTATGAAGATTAGAAAGTTAGTTAAGTTGTTAGTTTGTTAAGAAGGCTGAGATGTGTATAAATACTTGAACATGTACTTGCTTAAGAGTTAAGAAAATATACACAGAAGATTACATTTTTTTTCTACATCTCTCTCTAAAGTCTGTCGACTCTCTCTCTATATTTCTGTTTCTGTTGGTTAACACTTAGAACATAGTGTTTGTCTATTTCTTTGAACTCAATTAGATATCTCAAATATTTCTGATTTGACTAATATTTTACAAGATGATCTATGAGTTGCAACTTGAAAAATAGACGGTTCAGATCATTGAAGTTTAATATAGTGTTAGCCTCACAACTAATCTCCATTTTTTTGAAATAAATTGGATCCCTTCTCTTAAAGACTCTACGTGTGTGTATTAAGAACCCGATCTAGCCATAAGTGCAAAATTCTGATTGTGTTCTTATAAAACATCACGGAGCCACGAAATGCTTCGAAGTAAATCACACAGATACATATATACATATTTAGCCACAAGCGCAATCCTGATTTTATTCTTCTAAAATACCATACACCATGAAATGCTTCGAAGGAAACCATCTTATGACTATGATTCTATGAACCGTTTTAGCTGGTAGTAGTAGTGGTGGTGTTGCTTTGAAGGCGACCACGGATGTGAGCAACTAGTTTATCTTTGGGAGGCAGACTTTCCTGAAAAACACTGCAAAACTCATCGCTCCAATTGTACAATTTGGGAAGCTTCTCTTTGGTCAACAGCTCCACTCCCACAACTTCTTGAATGGCTCGAAGCCAATAGCCTATGAAGTTGGCAACAATGTCCACAAGTCCAACGGTCTCTCCTGCGAAGAACTTCTTGTCTTTGAGCTCATTTTCCAGTATTTTCAGAAGCTCACAGGCTTCTTCCACAGCCTTTTCAGGTTCCTTACTGCCCCACAGAACTTTATATGTTGCAGGCAAGCACTAAAGTGAACAAACAAAATAAGAAATTAGCTAATTAGACATATATTATGGTATGCAAAATTAATTAGTGCGGTCAATGACCTGGAACATGGACTAGAAAATAGTGCTATATAATGTTCACTTGTCAAACTAATGTTGTATAACCATTGTCTGAGACCACAGATATCATTATAAAAATCAAACTTGATCACTAATTCAGATTTTGTGACAAACTTTTTATGTAACCAGACATGTGTTTTCAAGTTATTAATTTAGATTACATTTGTTTTAAAGAAAGCTTGATAGTACGATATAAATTTTATTGATGTGAAATCTTAATTTAAACTACATATTTCATACAAGAACCAGCCTGATCAACAATTCATATTCTGTAGCATAAACATTTTAAACTACCAACATATTATGCGGGGTTAGACATGTATTGTCACTTGTCAGGTTTGATCTGTTAGAGTATATAGGATATGGATGGTGTGGATTATGACACATGTTGTTAGTTAAACAATTGAGGTAGTTAGGATTGTAAGATTTGGATAAGAAGATAAGATTGTGACTTAATGAGTAAGATTTGTATAGATTAGGTGAATATTCATCCATGTAGAAATAGAAATAGTATCTTTGTAATCAGATCCTTCAAGAAAATACAAAAAAGAAAATTCTCTCTCTCTCTCTCTCTCTCTCTCTCTCTCTCTCTAAATCTTCTGTGTTTCCTTCTTCCTCTGCTATCTTTCTGATATTCTTTCCTGCATATTACTTAACATGATCCAGACTGAACAAGTAGACATTTCAAACGAGATTTATCTTAATCTATGATTTTAAGTTTTAATAATATAAACATTTACACAGGTAGTCACAAAAGCATTTCTAGCTAATATACTCAATCCAAAATCGCCATGCACAGGTTTATATTAAGAAACTGTTAATCTAAACTATAAATTCATGTTATAATCAATTTTATTAAAAATAACCTTGATCATCAATGATTTAGATTCACTGTCTAGCAAGATAACTTTTATTTTATGCTTAATGCACAAAGATTAAAGTGAAACATTTTACCTTTTCATCAATAAACCTAGCCCAGAAACGTGCCTGGGCTCTTTCATAAGGATCTTTAGGCAAAATGGGAAAACCCTCCTTCCAAGTCTCATCAATGTACTCCAGAATGACCTGGGACTCAGCTATTGGTCTGCCATTGTGCAGGAGCACAGGGATCTTCTGATGAACTGGGTTGGATTTCAGAAGCAAAGCACTCTTGCTCTGCAGGTCCTCCTCAACAAATTCATACTCCACATTTTTCAGCTTCAGAGCTGTTTCCACTCTCCTACTATATGGGCTTGCCCAAACCCCCAACAGCTTCACCTCTTCAGCCATGATATAAGCACTAATTAATCTCCTTCTTTGTGTGCATATTATGACTGGTTTAATCTTCCTTTTGGGGTTTTATAGCGGTAGGAAAACAGTGTTTTTGGCCGCTTAGACAACTCCACACAATGTTCAATAGTCAATAATAATTTTAAAACGGTGATTGATTGAGGAAAGATCTAGAAAATGTGCTTTATTGACAATTCTTCATTGAAAACCACATCCATATGAGCTTATCTGCTGTATTGATAATGTACTATGTTATGCCCAACAGCATCCTTTCCGAATTCAAGGATATTGAAAATTCATAAATTATATTTATTTATTATATAAGGGTATACTATCAACACATTTTTTTTTACTTCTCACATACTTCTGTTAATTTTTGTCCTTTAGATCTTCCTTAATTCATTTGATCCGACGGCCGAAATTCAAAAAGGTATAAGAGAAGTAAAAAGGGGTTTGTGGATATCACACCTCATTATATATTGTGGTGTTAATTTTTGGTAAGTACTGTTTGTATTTAATTTTGAATAAAAATATTTAAAATAATTTCTGACCTTACGATTTATGATAAACGGACACAATTTACGAATTTTCGGAATCCTTATAAAGAGAATTCTCCATTTGCGTCATTGACTTGCTAGCTTTTATTTGTTTTATCATATATTATTCCTATACTAAAAGCCGGTGGAGAAAACACTGTTTATTAACAGTGCCCTGCCGGTTATGCCCCTAGTCTAACGCACAGTTTTTTTGGCTTCTTCAAGATGCTACATGAATTGGCGATTTTGCCCATGCCACACGCGTTTTGGGGTTTTTCGCACGTGTTCTCCCCGTGTGCGTCGATTTTGGTGGGGAAGGTGCTCGAAGGCTCTTCCATTTTCTTCCTCTCTGTTTATGTGCTTTTCCCTTGGTTTTTTTATAATTTTTTAGTGGTTGTTGTGCCACAAACCATGTGGCCTGATTTAACTCCCATTTTTTAAATAATTTGTTTGTCCCGCCATTAATTTTTCTCTCTGTCCGACAAATGCTGTTGCTTGGCCTCTGATTGTTTTAATTTTTTATTATACTCTACTTTTCGGGCCTCTGTCTTCTACGTGTTGATCATCTTGGGGGATTCTGTTCAGAGGCTGGTTGTTTTATTTTTTGGTTTTGCTCTGATTTTTCAGCCTCTGTCTTCCACGATCATCGGGAACTATTCTATTCAGAGGCCTTAATGCTTTTTCTTTCGTTTTCATCTCATTCTCTCCTCACTTTTTCCTTTTGTTTTTCTGCGCTTTTCTCTTTCGTTTTTAGTTTGTTGTGTTCGTTTTCTCACCTTTGCTCCTGCACTTCGCACGCCGATTTCTTCACGTCTGAAGTCTTGCCATTTTGTGGTTAGTTCTGGGTTTTTTCGTGTACCAATTTTTGCTGCATTTGTGGTTATTTTTGTGTTTAGAATTAGGTCCTTTTTTTTTAATTTGGGTTTAGGTGATTTTGAGGGTTTAGAGTTTATTGTTTCCTCTGGATTTTATGGGGGTGAGAGTTATAAAATATTGAGTTATTTTTTTGTGTTGGGATTCTATCGAAGGGGATGAAAACACAATCTCCTAAGAAGGAACCTACTAGCCTCATATTGGATGATAAACGTGAAGGAATCACACTGACCAAACCGTGAGCATCAAAGATTGATTCTCTTTTTGTTATTCAGTATAAAAAAAAAACTTCAATTTTTTCGATTTCTTCGATTTTTCTAATTTTTTGTTCATGGTTTTTTTTCTTCTTCCAGGAATTCAACAATCCCAAAGGTTGAAAACCATCGAGAATAAAAGTTCCAGATAGATATGATGTTGAGCTTCATCAAATTCATTTTTTTTTCTTCATATTTTTCCCTTTTTAAAGGATAAATTAGTAATATTGGAATTTTTTGGTTGTTACCTATATATAAAGGAATTTTGATCTACAGCTTGATTTGGAGAAGATTGATAGTTTTAGTGCAAACAAGCTGCCCCAAAATGGTGCTAAGCATAACACTGAGAAAACTGGTAATTTAGTTTCTCTCTCTTGCTCTCTTGCTCCCCTCTACCTCTCATTTGGGTTGCTCATATAGTGATTTGGTCTTCTGATTCTTCAGTGTAACCGGGCTCTATACCTTTGCTGATGTCTGTGGCCAGTTGGCCGGGCAGGCTTCCTCCAATGGGGTACGCTTCTGTTATTTTGTTATATGTTCTTTTGCCATTCATTCACTCAAAATTCCAAAAATCGAATATAGTAAAATAGTAGGTCAAATTCATTATTGTTATCTTAACTTTTGTTTAATAGATTTATATTGTTGCATGTTTGATTTTTTTTTTTTTTTTTTTTTTTGCATGTTTGATTTTATGAATTTTTACTGTTTGTTTTGTTAATTGCAGATTTACAGTGTTTGATTGATTTCGGTGAGGGTGAGTTGTTAAGTTTTCCTTTATTTATGAATGATTGCATGTTCTATATCTAATTTCACTAACTCTTTGGGTGTATTTGTCAGTGGTTGTTCTTCTGTTTTTTCTGTTATCAGTGCTTACCACCTGTTTGAGAAACGGTATTAAATTGGCCTTTTTTTAGATTATTGATATGTTTTGAATGGTTTTTGGTTTGTCATATGTGTTAAGAATGTGAAATAAACTATCTAGAATGTGAAATAAACTATCTAAGGTAGTCAATTTCAATATAGCAGTAGCAGCTGCAGGAACTACAACAGTAGCAGCTGCATGGATTCTAGATGGATGAAGAGGAGTGGGTTATATTGAAGTCAGACCCGTAAGCAATTTTCTCATATATACTGTATATATTGTATGGAATAAGAGATGTTAATTTTCATAGAATTTTTTGTTTTGGTATTATATTTACACATAAGCGCATATGTTCTGTTGTTTAAGCCATATGGCCAACCACTCTCTAGCATCAAAGTGGACCAGTGAGTATTACCAAACTATATCAAATCAAATAATATGAACAACTCATCTTCTTTTCAACATTTTTTTCCAACATTTTTTTTCATGTATGAATGATTATTTTTGCAAAATTTGAACCCAAGAAACTAAATGTGTTACAAAAACAGTTCTTTTATGTGTTGAAAGTTCAGCAAAAACTTCAGCTCTAAAAGCCATTAAATAAGGAAAGCTAAAACTAGGACTTAAGAGGTAACTAGAATTAAACTACCCAATTTTTAATCAATAACTAATTTGTCTAATGAAAAATACCATCATGCATATTTTGGTTATAGAGGCTCTTTTCTATTTATTCTTTATTTCGTGGATTTTAAACACTAGAAAGCTAAGCCTCTGACAACAGCTTCCCTGAGACACGTTTTTTAGAAGGTAATAAGAGAGGGATACTTTAAGTTCTGTTTCTTTTGTGTGTTCTTTTAAAATTTAAGGTTGTGTGAATTGCAAATGTCAATAATCATGCGGAATCAGAAAGCATTGCTCATCTAATTGTGGAATTTAGAATCTAATTTTGAGGTTGTAATTATGACAGTTAAAGTGAAACAAATGTGGTCCAACATTGATCCAAAACATGACTTGCTGGTTTACCACTTTTGTAATTTCGATAATCTTGCAAAGAATTTCTCAGAGATTTTTATAGTGCTTTCTTTTTTTGGTGGGTAAGAGAATGGAAGAGTATTTTCCGTGTTACCAACAGTTCAACATAGTAACTAATACTATGCGTATATTTGCCTGAAAATACTTTCCATTTTTAACTTATCCTTGGGTAGGAAATTTTGATGAATTTCTGTCTTTTTTTCCTCCACTTTTCATTGTTTTCAGGCAATTGCAGCTGAATATGGAGAAGCTTTTGAGAGTTTTGGACATGTTGGACCTCTCAAGGTGGATGTGGTGTAATTTATGGAGTTACATGTATGGTAGTGATTGTTTTATATGCTTTGTCGAATTTAATTTAGTGATTATGCTATGCCTTACTACTGTTAATTTTGAATGTGAGTAGGATTTTTTGGAAGACAAACTGCAATAAGATTTTCTTAAACGAATACGATATGTCGTCAAACTGGATGAAGCTTATGGTCTTATATTCTCTTTTGACAATGTTGTGGTAAGTTTCTATAACACTCATTAGTTATGTGTTTCGGGTTTTGATGGCTAGAAATGAAAATGTAATGAACTGTGGACCATTGTATTTATGGCATCTTATCGATCAAAAAAAAGATTTAAATGTGCAATTATTAAAAGAGATCTAATTGCGTAGCAGTTAACTTTTTTCCGGCAAGGGTTTTCTATTTTTCCAACAACTATTCTCATTTTGTTTTTTTTTTGAGTTGCATGTAATAATTTGTGGTCAATGTGATCCCATATCTATTTAATTAATTATATTCTTAAATCATGTAGGAAGACTAGCAAGTAGCAATGATACTGTTTTCTAAATAGTAACTCTTCTTATTGCAGACCAAACCATTGAGATAATAACACTGCATGTAACATTCTTTCAAAGAAATGCATATGTCGATATTGGTAACTATCGTTTTTCTATTTGTTCTTTATGATATATTTGTTCACATTGTGGTATTTTGACCAACATTTTGTTATTATAAAGGAATTAGCTTCATTTTTCACAACTTGATATTTCCAATTTGGTGGATGTACTTTATTAAGACATTTGAACACAGTTGACCATCTATGCACAGTTTTCAAATTATAGTTTCTGTTTTGGGATTTCTTTATCAATCCCCCTGGGACTTCGTGTGTAAAATTTAGTGTTCCTCCCTTTTGGCTCATAGAATTAGGCTCAAGCTTTATTGCCTTCAGATTATATTTAGTCATGTTAGAAGCTAAATTGCAAAGACATGATTAACTGTATTTAATATTTTGTTTGTTTTCTTTGGTTTAGGTTTGAACTAAAAGAAACTAAGAAATGAATGATGCACATTCGCAGTGATATAGAACGCTTACATTGCAACTTCAGCTATACAACTTTCGCCACCCCAATTGATCGACGGGTATGTAACTTTCTGTTTACACCCCACCAAACAGTGTGTTCTCCTATTTTTCATCCAGCTTTTATCTAATATACATTTGTCATTTTCAATCTTTGTTATACATTTAAGGTAGTGAGTCAAAACTAATCAGAGGCAAACGCACAAAAGTTGATGAGGTGCTATAAAATTGCTGAAAAAGGTAATCATACTATGTTCTTATTTTCTTTACAATATAATTCCCTTGTCATATAAATTTATTTCATGTGTTACAATATTTTGTTTCCTTGCCTAGGGTGCTTTCTTATCAATCACCAGTATTGGAGAAAAACTTTGAGCGTTGCAGTTTGTCATTCTAGATAAAGTAATAAAACTTCTACAATTTTTGGTGTCTGTTGCATAGATTTTGATATGTAAATAGTATAAATCTTTCATGGCATAGACTTTGACATCTTTGAAACATAAGCTTTCTTACAATTTTTATTAATCCCGCAACAACGCGCGTGTAGAACTTTCTAGTAATACCTATTTGTGTTCAATTAGTCCAACTTACGTAAATTTTAAATTCTGCTTCCCATGTGTTTCGTCATTGCTTATCGTTAAGGCCTCAATAATCAATATATTGTGACCAAGACTTCTTAAAGTTTTAAACTACTTTTATTGGGGTGTTGCTAACGTTTTTGACAATTCAAAAACTCAAACTGTACAACTTAAACTTTTTTATTAAAAAAAATACATTTATGAGTAGTACATAATAACGAAATTTTGAGTGTCAACGACGTCAACACCCTTTTCTCTTTAAACAACAATATAGAGGGTGGGTATTTAAGCTACATAATGAGCTAACTGTAATCGTATTGAACTCAAATTCAGAGGAATCAAACTTAAGACCTCTAGTTTACAAATGAAGAGAAAAAACTTTCCAAATGGTAGATATATTGATTAGATAATTAGATTTAGGGAGCAATTAGAAGTCTCCAGATCAAAATACGACAAACTGCTAACAATTTGCAATGAAGAGGCAATTGGGCTCCAAAATGCTATTCGGTTTGGGTTTCCAAGCCTTGAAAGTGGCTTTATTCTATTCTCAACAAGGTAGGTTGGGCCTCAATACGCCATAAAGTCTCAAAACAAATGGATCATTGTAAAATGTATTCAGAATCTTCTTTACGGTCAGATGCAGTGCCAGCAATACCCATTTGGGCTAATTAGTCATTTAGGGTACATTTGTTTGACATCACTAACTTTCGATTTCGATGGACTGGACTTGATTACTTATTAGTATAATTCTGAATTTAATGAGATTAAAGGAAACTCGTGTCCTCACTGGAAGGTTTTATGGAGCGCCCAAAGAGGAGAGGACTGCCAATCTTATTAATAATTACAACTAGGTGATATTAAAAGATAATAGTTTTGGTCACACATGGTTATATGTATTGCCCAGTAAACCTTTGTTTTCGATGGCATCATAGCAAACAAGGCATTATATAAAATAAAATAAAATAAAATATATATATTAAGAAAAAAATTGTCACTAGTGCCACAAAATTTAAAAGGGAATTTTAATGAAAATGGCCTAACACTATTCATTTTTAATCATAAGGACATTTTGTGTATGAAAAGTCCATAATGGGTCAAGTTCTTTTTTTTATTTACTCTTATGCCATTAAAAGGGGTCCACAATGATGTTGACATTTCTGTCTAGAAATACATTAATTTACATGATACTATTCAATTTATGCTAATTTGCTGCCAGTTCCTTATGCTTCCATCATGTTGTTGATGTTATACAGCTCTTCTTCTGTCAAATTGTTCCAGTATTGTTCATCGCCTTCTACTAGCTCTGCATCTCTTTCTTTATCTTCTTTCACCTTCTTTCACCTTGTAATACATATATGACTAATGACGAGCTTTTAACTTGCTGTAAATATACATTTCTCCTTCTTATGCTACTAATATCATATCATACCTAAAATCTTCAAACTCATCCAAGGCTAACATTTAGATCCCTCGAAATTTTAGAATATTTTTGTATGAAGGAGTCTACATGTGTGAGGAGATAGGGAATAGTCTAAAAGGAAAACTAATGAAAAGGGCTTGAAAACTTTGAGTTTTAATGATAAGGACAAAATAAAGGGTAAAGTGAATAGTGCCAGGATTGACTTTTTAGTGTAAAAATGTGGTTTTTCGTTAAAGTGAACAGTACCGGGAGCTTTTCGTTAAAGTTCCCTAGTCTAAATGACTCTTTATTAATCATGACTACATACCTAGCTTTTTTCTTATGCATATGTGCGTACCAATCTAGAGGACTACTGATAAAACTTATGCAAATTTCTTTCCACTGTTCTAGATAATCTTCTGCTACTTTGATCAGCTTTTTAGGAAATAATTCTAGTTGGGAAATATGGTTGATGAATATTTTATCAAGATAGCCAAACTCTAATAGTAAGGTTAAGGTAACTTCTACTACATTATGCTTTTTCTGATGCTCATAACTAAAATGTCATGGTCTAAAATCTCTCATGTTAATCCTGGCCACATGTAGGCTAACTTCTGGTTTACAAATACAACTCTCTGTATTATCACAAAGATATGGTGGATGCATCATTGTAATAATATTCATCCCTGGTTTTGGATAAAAAATGGACTGATACAAAGCACATTGGAATAGTAATTGTAATTCTTTCATGGACTATGGTGCCTTGCTCAGGATCTTATTTTGCATATCTGGTGGCATTAGTCTTAATTTTGCTTTTGAAATTTCTTCTAACAAAATCTCATCTATTATTAAGTCTAAATATATATTACTAAGAAAACTTTCATATTTTTCTTTTTTTTCTTTGCCACTCAAATGCTGACACTGCTCATAATTTTGATGTTGCTCCATTTCAATGTCTTCTTCTAAGTGCTCAATTTTAATATCTTCTATGGGCTCATTAGCCTCTTGTTTATCTAATAAACTACAAGGAATATCAATTGTCTTAATGGTTAAATCTGGATTAATTATATCTAATTTTGCTAATATTTTAGTTTTACTCCAATGTAACTGTGAATCTTCTCCTATAATTCTAGTTTGTTCTGCTAATTGAAATAATTCTTCTAAACTCTTAGGTTTATCTAATTGTAATATTTCTATACGAGTTCCTTCTTCTAAAATTGGATATTAATGTTCAAATATTTATTCATCAAATTCTTCTATATTATTGTGCTTATCATTTTCTTTTGAGTTTTCTAAATAATGACTATCTTGGCCACTGGACTCTTCTATACTTATGCTTTTGTATGCTTCTACAGTATTACTTTGGTCAGTTATTATAATACCTCTTTTGAAAAATGTTATGCTAGGATTCATAAATAAAAAACCTTGTAAACTTTTCCAAAAGTTTAAACCTAAAATGAATGGGTATGTTCTTACTGGTGAAATAAATATTAATGGTAAATTAAAATTCTTTTTTTTACTTTAATAGACTCATTATTAATGCAATGTGTTAAATAAACTAGTCTTTCATCAAACTGCTTTATCCTCATTGGTTTTACTAATTTTTGTCTATATTTTTCTGGTACTAATTCCTCACTTATGACATTCTTGTGCTTCCTGTATCTATCATAGTTGTTGTTTGTGTTTTGTATTCTTTTGCTATTTCTATTTCACAATTTATGGTAATTAAAGAACTAATTTTTGACTTTTCTATATTATAAACAATATTTTAGTATTTTCTTGTGATTTTGCTGAATTAATTTCTAACAACTAATTACTATAGCACTTTTCACACAATATTAAATATGTACTGTAATATTTATTTGTAGCTAATTTACTACACTTATGACATTTTTCTGGCCAACCTAAATTTATATATTTGTACTTTTCATCATGTTGTTCTTCTATGAATGCACACATATATTCTTTCAAATCACTATTTGAACTACTTGAATCATCTGAGTTTGAATATATTATATTTATACTTTCTATACTATAAATACTATCATATTTATTGTAACATCCCACATCGCTAAGGGGAGAGGGTTCTGTAAGCCTTCTATGTATACCCATCTCTACCTAACACAATGCTTTTTGGGAGCTCATTGGCTTCGGGTTCCGTAGGAATTATGAAGTTAAGCGAGTTTGGGCTAGAGCAATCCCAGGATGGGTAACCTTCTGGAAAGTTGCTCGTGAGTTCCCAGAAACAAAACCGTGAGGGCATGGTCGGGGCCCAAAGCGGACAATATCGTGCTACGGTGGAGTCGAGCACGGGATGTGGTGGGGGCCCGGGCCGGGATGTGACAATTTGGTATCACAGCCAATGCCTGGGCGGAAGTGTGCCGATGAGGACGTCGGGCCCCTAAGGGGGGGTGGATTGTAACATCCCACATCGCCCAGGGGAGAGGATCCTGTAAGCCTTATATGTATATTCTCATCTCTACCTAGCACGAGGCTTTTTGGGAGCTCACTGGCTTCGGGTTCTATAAGAACGTTGAAGTTAAGCGAGTTTGGGCTAGAGCAATTCTAGGATGGGTGACCTTCTGGGAAGTTGCTCGTGAGTTCCTAGAAACAAAACCGTGAGGGCATGGTCGGGACCCAAAGCAGACAATATCGTGCTACGGTGGAGTTGAGTCCGGGATGTGGTGAGGGCCCAGGCTGGGATGTGACATTTATACTTTCTATACTGTAAATACTTTCATTATCACTTAAATCATTTAAATTGTATATTGACTGTATATCTTCATCATCTTTTAACTTAAACAACTCAATCAAATGTACTTTATCTCTAAGCTGTTTTCCTAATTTTGGACATTTAGGTCTAATATGCCCAACTTCTCTACATGAATAACATTTACAACTACTCTTATCTTTTGGTGCTTTATTTTTTTCTAATCCAAGGTCTACCCACTTCTTTTCCTAAATTTTTTTGGAATATATTTTCTCTGCTTATTTGTTCTTGAAGGTCTTATGCTAAAATTCTTATGCTGTTTGTAGGGTTTGTATGACTTATATTTCTTTTTGTATATTTTCTTATGACAACCATACTATTGTAGTAAATTTATATTTTTACAGCTCATGTAAAATTGTTTCCTAATCTGCCTCTTAGCTTTTATTTGACTATATTCTTGTCTAAGTATATCATATACATGTTGAATTCTAGGTCCTATTACAATATCATTTTTCTTTGAAAGCTTTTACCATTCATTCCAAATCTTTTCACCTATTGGTCCTTTTATTTTTGTCATATAAGCATCTAATAAATTAATATCACTAATTCTACCCGTTCTTCCTAAATATTTAAAGAAATCTGTTGTATACTCAGCTATATATTGTAAATCACAAATTTTTAATTGTTCTAAATTTCTAATCACTATTTTCTGCTCTTGTTCACTTCTACCATCTAACCTATTATGATCTAAAAATTCTTGTTTAATCAAAGTAACAAAACCATCAATATTAAAATGCGTTTTAGCTGCCTAATGCTGTTCTGGACTTTGAACTTTCTATGATTGGAAATAATAAAAACTAAATTATCTAAAGTATGCTCAAAATAATCTAACATATTTTGTGGACTACTAAAATCTAACATTAATGCTGCATGTACGCAACCATTTCCTCATCTCTCAATTGTTCTTTCCCAATCTTGTGGATCTACATTATCTAAGTTTAATATATTACCTGCTATATTAATTTGTTCTAACCCTCTCAAATATAGAATCCTATTTTTTCTGGATGGTTTTATCATACTTTCGTCTATGTAATCTACTCGTGCTTTTTCATTATATTGTTCATTTGTTGGTCTCAAAAATTGGTGATCAGTTTTACTTGCGTGTCTTGGATTTTCTAGTCCTGATGTACTACTTTCTTCTACTGGATTACATTCTTCTTTCAATTCTAATAAATTATTATATTCTTTTGGTCCTAAATATGTTCTACTCCTATATCTAAAAGTAATTTTTTCATCTCTCATCTGAAATTCTATGTAGTTGTAAATCATGTCTTATATTTTTCTAAGTACTCTTCTTCATCTAAATGATCAATATCTTCTATAAGCTTATCTACAATATGATCAAAATTTTGCTCAACTAAATTAATATTTAAATTATCAAAAGCCATATGAATACTCTCATTTTTAATCTCACTCTCATCCTCTTCTATTTTTTTCTAGTTGCTTATAATTACTAAACCTAATTGTTGCGTTTCCTGTACTAGTTTCATATATTTGTACTTTATCTGGTTGTTTATTTCTTGTTACTTGTAAATTAGGTAATATCCACTGAGTTCCTTCTAAAAAATTATTATCTACGGGTTTTGCTTATATCATATTTACATGTTTACTACCAAATGTTTGAACTAAATTTTGAAATTCTAAATTAAACTTATGATTATATTTATCAGACACTTTACCAATATACATTAAGTTAATACACAAATTTTTATAATCTCCTTTCATATTATAATTTCTTGTTCTTATGCTTACTTTAATATATTTACTAAAGTCATTTATGGTCATAACATAATTTGGAATACATCCTATGACCACTAAGTTTGAACTTAAGTCTACTTTGGTTGTTGCTATTGCTGATTATCCCATACATCGTCACTGATTATCCCATATATCGTCATATATGTATACTAATGCTTTTATGCCTACTTGTGCTCTGGTTAATCCAGCTATTCCAATTAATATTGTTCCTATGTGAATCTGACTAAAATGTGATTTTCTCAAATGCATAAATGCTTCCTTACTAATTAAATTAATTGTAACTTCTTTGTCAATACAACTAACTTCATGTTGACTGATTCTACTTACAATTCTACTTCTATTTTCAAATAAACCTAATTGGTACAAATTATATTTTTTTTTTGTGTTATCTCAAAACCTCTACGAATAAATTATTGTGCTTCTTCTTCATTCGGATAAATATCTTTAGCTCTAACTACTTCTTTTCCTTTTTTCCTTAAGAGTTCCATTTTATGTTATCAAAAGTATTTATCTTAAGTAGTCTAATATTATTATTTGCACTTAAAGTTAAATTTTCTAATTTATCTAGCAAAGATGGTGGAAATGATGAATGTCACATCCCAGCTCGGGGCGGACCACTTCCCGGGCTCGCTCCACCACCATAGCACGATATTGTCTGCTTTGGGCCCCGACCACGCCCTCACGGTTTTGTTTTTGGGAACTCACGAGTAACTTCCCAGTGGGTCACCCATCATGGGAGTGCTCTAGCCTCCTTCTCGCTTAACTTCGGAGTTCCTACGGAACTCAAAGCAGTGAGCTCCCAAAAGGCCTCGTGCTAGATAGAGATGAGAATATACATTTAAGGATCACTTTCTGGGCGATGTGGGATGTCACAATCCACCCCCCTTAGGGGCCCGACGTCCTCGTCGGCACACTTCCGGCCAGGGATAGGCTCTGTGTCGCTATATTATTCCTCATCACTTCTGCTTTACTCTTTATTATATGTAAATTATCGTCCTTGACTTTTATTTCAGCACTTCATTCATATCTGTTCTTCCCCTGACGCTTTTGGCTACGTCACTCCCACGTGACGGCCAGCACACTTCGACATTCTAGGATGATTCCGCCTGGTTAATCTGCATTTAGGGATAATTGCTTACCTGACCATATTATATCCATAGGTGGTCACGCATTTAGGGATCATTGCTTACCTGACCATATTATATCCATAGGTGGTCATGCCTGGTTAATCCGTATTGGGGAACGACCTTTTTAGATGGATGCCTAAAGTTCCACCTAGTTAATCCACATTGGACGTCAATACGCATTCTACAGTTGGATTACATTGAGTTGGTCTGGAATCCCTTGGTCCATAATCCCATTTCCAAGTTGGTTGTGTTGAGTTGGCCCAGAACGTTAGATTCTTGTGAGTAGATGTTGCTCAAGGTTACACTTGTGTTTGTAATTTAAGATTACAATGCTGTTACCTTATAATACTAGTAGAAAATTTCGACAATCCTTATGGATGATGTTGGCTTTGTTACGAATAGGGAAGTGATGTTTGATAGTATTGATTGATTAATGTGGGTAAATATTAAACTTTGTGCCTTGTTGGTCCATTGAAATGTTATTGGTTATGGTTTTGTTATTAGAAATCTTTTTGAAGTATGTGAAAGATAGAATGACATATAGATAAGTTCGAAGTTAGCCATAACTTTATATTTTACAATTAAGAATGTCATGAGAAATGTCAGAGTTTATCTACAAGTGAACTACGAATGACTTTATCCCGTGACAAGGGATGTAGGCAGTCTAACGCAAAAGTTAGACGCACTTATAAAATAAGAGGAAAATATACTATGGTATGGAACCGTTGGTTATTTCTGGTCATGTCTCGAAAGGTAGGTAAGATAGATGTTGGTATGTTATGACATCACCTGTTGATCATGGACGAATGTCGTGATCAGGGCATCACATGTGTGACACTGAAAATGTGTGAAAATTACGTGTACTAAATGTTGTACGTTAAAGTTCTAAAATGTGTAATTTAACAAATTATTGAAACTTGTACGGTAAATAAAAGTATATTGAAAAATTCATACTAACTATGTATAAACTATGTATTTTTTACCTTTTTTTAAGAGGCAAATATTATAGTTACGGTGTTCTGATTATATGTAAATGGTAAATGGTAAATCATATATTTCAATGATAATTAGTTTACAAACTTTTATTTCATAGATTTCATAAAAAAAGATTTGGCGGTATATAGAATATATAAGTAACTAAGTACTTTGCAAATGGTGGATTACATAAGTGTATTAGACATTCTTCGTCAATTCATTGCACTTCGGTGTTCGAACTCTGCCCACCCCGCAATCTAGCTTAGAGTACATAGTAATATATATATATATATACACACACACACACACACATACGCGAGCGCGCGCACACAAGAGAACGCGATCTAGCCACAAGTGCAATCCTGAATTTATTCTTATAAATATAATGAACTACGAAATGCTTCGAAGTAAACCATCTTATGACTGATTTATGAAACATTTTAGCTGGAAGTAGTAGTGGTGGTGGTGCTTTGAAGGCGACCACGGAAGTAAGCTACTAATTTATCTTTGGGAGGCAGACTTTCCTGAAAAACACTGCAAAACTCGTCGCTCCAATTGTAGAGTTTGGGAAGCTTCTCCTTGCTCAACAGCTCCACTCCAACAAGTTCTTGAATGGTTCTAAGCCAGAAGGCTATGAAGTTGGCAACAATGTCCACAAGTCCAACGGTCTCTCCTGCGAAGAACTTCTTGTCTTTGAGCTCATTTTCCAGTATTTTCAGAAGCTCACAGGCTTCTTCCACAGCCTTCTCAGGTTCCTCACTGCCCCAGAGAGCTTTCCATGTTGCAGGCAAGCACTAAAGTAAACAAACAAAATACTAATTTAGCTTATTAGGCATATTATGGTGTGCAGAATTAATTAGTGCTGTCAGAAAATAGGACTATATAATGTTCGCTTGCCAAACTAATGATGCATAGCTATTATCTGAGACCACACATATCATATAAGAATCAACTCGATCACTAATTCAGATTTTACGTAACCAGACATATGTTTTGAAGTTGTTAGTCTAGACCAAATTTTTTATTTTTTTTTTTAAATCTCAACGATACGATATAAATTTTATTAATCTAGACTACATAATGTCATACAAGAACCAACTTGATCAATAATTCATATTCTATAGCATATACATTTTATACTACCAACATATTATGTGGGGTCAGACATGTACTGTCATGTTTGATCCAGACTGCACAAGTACACATTTCAAACAAAATTCAACTTAATCAACGATCTAAGTTTTAGTTAAACATTTTACACTGGTAGTCACAAAAGAATATACTCGATGCAAAATCACCATGCACATGCTTATGTTGAACATGCTGTTCATGTAAACTACACATTCATGCTATAATGAACTTTGTTAAAAATAACCTTGATCATCAATGATTTAGATACACAATAAAGCAAGATAACTTTGTTTATATAATTAATACAGAAAGATTAAAGTGAAACATTTTTACCTTTTCATCAATGAACCTAGCCCAGAAACGTGCCTGGGCTCTTTCATAAGGATCTTTAGGCAAAATGGGAAAACCCTCCTTCCAAGTCTCATCAATGTACTCCAGAATGACCTGGGACTCAGCTATTGGTCTGCCGTTGTGCAGGAGCACAGGGATCTTCTGATGAACTGGGTTGGATTTCAGAAGCAAAGCACTCTTGCTCTGCAGGTCCTCCTCAACAAATTCATACTCCACATTTTTCAGCTTCAGAGCTGTTTCCACTCTCCTACTATATGGGCTTGCCCAAACCCCCAACAGCTTCACCTCTTCAGCCATGATATAAGCACTAGTTAATCTCCTTCTTTGTGTGCATATTATGACTGGTTTAATCTTCCTTTTGGGGTTTTATAGCGGCAGGAACAGTGTTTTTGGCCGCTTAGACAACTCTACACAATGTTCAATAGTCAATAATAATTTTAAAATGGTGATTGATTGAGGAAAGATCTAGAAAATGTGCTTTATTGACAATTCTTCATTCAAAACCACATCCATATGAGCTTATCTGCTGTATTGATACAGAGCGTTTGTTTACCCTCACTAAAGGGTGCTGAACTGGACTAGATTAATTCAGTCTCATGTTTGTTTCTGACAGGGACTAGGTTTAATGAGACTAAGTCTCACTAGCCTAGACTAAATCAGGGACTAGCTGATCTTAGTAAAACCCCTCAAAAACCATGGGACTAGCTAAGACTGTCCCCTTTCTCCTCTTTTCTCCTCCTCGCCTTGCTCCTCAACCACTCACATTCGAAAGCCATTAGACTAAATGCTTTTCACAACCAATTTTCATATAAAATACCAAATTGAAGAAAAAATTGGAACAAACAAAGGAGAAAAAGATGGAGAAAAAGAGGGAGAGAATTGGGCGATAAGGAAGAATTAGAGGGATAAAAAAATAAAATAAAAATAAAATATTAATAATTATGGATTAAATAATATAATATTATAGTTTGTTAATTATTCTGCTTGTTAGTCCGACACTGCACCAAACGCTTCACTAAGTTAGTCCAGCTTAGTCTAGTCTAAACCAGTACAGCTTAGTCCATGAAGCTAGTCCAGTCCGAGACAGTCCGGTGCAACAAACGCACCCATAATGTATTATGTTATGCCCAACAACATCCCTTCCGAATTCAAAGATATTGAAAATTCATAAATTATATTCGTTTATTATATAGGGGTGTGCTATCAACACACGTTTTTTTACTTATCACACTTCTGTTAATTTCTGTCCGTTAGATCTTCTTCAATTTATCTGATCCGACGGCCAAAATCCAAAAAGGTGTGAGAGAAGTAAAAAGGGGTGTGTGGATATCACACCCCATTATATATTGTGGTGTTAATTTTTGGTAAGTATTGTTTGTATTTAATTTTTAATAAAAATATTTAAAATAATTTATGACCTTACGATTTATGATAAACGGACACAATTTACGAATTTTCGGAATCCTTACAAAGAGAATTCTCCATTTGCGTCATTGACTTGCTAGCTTTTATTTGTTTTATCATATATATACGGGAACTTTAACGAAAAGCTCCCGGTACTGTTCACTTTAACGAAAAACCACATTTTTACACTAAAAAGTCAATCCTGGTACTATTCACTTTATCCTTTATTTTGTCCTTATCGTTAAAACTCAAAGTTTTCAAGTCATTTTCATTAGTTTTCCTATATACCTATTTGTGTTCAATTAGTCCAACTTAAAGCACTCTTGCTAGCTTTTATTCAAATATATAATATCTATTTGTGTTCAATTCTCCATTTGCGTCATTGACTTGCTAGCTTTTATTTGTTTTATCATATATAATACCTATTTGTGTTCAATTGCTAGCTTTTAGGGAGCAATTGATAAGTACTGGGTTGGATTTCAGAAGTAAAGCTCTTGCTCTGCAGGTCCTCATCAACAAATTCATACTCCACATTTTTCAGCTTCAGAGCTGTTTCCACTCTCCTACTAAATGGGCTTCCCCAAGACCCCAACAGCTTCACTTCAGCCATGATATAAGCATTAACTAATCAAGTTTACTAATTAATCACCCTTTTGTGGATAATATCTCTGGATTAAACTCCTTCTGGGTCTTATAGAGATAGGAAGACAGTGTTTACTTGGCCGATAAGACAACTCTACTCAAAGTCAATAGTCAGTAATCTTTTTTAAATGGTGATTTGGTGGAGGAAAGATCTGGATAACATTGCTTTTTGACAATTTCTTCATTGAAACCAAATGAGCTTATCTCCTCTATTGCTATTGGTAGTCTATTCTTCTTGACTTGCTAGTTTTTGGTGGTTTTAATTTTATCATACCTGTTTGTATTGAATTAGTCCAACTTGTGTAAACTTCAAATTTTGCTTCTGACGTGTTTGGTCATTGCTTAGCGCTAAGGGCCTCAATAATCAATATATTATGACCAAGACTTCATAAAGTTTTAAACTTTTCTATTAGGTGGTGTTGACGTTATTGACATTTCTAAAATTTTATTGCACAATTCAAACTTTCAATATTTAAGAAGGAAAATACACTTATAAGTAATACACAATGAGATTTTTAGAGTGTCAATAACGTCAACAAAGTCTCCAGATCAAAATACGACAAACTGCTAACAATTTGCAACGAAGAGGCAATTGGGCTCCAAAATGCTATTGTTTTTTAGCTTACAAGCCTTGAAAGTGGGCTTATTCTACTTTCAACAAGGTAGGCTAGGCCTCAATTAGACATGAAGTCTCAAAACAAATGGATCACCAGAGAATATGTTCAGAATCTTCTTCACGGTCAGATGCGGTAGCAGTAGTACCCATTAGCAGGGTCGTCTCTGAGATTTCGGGGGCCTTGTGCGAAATTTATAAAAGAGCCCCTCCTTAAGATAGTTTTAAAAAAAAAACCTAGAACAGTGTATTGATGTTTGAAAATAATCACTTAAATCAAAATAAACTTTAGCACCCACTGATTGCAAGTTTACAAATGTTATTAATCATAAATAAAAAAACTGCAAACATAACCTTCATTAAATAATCAAAAGCAGTTCAATCTTAAACAACCAAACATGGATAAAAACTTCAAAACTCTAACTTTATAATTTCACTTGAATATATGGCATTATTCTATAATAAATTTGAAAAAACATCATTTTTTTTGGTGTTATTATTGACAATTAGAATATCTCATTGTACTCCAAAATTTTATATTGAGTAATGCTAGATAGACTAAAATTGTAAACAAAATTTTGTAAATTAGACATATGAATTTATGATTGGATTATTATTTAAGCGTTTGATATACGTGCTCATTTCTTATTGATGACACATCATTTAGTTTAGTCTTCCTAGCATTACCCTTTTATATTTAAAAAGGAAAAAAATTATTCTTATAAGGAATGCAATGAAATTTTAAAATGATAAAAAGATCAATTTTCTAAATATAGAACATTATTACATAATATTAGATAGCAAAATTTTGGGGGCCCCTTCAAATTTGAGGTCCTGTGCAACTGCACATTTCGCTCCCCCTCAATGCCCCCTCTGCCCATTAGGCTAATGAGTTGTTTTAGGGTTTTGGTGTATTGTTCTTGTGAACTTGACGTAAGATCAATATGGGTGATGGACGGATATTGAATTAGCTCATGCTAACCCTTGCTGCTCCAGCTTTTCTCACTACTACAAAAGAAATTATTAGTGTCGCTATAATAACCGACAAGAAACAGCTATTTCTGTCGGAAAAATACTAAAATCCGACAGAAAATTGATGCAGTGACGGATATACAAACCGACAGCATTGCTGGCGTCAGGAATTGGCTTTTCTGTCGGTTAATGCCCTAAAACCGACAGAAATTCTGTCGGATATATCCGGCACAAAAACCGAAATACTGTCGGAAATTATCCTTTTTCTGTCGGTCATAACCGACAGAAATTACAAAAAAACCGTCGGATATATCATATTTCTGTCGGTCATAACCGACAGAAACATATTAAAAAAAATTAATTCCTCTGTTTTCCGTCGGTTGTAACCGACAGGAAAATATTATAAAAAGAATAATTCCTCTATTTTCCGTCGGTCATAACCGACAGAAACATATTATAAAAAGAATAATTCCTCTATTTTCCATCGGTCCTAACCGACAGGAAAATATTAGTATTAAAAAAAAAAACTTTTTTCGTTATTTCTTTTACTCACTGAATAAAACAAAATTTAAAAAATTTAAAAAAAGTACAACTGTTTTTTTTTTACTTTTCTTATTATTTTAGAGATTGTATAAATTAAAAATTAATGAGTGAATAAAAGCTTATAACAAACATAACATTAATTCAAATATAAATTAACTTACTAATATAATAATGAGTTTTTAATCAGTCATAACACTTTAAAGGTACGTACAATACTGAATAACTTAACAAAAAATATAAATAAGCGTAAGATATATCCGTCATGAAAAGCACCACCCTATTCAACTGAACCCGAGCCTTCCGCTGACCTTCCTTGTGCTCCTGCCCCTTCTTCCACTCATCCATGTCCTACTACACCTTCCGCCAATCCTCCATGTGGTCCAAAATACCTCAACACATCACCTTCAAAGCTACCCGACAACAATCCAGAATATAAACCCGGGGATAATCCAGCATTAAAAGCTCCAGGAGAAATATGTGAGTGACCGGGAGAAACAATCTGAGGTCGATATACTGGCACTGGTTGCTGCGGCTGAAAAGACATATCTTGCATGGGATAGGCAAACGCAGGTGGAAAATTCGGAGCCGAATGCTGTGATGCCGGAGGGCTAAGTGGTGGCCGCTGCAGATGTTGTGGCATTAGCATCATAAATAATTGTTGTTGCTGCGTCATGAGTTGCTGCATCATTGCCTGCTGCTGCTGGTTCACCTGGTTCTGCGATTCCCTTGATTGCACAAGCTCAGCCGTTACCGCCGCCAACTGCTTAGAGGCTTCTTCCTCCCTCCTCCTTAATTCGTTGTTTTCAGCTACCATCTTGGCCACTGCACCCCTGGATGATTTCCTAGAAGATCTACCATCTGAAGAACTTGCATACGAGACCATATCCGGAATCACCCCATGACCATAGCCACGAACTCTATTTCTAGTCTCAGACCCCATCTGCTCAACATATATTTGTGTTCTAATCTCAGAGGTGTCCTCTTCTCCGGACTCGACCATGGACTGAACTCGACTCTCCATAGATATCTTGCAATTTAATATATAAACAAAATAATAAATATTATTAAGAGCAAACCATACAGATTCTTGAAATTTAATATTTCATCAATTTCACATAAATAATTCTCACAACAGATTCAACAAACATTCAAAACAGATAATGTGCCATAACACAGATTCAACAATTCAAAGACAAATAAACATTCAAAACAGACATGTAAATCATTTACCCCTCTCTGCTGTAACGATTCATCAATCCAAGTATCGTCTTTCCAGGTATGGGTAGCTCGAAAAAAGGAGATAGGATCTGGTTCCTTCCCATGCTTTTTCGTCTTTAAACATGTTAAAAGAGAACAAATATATAAACCACCGATTATAAACACAATAAAATAAACACTTCAAATGTCACAATTTAGCAAAACTTACAAGGTCCGCACGAACCCGAGCAAATGTTCTTGAACCAGTAGTATGGTTCATCGTTTTGGCTTCCCGATTAATCTTGTTTTTCTCTGCCACCTCCTGAAAATTTGAAAAAAAATCCATTAAAAAACACGTTTCAATACCAAATATAAAAAACCATTAATTTTTCACCTTTGTTTTAGGGTCATCCCAATACACTAACATCTCGGCCCACTGACCACCATCCACACCAGGAGGAGGTTCTGAGCGCAAATGCTCTGGCCTTTTGGTGTAATACTCTGATTTCAACCAATTCCGATATTCCTTGTATGCATGATCCGCAACATTGAGAGTCATGCTGCGAATAACTGGCATTCTATCTTGATCTTCATCGAGAAACAATACATTACCCTATATTCACAAAAAAATACATGTCAGTATTTAGAATATTTACCTTGAAACATATAAGGCCCAAAACGAAAATATATACTTTTAACTCTTCAAAAATAAAACAAAATTTTTTACCTTAATTCTTTCCCACAAAAGTTCTTTCTCAATTGCAGGAACCCGACGCCAATCTTTCACGAGTGGAATATGTCTTGGATCCTTAACTTCCGAAGATACCATTTTCGAAAATTCGGAGGAATTTTCACTTACACATTTCCCTGTCGAGTCAAATAGACATAATTGTTTCCCTTTCCACTTAGGAATAGAAGCTCCACGCGTCCTAGGTTCATTTTCTTCCTCCATGGTGAAAATCAGAAGGTGAAAAATGAAAAGGAAAAGGTGAAAAAAGGGAAAAGCAAATGAAAAGTGAAAGTGAAAAGGACAATGTGAAGAAGGGGAAGAAGAGAAACGGGTGAAAATGAGAAGGTATAAATGTGAAATTCGGTGAAGAAGGGGAAGAAGAGGAATGGGTGAAGATTGTAAATGTGAAATTATGGGGAAGAGGAACCGGTGAAGATAGGGTAGTTGAATAAAATTAATATTGTCTGAAATCTTGTCGGATTTAACCGACAAAATATACGGTTAAACCGCCAACAAATCCGCCAGTAACTTAAAATATTAAACCTGTGTCAGGTTACTGTCGGTTACATCCGACAGAAATATTTGAAAAACCGTCAGAAATTAATTACCGTTCAGAAAAAAGTTATTATGTCAGAACATATTTATTATCTTAGAAGGGTTGGTGTATGTCAGGTTCCTGTCGGTTAAATCCGACAGAAAGTGACAATAAACCGACAGAAAGTCAATTAAAATATTTATTATGTCAGAACGTCTTTATTACATCAGAAAAGTTGGTGTATGTCAGGTTCCTGTCGGTTGTAACCGACAGAACGTGACAAGAAACCGACAGAAATTCAATTAAAATATTAAAATTTGTCCTAAAACCGACAGAAACTAATATTAAGATACTTATTTTGTCGGTTATAACCGACACAATAATCGAAAATCCGCCAGAAAGGTTTCCTCAGTTTGAATCTTGTGTTCCATTAATTTTTTACGTAGCAAACGAGCGGGAAATTTCCCGCTCAAAATTTTGTCACTTTGTGTCGGTTATATCCGACAGAAAAGTTAACGAAAAAAAAAAAAAACCATGTGTTATTTTTTTTTTTACCATTATAACATTTAAAATTTTGTCACACAAACTAAAATATTTTAAATCAAATTCACCACAGACAAAATATAAAAAAAAATAAGACAATGATTTTTATAATAAAAGTACTCCAATTCAAATATAGTTTAAATTTTTATAACCACACAAATTTACATATAGTTTAATTAATACTTAAAAAACATAAAATAAATTTTTATAATGTCTTTACAATGATTTTTATAACATTTTAAATTTTACCCCACAAATTCAAATATAGTTTAATTAATACTTAAAAAACATAAAATAAATAATAAAAATACTCCATTTCATCTTCTATTAGGTCATCATCGGCATTAACAAAATCAGGAAACTGAGTAGGTAATGGTAATACTTCCTGAAAAGGAGTCTCTTCCACGCCAACCCTTGTATGCAGATTTTCATTGTCAAGTACACGATCATCCAAATCAGGTATGGCATAATCATCAAGAGCATCATTATCCTCTAATACGTCAAACAAATCTCTCGGCTGCGTTCGAACAACAACATGCCAATCTTTTTCAATTGTGTCCTCCACATAAAATGCTTGTAATGCTTGCGAAGCTAATATGAAAGGATCCTCTTTAAATCCCAATCGATTGAAGTTTACTAAAGTAAATCCATATTGATCGGTCTTCATACCTCTTGGACTTTCACTATTAACCCATTCGCATTTAAACAACATCACAGCTCGACCCCTGTCTCCTGCTTCGGTAGGGCCACAGTATCTAACCTCAAACATGTCTATGACTCTACCATAACAATTCACCTGCCCAATTGCACCAGGGACATTTGCAGGTACAAAGACACCACAATTTTGATTCTTATGCTTATCGTCCACAGATTTTGTACGAAATCTGAACCCATGAATAATGTGACTTTTATATTTCGTCACAACCCTACTAGGATAATTGGCTAGCCAACGTAAGTCTTCAGATATCAAGTTGTCATTAGCATGACATATTGAATTAATCTGTAATAAGTAAAAGGATAAAAATTGACACGACAAATATAACCACGTCATAATTAAAATGTAAAAAAAAAAAGTAATAATGTGACTGTTATATTAACTTACATGTTGCTTGAACCATGCTGGAAATTCCTTCTTGCTTAGCTCCTTGATTTGTCGCACAGTTAGCCTTGCTCGACGATTTTGATTTTTCAAGACTTCCTCATGTTGCCTAGCCAATCAGGTCCAAATATGCGTAACTAATTTTTCAAAGTAAAAAAAAAAATTGATAAAACATTAAGACGTATAACTAAATGTTCTTACCTTCTAAATGGGTTGACCTCATCACAATTATTTAGAATGTATCTGTGGCACTGATCAAGAACATTTAACTCGAGCTCCACATTTTCTCCTGAACCCATATAACATCCTTTAGAGTAAAAAATTGATAACCCACCAGATACTCCACGTCCAATACCATCTTCATTTCGACCTCTACGAGTGCGACAAGACTCAACATCTCTAAGATACATGGAACAAAAGGACAAACACTCATCCACCAAATATGCTTCAGCAATAGAACCTTCAGGATGACCCTTATTACGAACATAGCGCTTCAGTGTTTGTAAAAACCTATAATTATAATACAAAACACAAATTATTATAATTGCTAATAAAAATTATCATTATAAATTAACAAATTTTATAAAGATTTGTTAATTACCGTTCAATTGGATACATCCATCTATATGGAACAGGCCCTGCAATAGCTGCTTCATCTGCCAAGTGAACTGGGAGGTGCATCATCACATCAAAAAATGCAGGCGGGAATATCTTCTCCAATTGACATAATGTCAAGGCAATTCTTGAATTCAATTGCTTAAAACCTTCCTCGGACTCCTTCTTGCTACACAATTGTCTGAAAATGGCACTTAACTCTAATAATATCATAGTAACGGATTTAGGCAAAGCCGCACGTACTGCAAGTGGGAGTAACTGCTGCATTAAAACATGACAATCGTGGCTTTTCAATCCATGTATTTTTCTTTCATTCACATGCACACATCGCGACAAATTTGATGAATATCCATCGGGAACCCGAATCGTAGACAACACTTCACAAAATATAGTCTTTTCTTCTCTTTTCAACGTGAACAATGCTGGAGGTCGAAATGTTCTATTTCCTTCCCTACGCAGATGTTGTGTAGGTCTTATGTTCAATATTTCAAGATCTGCACGTGCAACCAATCCATCCTTGGACTTTTTATCTATATCTAACAATGTTCCCACTACATTGTCACATATATTTTTTTCAATATGCATAACATCAAGATTGTGTCTAATCAACAGATGCCTCCAATAAGGTAGTTCAAAAAAAATAGATTTCTTCTTCCACTAACTCTTACTACTTGTACTGCTCTCACTTCGTTTTCTGCGTTGCCCAACCGAAGCATCTTTCTTTGGCTTTCCAAAAGTAAATCTCAAAGTAGAAAGTTCTTCAAGACATTGTAAACCAGTCCACTGCCTTGGTGCACTACGATGCTCTCGTCGACCATTAAAAGATGTGGTTTGCCTTCGAAACCTATGATCAACAGGAAGAAAGCGTCGATGCCCCAAATAGGAAATCTTACGACTCGCCGGCAAGTAAATAGATTCGTTATCATGCATGCAATGTGGACAGGCTTTATATCCATGTGTACTCCATCCTGATAACATTCCATAAGCCGGAAAATCACTTATAGTCCATAAAACAGCAGCCTTCATCGTAAAAGTTTGGTTGGAATACGCATCATAAGTAGGAGTGCCCACCTCCCACAACTCATTTAACTCATCAATCAATGGACGCATGTACACATCTGTTGAAGTTTTTCCTTCCTAGTGCTAAAAACATGTTGAGTATAATGACACAAGCAAGGGTGTCGAATCCACAGGGACTAATTAGACCTATATAACCACTTGTTTTGCAAGAACCCTACTAGAAACTAGAACTAATCAATTTAGACAAATTTGATGTTGTAACTTGAAACACACGGAAATGAAATGAATACAAGTAAATGAATCAACAAGTAATATAATGAGGTAGAACCAAGGGAGAGGTAGCTAGGGAATTGTATCAATAGAGAGAAGGAGCTAGGGAGATGAAGCTAGGGAGATGAAGCTAGGGATTCGGTTTCACCATTGCTAAATCGATTCCATGTTTGTTAAGTCGGTTTATGCTCAGCTATTTATCTATCTCTTGAGTTTGTTTCACTTAGATATGATCAACCATATGATGTGTGGATTTGATCAAATATTCCTAGACATGAACCTAGTTGTGATGTGCAACTTGGGTTCCTAATCAAGAATGTGTTATGCACAAGAAACTTTCATAAAACCAAGAGAACACTCGGCATGATGTTTGCAAAACATTCCCTTCAATCATTCCCATATCTGCCAAGGATATGCATGATGTGTGCTATAAGATTGGCTATACAACTTATGGTTAATTCAAATGGTGATCAAGCATTAAAATCAACTCACAAAGTCACAATTAAATCCGAGAATGAAACAAGAAATAGAAGGATAAACTGAGCATTCCAAATTAACTACATGGCAATCTTGCTAGGCTACATCGAATCCCTAGAGGGAGATTAGTTACACTTCATGTTTACAAAGATTTGACATATAAATATAAAACATGAGTGTACATAGAATTAAGAAGAAGAAGAACCCCTTGAAGCGAAACTGTGTCGAAGATCCCTTGAAAGTGACCTTCGGTGCTAGTTCTCCAAGTGTGGTGTAGCTCTCCAAGTGTGGAATAGATGAAGGTGGTGCGGCTTTGGTTGAATGGTTTGTGTAATGTGGTAGAGAGAATGGACAGAGATGGATCGGCTAAGTGTGTGTAGAATGGAATAAATGGAATGAATATTGTGTGTGGAAAGAATGTCCCAGATTTCTTGAAGAAACTAAACTTAAAGGGAGTGTATGGAATAGCATCTCAGATTTAGATTTAAGATTGGATCTAAACAAATGTAAAATATGGGATGCTTGTGTGTGTAATGATGATGGATTGGATCTCTGAAATGGATAGTGCACGGCACAAGGTAAATGGGCAAGCATGTGGCCATTTTAATGGAGAAGCATGTGAAAATCTGCAAGGACAGGCTGGCAATGGATTAAACAACTCACGGCATGGGTGAACTTGTTGGTGAAAATGTGGCTGAATGGTTTAACTAATGGGGATGCCTGTTCTTGGTGAACAAGGGGGGTAGAAATGTAACACAATGCATGGCTAAGTGTATGAAACCTCCTAATCTGAATCCAATGCATTTGCCATGCATAGAATCACCCAATATGGCCGAATTGCACTATTATCCTTCCAAATCATTTCCTGAAATTCCAGCAACCAAACTCGTCTTAGATTCTTCATTTGGACTTCAAATTAACTCATCAAACTCCTCTCCATGCTTGGAATAATGCTCGGCTACCAAAAGTGGTGCTTTTACCTCATTTGCCTTCCAATTGATCCTAATACACACTTGGCTGCACACTATCACAAAATGATGTAAAATGCAACTAGTTTAAATCAAACACACCACAATGATGGCAAATATGGATGATAATAATGCATACGAAATGTGAACTATCAAATACCCCCAAACCTGGTTTTTGCTAGTCCACGAGCAAACTTAAAATTAATACACACAAAACACTAACATCTAACTAAACCACTTTCGCTGGCCAAACGATTGCACTAAGCATGTGCAACAAGCCTTTGAACCCCTAGGTGTCCCTAGTTGGAGGAGTTGTGTCTCCTAAGGGTTTACAAAGATGACACCCTCAAACATCAACAAAATATGCAAACAACTTGGTTAAACATGCTTTAAACAAACTAATAAGAACCAATGGAAACTTTGTCTTACACTCAAACTCAAAAGCCTTGCCATTCCAAAGAATCGTATCAATTGTAATGTATAAAGATATTTCACCATGTTTTACAACTTCAAGGTCACCATACCCAAATGCTTAAGAAAGAATTCGCCTCAACTTTACTCCTCACAGCTTTCACTCAAGTTCACACTCGGATCCTAAGGTTTAGTCTCTCCACTAACATATGTGAGTGAAGTTATGTAAAGGAAATCAAAATTCTCACATATGAAACTTGAAATGAAAGCACAATTTCTGAGTAGATCTCATGAAATGAATCAAATGCTAAGAGTATAGACAACCACACACTTACCATCACTCGTGAATACATCCTCAATAATCAGCTAGGTCTTTCTCAAGATTGTATTATAAGGCTTAGGTTATAGGTTACGAAAGAAGTGATATGAAATACTAGAGCTTGGGGCATACCAAAGTGTCCTTGAGATTCATGCTCTTCACTTGCATTTGTCTTCTTTCATCTTTGTTTTTGGCGTCCAAGCCCTATGCCTTATAATTAGGTGGTTTGGCACTTGTTTCCACTTGATTCTCTTCTTTTTATTTAACTCTCTTTTTTTTTTTAGAAACACATTTCAACATAGGTGCCTTTGGTACACGCCACAATCTTGTTCTATCACTCAATTTACCTTTAGATTTCATCACATTGGTATTCCCCAAGCTATAAGGTACGGCTTGTATTGAGCTAGAATGGGGTAGAGTATGGTGTGGGTGATGAAAGAATTAGGCAAAAGTGTTTGGCTGCAAAAGGGGTGAATGGAGCACACATAGGGATAGGATTTCAGCCATTTAGTAGTTAAAACATGCATAGCCTAACATCATCTCATTGAGTTCATTCATGAATGGTACTAAACACATGGTATCTGCAAAGGAGAGTAATTCTTAGCATTCAAACAAAATAGAAGTAATGAGATCATTTAGAGTGAAATTGAAAGAAAAAGATAGGAGTAGAAACACTTAAAACCCTCTCAAAGAAGCAATTAGGCTCAAAATAACTCACTAGGGTAGTCTCCACTATTCTTCTTCCAGAATTTAAGTATGGTACCTCTATCATCATATCTTCAAGTGTTACATCTTTATAAATGACAACAAGATACAAAACTTTTTCATAGTGACCCCATAGTTTGTTTGCAAACATAGCCCTCATATACATTCGTATTAGTAAGCAAAAACATATTTAACCAAAACAAACACAAGCACAAAACCAAATGGTACTAAACACATGAAACAACCCTTCCATCCATAATACCCCCAAACCTAACTTAAACATTGTCCTCGATGTTTGAAATTGAAAACAATGCAATTAGGCAAAGAATCATGGAAAGAAAACAACATAAACATAACATAAGGAAAGAACACAAACCACACTAGGTTGCCTCCTAGTAAGCGCTTTATTTAATGTCTAGGCAAGACATGGCAGCTTGTTCATGGTGTTGTAAACTCAAGAAAATCCACAACTTGATACATTAGCTCATCTTCCACATTTTCAAAATATGGCTTCAATCTCTGCCCATTGACTTTAAAAGAGGTGCCATTCTTCATGTTCTCAATCTCCACAGCTCCGTGGGGAAATGTTTGCACCACTTTGAATGGTCCAACCCACCTAGACTTCAATTTTCCTGGAAAAAGTCTCAAACGTGAGTTATACAAAAGTACTTTCATACCTTGGTGAAACTCCTTCCGTAGGATGGCCTTGTCATGATAGAGCTTGGTCCGTTCCTTGTATATTTTGGCATTCTCATATGCCTCATTTCTGAGCTCTTCCAACTCATTAAGTTGGAGCTTTCTTGCTATTCCCGCCTCCTTGTAATCAAAGTTGAACTTCTTTATGGCCCAATATGCTCGGTGTTCAAGCTCCATTGGCAAATGACAAGCTTTCCCAAACACAAGTCGATAAGGACTCATGCCAATGGGAGTCTTGTAAGCCGTTCTATATGCCCATAGTGCATCATTCAACCTCAATGACCAATCCTTCCTTGTAGGACTCACGGTCTTCATCAAAATGTTCTTGATCTCCCTATTGCTAATCTCCACTTGTCCTGAGGTTTGAGGATGGTACGGGGTTGCCACTTTGTGGTTGACGTTGTACTTCTTCATCAAGGATTCAAAGGGTTTGTTGCAGAAATGGCTACCACCATCACTAATAATAGCTCTTGGTGTTCCAAACCTACAAAAAATCTCATTTTTAAGAAAGTTCAACACAACCTTATGATCATTAGTTCTTGTAGCAATGGCTTCAACCCATTTGGATACATAATCTACTGCCACTAAAATGTATAAGTAACCAAAAGAGGATGGAAATGGTCCCATGAAATCGATTCCCCAAACATCAAAGAGTTCTACCACCAAGATGTTGTTCAATGGCATCTCATTTCTTCGGCTAATGTTCCCCATTTTCTGGCACCTATCACACTTAGAACAAAAATCAAAAGCATCTTTGAATAGAGTAGGCCAAAAGAAACCAGATTGTAAAACCTTTAGGGATGTCTTTTTGGCACCAAAATGTCCTCCACATGCCAATGTATGGCTAAATGTTAGAATGCTTTGTTGCTCACTCTCTGGGATACATCTCCTAATGATTTGGTCAGGGCAATACTTAAACAAGTATGGCTCATCCCAAATGTAGTGCTTTACCATGGCAAGGAACTTCTTTCTTTCCTGAAAAGAAATGTCATCTCTCATTACACCACAAGCAAGATAATTGACAAAATCAGCATACCATGGTTCTTTTTCTTGAACAACAAGGAGTTGTTCATCTGGAAATGATTCATTTAGAGGCAAAGGCTGTCCAACTTCATGATTCTCATTAAGCCGTGACAAATGGTCAGCCACAACATTATCACTTCCCTTCTTATCTCGAATTTCCAAATCAAACTCTTGTAATAAGAGTATCCATCTAATTAGGCGCGGTTTAGCATCCTTCTTTGTCATCAAATACCTAAGGGCTGCATGATCAGAAAACACAATAACTTTAGATCCCACAAGATATGACCTAAACTTCTCTAAGGCAAAAACAATAGCAAGCAACTCCTTTTCAGTTGTGGAGTAGTTGAGTTGAGCATCATTTAGAGTCCGGCTTGCATAGTAGATCACATGTGGGAGCTTGTTCACCCTTTGCCCTAAAACTGCACCAATAGCATAGTCAGAGGCATCACACATCAATTCAAAAGGTAAAGACCAATCTGGTGCCATAATGATAGGAGCCGAGGTTAATTCTTGTTTCAAAGTTTTGAATGCATCCATGCAAGCTTTATCAAAATGAAACACAACATCTTTAGCTAACAAATTGCATAATGGACGAGTTATCATTGAAAAGTTCTTAATGAAACGTCGATAAAATCCTGCATGTCCCAAGAAACTTCTTACTCCCTTCACAGTTGTGGGAGCTGCCATGTTGTTGATGATGTCAATTTTGGCCTTGTCCACCTCCATTCCTTTGCTAGAGATTACATGTCCCAAAACAATGCCTTGTTTCACCATGAATTGGCATTTTTCCCAATTGAGAACCAAATTTGTTTCCTGACATCTTTGAAGAACTAAAGAGAGATGGTTAAGACATTCATCAAAAGAGGAACCAAACACTGAAAAATCATCCATAAATACCTCAATGAACCTTTCCACCATGTCAGAAAAGATTGCCAACATACATCTTTGGAATGTTGCTGGAGCATTGCAAAGTCCAAAAGGCATTCTCCTATATGCAAATGTGCCAAAAGGGCAAGTAAATGTAGTTTTCTCTTGATCCTCGGGAGCAATTGCAATTTGATTGTAACCTGAGTAACCATCAAGAAAACAATAGTGTGAGTAGCCTGCCAATCTCTCAAGCATTTGATCTATGAAAGGCATGGGAAAGTAATCTTTTCTAGTGCTAGAATTCAACTTCCTGTAATCGGTGCAAACTCTCCAACTAGCCGTGGGCTTTATGGCCACAAGTTCTTTGTTTTCATTCTTCATCACCGTGATTCCAACCTTCTTAGGTACCACTTGAATGGCACTCACCCATTTGCTATCAGAAATGGGATATATGATCCCCACATCTAACAATTTTAACACTTCATTCCTCACAACTTCTTTCATGTGGGGATTGAGCCTTCTTTGTGGTTCACGGGTTGTCTTTGCTCCATCCTCCAAAAGAATCCTATGCATGCACCTAGTAAGGCTTATTCCTTTGATATCTGCAATAGACCATCCAATAGCTGATTTGGACTCTTTTAACACCCTAAGTAGTTTATCTTCTTCATTAGGGGTGAGGTCAGATGCTATGATAACGGGAAGAGTTTCAAATTCAGCTAGATATGCATATTTTAGATGTGGTGGAAGTGGTTTAAGTTCAAGTTTTGGTGCCTTAACAATGGAAGGGATTAGATGTGACCTTGATGGTTCTAAAGACTCTACAATAGGTGAAACATTTAAAGGATACGGTGCCAATGCTTCCAAGGCAGCTACCACTTCCATGAGTGCATCTTCATCATCAAAATCATCTTGAGATTGAGTCAAAACGGTTTGTAATGGTTCATTAGTTTGTGCCTGCAAGAACTTAGAGAAAACAAGTGAATCAAGCACATCAATGGCATAACAATCAAGGGATGAAGAAGGATGAGAGAGAGACTCAAACACTTTGAATTGAACGGTCTCTCCTAGCACGGTCATAGAGAGGAGTCCATTTTGCACATCAATGATGGTCTTGGCCGTGGCCATAAATGGTCTTCCAAGCAAAATAGGCAACTCTCGGTCATGTATAGGAGCTTCTTCCATATCCAACACTACAAAATCCACAGGCAAGATTAATTTATCAATTTGAACTAGAATATCCTCTACTATACCTCTTGGATATTTCACGGATCTGTCCGCAAGTTGTAATGATATGGTGGTGGCTTTCAATTCCCCCAAACCTAGTTGAAGGTACACGGAATAAGGCATTAAATTGATGCTAGCACCCAAATCAAGCATTGCCTTCTCTACTTTCTTGTCCCCTATGGTGATGTTGATAGAGAAACTTCCCGGATCTTTGAGCTTTGGTGGAAGTTTTCTTTGTAACACCGCACTTACATTCTCCGACACCACTACCTTCTCATGTGGTCCATACTTCCTTTTGTAATTGTTTAACTCTTTGAAGAACTTCCCATAAGCCGGCATGTTCCTAATGACATCAAGCAAAGGTAAGTTAACATTCACCTTACTTAAAATATCAAAAATCTCTTTAAATGACTTATCCTGCTTGCTTTTGGCAAGTCTTCCAGGGAATGGTATTGGTGGAGTGTAAGGCTTCTCGGCCTTGTGAAGATTTGGTGCTTCAAATGAGGAAGTAGCATGGCTTGGTTCCTCATTTGGTTTCTCATTTCCTCCTACATTCACATGATCAAATTCATTAGTAACTTCATTGCCAACTCTATTATCAATAACCTTACCATTTCTGAGTGTAGTGATTGCTTTGGCTTGCTCTTGGTTCCTTTGGAGTATCACGGGTTGGCTTGGAAACTTTCCAACCTCTCTTTGGTTCAAAGCATCAGCAATCTGTCCCAATTGTGTCTCCATTTTGGTTAGAGCCGCCGAATGTTGTTGGAAAGTGCTATTTGTGGCTTGTTGGAATTGCAAGGTGTTTTGAGCTAACAACTTAACCGTTTCCTCAAGTGTAGGGGCAGGTTTTGGTTGGAAGTTTTGGAATTGATTTTGGTTGTTGTTCTTCCATGAAAGGTTGGGATGATCTCTCCACCCCGGGTTATATGTGTTTGAATACATATCATTCCTTGGCCTTTGATTGTAAGAATTCATGAGGTTCACTTGTTCTTGGACAAACTCGGGATAGGCCTCCCTAGATGGACATTGATGAGTAGGGTGGTTTGGTATATTGCAAATAGCACACACCTCATTTGCTTTTGGCACCATGTTGAGCACGGATTCAAGCTTTCTTTCTAGGTTAGCTACCTGCAATGAAAGATCATGATTAGAATTTGCTTCATATACTCCAAGTTTCTTACCCCTTAAATCTTTGTGTTGAGCATTAGACCCCAACATCTCATAAATGTTGTAAGACTCTTGAGCATTCTTTTTCTTCAAAGCTCCACCTGCGGCATTATCAACAGTTGATTGACATGTTTGGGTTAATCCATCATAGAAAATTTGCATTTGTAAGTGAAGAGGTAACCCATGGTGTGGACATTGCAACAAAAGGCCTTTAAAACGCTCCCAACACTCATTGAAAGGTTCTCCATCATCTTGTTTGAAGTTGAAGATTTGTCCCCTTAATGTGGCTGTCTTTTGAGTGGAAAAGAACTTCTCCAAGAACTTCTTAGCCACGACATCCCATGTGGTGAGGGAACCAGGTGCTAGAGTCATCAACCAACTCTTGGCCTTATCTTTCAAAGTGTAAGGAAACACTCTCATCCTCAAATTTGCTTCACTTACTCCCTGCAAAGGTAAACCACTCACAACATTGTAAAACTCTTTAACATGAGCTAAAGGATCTTCATTAGGTATGCCATAAAAAGAGGGAAGCATATGAAAATGTGAAGACTTAAGATCATAGTTTCTAGCTTCGGTGGAAAGCAAGATGCATGAAGGAGAATTTGGTATGATTGGCTGAGCAAAGTCCTCCAAAGCTCGAAGCTCATCTTGGTTGCCAGCCATTTCTTCTTCTCTTTCCCAATTATTGTGCTCAGATCTTTCACTTGTGGAACTAGAAGAATTTCCTTCCTCTTCTTCTCGGACAAAGGATGAACTTGTTGGCACAAAGTTGTCCAAAGTGTTGCCTTTTAAACGTTCAATTCTTTGGCCCAACTCAACAAGTCTATGTGACATATACTACCTAAAACAAAACAAACAAGTTTGAATAGAAATCAAAATTCTACTTAAAATGAAAAGAACAAAGTATAATAGCAAAACAAGCAATTACAAGGGACTGAAATCAGTCCCCGGCAACGGCGCCATTTTTGTTGAAGTTTTTCCTTCCTAGTGCTAAAAACATGTTGAGTATAATGACACAAGCAAGGGTGTCGAATCCACAGGGACTAATTAGACCTATATAACCACTTGTTTTGCAAGAACCCTACTAGAAACTAGAACTAATCAATTTAGACAGATTTGATGTTGTAACTTGAAACACACGGAAATGAAATGAATACAAGTAAATGAATCAACAAGTAATATAATGAGGTAGAACCAAGGGAGAGGTAGCTAGGGAATTGTATCAATAGAGATAAGGAGCTAGGGAGATGAAGCTAGGGAGATGAAGCTAGGGATTCGGTTTCACCATTGCTAAATCGATTCCATGTTTGTTAAGTCGGTTTATGCTCAGCTATTTATCTATCTCTTGAGTTTGTTTCACTTAGATATGATCAACCATATGATGTGTGGATTTGATCAAATATTCCTAGACATGAACCTAGTTGTGATGTGCAACTTGGGTTCCTAATCAAGAATGTGTTATGCACAAGAAACTTTCATAAAACCAAGAGAACACTCGGCATGATGTTTGCAAAACATTCCCTTCAATCATTCCCATATCTGCCAAGGATATGCATGATGTGTGCTATAAGATTGGCTATACAACTTATGGTTAATTCAAATGGTGATCAAGCATTAAAATCAACTCACAAAGTCACAATTAAATCCGAGAATGAAACAAGAAATAGAAGGATAAACTGAGCATTCCAAATTAACTACATGGCAATCTTGCTAGGCTACATCGAATCCCTAGAGGGAGATTAGTTACACTTCATGTTTACAAAGATGTGACATATAAATATAAAACATGAGTGTACATAGAATTAAGAAGAAGAAGAACCCCTTGAAGCGAAACTGTGTCGAAGATCCCTTGAAAGTGACCTTCGGTGCTAGTTCTCCAAGTGTGGTGTAGCTCTCCAAGTGTGGAATAGATGAAGGTGGTGCGGCTTTGGTTGAATGGTTTGTGTAATGTGGTAGAGAGAATGGACAGAGATGGATCGGCTAAGTGTGTGTAGAATGGAATAAATGGAATGAATATTGTGTGTGGAAAGAATGTCCCAGATTTCTTGAAGAAACTAAACTTAAAGGGAGTGTATGGAATAGCATCTCAGATTTAGATTTAAGATTGGATCTAAACAAATGTAAAATATGGGATGCTTGTGTGTGTAATGATGATGGATTGGATCTCTGAAATGGATAGTGCACGGCACAAGGTAAATGGGCAAGCATGTGGCCATTTTAATGGAGAAGCATGTGAAAATCTGCAAGGACAGGCTGGCAATGGATTAAACAACTCACGGCATGGGTGAACTTGTTGGTGAAAATGTGGCTGAATGGTTTAACTAATGGGGATGCCTGTTCTTGGTGAACAAGGGGGGTAGAAATGTAACACAATGCATGGCTAAGTGTATGAAACCTCCTAATCTGAATCCAATGCATTTGCCATGCATAGAATCACCCAATATGGCCGAATTGCACTATTATCCTTCCAAATCATTTCCTGAAATTCCAGCAACCAAACTCGTCTTAGATTCTTCATTTGGACTTCAAATTAACTCATCAAACTCCTCTCCATGCTTGGAATAATGCTCGGCTACCAAAAGTGGTGCTTTTACCTCATTTGCCTTCCAATTGATCCTAATACACACTTGGCTGCACACTATCACAAAATGATGTAAAATGCAACTAGTTTAAATCAAACACACCACAATGATGGCAAATATGGATGATAATAATGCATACGAAATGTGAACTATCAACATCAATCTCTTTGCCGGGACTGCGCGGTCCTGGAATTAACAAAGACAGCAATAAATTTGGTTGCTTCATACACATCCAGGGCGGTAAATTGTAAACTGAAAGCACCACAGGCCATGTGCTATAGTCTTGCCTCATTTTTCCAAAAGGATTAAATCCATCACTGGCCAACCCTAATCGGACATTTCGAATTTCTGATCCAAACTCCGGATATAAATTATCCAAATGCTTCCATGCTGGAGAATCTGAAGGATGTCTCATAAACCCATCCTTAGGACATTCAGTTGCGTGCCACCTCATATGTTCAGCTGTATGCTTCGACATATACAACCGCTGCAATCGTGGTTTTAAAGGAAAATACCACATAACCTTAGCTGCGATTTTTTTTCTAGAACCATCATCTTCATTGACATTTTTATATCTTGATTCACCGCAAACTGAGCATACGGTCAACTCTGCAGTGTCTTTCCAATAGATTATGCAATTATTGGGACACGCATCAATCTTTACATACGTCAGACCTAAGTCATTTATAAGTTTTTTTGCCTTATAACAAGATTCAGGCAAACAATCTCCATCAGGCAGCATTTTTTTAATTAACTCGAGTAACGTGGTAAAGATCCCGTCCGGCATTCTTGCTAAACACTTGATCTGATACAATCTTACAACCGCCTCCAATTTTTTAAATTCCTTACAACCTGGCCACAAATCTTGATCTGCCTCTTCAAGCAACTTAAAAAAAGTATCGACCTCTTCCGGACGCCCTTCCCCAGAAAGGGGTTCAGTAGACGGCCCAACACCTTCTTCAGTTAATGGTTGGACAAATACATCATTAAGAACATCATGAATACCAGTCAATTGATCTCCTGTTTCAGTAGATGGCCCAACACCTTCTTCTCCAATCCCCATATTTTGCTCTACAATTAAAGGTTCCCCATGATGTCGCCACGAAGTATTTTTGTAATCTTTATCCATATCATACAACACAAGATGTTCGACAATAGTTTTTCTAACAAAAGTATATCGATTACAACATCTTTTGCAATGACATCTAAACTTATCAGGGCCAGCACCATTCGCAATCGCTTGATCCAAAAATAAATTAATTCCATCTGTATACGCTTCCAAATTTCGCGGTAGTGTCAACCAATTCTTTTCCATGTTTTACCACTATACGAGAGCAAATATTACGTTGAAACTAAGATGCCTACAATCTTTCAATCCCTATCATGTAGGCATAACTATTCGAAATTTCAATCTCTATCTCTCAACCTCGAACTATCACAATTGCAATTTAATTTCCAACACCTATCACAGTAAAGCAAATAAAAAAAACAATAAAAGGTTAACAAAAATATGTTTATCTACACTCTTGATTATTTATTAAATTTAATTTTTTATTATCCTCATATCAATTAGAGTGAAATATTTAATTAATTAACATAATATATACCTATATTACTAAATATTACCAATTTATGGTATATTAAATATTGTCAATTTAACATAAATATTTACAAATAATATTTATATCAATTTCTTCATAATAGTTTAAGTAAATAAAATACAATATTTCAATCCCTATCTCAATTTATTCATAACAATTTAAGTAAATAACATAAACTAATGGAACACAAATATTCCTAATTTATCTTACTAATTAAATTAAAATCTCTAAATAAATAATCTTGTGTGTTAAACAAACAATTTCAACATCAAGAAGTTCAGTAATAAAACCTGAACTATTGAAGAATTCCGTCGTTGATCTATTCTTTACGTAGGCAGCAAACTAATGAAAGCCCCTGCAAAATCAAATCATAAAATAAAAATAAGGACCAAAATACTTGATTAAGAAAGAAATAAAAGATGAAAAGTACCGAGGCAAAAGAAATGAAAAACTTACTGTGTGAGATGAAGAGATGAAAAAGATGAAGTGCTTGATGAAAAAAGAAATAGAAGATGAAAAGTATGAAAGCAAAAGAAATGATTGAAGATTGAAGATGAGGATTGCAAATGAAGATGATAAAATGGAAGCAAAAGATATTTAAATAGAAACGGCTAGAATATTTAAAAAATATTATAAAAAAAAATTCAAAATTACTGAGGGTTATAATAATTTTAAATCCGCCAGGAACCAATTTCTGTCGGTAAAATCCGCCAGAAAAAATCCGATATTTAAATTACAACGGCTAGAATATGTAAAAAATATTAAAATAAAGAATTCAAAATTACTGAGGGTTATAAATCCGCCAGTAACCAATTTCTGTCGGTAAAATCCGCCAGAAAAAATCCGACAGAAATTTCTGTCGGAAACATCCGCCAGGAATAATCTGACAGACAGTTCTGTCGGAAAAATCCGCCAGCAATTAGTTTTTATCCGACAATAAATGAAATATCTGCCGGATATCTTTATCCGTCAGAAATACTTAATAACCGCCACCAAATTCCGACACCTAAAGCTAATATTGTAGTAGTGTCTCTCACGCAGAAAACCCCCCAAAATCCCAGCCTTCGTCGCCGACTCCTTCCTCTAGTTGGAGTCGGACTCATTCCTCTGGTTGGAGTCGGACTTCTTCCTCTGGTTGGAGTCGGACTTCTTCCTCTAGTTGGAGTCAGACTCATTCCTCTTGTTGTTACCCCTTTTCCTTCTACTTTCTGGCCCATTATCTACGCCCTCAAGTCCTCCTTCCCCCTCCGCCCTTTTCCCTTTTGCCGCAACCCAACCCGTTACCCATACCCTCAAGTCCTCCCCTTCCCCTGTCAAGCTTTCACTCCTCTAGTTTATTCCTGAGGTGCTTTATTTCTGTTTTCCCTTTGGCTTTCTTTGAGTTTTGTCTCAATTTTCTTGAGCTTTGTCTCAATTCCTTGAGCTTGTCTCAGATCGGAACCTTTAGACACCTTTCTTGCTCTGATGCTTCCTTCCGTCGAGTGTCCACAACTACCAACTACTACTACCGGGCCCTGTGTGCTTCTCCTCGGTGACGCACTTGGGTTTTGGGTGGTTGTTAAAGTATTTTTTGCACTATTTGGTAGGATTATGAGAGCACTCAATGTGTTGGTGGCTTGCTCACCCCCATTTTCCGTTGATCCTGTTACTCTATTTGGTTCCTTTTTTGGTGGTGGGGGCCTTCCGTTTGTGGCGCGTCAAATTTGGTGGTGGCGGTTGGTTTCCTCGTTAATTTTAGGGTTTCTGTTGTTTTTCAGTTATGCCTTGTGGGCTTCGTGTTGTATTTACTTTTTCTTGATGGGCTTGTATTTAGGTTGTGGGAAGCCTTATGGACTCTAGTCTTTTTGTTTAATGAAAAAGTAACTTAGTTTGTCCAAAAAAAAAATATCAATTTGGGTGATGTTTGATTTATAGTTGTTTGTGTAGCTTTTGTCTGCTTTAGTTTTGTGTCTTTTGTTTCAGTACAGAGTAGATGTTTCAGTACAGAGTAGATGTTTTGATGTCATAGTTGAATTGTTGCAAGCTTTTTAACGAAATTTTTTATTTGATAAGAAAACATGTAGAATTTCGCTGATGTCAATCGCTCACGCATGTAAGAAATTTATAATCATTGATCAAAATGTGAATTTTATGACGACTAAAAATCACCCACATGCGTGTTGGGCAATTGATTGTAACACAACCCAACTTGGGTCCATTATGCTTCATTCACACCTCTAAACAAATGATCATATTTCCACATTTGCAAACAACAATAAACAAATAATTTGCTATGTAGTCCATCAATTATCTAGCGTGTTTCACATCTTTTTGAAAGAAAAGGCCCAATCGGCTAGCTTTCGACTCTTCGGGCGTAGTACTCATACCATGTAAGTTGTTTACCATGATGAGAGTTGGCATTTGAAAATTGAAATATAGGATGGAGCCATGGCAATAAATGGAAACACAAGCTTTAACAAGGAATCAACAACTTAAAACACAAAAGTGGTCCATCACACTATCATAGGCTCCATTTCTTTCTTCTTTCTTTTTGTAATTTGTAGAGATTCAGAAGCAGCTTGGAATTGAAGCTTGCCTTTCCCTCTACGTCTATTCAAATTAGCAGTCAACATCCAAACAACGGTTGGGAGGAGCCTTGGAAGTTGGAACAAGAACAACAACCAAAATCATATCCTTCATCCGACGCAAATTGGAATTACACAAAAATGCTTTGCACGGAAAGTCACCAACCAAAACAAAATGGAGATTAATTTAGGTGGTTGGGACTTGAGAGTTTTAATTAGTACCCAATTCTGATATTAATTTTAATTCTTCCTCACTAAGTACTTTGGTCATCATTAATCATGATAATGCTTTATATTGTCCCGGGCATAAACAAAACTCGATTATGAACTGCTCCATTCAACCATGAACAAATCTTCTTTGCCGATATGGTTTCAAAGAGACGATTTAGGGGTTCCCTACTAATTTACACTCATATTGACTAACTTTGTCGATAAGATTTCAAAATTCCGCCATTTTCCCCCTAAAACTTAATTTTTGCATCACTTTCTCATATTCCGTTAATCTTTTAAAAATCTGTTAAGTTCACTAACTTGGCATGATCGATGACTGTTAAACCCATTTGGAAGTTCAAATCAAGAACTTGAAATTTCATCAGATAGTGAAGACCCACCAAACCAAACTTGTTCTATTGTTTCCAGTGACCATGACCTTGATGCACGGTCCTCGGGCTTCAGCGTTCTTCCCAATTTTGATCACAAACAAAACTCAATCAAAAAACCAAAATAAAACCACTTTGCACAAGTATTTTAGCTCCAATACACACTCCCCAAATTTTGATTTTGAGTTGATAGTTTGAATCAGGGTATCTTTAGGCAGGAGAGATTTTTCGGTGTAACCGTCACACGGGGTAGTACACTACGTGTCACTATATAAATGGTGAGATATGTGTGTTAAAAAGTTAATTACTTAAAAAATAAAATTTCCCACCACTTACATAAAAACATGTGGTGTACCATCCGTATTCCCGTCACAACTAATTTTTTTTTTTTGGGTAGGGAGGCAAATGGCAATCAAAATTTTTTCTTTAATATATCTTTCCAAATATAATACATTATTTTGCACAAATGGCAATCAAAACAGAAATAAATGGGACTCGATCATGCCACGTTAATCGACTTAATAGATACAGAATGTAAGAAAGTGATGCAAAAAGTAAGTTTCAGGGAATGAAGTGGCGCAATTTTTAAAATAGAATGGACCTAATGTAAGAAAGTGATGCAAAATTGAGTTTCAAGAAACGAAGTGGCGTAATTTTTGCTTCAGCTGGCAATGTAGAATTGAAATGGAGTTATAACTTACGAGGGCCATAACAACAAATAAGCCTTCACTATATTCCAAATTCAGTAACTTAATAACTAATCTGATATAGTAAACATTTAAAAAAAAAAAAAAACCTAGTTGCTAGTTTAATTATAATACTGTTGATATAAACAAAAAAAAATGTTTATATAAACAATTTGAAACTCCCTTGAGAAGATTAAGATATTCCACCATTACTTTGTTTTGTAGTTCCCAAAATATTTGACCCTAAAATTTGAATTATTTATTGGCTTTCTATGAACTTGGAAACTCTGCTTCTAGAAGCAGGCTGGTTTTACTGGAATGCCGCGGACTTATCTCCATGTAAACATTTATTTTGGGGTTTCTTTGTATTTTCAAATGAGTTTGCTAAGATTTTTTTTTTGAAGTTATTTTTCTTTACCAAGAGTTTTCTATGATTCATTTTAGTTCTTGCCTTTTAATTTTGGGTGATACGAAACACTAATACTAGTCTTTTAAGAACATGTGATTCTTACTATTTAATACTATGGTTTAACGGTATTCTTCTTCATTCGTAAGTGAGAGGTTTTAGATTTGATTCTCGCGCAAAGGCAAATATGAACCACATTATTGCTAGCCCATTGTGAGACTAAACTCACTCTCCCTCCCTTAGTGTAAATAATATCGTTTGTCCAAGAAAAAAAAAAGAACATCAAATTCTTGACTGCAACGGGTGTATATTTAAATGTTTATAATATCTTTCATCTTAGTTTAATCACGACTGTAAACATATTTTCCAATCATAAGAAACAAATATGAAAGATAATTAACATATAGGCTCTAACCATACTTCTATCTTACTCTGTGGATCTATTTACTAGTACGAGCACTCGATCCCAAAATTTATAGAACAAAATTCCCACACATCTCCATTTACTGTGATCACACTTCACACAATAGGATTAGTAATTGAGTAATGCCAGATAAATTAAATTTTTAGACCACATTTGTAAATCATGTAATGTATCACTAATAAGAAATTAGCATGTTAATCAACACTTAAGTAATAATATAAAATCTCCTAAAAAAAAGTAATAACCTAAAGGTAATACTAGGGAGACCAGAATTTCAAACAAAATTTACAAATCAAATGATGTGTCACCAATATGAAAGAAATATATTATTAAACGCTTAAGTAATAATTCAATTATTAATAAAAATATCATTAGGTTTATAAATTTAGATTAAAAATTTAGTCATTATTATTTATAATTTAATCATTAACAATCAATGATTTATAAAATATAATTTAAATAGAGTAAATTGTACAAATGATCCCTCAACTTTAATCAAATTGGAGCAATGGTACCTCAACTAAAAATCCATTACCATTAGTTTCTCAACTTATCAAAATGCGTAGCTATAGTCATTTTCATCAATTTTGTCAAAATAAGCTATGTTGGAATGACCATTTATACAATTAGGGTCTCTCAACTCATCAAAGTGTATAATTATGGTTCTTTTCGTCAACTATGTCAAATTTTTTGTCAAAATGAGTTATATTGGAAGGATCATTGCTACAATTGGGTTAAAGTTAAGGGACCATTTCTCCAATTGAATTAAAGTTAAGGGACCGATGGTAATGGATTTTTAGTTGAGGGACCATAGCTGCACGTTTTGATAAGTTAAGGGACCAATGGTAATGATTTTTTCGTTGAGGGACCATTGCTCTAATTAAGTTAAAGTTAAGAGACCATAGCTACAATTTACTCATTTAAATAAACATTCGTCTTAGCATTGGCTTTGTGATTTCAGGTACAGGGTTAATGTGGTCACTTGACACCAAAGCCAAGGATAAATTGGTGGGCATCATTCAGAGATTCGTCGATTGCACGATTCCCATAACCATTGTTTATTGTATTTTTCAAACCCAAGTTAGAATTATTAATACACATTTTATCATTTTTAATCCTTGTTTAAGCAAAACAGAGTAAATGCTAACAGAGAGAAAGAGAGCCACCGGCAGTGCAGGTCTGATTCAAAATATTAAAGATTTAAGATGAACACATTGATTGAAGGGGATTTACTTTCTATGCATCCTGATCGAAATCTTTTATATTTTAACTCAAATTTTAATTCTGCAAAAGAAAAATGAATTAAAATATAAATCATTTAACTGTTTGATTAACGTTTTAAAAATCTGTGTTAGAGTGAGAAATATAATTAATTAATTTTAGTGAATATTTATTACAGAACTAATTTTTAAAAAGTTACTTAAAAAAGTAGATAATTCGAAGTTCGAACCATGCGAAGATAAAAAGGTAGAAACATACGCTCTTCAAAGTTCAAATGCGTCTCTCGCTCTCTAGCTGTTCATGTGTTTGAGCAAGCTCCATTAATCATTACCAGCTCCATATTTTTGTTCATATAAATAAACCGAACCTCCTTCCGGAAAAATCATACCTTTCACTGTCAGACATGGTTGAGACCCCATGGATGGAGCTTTCACTCACCAAGAAGAAAGAGAATCAAGAACCCACCTACAATTTCATCAACTCAAGCTCTGTCCGCCATTGCTGAGCTTCAGAAGCTTCAACAGCCGCAACCCATTTTCCCTTTTCTGTTTCTGGGCGTCGAAGTATCTCCGGCACTTGCATTGCAGAGCTCGAATCTCCAACTCCTGCTGCTTAGGAAAGCTTCCGTACGATGGTATGGTGGTGAACAACTCTGCATTCTGCGATTTGCCGGGTTTTGGTGACGAAGGAGGAGCTTCGATGGAGGGTTTGGTGGAGAAAGATGAAGTTATTGGGGAGAAAAGTGACGATTTTTTTGCTGAAGCTTTGGATAAAGATGGGAGCTTTGAGGATTTGATTCAGGAGAAGGGTCGCGAAAGCAGTTCAAGTTCGAATTTTTTGACGTCGGAGACGACGGGGCAGGAGGAGGAGCAGAGCCACAGCAGCTCTGAGGAGTCGTCTTCGCTGCCGTCGTTGGGTTGGCCTGTTCAGAAAGGTGAGGCGCCGGATTGCACCAGTGAGAACGGTGATGAAGCGGCGGAGAAAACCCATTCGGATGATAGGAAACTAGAGGAACAAAGGTCAACAATATCAGGTATTATTATTCCCCTCCAATTCATTACTGGTCTGGGATTGCTTTTGTAGGAAGCACTTTTGCTCGTAAGCGCTTTTGATGGAAATGCTCTTGTTAGAAGGCACCTACTTAGGGTTTAAAGTGCTTTTAGGACCTTGAAGCACTTTTAACAATTCGAAATAGGCCTGAAACCAAGCTACATGTCAATTTGAGCATTTTCATCTAACATAATTTGGTTTTGGTTTATGGGATTGTAGAAACTGAGTTGATGAAGGAGAGGTTTTCGAAATTGCTGCTTGGAGAAGATATGTCAGGTTGTGGAAATGGGGTTTGCACAGCATTGGCTATGTCAAATGCCATTACTAATCTTTGCGGTACGCACTTTTAATTTATTTTCTCAATGTCTTAACACTAAGGATTGGTTGATTTGCGGCGTTGTTTAACAAAAATTTTGTTATAGATTCTGATGCTAATCCCTCTTGCAGCTACCCTATTCGGGCAACTTTGGAGACTAGAACCTCTACCGCAAGAGAAGAAATCGATGTGGCGAAGAGAGATGGAATGGCTTCTTTGTGTGAGTGATCACATTGTTGAGTTGATACCTTCTTGGCAGACTTTTCCTGATGGAAGCAAATTGGAGGTATGATCTGATTCCAACATTGATTAAAAGAATAGTATAATAATTCAGCTTTCGATATGGAAACCGTTGACGCAGCTTTATATATTGTACTGAGTGGCAACAAACATCTGTAAGAATGGGCAAAAGTCTCGATTGTGAGTTTTAGTGAGCAATTCCTAGTATATGCAGTAATGAAGCGTGCGCTATTTTTAACTGTGCTGCATTATAAATGGTGCATTGAGATAGAAATGCAGGCGTAGAGCCTTTTATGTTCATATAAGTCACGTGATGATATTTTGATAAGTAACCTCAACTATAAAGGTTAGGGCAATGAAAACGTTGGGTTAGGGGGGCTAATAAATGATCAGTTCCTTGAAATTGTTCTGACTCATATATATTTCAATTCAGGTCATGACATGCAGACCACGCTCAGATCTTTACGTTAATCTCCCTGCCCTTCGTAAATTGGATAACATGCTTCTTGTAAGGTTCTAAAAAACTTTTCCCCTGCTACTTAGATCCAGTTTGCGAATTCCATTCTGAATTTGGCCAATCCTTGCAGGAAATCTTAGATGGCTTTAACAATACGGAGTTCTGGTATGTTGATCAAGGGATTCTGGCCCCAGATGCGGATGGGTCAACCTCTTTCCGAAGAGCATTTCAGCGCCAAGAGGAAAAGTGGTGGCTACCTGTGCCCCGAGTTCCTCCTGGTGGACTCCATGAAAATTCAAGAAAGCAATTGCAGCACAAGCGTGATTGCACGAGCCAAATATTAAAAGCTGCCATGGCAATCAATAGTATTACTCTAGCAGATATGCAAGTCCCCGAATCATATCTGGAATCTCTTCCGAAGGTTGGAAACGTTCGAGATACCTGTGATATGTGATTACAAAGACATAGTTGTTAAACTTTTGTTTTAACTTGGTTTCAGAATGGAAGAGTAAGCTTAGGGGATGTTATTTATCGATACATTACATCAGATCAGTTCTCCGCAGAATGCCTGCTTGATTGCCTTGATTTGTCCTCTGAACATCAAGCCATAGAGATTGCGAATAGAGTAGAGGCCTCGATATATATGTGGCGTAAAAAAGCAAACCCAAAACCTACAAGTACTGCGAACAGATTTGGTTCGAAGTCATCATGGGAAATGGTCAAGGAGCTGATGATTGATGCAGAGAAAAAGGAGTTGCTTCCAGAAAGAGCAGAAAGTCTGCTAATGTGCTTGAAGCAACGCTTCCCTGGTCTTCCACAGACGGCCCTCGATATGAGCAAGATTCAGCACAACAAGGTTCCGACTTTACCACTAAAAAGCTTTGTTCTCATTGGTGCCTTGTAATTGTTTTTTCTTTGTACTTAATTGGTCAATTTTGATCTGCTAGGACGTCGGGAAATCCATTTTGGAGAGCTATTCGAGGGTTTTGGAGAGCCTGGCATTTAACATCGTGGCACGCATTGATGACCTGCTTTATGTGGATGACTTGACACGACATTCTGATCAGTTCCCATCAATCTCGAAAGTTAGTGTGATTCCACACAAGAGCACTCCTACTCCATACTCGGTGCCCATCTCAAGCACTCCATACAAAACACCTTTTGCCACGCCAAGCTTTTCACCCTCACAGCTAGTTAGCCCTCTGGGGGGAGACAGATCACCATTCATCACCAGCGGCAAGATCCCTCAACGTGGGTTGGGCGTTAAAAAAGTCCTGACTGATTATCTTAGCATCGATGCAAAAGGAAAGGACTACAGTGATCCAATTGAGAAACCAGATTCAGTAACAAACACAATGCAAGAAACGCTAGGGTCTCACATGCGAATGGATTCTTTTGAGTGTACAAAAGCATCAAGGAGCCTGGGATCACAAGACTCAGTCACAGAAGAATGAATCCATCGGCTGACCACGCAGAAGTGTTCAGCCGCTTCCACTAGGTCCTTTATGCGTGTTTTTTTAAGGACATAGGAGGACATCTGAGAGCGGGGAAGGTTCATTAGGTTGTCGACTCTCGTTAGAACAAGATGTCTGCAACGGTGATGAGTGTTTTATGTTTTAGATGTCTGCAGTTTGACCTCGATCAAACAGTGGTTGTAAAGAGAGAACTAAAAATTTTACACTAGTTTGGATAGAATATATGAAGTCTTATTGTTTTCTCATGCAGTGGATATGATGAATCATATGATAAAAAGGAAAACTAATGAAAATGATTTGAAAACTTTGAATTTTAACGATAAGGACAAAATAAAAGGTAAAGTGAATAATATTAGGATTGACCGTTTAGTGTAAAAATGTGGTTTTTTGTCAAAGTAAAGAGTATGAGCTTTTTGTTAAAGTTCTCATGATAAAAATTAGTACAACAGTGTTCAAGTTTGTGCAATATCAGCATACTTTGCTCTAGGATTTCCTGAATAAAATAAAATAATGATGGCAATTTTCACAATAATAATGTTATTATTTATGAATTCATTACTTTTTCTAGGATTTCCTGAATAAAATAAAATAATGATGGCAATTTTCACAATAATAATGTTATTATTTATGAATTCATTACTTTTTTTGGTCATAAATCCATATAAAATACTGGTAAATTGCCAAAATACAGTCATCTCATGGACCAAAAAAACTTACAAAAGGGATAAAAAGAACGGGGCATTCCGAGAATTGAACTCGGGACCTCTCGCACCCTAAGCGAGAATCATACCACTAGACCAAATGCCCACTTTTGATGATAAAGACAGGTATATGCCTATTTTCTACCTGGCCCACTGTCAATGAGCAGGTTATGAATTTGCACAGTAGTTCTAAAGAAAAAAGCCTTTTTATTTTGCGCCATAATTAGCTCTTCTTCAAGGGGTTTTCACGTATTTATCGTTGTTTCTTGCATCATAGTATTCTGAACTAACATTTTCTTTGGCCTGAGGATGGAGGGTGATTGTTATTATACAAGCGATGTTGGTGATGTGAAGATTGAACACATAATTTCGAATGCAGAGATAAATTGTTCTTAACTACTTGAGTTAGTAGTTCTTTACTAGGCCTTGATCATTAGGAAATGTCCAATATCTATATGCAGAAGGAACTAGAATTAAAATTGTTAGGAGGTCTGTTAGTTATAATACTGAAATTTTAGTTGCATGTCCATATAAACAAATCAATTTGGCTAATTGAAGAAATAAATTACAAGGAGGGTTATTTGAACTTGAGTGCAATAGGCTGATATACTATATTCTAACCAACTGACTTAATGCGTACACCTGCTTTTGTTGAAGTGTTTCAACGGTTTTAACCTAGTGTGGTAGTTGGGTTTAACCTAGTGTGGTAGTTGGCTACACGCATTCACATACGAAGAGGATGGAACATGGTCGGTAATGGAGATTTTGGAGAATTGGGGTGAGGTGTCTCAGCAACAAGGGTTTTTGAGGATCCTCACTGTCAGTAATGGCTTCATCTCAAAATCTCTAATGATCAAATGCCAGTCTTTTATTGGAGCAAAGTGAAACAGATGTCTCAGACCAATTTCTGCACCAAAAAGTGCTTAAAAATAAGCAATAATTTGGTTCTAGTGCCACTTCCACTTGTAGTGAGTGGATGAATGGAAAACCCACATTTTCTGCTCAGATTCAAGTATAAAAACCCCATCACACATAGATTATTTCATTGCACCATTGTGGAATTGTGAGCTTTGTGAACTACTTTTCATTAACTTCAAACTTCTGCATTGTGAACTTTGTGAGCAACATAAAAATGGCAGCTGCAGTGAAATTTATTTGCGTGTTAGGGTTTCTTGCAGTTTTTAGCATTGCTATGATTGAAAGGGCTGATGGGGCAAGTGCTTGTGGAAAAGCTAGTCCAGACGATGAGGCCGCCAAGCTTGCTCCTTGTGCAGATGCCGCACAAGATGAAAAAGCTGCTGTTTCAGCTAGTTGCTGTCAGCAAGCCAAGAGGATGGGACAAAACCCTAGCTGCCTCTGTGCCATCCTGCTTTCTGATACTGCCAAGAGCTCCGGTGTCAAGCTTGAGGTTGCGATAACCATTCCCAAGCGCTGCAACTTAGCCAACCGCCCAGTCGGTTACAAGTGTGGAGGTAAAATCATAAATACATGCATTCTCAGTCTGATAAATACATAAAAACTACTAAAACATTAAAAAAAACAACGTTTTTTTTTACGTAGCTGTCAAATTGTGATTTATTAATAACAACCCAACCTTTTTTTTTGTTTAATACTATTTTTTGACTAATATAATATGACCTATTGCGACGTTAATGTTGCAGGCTATACTCTGCCGTGAATGAATGTAAGGAAGGCCATGGAGTCGTACGTCTGGTTAAGATATTTGAAGCAGTTGGCTACTAGTGTGACTAATTAAGTAGGATTACTGCTTTGTAATTTGGCAATAAATTAAAGCTAGTAGCCCGTTTCATGTATATGTATCCTTCCTTCTCGTACAATAAAAATATGCAATTTCCTGGAACCTTGTAACTTGTCTGTTTTGTGCTACACGTAAACGTTAAGTTGTCTTGGATTCTATTGATATGTTTACGTAATTTGAATGAGAGAAATCTCGAATGAGAATGATGAGAAATCATGAATTAGATTGGTTTCTGATTGTTTAAGTATAAGATAAATTATCTGCTCGTTAATGATGTAATATCTTAATTCATAAATGAAATAATTAATTTTTAATTCAAGAACCACTTAATTTTTTTTATTTTTATAAATCATATAAACAAACGCATGATACCAATATCTTTATACGCTCATTTTTGATAAGTAAACATACCCTTAATGAAGTTGGAATTGATCATAAGCTGAAATGAATGATTGGATTTGGACAATTGGAGACAAAACATTCATTGTTACGTCAAGGTGAGAAGCAACTTTGTAAAAGCGTGGAAGAAGAGTCTTCCTCCACGTCTACAATCTTCTTTAACAACCAGAACTTAATTAACGACCATGGTGAAAGCTATGTCTCACCATGCATGGGATAAGGACTATTCCTTTAGGTTTGCTGCTTGGATAGGTCGACCCTAGGGGTTTAGGATAAGAAATCGAAAAGACGGTTTGGAAAGCAAGATAATCCTGGCTTTCATGGGCCACCGCCCTTGAAGACTAATTTGTTAGTTTCTTGTATGTTGGCACCAACAAATGGAATCTTAAATTTTGAGGTTAGCTAGGAGAGTGAATGAACTTTTAATCCGACTGAAAATGACTCACAAAGAATAGGTTCATATTTTTCGATTCAATAATATAATGTTGGGTATAAATTTTTCTCCATAAGGGGTTTGCATTACTAAAATAATATGACGCTACAGTAATGATGAACCTCTTCCACATAAATTGTTGTATTGTTTTAGTGGATATCCAAATACCCAATTTCTTTTTTACCATTTCTTTGTCATACATACTTATATTGTTAAAACTAAATGTAAACTAAACTCCAACAAAAATCAATCAGACTGATAATTCATACGCACAATCTAACAAGAAAACATTTTTTGGTGAGGATAACCCTATCATTGAGACTGATGTGATTTAAAAAAGGTTTTTTTTTTATTAACACTCCTCAATTTGTTGACTACACCCCACATGCTGAAAAATCCTCACACTTATTTTTTAAACAAAACATTATCTTAATACACCCCATTTTCTTACCGAATTTACCCTCACACTCCACTTGCTATCATATTATTAGAGCATATCCAAGGAGAAACCAATTTTGAAATGAGAAATGCAACTCTTACACTGTGACTCTCAGGAGGCAATGCACTAAGAAGCTGCTCATCTCAAGGCGTCCTAAAAATTCGTAATCTGAGAGAAGCAGTCTTACTTTCCCATACTGTTTTCCAAGTGGGTTGGATCACATCGAACAGCTTCTAGGAAAAAAATTGATGGCTTGTCTTTTTTGTGTGCATGAATACTCGGTGCATCCAGTAACCCTCCAGATTTACTATCACCATTTTTTACAGAACCCCACATATCCAACACCAAAATTTCCAAAAAAAAAGGGTTTTTTAATTAATTTGAACAAAACCTGGATGAAATTACTGGCAAATTTTCAGAAACGGATGATTTTTTTTTTTGTCGAAACAGAAACAGATGGTTAGAATAAATAACCCAAAAACAAAAGTTGTGCAAGAAAAAAGAGTTAGGGTATATAAGTAATTTCATATTAGGCATATAAGTCATATGATATTAAAATTTTATGTAGAGTGTATTCATCAATATGTGGGATGCCAATAAAACAACCCTTTTAAAAAACCAGCCACACGTACAACATGGGCTCAGTTTGGGTTCATCCCCTTCAGTAAGACTCTGTCTCGGGTAACAAATTTCATGGACCACAGAAGAGTAGATCAGAGACTACGCATCCATCCTAAAAGCCAAAAAAAAAAAAAAAAAAAAAAAGGAAAAAAAAAAGGAGAATAAAGAGAACCAAGTGCAATTAAAAGTACAAACCATTCATTTAACATAAACTGAAATAACATTCAAATCTTCAACTACAATACAGCAGTTGATTTAATTAAGTCGCTAAACAAAACATCCTTTACAGTAACAGAGAATACATATTTTACAGAGAACCTAAAGAAGGTGCACATATAATGAAATACCATCTTGACCGTTGAATTTGGCTTTAATGAAATTATGTGGTTGAAATTGTGTGGCCTGTGTTTTAATCTCAACTACACAATTTCATTAAAGTCAATGCAACGATCAAGTGGGTGTTCTCATTTTAAAAAAAAAAGAAATCCCTTCTCTTAAGGGTTTCCTATATATATATATATCTCTCTCTCTCTCTCTCTCTCTCTCTCTCTCTCTCTCTCTATATATATATATATATATATATATATATATATATATGAGTACTGTGTTTTGGGGGCTGGAGGAAAACAAACCAGCTGTCCACAACCAACTGCTGCTACCCTGTTTCCTTCCTATATGTCTGCAAAGCACAATACACAAAGGTCACACAAATAAAACTACAGAGGACAACATTGATCAATTTGAAACGAGAAGAACCAAAGTTAGGTGTTTCGGAAACTAAATGAACCATTTGTGATAAAAAAAACCTTTGTATATGTATTAATAAGAGGGGAAAAAAACTGTGGTAAATATGGTAAGATTCTAAAAGAAAATGTCATGATTGACCAATGGGCAACTTAATAAATGAAATTCACCGAGATCAAAGAAAGAAAAAGATAAGGTCCATGTAGACGATATGCCACCAATAGAACGAGTCTAAATAGTACATACTTAAACGTATGCTTACATATTCGTCCATATGTCAAATTAGATGTGTAATTAATGGAATGATTGTCGGAAACTTAAATGCTAGATGATGTGCGACTGACAAGAAATGTCTATATTGTACATACTAAAACGTATGCTTACGTATTTGTCCATAAGTCAAATCAGATATTAATTATTAGAATGATTGTTGGAGACACGAATGGTAGATTCCTAATTTCCTAGTAATGTTTCAGAGTACCTTGACGAGTATAAGCCTCGGCAAAGGAGCACTTAATAATAGAGGGAACCTGCAGCGATGGATAATTTGGAAGAAAAACGACGTCAGAAGTTGAGAACAGTACATACAGATTTCTCCAGTAAACAATTGCAGTATGATTTATACCTTGCCACCAGTTTCCTCTACAAGCACTTCCCGAATCATCCTCGGTCCCATCTTTCTTGTACTGAAATTATAAGGAAATAATCCCCCAATTAAGAACAGCCTTAATCTAAATGAAAATTCCTTAATTATATAGTAATTTTGTACAATTTGCTACATCCTCTGACAAAACATGCCACACAAAATAAAATATAGCGCGTCGCACCAATGTGTCAATATCTCTCATTACGTCACTTGTTATGTCCCGCCACAAAAAGATACAGACAATACACTCGATGAAAAGTGAGAATTTCCACAATTACTCTATTAGTGTTTGGATTATACATAAACGTAACAAAACAAAGAAAAACGCTCACCGTAGAGTTATATTCGGGGCTCTGGGTACTCTGAGGGTAAGAATAAATATCTTGGCCACCATAATAGATTGATGAACTAAGATGGCAAGGTTGTTGCACTCTCTGATCCCTATAGATGGAGTTTATTATGTCCTTATTTGATATGCTCTTACTCTCACCTTCGCTCTCTTTAGAGGCACCATCTGCAGCGGCAACAACACGGTATCCATCTGAATCAAACATTTCCCAAACACACAATTCATACTTTAAAAACCAAGAATTACTTGGTCTGCGATTACAAATAAATTTTAAAAAAAGGCAACCCAAAGATAAACTATTTTATTTGAAAAGAAAATAAGCTGAAGTTTCACTTTAGAATGAATAGTGCAGAAGGAAAATTTTATTTCCAAGGCAAAGTATGGAGGACTTTAAAAAGTTTAAAGGCAGATTGACCAAGTATATATATCTCTAGAAAGCATTTATGGTCACGAGTTTTTTCATTAATTTTTTTTTATTAGAAGCACGTCGAAAAAATAAAAATTCAAGTGCTTTCAGGATAAACAGAAAGAACTTCCAAATACTGTACAACCCAGAAGTAGTTTAGGCAATGGGGCCCTAGTGATGTTCATAAATAATAGGTTAACCCAGATTATGCCTGGCATGCAGAAAGCAGCAATCTAAACAGAACAGCAAAAAAAAATACAAAACTTCGGCCTTAACAAAAGAAAAACAACAGATGAAAGGTAGACAAAGCATGCAAACCTGGCTGATCTCCGGGCTTGAAGTGCAATGGTTCATCCGAGAGCTTTTTCCCAGTGAATTCTGAACGCACAGATTCCCTCCCTAACACCTGAATCAACAACATCACAAGTCAGCTCAGAAAATGGTACAGCAGAAAAATAAACAAATATATACACACACACTCTAGAGAATCTACTAATCAAATGAAAGGGTCAGTCAGGAGAGAGGGAGGGAGAGAGAGATTCAAAGAGCAGAAGTTTAGAGGAGAGATAAAAGCAAAATCCATTCAAAAGAACAAACAGATACAACTTTTATATTCTAAACCCTTTCATTAATAAAATAATGTTATCATCCATTCAGAAAACAGATCACAATTGTGGGTTTTCACCTAATTTGGGAGACAATATAGATAAACCCCACCAAGATTTTACGAGAGAAAGTTGTAAAAACATCCCCAAAGCAATGTAAATTGTAAAATGACACAAAGGCGAAGGCTTTAAGCTAAATTCAAGGAAAAAACAGAACCCCATTTTCCATTAGTCAAAACCCAGCGAGAATTGTCAAAAAATTCAAAAATGCAGAGATAAAAACCAAAACCCAATTGAATAATAAGAAAACAATAAGAAAAAAACCATCAAGAATTTCAGAAAATCAGAAAAATAAACAGGGGAATAATAGCAATAATACCAAATCCTTGGAGGGAGGCGCAAATATGGCCCCAAAAATCCCAGAAGAAGCAGATGACTCTTTCGACCCGAAAAGCTCAGAAGTGAAGGAAGAAGACGACGACCCAGTTTGCTTTCTTCCCTCCATTTCTCTCTCCCTATAAGAAACCTAAACCTCTCTCGCTCTCTGTTTTATTTATTAGCAGAGTCAAGGTGTATATATTTATAGGCTGATATATGCATATGTGGGTGGGGGTGAATATATATATTGAAAAATAGCACCGTCAAACGAAGCTTAACAAATAAAGAAAGTTAAAAACCGCAGCGTGGTGATTATTATTTCCATTTTGCTACGAAACAAAACAGAAAGAAAGCAAGATAGATAGATAGATAGATACAGAGAGGCAAATAGAATTCGAAAATCAAGGAGAGTGAGGAAAGGGAGAGACACGAGAAAGATCAAAACCCCTATTCAGTAATATACGAAACCGGTCGCTCCCACCCATTTTATAAGCCAAATACGACGCCTACCCCTTTCGAATTTTCCTAAGTTTTTTTTTTAATTATTTAATTTAATTTAATTTTTTGTTTTATTTTTTAATTTTGGAATGATTTGCCAATTAAGAAAAATACTTTTTGGTTAAAATGGTGGTTAAAATTGGGATAATTCTTTATTTTGATCCCCTAAAATATAAATTGATAAGAGTGGTCATTGAGTTTGTCCAATATAAATCATTTTTGTCGTTCTGTGAAAAATCTGTCAATATTCTCATTAAGTTGTCACGTGAACACTTTTAAAGAATATTTTTGTCAAACTAACTTCTCAACTTAATGATTATTAGTTGTGCTAATTTTAGAAATTATTTAGCTAAAATGCCAATAAAATATTGATATTTTATCCTCTCTCCTTTCACCTCTCTTCGTTTGGAGCAATACTTCGGTGTTTTCTAAAGCACTTTCAAGTACTAATATTATATACTTATATTTCAACACATTAAATGGTACATCATATGACTACGTTTTCCATATTCATAATCGTAAATATTTCCCTATTTTTTTTTAATTTTATAAAAGATATTCTACATATTACTTTTAGTGAACATGGACAATCTATTGCAATGGTATAGGAATTGACCTAGGCTGAGCCGACACTAAGGGCTAGTTTGGTATTGCTGTGCTTTGAAAAAAAACTGCTGTGAGAATAAGCGGTTGTGCTGTGAGAATAAGCGGCTGTGAAATAAATCAGCTGAGTGTTTGGTAAACATTTTTGTAAAAGTGCTTTTGGAAAAAAAAAAAGCAGTCTGATTGTGGGTCTTTTCATTAAAGGAGCACTGTAGCTCCGTGTGCTTTGAAAAAAAGCCAGTTTTCCAAAGCTACAAATAGCTGCTTCAGCTTTTTCCTTTGATTTCAGCTTATTCTCACAGTAGCTTCCAAAATAAGCCCTTTTTTTTAGTTTACCAAACACCTAAAACTCTTACAGCTTTTCTTCATGGGTGCTTTTTTTTAAAGCACCTCACTCTCAAACTAGGGCTAACTAGGATCGAAATCAATACAAATATAATACATCATGATTATTCATGTGAACTAAACATGAAATTTTCACTTATAATAGAGAAAAACAACAATAAACAATAATATCAGTCGGTTTGTTTGATCTATTTTTATTTTGTGCTTTTCTATTGTTTCTATCTTCATCCTCCAACCTGTCAAGAGAAGTTACAGATTTGCGCCATGTGGTTGTCAGGGTGACGTTATTGTGAAGAGAGTTGTTAGTATATGATTAGGGTGAAATTTTGTGGAGAGATTTTTTAATGTGTCTGTCACATATATTAAGTGTAATCATATAATTAATTGAAAATATAAAATAAAAATTCAACAATTGTGTTGTGACACATAATGTATTGAATCGTGTTTTTGGTACATTGAAAATTTTCTTGTAGTTGTGGGCCGTCCAAATAAATCCCAATCTTTTACTGCACGAGTACCTAGTGGATAGGGAAAGGGATCTTCTCCGAATTCCTTTCACAAAATCTAACTAATCAATCAATTCGGATCTTGAAATTTGAACAAATGGTTACAAACAGAGAGCCCTTTTAATAACTTTAGTTGTTGAATCAAATTTCAAGAATCCGAATTAGATAATTATGTGGATTTAGTGGAAGGGATCGGAGATGATTCATTTCTAGTGGATAGTAACAACGCTAGCCCAACCAGATCCATATTTGACTTTTTGCAACGTACTTTTTGGACAATAAATAGAGTTAAGGGTAGGGTATATAAAGAAAACTAATGAAAATAATTTGAAAACTTTGTGTAACTTTGAGTTTTAATGACAATGACAAAATAAAAGATAAAGTGAATAGTATCAGGATTAACTTTTTAGTGTAAAAATGTAGTTTTTTGTTAAAGTGAATAGTACCGAGAGTTTTTCTTTAAAGTTCTTTATATTTTTATCTTGTCGGACCAAACAGAGATGGGTCTTCTTCTCCCTTCCCATGTTCTTTTAATCTTGGATTTGGAGTTTGGAAGTTAGGAGTTATAAAACACTGTATAACTTTAACTGTTTTATCAAATGATAAGAATTCGAATTAGGTGATTGAGTGGATTTGGTGGAACGGATCCCTTTCCGGTGGATAGTAACAATGCTACCCCAACTAGACCCATATTTGACTTTTTGCAACGTACTCTTTTAGGCTTGTTTTGGACAATAAATAGGGTTAAGGGTAGGGTATATATCAGATTTTTTTTTTGGGAATTCTAGAGATCTTGTGATCGTGATTGTTCATCGTATATTGTGTAGTTATAAATCATTTCAAAATTTAAAATTTAAAATTTAAATATAAATATAAATAATATAAAACGAAAACTAACCGCACAATGTATGATGAACGATCACGATCACGAAATCTCTAAGATCACCAGAAAAAGAATCGGACTAGGATCCTTTTCCTATAAAGAAAATGAGAGAGCCGCCTTATCTTTTTATCTTGTCGGACCAAACAGAGATGGGTCTTCTTTTTCCCTCCCCTGTTTTTTTAAGCTTGGATTTGGAGTTTGGAAGTTAGGAAGTTATAGAACACTGCATACTATGATGATTATTTGAACAAGAGGATTGCTAGGAATTTTCTCATTTGTATGTTTTCATTTTACTTTCTCACTCTTTTTCTTACCATGAAATGTTGCTTGCTGATCAAAACTATCTATGTATGCACAAAAAATAACTAAATCTGAAATATTTTAATCATACGATGATTATCTATATATACGAACCATTTTTCTCAAGTAAACTCAGAAATTTGACAACGTTAATCGAACGATTAAACGATTTCTGATTTGGTTGTTTTTTAACAAAGGTTGATCTTTAAAGGGCTATCTAGACAATAGCCGATTCTAATCATCAACAACATTACAAGATGAGAAAGAGATTTGTGAAGATAAAACGAGAAAGTTCAAATAAGAAATCTGTTAGCATCTCTCTTTGAAGAACATGATAAAAGAGTTGGTTTTTCTTGTTAGGCAATCTATTGTATTATGTTGCCTAAGCCACTCACTAGTGAATTTAGGATTTTGTACCCTATGCGGTCATTGTGTTAAGTTAAATAATAGTAAATCCATCCGTAATTATAGTAAAAAAGAAAGCATTACGACGAGGTTATTATACACTTGATCAAGCACCTGACACATGGCACATGCCAAGAACTGTGCGTATGACTTGATGAGGTTAGCCGAGCGGTGTGCACAAGGTCTGCCGACCCCTGCCAAGAGATGGCACAATTTGCCGATACATGATTTTGTTAAGCATTTAGGCCATCTCCAACAGAATGATTTAGAAGGTCAGAGGGCTCGTGAGCCCAACAGAATTTAAAAAGGCCAAAGGGCCAGAGAGCTGGCCCATTTTAGCCAGCTAGCCAGTCTCGGGTTGGCCAAAATTTTTGGTTATTCCTATCTGATATAATCGACAGTAAGAGTTATGATTATTCCTGTTGGATATAACCGACATGAATGGTAGAGAAAATTTGAATTTAACGGCTAGTTACTGTTGGATTCAAATTTTTTTTGGGCCAAACTTTTTATTTATTTATGAAATTTAAAAATTCTCTCATTTTTTCTTCCTATAAATACCTAAGTCATTCCTACACAATTTCTCACATAATTTTCATTATTTCATACTATCTCACTTCATTCTATTTCAATTCTTCATATTATATTTTCTTAAATTTTTTTCAAATTTTCACATTATAATTCTTCACATTTCAATTTTTCAATTGTTTTTCAATTCTTCACATTACCTCTTCACATTATAATTTTTTCAACTTTTCATGCTGACGTCACTTAGCCGTTAGATTTGAATTTAAGTTGTAGTTTTTAAATAATAAATTATGTTTGGCCCTATGACTCTTTGGTCTTCTGTTAGAGACGGTTTTTTGTGGCAGTGCTAAAATGAGCTCTATTAGCCTCGGTTGGAGATGGAGACAAATATGACCCTGTATTGTTCATTAAAATATTAATATCTTGGAGAGCTAAAGAGTTAAAACGAACCATCTGGCCAACCCTTAGTTATAAATGGCCTTAGTAGCATCATGAGGTCGTACACAACAAATACTAGTTGATATAAGCAAAACTGAACTAGCCCTAAATGTTGCTAATATGAAGGATGGGTAGTTGAAATATAAACAGCAAAATGTACATTGCGTCTTGTTGTAAGAAAAAATATATTCAATCTTTGTGATTCGTTGTGTTGGATAAGAAAGTTTGCATATACAGTCATCGACATCAGTAATAGTAATACAAGATGCGTTTGAAGAAAGTATTAGTGCTTAATAATTAACATCCACTATTAGTGTTTAATAATGGTTTGATATATGTAATTAGTGGAGTTGAGTTGATTAGAAATCTGATGATGGGACGGGGGGCCACGAGCACCCCACAAGGAGCCGAGAAGGATCCTCGTCGGATCCTTTTTGTAAGGATCTTAGAGATTCTCCAATCACATTCGTTCATCGTATATAATGCGATTAGAAATTATTGTAATTTTTGTAATTTAAAATTGAATATAAACAATATCTAACAAAAATTAGTCATACGATATATAATAAACGGGTGTGATTGAAAGATATCCGGATCGTCACACAGAAATTCCGGCGAGGATCCTCTCTCACAAGGTGCAAGTGAGGACAACACAAGTCGAGGAATGAGAGATGGGACATGGCAGGAGGTCCAGTCATCGTCGTCGTCGTCAGTTGCGTTGTGTACAATCGAGGGTCGCCGCATGTGTACGTGTGTTCAATTTTAGGCCACATGGATTGTCACTTTTCTATACAAATGAATCATTCACTCTTTCATTCGTTATTCTTTCACAAAATCATTCACTCTTTTTATTCATTTGGCAATTTGTGGGTGGAAGTAGAATAGACCACAAAAACCGAGTAACTTCCTTTTTTAATAATCATGATCTCTTTCTCTCTTTTTTATCGGTAAGAAAACCAAAATTACAGAAGAATTTGATTCTCACACTCTTGTTTTTCTTTGTACGCACTAATTCAAAGACACACATAAGAAGAAAGAGTATGTCAAAATCAATTTTCATACAAATATGTATTACGGGAGAATTTGAACTTAAATGCAAAGTGGAAAGAACACTGTTATATTCTATTAGGACTCGTTCAGAAAGGTTTTTTTTTTAAATAACTAAATATTGAATTCAAAAATATTTTCATAAAAAACACTTTTAATCATTTTAAAAGCAGTTCTAACGAGTCTTTAAACTTTTGGATCCTATGCTTCATCATTACCAAAAATAAAACTTCATTATTGAAGACATAACACAACATTCACTTTTCACAAATGAGTTGCATTTGCAAAAGCGTTTCTAGTACACTCAAGAACTTCAAGCCCGTCCCTCCTCCCTCTTATTTTTTTATTAACAAAAAAAATTACACAAATCAACCAAATAAAAGCGGGGGACAAAAAAAAAAACCGAATAAAAGCCGGGGACGGTACCAAACCCGCAAAAAGAGACAATCAACGAAAATAATAAGATGAAATGAAATGTCAAAAGGGCAGAGGCTATAAAACTTGAAATTGTGGACCATTAATGATAAGCATAACTACCTACTAAATAGAAGTTTAAGTATGCCATCTAATTACCTTTTCGATAAATATGGATACAAATAAAATGCATAAACGCAGACGCCATAAACAATTTTTCCAATCCACTATAAGAAATCAAAGAATCGCAGTAGGTGCTTTGAAAAGCAATGAATTACTAATGTGGATTTTGTTTCAGTACAATTGTATTTTGAGTTCCTAACCAAGCTACACGAACAATTTTAGTAAGAACTCTAGCCCCTCTCTTATCTCTCCTCCTCTTAGGAAACCTTAAATATGCAAAATTCATAGCCACTGGCCTTTTGCTCCGGTTTAGGGCTGGTGGCAGCCCCTCGCCTTTTTTTTACCTTCTTCCTTCATCTTCTCATGAATTGCAGCATATCTATTTTTCATTTAGTATCTTCATCAATAATGCCTCTTTGACAAGGTTTATTAATTTGTGAGTTTCTGTAGTGAGTATTTTAATTTTGTTTGGCGTGTCATCTGTTTGTTGTAAATGGTATCTTCGCTAATGGTGTTGAGCACAAAATTGTTATGGACTCTAGTTGGTTCATTGTTAGCTTCTTGTGTCGGCGTTGCTCTCCTGTTCATTGTTTTGTAGGTTTTGTGCGTAAAATTTCTCAAATGTCATCTCTTGAAGTTTTTCTATTCTATTTTATTATTTTTTACTTTGGAGTGTTATCTCAATTATATGAGTTTGTAGATGATTTCAAGACTTGAATACGTTTCTTTGCTTATTCTCATGCATTCTCGCCCTCAAATCCATCAATATGAGGACCACGAGTTTGATTAAGTTGACATTCTATATTTTGTTGAAGCCTATTTAGATTGCGTACCTATTGAATGTTATCATGAGTGTCATCTTTGATACTTATATCAGTACGTAATTTTATGGTATAAGTTAGAAAACTGCTATCCTTTGGATTTTTTTTAAAAAAAAATTGGCTGGTTCGAAAAGATTAAAAAAAAAAATTCATTTAACATTTCTTTCAACAAAAATCATTCAGTATGTATATTTAATGATAGTTAATACCCTATTTTTTTTAGGAAAAAGGAGGATGAGTAAGATTTGGTTGTGACGAATTACGTGTGGAAAATTCTTAATAATTTACCATGCAGGAATCAGCGTAAGTTTCACACAAAATCTTAGGTAAAGTTCATAGAATCCATCCAACCATGAGACAAATATGTTCCTACTAAAAGAAAAAAAAAATGAGACGAATATGTTAATCATTATTATTAATTTATTACACACGTAATGCAATAAAAGAAAATCAACCTAAATTAGGAAGGTTATCCAGACCCAAATCTAATCCGTGTCGGAGTTTATGAGATTATGACTTGAGTTTGTGGCCGATGACCACCACCACAAAAAGTTGAAGGAAACAAGTATTGTAGATTAATTTTCAAATCTTAGTCACTTTTGATATAATGTAAAGTATTTGCAGGTTGGTATCACAGTTTAAGAAAACAATCATGCATGTACACTTTGGTGCGAATTCGATCTCTATCAATCTTTTCTCTCTGATCAACTAAGAAAATTCGATCTCTACCAATCTTTTTCCTCAACAACTAAGAATTAACCCATTAATGCTGTTATTTGTAGAAAAAAATATTTGTTAAATCCGGGTGTTTTATACATTAGAATTTTTAGCCGTTAAATCTTTAGTTAGTTCATTGATCAATATCTAACAGTTAAAATTCTTATTGTATAGATACACTAAAATACAGCAAAATTTGAGAGCTATTATTGGCACACAAAAAAATCATTATGCACTCATATCAAGTGTGTTTTTCTTTTTGTATTTCCATATGTTTAGTGAAACATAAATCTTTACAAGTGCCAATAATGCTAACCTATATTTATGTTGCTAAATAATCAACTTGAAAGTTTGTATTATAGTTAGGCAATTTTGTAGGAAAACCTAAAATTTCAATTAATAGCTACATCTTTTGTGGCTTAAAGGGTTGGAGGAGGGAAAAAAGTCCCAACTAATTTCACATATTTGCGCGGAAAAAAGTCCCAACAACTTCCCTTTTGTTTGTTTCCTTCAGTTTTTTCTCTTGGCGCCCTTAGTCAAGCAAATTACTTTGCCCATATGACTTCTTTACATATGATCACATCAGCGGCTAATATTTTCTTTTTCGTAACGATCGAGTAAGCCTCTCGTGTATCTCATTGACTTTTTAATTTTTATAAATTAAATGTACGCACAATCTTCTGTAAAACACACATACAGTTCATACTATATATAGTCACAAGTATATGCCCAGTGTGAAATTTTTAATTTTTCTTTTTAAAATTGAACAAGGGAGGAAGAGAGTGAGAAAGAACGTCGAAGTTGGGAAAGCAGGAGAGAGGTTTTTTAAAAAAAAAAAAAATAGAAATGATAAAATCACTTGTAAGTGAGGCTTAAACAAAAAAAAAAAAATTTGTTTTGTAAAATTACGTTACTGATCTTAACTTTTTTTTTAATAGAATACAAAAATGTATTTTCACCCACTTTTAGTTGAAAAAAAAAAGAGTTTCATTAATATGTAGTTTAGATGATGACAATATATATTGACCTTATGCTTAAATCCATCATAGAAGTATATGGATAATGTAATATAGCCTTTTATAATTAATTAGGGTTAGAGATTCAAACTTCAGACATCTTATAATTCGAAAGAAATTTATCGTTATACCAGTTGATTAATGTTGTTATAATGGAAATGGCATTTTGGCAACTGGTACTACGAAACACGGTCTAATGATATTTTCGTTCTTTACGTATTTTGTTTGTAGTAGAAAGTCCTAGATTTATCTCTGATAACTGCTGTTTTTAACTTTTGTGATCTCAAACAATCTCAAACAATCTCAAACAATATCTAATAAAGGTCCACAGATTTAATCAAAGCCTATGTGAGCTGCATAAACATGCAATTAGTGATCATAAGAGATGTGGATGAGATTGTAACACCGACATCTGATTACGAGGAGAACATTCACAAAACGGCAAGGCTATCAGCCAATCAGATGAGCCTGTACCGTCTCATGGATAAGAACAGAAGAAAAAAAAGGAGAGAAAAAGTAACTGCAAAAATTCAAAAGAGCCACGTTAAGAACATGAAGTCATTTACCCCACATAAGCTCTCTTGCTATAACGTATACGTCCCTGCAAGGGTCGCGTGCTCTAAAGTAGGGTCCTAATTTTGGATTTGTATCCACCCTCCAATTCTTTCTTTTCTTGCATGGCATCTATGAGAATATGAAGATAAAGTCTCACATCGGTGAGAGAATAAATCATGCAAAAAATTATAATATATTAGGTTACTCCCTATATTATCAATTGTTTTATGGTGGAACTCAACTTTTTTCATAGTATCAGAGCAGATTGGTCAGTGTGTAAAGTGTAACAGCAACACATGCTCCATGTTACCTCCTTTTGTGTTGGCCACATGTTATGCTTCAAGATTGCCACACGTAAGAGAGCGTGTGAGAATGTGAAGAAAAATTCCACATTGGTGAGGGACCAAACCATACAAGGGCTTATAAGAAGTTAAGCTACTCTCCATAATAGCAATTGGTTTTATGCTAGAACCCCTACTTTCTTCAGTAAGTATTGTAGCCAATTTTTAAAGAACATTCAAATTCAGTGTACTGAAGTGGAGTCACCGATGACATAATATATGGAAGAATGAAGCAATATTTTAACGAGTGTTACGATGAGGTTCCACCATGAATATAATTAGCAATATAGAGAGTAGTTTAACCTCTTATAATTCCTTGCATGGCTTGACTCCTCACCAACGTGGAACTTTGTCCTCACACCCTTTCACACGTGGTAAATTTAGTAATATGGGGAGTAGCCTAACCTATTATAAATCCTTGCACAATTTGGTCCCTCACAAATGTAGGACTGTGTCCCTACATTCTCACACACAGTGTTCTAAAAATCGGCATAGGTGGCCGCCTAGGCGCTAGGCGGTGAAGGCCCATTGCAATTTAGGACAAATCGTTTCGAAAAATTGGTCTACAGCTAGGCGGCTACCTAGGAGGTCCTAAGCAACACCTAGGTGCGCTACGTGGTCCTAGGTGGCGGGCTAGACGGCACCTAGGTGGTTTGGTTTTTATTTTTAATTTTTTTTATATTATTAATTGTGTGTTTTTTTCCTTTTTAGTTTCATGGTGGTATATTTATGGAAATGGTGTACCTAATTTGCAAAGGATGGATTGACTACAAGTTCATCCAATTGTAAATGAATTGAAGAACTTTTGAGGGGATACATACAAAGAAAAGAAATAAACTAGATATAACAAGGTTAAATAATTTAGACAATGTCCAATCCAATGCAAGGATCATGAGCAAGAAGAATTTAGTCTATCATCCAAGTATACTTCTCATTATGATTATATGCTTACTGTTTTTTAAATATTGAACTTGTTGTATTGATGTACTTTGTGTATTCTTCTACTTCTATTTTTGCATTTTATCATTCTTTTATTATCCATACAAGTATATATTTTTTAAAGTGTAAATATGCACTTATTTACAAGATATATAATAAATTTACATAAATTCATCTAGGATGCCAAGGCACCCGCCTTAGCTGCCTAGACCCCGTCTAGCCACTTGGGTGCTAGGCCCCTGCCCGCTGTTCGACTAGCACATATTGTTTTTTAGAACCTTGCTCACACGTCCTCTAACGTGTGGCGAATTTTCAATCCGAACACGTAAACAACACAAACAGGGTGACGTTGTGCACGTATAGCCATTGGGCTTCACACGTGGGTCAACCTACTGTGATACTACGAAGAAAGTTGGGATTTTACCATAAAACAATTGACGATATGGGGAGTAGTTCAACCTCTTATAATCCCTACATGGTTTGGTCCCTCACCAATGTGGGACTTTCTCCTCATCACATTCTCACATTTACAATCACTTAATATTATCCTTATCTCACAATCACATGTGTTGTAAGGACATTTAAAAAGCATTTAACCATCATCGGGTGATAGTATTAAGTACTTATAAATTTTGTAGCCAAACCGTTTTTTAAAGGGTGAAGTGATGATTTAGTCCATGTATGATCACCTTAATGAAAATTAGGTCATTGAATTATTTTTTCGATAAAATAAGTCTCCGAAATTCATTAAAAATTGCTAATTTCAGCCCTACTATTAATTATATTCAAAACTATGTTATTCAATATTTTGTCAACTTAAGTCACTTAGCATACTTTAGAGTGTAAAATTGTCATTTTCTCGCTTATAAGCCCTTAACATTTCATATAGGTTGCGAATCTAACGTCTAATTTTCCCTCCAAAGTTAACTCCATACCTTTTTTTTATTATGTAAAATTACCAATCGACTATCCAACGTGTATCACATGCAAGTAACGTAACTTAAATGACGGAAAATTGAATATAGTAGCTTCGAATATAATATTAGGAATGTAATTGACATATTTTTATAATTAAATGACTGATTTTTCTATAAAAAAAATAGTTTAGGAACCTAATTTTTACTAAGGCAATAATTTAGAGATTAAATTGGCAGTTTACCTTTTTTTAAATACTGTTTAGTTCAAGATATAATAAAGTACCAGTAGCCAATAGACAGTAATTTTTGCGATCATTGTAGCAAACTTTTCATAACTTTTCATAAAAAACTCTCAATTAAAAATGGTTGAAGAAATATTCCCCAAACGAACATGTATTGCCAAAGGAGTTATCATTATTTATAATCCTTCTTTCCTCACTCGGTTAAAAATAAAATAAAAATCATGAGCTCCCAATCAGGTGTCATGTTCACTGCATTATTCATGTTCCTAGCCCTTGAACACGTCACACTTCAATTATAAACTTTATATGGAAATTTTTGTCATCTGTCCTGCACTAAACTACAAGTCCTTTTTGTTTCTTGATCAAATGAAGGCAGGCATAAGGCACTATTTGCAGTCGTGCTTTATGATATTTTGCCACGATTAGAACCAAGTGTGCAAAATTGAAAATTATTATCGGAGTGGTTACTGGTGGGGTACGTGGGCCTTGTTATTGTGTTGGACTAAACCACTTAATTTGATCTTAATACTAATTGGGCCTTCAAGAACAGCACGCATAACGTATTTAATGGTTGAAATAATCAATTTTTCGGTATGTAATCAATATTTTATTTCATCATATGTCGTTAATATTTTACGATTAGTTTAGTAATTGAGTTTAAAATGATAATTTCAATCAACTTCTCGAAAAAGGAAAATGTATTTGGACACCAGTTTTCCTTGACAATCAACTAAGCTTTAGTTTATGAGTAATTATGGTTTCTTCTCATAGTTGCATTTGTTTTAACTTGTGAATTAACCGATTGATCGATCACTTTTTTTTTTGATTAAACGTCACCTTCTTTTTTAAATCTATTTCATTTCAAAGGTAAGACATTGTCTTACTTCAATGAGGCATTGCATAGTGTTTACAACAACAACAAAGTCTTATTCTACTAAGTGAGGTCATCTCTATGAATCATAACACGTTATTGCGCTCAGCTTTGTGCCAAGTCTTCCATTAGCTCCAAGTACTCCATGTATTTTTAGATTCTATTGCCAAGTCTTTAATTAGCTCCAAGTACTCCATATCTTTTTAGAGTCTCTTTCCAATACTTCTTAGGTCATCCCTTACCCCTTTTGCCTTGAGCCTCTGTCCGATAGTCACATATTCTAACAAGAGCATCTATAGGTCTTCGGTACATGTGTGCAAACTCTCATCTTATCTTCAAGTGCGGCTACTCATAGTTGACCTCAAATATCCTCGTTTTTAATCTCGTCATTTCTCGTGTGTCCACACATCTAATGAAGCATTCTCATATCCGTTATACTCTTTTTTTATGTGTTAATGCTTGACCACCCAATATTCTACACAACTGATATACTTTTCCACTATATCCATCCACCACAAGAAAAGTGACTATTAAGGGCGAAAATATGATTTAGCCTCTACTAATGTAATAGGGACAGATAAAAAACTGCCTCTATTGATTTTAGCAATAATAAGGATGGAATACATTTCCCCTAACAATTTTTTTTTAATTTAAGCAGGAGATGAAATTTTGGTGGCGTCAACTTTTTTCTAAAATCAACAAGTTTTTCGCAATTAAATTGGCTTTAACAATTTTAAAAAATTTTAGACTCAAACAAAAAAATAGATTCATTTAAAAATTACGTTAATAAATAAATAGTTAATTACTCTAAACCCTATAACTTTGTTTCTCTTCTTCCTGCGTTGCTTAGTCTCTATCTCCTGATTTGCATTTTTTCCTTCTTCCTCCTTTTGTCGTCCCTCCTCCTTCCACCTCTCTGCACTATGAATCCCCCTTTTCTTTCTTGCTTCCTCATCATCATTTCATTTTCTTATTCTTTCTTGCGATAATACCTTGGAAGTGTCCCAGAAAGTGAACAAGACATTGAAAGAAAGGTTTGCATTAATTCAATGGAGAGCAAAACTCATTCTTTATAGTTTCATTCAAGGCTATTTCTCCTCTAAATTTCTGTTTTGTAGGTTAATTGGAGTGCAAAAGAGGCAGAAGTGCAGTTGGTTATAAAGTCATGAATCAATATATTTAAAGTTTTTCAAAAGAAATTTTATTGTAGAGGTACATACTTTCTTATGGATTTTGTCGATACCGTCTCTAGTTTTGATGAAAATGCACCTGCAAAACAATTAACACATTTGATTAAGGACCTATGCCTCACGCACCCACAAGGTGTTTTGGGGGGGGGGGTTGTTAGGCCAATGGTTCTCTGATGCCTAAGTTAGTTTCTATGAGAAGAGTAAAGTGTTTAGGGCTTTTTAGGGTACCAAAAGCTTACCGAAAATTGGTAGAATTGGAGGTATATATAGGAGGAGAGGGCCGGTCATAGTGTTAGGGTTTTATCATACACATGATGACATCCTATTGACCAAGGTTTTATGGAGAAATATTCTCAAGATATTAAATAGGAGATACTATCTTGAGATAATGGAGTAATTATCCCTAATTGATTTAAATAGGGGTTACTTACTTGAATGGAGTCAATATTTAATTGGGAATGTATTAAAGATAGGATTTGGGTAATTAATCCTTATCTTTAATGGTTTGACTTTTCCTTGCCAAGGGTAGGTGAGCAGTGGGCAGTCGTATTCGGTTGCTGGGACCTTCAGAGGTGTGAGTGATAAGCTTATATTTATATATATTTTACATCAAATTCACTTGTCTTTTCTTAGCTAGTTCCTTATATTTTTGAGCTATTTACTTTATTTTTGTGTTTTGTAGGATTTTTCAAGCAAAGAAAAGAAAAATAGCACAAGTGGGATTTTAAGTAACAAATTCGTCAAAACTGCCTGTGCAGATCATCTAACTTTGGAAGCAAGTTATGAATAGCTCAGAATGAATTAGATAATGAGCCTTATATTCTTGGAAAGCTACGGATGTCTATTTTATGGAGCATTTCGTGGATTGCTAATATCATTATTTTAGAAGAAGTTATGGTCGTTTTAACACTGAAAAGTACACAAGGGTCTGAGCAGTTTGTAACTGACAAGAAAGCATTGAAAGCAATGAACCCAATGAGTCTAGCAGCCAAAATTGATGCAGCCAAAAACAAACCAGCTGACACCTATTCAAATATTAGAGGAAATGGAATTAAAGATGAGGATTAAGAGGGAGTAATTGGCATAAAGACTACCTAAAGAGTTACAATTGTTTTACCATTTCCTCTCACTTATTGTCATCACTAAATGGCTGTTATTGGGGTGAGTTATGGAGTAGAAATGGGGCAGGAAGGAAGGATAACAAAGCTGCAAGGTTGCAGCGGCAAAGGGAAGGAATTTTTAGAAAAAAGGAAAAAGAAAGTGCAGCGGAAAGGAAGAAAAAATACGGAAGGAAGCAACGTTGGGGAAGGAAGGAAGGAAGGAGGAAATCTTGGCATTCTCTTCTTTCGGTTTTATCTTCTCAAACTCATGTCTTTCTTTTGGTTTAATTTGAGAATAATGTGTAACTAATTTTTAGAAGTTAGGGGCTGTTTGAAGCCCCGAATATGATTGCGAGTTTGTTATGACATTTCGTTGAATTACTTTTATGTATGGATGAAAATTGCTTCACTACTTGTGTCATTGATGAATTCTTTATGTGTTTTCTATGGATGCATACTTAGTAAGCATATTTAGGTTTCTAATGCTATGAATATGTGTGTGCCTGCCCTTGTCGAATGAGGACCTACATATGTTCTAGAGTAGTACTTGTTAATTGCGATTAACATGTGAATCAATTTCTAGGATAAGTAAGACAACACCAGTACTTACGATGCCTTGTGATGACTCAAAATCTTTTCATTCTTAATGATTTATACTTGTTAAATCTATGAACACACCATTCTAGATTGCATGCTAGGGACTAAGTTAAGTTGAAAACGCCATTCTCTTAACATACTACATAAGAAAGAGTAATAGGTTGAGTTCTAACATTGAGCCAACTTGAGCATCTTCATCCGGAAATAAAAGGAATTTGAATGAAACATAACATGTTTGCTTGATCATTTGGTGGTGGATAGCACTTCCCCTAACTCGTTTTCTTAATTGTGAAATACAATCTGTTTTTATAATCTAAAATCCGTTTCTGTCCTGTTTTTGTTCAATTTAATTTAAATAGTAAATCAACTCCAAAAATCCCAAATATTTGTGTAAGTGTATCTCTGTGTGTCTAGTATTTGCATATAAAATTTCGTAGACTTTAGACAAGTGTAGGTTAGTCTAATAATTATTTTTCTGTGGCTGGTCAGTAGGGAAATCAGCCTAGTTTTTGTGACATTTTAAGTAGTTAGATAAAACAATCTTCTACGGGAAAGACCCTTATTTTCATATGCTACAATTGAAAAATCTTAGTGTTAATAAGGAAAATCAATATGATAATTGTGTGCTACTTTGTATTGTGCTTTTAATCTTATCAGTGAGCTGCATGTGAGAGTATCTGAGGAGCCTACCCATTTAATGAAGGCAATCTTGTCTGTCTTGAGCAAAGGTCCACGTGTCACCTCTAGAATTTTTTGGATTATTTTAGGCTCCACAAATGCCCCCACACTTATTGGGCTGCACGTAGAAAAATGGCAGTAGGTGTAGAAATCCTAAGCTGCATGGTAGTAGGTGTACAAATACCTATTTAATTCTGCCTTAAGCAGGGGCTTAAATAAATTTGGAGAACAATCATAATTCTAACAATGAAGAGAGAAGCTAGAGGAAAAATTTTCCCCTATCCTAGCTTTCTTCTTCTCTTGCCCTTGCAAAGAGTCGTCTTTTGTTGTTGTTGTTCTTCTCCGTGCCGCACCAAGGTAAGAAAAATTTAAATTTCCCTTCTTCTTGATTTTTTGGGACTTGAAAAATTAGCTTGGTGAGAGCTGAGGACGTGTGAAACATATGGCAAGGGTACCACGGGACTACTATGCTGCATTGGGCAGCGTGGGCTGCTGATGGCACGGCACGATGGTTGGCTGGCGTGGGCCAGGTGTTCGGGTCGGCCTGGGCTGAGGTGACAAACCTTTTGGGGCGTGGATCTGGGTGAGCCGTGAGGCTCTAGCCCATTTTGTTGGGCTTGGCGTAGGCCAAGCATCATATAGCATGCTCGGGCCTACTATGGAGGAAGAGAGAGACCAACATAGGTTGGGTCTCTATTGTTGGTAGATTGGGCTGATAGGCCTTGAGCCTTGTTGAGTGCGAGAAAGAAAAGAGGAGGAATACGCATACCTTCTTTCGTGTTGGGCTGGAGTGGCTTGGGCCGCTTGTAGGAGAGACAGAGTGAGGGTTGGGTTCTCTTATGGCATGGTCGAGCTTAGCAAGCCGGGCCATGGGGCCTGGTGCTGGGGTGCTGGGGCGCTAGGCTCTGCAGTACTCCTTTAATATATATATATTATTTTTAAAATTTTCTTCTCTTGAGCTGCCTTCTGAATATTTTTCTAAATACTTTTTTTTTATAGGAATTTGGAGATGCCTTCCTCTGATCACAAAAGTGACGAATACCCTTCACCTTTGTACCGTCAAGGTGGGCTACTTCAAGGCTGCACATGTCAAGATCAATTCTAATGAGTTGTTTTGAGATTTTCTTGAGACGGACAAACATGCAATTCTGTCAGAGGGTTCGTGTTAAGCGGGTGAAGAATGATAGCAGCCATGAATTGTGTGGTAAGGGTGCCATTACTAGGAAGAGGGCTATCAAATTCCAGCCGCCTAGCATCTAGGCGGGGATTTTTAGAATAGTGGGTTTTCTCTCTATTTTTTCTGACTTCTTTTTTATTTATTAATATCGATTTTTTGCCGTTTCTAAATGATTCTCCTCGGGCTTTTTTTTTGCAATTTTCTATAAAGGTTTAGTTGAACATGGGGAAATCAAGAGTTGTTGCTCACAGAAAAACTAATGCGAAGTGAGGTGGGATTATGTTTTTTTTTTCCGTTTTGTTATGAATTTTCTTCACTTTTTTGCGATTTGATAAGAGATCTTGATATGAACCGTCAATTTTGAATTTGTGTTTAATTTTCTGTAGACCTGTTGGTTGCAGGTCCAAGAAATTCCTTTTTTGGGTATGTTCATTGTCCAAGTACTTAATAGGTTTTTTGTATATTTGAGAATCCGTTATTTATCATTTCTCCATCAATGATTTTGATAGGCTGGTTCATGAGTTTTTCTGTCTTGATTATACTTATCATCAGTGTAAGTGAAACAAATATAAAGTTGTACTACGAACTTGACTTTTGAAAAGATCACCACCAAGCTCTATTTGATATTATGCACATATATCATCTTTATTTGTGTGTCTGTGTTGGTTTCTAATTTTCATAGGTTAAAGAGTAAAAGCGGAGATGGGTGCAAGAAAGTTGTGAAGGATCCGAGCAAGCTTAAGAGGCCTGCAATTGCCTTATTCGTTGTCATGTACGTTTTGTTTTTCCAATGATTTAATTTGACACACCCCGACCCGAAGCATTAAGGCGTGCTGGCCGTCGGGTGACGTAGCCAAAGCGCAAAGCGGGAGAACAAGTAAGAATGAAATGCAGAAGTAAAACCAAGCATGATAATTTACAATACGATGTAAGTGTAAGTGATTGCTGAAGCGGAAATATAACAACACAACATCAAGGTGAAAATCCTAGGTGCAGTCCAGATTAAACAAACATTAAAAGATAACTGAAGAAATCCTACATGGATGGTGTTCTGTCAGAATAGCCTGGATGTCTCGTTCGCTGCCGACGTCACTGCTACCTAAAACTTAGAGGGGCACAAAACAGAAAACGTGAGTGGGCAAAAACAAATCCTTTCCAAAACTGTTTCATAAAACGATATAGTAACCCCTCACTATAAAACAAGTATAGTTTCCCATAAAATATCGTATATACTCGTATACGAAAATCATGTTGGAAGTAATAAACTCAAATATCGAAATCCAAAAGTACGCCATGTCGAAGTACCCAAATCAAGTGGAAATAACCATTAAGCAGGTGAGATAAATCACAATATGCCATCAATAATACCACGTCAGTCGGAGTCACTTAACGTGACCTGTACGCCCCAATCTATAGCTCCTCAATCAAATCCTGCACACGAGTTGGAACCACCTATAGTGGTCTATACGACAGGCTAGGTGTATAATATTACGCTCAGTGCTATGATCATGTGAAGGCTGTGCGACGAATCGCGGGTCACCTACAAGTCGGAACCACCTATAGTGGTCTGTACGACAGGCTGGCACTTGTCTTGGATTCAAAGTGAGCGTACGGTGTGGGAAGTGAACAATCACGTGAAGGCTAGGCCCTACTCTGGCAGAGCACAAATGCCCGAGGTGCAGGAATATGAGTTATATCACAATCTCATCATCACTATCACTAATAAGTATACTCACCTGACTTACCTGAGTGTCCATGGCGTCGAAACACAACCAGCACAATCATAATCATAATAAAAAGGATATTCGACATGGCATATCAATCATAAAATCATTCTATTCTAAAGTCATTTTAAAACAAAGTTTCTGGGAAAACGTCAATCATATATATATATTGAAAACAAAAACCCACTCACCGGTAAGTAGAAGGGTTGTATCCCCCGATCTTGGCGTGGTTGCGCTCGTCCTCTGGATACGTCTCACCTATATGCGAAACAACTATAAAACCGTCAATTATACACACATAATTGAACTTAGGTAATAACTTCTCATACATTACTCAATTGGGGTGTTTGAATATACCAACATGGTCTACTCGATCCCATGAACACCCCCATATTTTTAGAAAAACATTTCGACCAGTCACGCACCCCCACGTGCCTGCCAAGGCACGGCCAGACGCGCCCCCACGCGCAGGCACGTGCCTGACATACAGACGGTATAGTTAACGGCGTTAGGGAATATTCCGTTAAAACCTAACGGAAATAGTTAACTTTAACTGACGCCGTTAGAATATTCTGTCAGACTTGACGGAATATTCTTTGTCCCTAACCTCAATCCGCCGGAAAACTGGGAAATGTTTAAACTCACTTTTCTCGCTCAATTCTCAACCAAAATTCACGAAATCACCACCAAAATGAAGCTTAGGATGCAAGGAATAAAATCATAGCACTTTCAAGCCTCAAAAATGCCAGAATCTTACTGGAGAATTTCTACAAATTCCGGCCAAAGCTCGAACTCAGTCATCCGATGTCCAAATCGACCCAACGATACTCCCCGAGCTTCGTGAGGAAGTTCTAAGACCTCCTATGATCTTAGAATTCACTGAAAATGTCACACATGAAAGTCGATGAATAGTACTTCAAATGGAAGTCTCGGGTTTCCTAGGATTTTCTACGTTTCGAACTAAACCAAGAGTACCATTAGACTTACTAGGTCACAAGGATTCCACAGATGTCAACAAATTCCTCAATCTATGCCACGATCGAGTTATGTGCGTTTGTCCGTACAAATATGGTGAAGGGGGAGAGAAGAGTGTTCGAGAGAAAGAAAGAGAAGACAAAAACAGATGCACATGCATGTGATGTGTGCGTGTGTCTATTTTAAACCAACCAAAAAAAATCATACAACCTAAGTCTTACTGGGCCCAAGGAAACAGGACACCTAATGGGTCCAAATATGGCCCAAACACACACACACACGTTCACGTACGAGTCGAGGATAAAAACGTCATTTCAAGTTGATACTATTTATAATCCGGGACGGGCTGTCACATAATTTTTGTAATTTTATATTTATGAAATTTTCGTTTAGTTTTATCTAGGGAGGATGTTTTTGGCTAAATTTTTTTAAGATTTATATTCCACTTTGTTTTGATTTTTTGACCTCTTGGTGTTTCAAAGACACAAACCAACACCCAACCCACATTTTAATATCATTATCACTCCTACCTGTTAATTTTATTATTATTTTTCAATTATTCTATAGATAAAATTTGAGGCCAATGTTGTTCGCTTTTTTCAGTTTCTGCTGCTGCTCAGCTGCCTTCAGACTATGTAATGAACTCTTCTTCCTCAAATATCTCTTCTTCTGATTGTATAATCTTCATGGTTTGTTTGGGATGTTCGATTTCCAACTGGATTCTCTCTGTTGGTTCTATGTTTGAAGTTGAAAAAATATATATGTTGCTTTTATAGTTTGATTAACAATTCTTAATTAGAATTGGCTAATTCTTTTACTAAGCATTCATTTGTACTCATATTTCTAACGTTGGAAGTATATTCTAATTTAAGATGGAAATTGATGTTATGAAGAGTTTAAAATGTCAGGTCGAAACGTTGTCGTTCTGTATGCAACTGAGCTTTTCATTTTCGTAATTTCTGAACATTTGAGGTACTCTTCTTCTTAACAACCTGTTTTCTCCACTTCCTTATCATTTGTTTGGTCACTGAGAGAGTGGAGAATGATTTCCTGAGTTCTCTTGCGTTGATTATTTAAGACTAAAACTAATGATGATTTTGTTGAGAAATAAGCTTTTAAATGAAACTAAGCTGCAGAAACAAGGTCCGGGGTAAGTTGAGGGGTTTGAGAGAGTAAAAGTGGGATTATGAAGGGTTAGAGAGGTGGGATTAGATGAAGGGTTTGATGGAAGCTAACTCTTAAATATGATGCCGTTCAAAAACAAAGTCAAAGATAAGTTGAAGGGTTTGAGAAAAAAAAATAAAGGTGGGATTAATTGGAACTAAACCATTCACTAGAATGGATATATTATTATGTGTATTTGGAATACAAAGTAGTATAATACATGATATATGTGTTTTATACTTACTGTACTTTTTTCTTATGTCTTTTTATGCCTTGGTCCAATTACCTTTTGAATTCAATCTGTTTTTTAAGAAACGTGGTTGCAAGAAAAAGTTGGAAAGACAGCATAATTGGAAATTTGGGTTACCACAATCACCCTCTAAACAGTAGAAGAGTTTGCATTTAACGTTATTTTCGATTGGGACGAGAAGATTGGAGTCCCGATAGCATTCATAATTAGAAATGAGCATTAGAGTGAGTTTTATTTGAGTTCATAACTTACCTTTATGTGCATATTTGGTTTGGCTCTTATTTGAAATATTTTTCTAATTGTTATAATTGTGCCTCATGTTTTGTTTAGGATTTTGATATTCTAATTTCTTCTCGATAAGATATCGACTTTTGTATGAGATTGGTGTATGTGTTGGGAATTTCGGGTTTAGTCATTTTTTGTATACTGTCACAAGATTTGTGCTTGCACTTGCTATTCTCTTTTGCTATGTTTTTATATATATGATACTGATGTGGTTATAAGAAATAAGAAAGTGACTTCAAATGCCCAGTTCATTTGAGTCTTATCTTTTCCGTGTGAATATTAATAATTAGATCAAATTCTTTGAACTAAGCTGTAAATTCTGGGTTGAAAAAACCCTATGAATTATGTGAAGTGGAATGAAACCATAGGTTTTTGTAATATAGTTGGAAATGAACATTATTACGCTTTTGTAATATGATGCTCTCTTAATTTTAGTATGTAATTTGCTTTTGTAATATGATGATCTCTTAACTTGCTTTTGCAGATCTTCTTTGGTTCCTATGCTAGCTTTGTGTGTCTCCATCTCCAAATAATTTAGTTGAAAATCATCAATACACATGGAAATTTGAAAGGGTTTTGGTCTTTGGATGGGTTTAAAATGTTTGTTGGTGGTTGGTTGTATTGTTGTCAAATATTTGGTGGATAGTTTGGAATGAAGAAGTTGGTTGATTTAGAGAAACTGAATGCGCGTGGAAAGTTCTTTTCTGATGCGAGTGAAGAAATTTCAGCCACGTTTCTGATCTCAATTCCACCTAAAATCTCCCCACACCCACACCCACACTCTTTAGCAATGACAACCACTAGGATCGGTTCTCTAAGTAGATGCTAGCAGGTTTTTTATTTTTGGTTTTTGTTCAATGAGGGAGAAATCCGACTCAGAGTATTAAGTGTAAAAGTAAATGTTGTTAACTACCTATGATACGTACAAGTTGCACGAAGAAAACTAGTTGGCTTGTAACTTAATCGAGCCAATACATAAACTTTTATGTATACTAGCATCAAATATCTTCTAGTTAGGCAATTATTAGTTCAGAATCATTAGTATTAGACGGGCAATCAAACAGTGAACTCGTCATAGAACTCCCTTAGCTGTAAAATTACGATTTACATAACCCAGCTTAAAAGGGGAAAAATAACCCTCTAATTCCACTAGTATATTAATTTTACAAAGTATATAGAAGAAGAGAAAGCCAAAGAAAACCTAAAAAAAAAAAATCTGTAGGGCTGTTAATGCTGTTTCCAAGGAAGACATGTCAGCTTACTGCAAGACCCAGTCCAGGTACTTGTGCATTCACCTCCATCACAACACTCACAAACTATTCCAAGTGTACCAAAAACCTTCGCATATCCTGCAATTTATTCACACAAGACATCTAACTAAGTCAATTCAATTATACCCAAAATCAGAAACAGTAATATGTGATTTCCCCGGTAGCGGTATTTCAAACCAAACCTTCATGCATGACAATGCGTGATTGGCTTAAAATACCGCAACAACGGATGAGTTTCTCTCAGAGTTTGGGAATACACGTTAGACGTAACGCTGCTTGAAATTCTTACCTTGTTGTGGCAAGAGGGAGAGTGGTCTTCCTTCAGCAGCTGAAGATTTCCCAGATGCAAAAACAACCACCAGAAGCAACAAGAAAGGAAGAAGAGAATACTTTGGAAGGCTCATATCTGTGCTTTTTTTCCAGCAAGATCTGTGCTTTTTGCAGCTGCAGAAGGTCCAGGAATTAGTAATGGTAGTGGGTTCCGAAGTAGATATTTTAATTCCAACTAGAAAAAACATATATAAGGAACAAAGGTATAGAAACACATGAGATAACAATGAAAGGTTTATTATATTTGCAATGTCCCTGTCAATCTAGAAGGTAGGTGGTTTTTTGTGTTTAATTCTCTTGATCTGGAGGACTTAAAAGAAAAGATGGGCTTCTAGAGAAAATGCAGGTAAATGTTTCACACGTTTCCCGGATTCTTACGTCTCTGCAGGTTTTGGAATTTTACATGGAATTGCATGGAAGCTTCCTTCGTCCTTCTCACTCCTAGTTTTTCAAGTGGCCGCCTTTAATCATCAGAGAAACTCTCTTGTAATAAAAAATATTTCGTGTCAAAAGTTTTTTAAATTGGTGGTATACTTTTTAAATGGCAAACATCTACTGAACAAATAATACCACCAAAGTTATGTAATTTTTTATTCTTGGTACAAACGATATTTTACAGTAATCTAAACTACAAAGAGGAATATCGAAACTAATCTCTGCATCACCTCTACAACCTAGAAGAGACTTGCACCATTTTAAATGCTACCATGATAACGCAATTTCATGTAAAAATGGTCTTGATCCAGGATGCCAAGCGACATCTAGAAGGGCCCGCATATGAGGCCATCAACGTTTTGGATTTTTGTGATCTGACGATGGTTGTTGAGACAGGTGAGAAACTGGCTTTATGTGGCTTTTCATTTTCTTCGAAGGATCGAGACTCGTTTTAAAGGAACCAAAATTACGTATGCAGCTTGTCAGCCTCCACGTAAGGGGCGGGGCATATGGATAATTGTAGTCTATTTTTCTTAGGAACTAGAAGGAAGAGTGGTGACAAAAATGCAATGCATCCTACACGACACTGATATCGTTTGGACAATGCTTAAACCGCTTTCAGATAACCAAAAATCCCTCACAAACGCAAAGCCGAACAGCACGGGCAAATTATTGATCGAAAGGACGCTCTAAGGGGTGGAAAGTCTTTAAATATACAGAAAACATATACGATACTCTTATGAAAACCCTCTCCTTTACATTTTACATAGCAACCTGCATGCCAAACAAGAGAGGAAAAAGAGAGATCCTCCGTCAGCTCCTATTAGTACTCGAGTTTCTTATTTGATGACAAACTACATATGGCTTGAACAGCATATCTAAATGAAATCTGAGCCGCTCCCGAAATGCTCCAGATCTGGATGAGTGCCACCTCCCGGCGGCCTCCGCGGATTCCTGCAAATAGAAATCATACCATGTTATACTCCAGGTGAAGGTACTCTGATTTGGAAACTTTGCGTCTAACTTTCAGTATTATTTCACTTCCCAAACACCGTAAACAATTGTAAATCCATTTGGAAAGTCACAGTGAGCCCACAGGTAAAAATCTCAATCCATACCATCCTGCCGGTTTAAGTGAGATCAAATGGCTCGAGTGAAAAGATAATTTCAATTTTAGTGAAACTTTTCTATTCCACGTACCTTGCAAATCGATTAGGCTCAAAGCCTGGAACACCTGGGGGCCCATAGGGATCAAAACGAGCACCTGGTGGAACACCTGCTGGCCTAGAGGGATCAAAACTAAACCCAGGGTCTCCAACGCCACCAAACCAACGAGGGTCATGGGGTCCTATTTTGACACAAAGAACGAGCTGTGAGTCCCAATAATAAAAAAAAAAGTAACGTGATTATTATCAGCACAATGAGTAAATGATTATTGTACAAACCGACAAGCATGCTTCCACTACCATCACCCCTGAAAGATTGACAAACAAACACATTGTCAAATGTCCAACAGTAAAACAGTAAAACCGGGTTTGAAACTGCAATGACCACCAATATGATGTCTTGTTGAAATACAATACCTTGAAGGGTAGACTCCAGCACCAGGCCCAGGAAGAACATCACTACCACCATAAGGCATGACAGGAGGATATACAATTCTGCAAAGCAAGCCAGAAAACATTGAGTACGATGCTGCTAACTCACTCCGATCACAACAAAAAAAAAAGACATTTGGAATGACTGTCTACTTTCTTCCTAACATAGTCAATGCAATTCCCAAACTCTGTTAACAACTAACCTCTCATTAATCTGAATGAAAAACTTCCGAAAAAAAATTAAAACAGTTAGGTTCCTCTTACAAGGTAGAATAGGATGCCATTTTGCTAATATTCTTTCAAGAAAGAAAGTTTTGATTTATTTTTATTTTAAATCTATAAAATGATAATTTGAACCTCCTAGACTCCTAGTTATTTCCTTAAAAATTGATGGGCAGACTAAGAAGTAAAAACAATCTTCCAAATTAGATAATGGAAATAGTATAGGATGCTATAAACAGGAGAGCATGATACATAACTAGTTTTAGACTCTTGAAAAACCTAAGCCAAGTCTCACATACAAATGCCTTACGATCTAAGCTACTAACCCCATCTCTACTTAATTAAACATACTGAAATGAATCTAATATATGGACCCTCTAAAATTGAAAACTGATACGATGTCGGTCTCGTGGCCAGTCCCAAATGGTAAAGGCAGTAACACTGCTCCACAAGGCAATGAATATGACACCACTCGTCAACGGACGAATTCCCAAGAGGGAGGACCATCAGCGTCAATGATTATCAATGTGACATTAACTTTGGAACGGAATGTACAGACATCAACTGTCTGCTCCATTTTGTTACGGACTGAATCAATGTCCCCCTCACAATACCACATCAAACATATATTATAACTAGGGGGGTGTAACAGGCAGGTAGCAACCAAGAAAGGGCACGTAAGATTTATCAAAGAAACAGCCTTTCTACAAAACCCAAAGCATAAGCTAGCAAAATTTATCTACATATAGACCGCTTAGAATCACACTTACACAGACATAAAATACATATATGCAGAGAGAGCGAGAGACAGATACCCTGAAGGATCAGTGTAAGGGCCTGAAGGCCCAGTGTAAAAGCCTGAAGGTCCAGAAGCAGGCTCAGTTGTTGATCTCTCACTCCTTTCTGAACTGCAAAGTTCCATAACAAAAAGAAAGTAGTCCGTAAAAAGAACATTCACTGATACTTAACCTTCATACCGATAGATTAGCATAACAATTAACGATGACTACTTTAGCAGAGTATTAATACACTTCTACATCAAATAATGCATGCAAAACTCAGATTAAAAACAAAAAAAGTCAGCAGAACCGATGCGATTCCAAGACAAAAACCCAGTTACCTTACAGGGTTACTTGAAGAACCGGATGTAGAAGATCCAGACCCATATAATTTTGACAGAACTTCAGTATCCAATTTCTTCACCAGATTCTCTAAATTCTTGAACTGTGTGGAGTAATTGCTGCCCCCATCCTCTCCCACATAATCACCAACACTGTCATTCGTTTCGAAAACCGCCGAAAACCAATTAACAAGAAAGAATTAAAACTACCCAATTGTAAAAACACAAAGAACCGCAGCAGAAGCTTACTCGATTTCGAGATGGACGGGCTGAGAGCTCCCATCAGCCAGAGCATCCACAAGCAACTTGCCGTTCATCGTAAGGCACTTAACCAGCACCTTCTTCGAGCCCTTTTCTGGGTTCATATAGACGAATGCATACTCGCCGTCGAGCTCGTTCCACTGCTCCATGCCCACTTCATCTGCAACCCCAAATTAACAAAACCCACAAAAATTTGAGAAAAACTATAAATTATTTCTAAGAAAAATTAAAAATTTATCGAAATCAAACAAGTGAGTACCCGTAGAAGACGAGGAGAGAGCGGAATCGGAGAAGGCGGGGGGACCGGCGGCGGTGAGGACGTAGCCAGTGGCGAGGAAGGAGGCGTGAACGGCGAAAACGACCTTGTCGTCGTTGTTGCGGAAGGTCGGCCTCGCGGCTCTGATTACCGCCATCACCGACTTGTCGTTCGCCATGGCTGTGTGAATCAGTGCGATTGATCGGTGGGATTTTCTCTTTGCTGTTTCTTTCTTGCGCGAAAGGAAATGCTTGGTAAACTGGAAGGACAAAAGAAAGAAGAGACGAGAGTGTTCGCGGTATACTGACCATAGCTTTGGGCCCAATGCAGTCGGTGGCGGCCCAGTATAATTCAAACGGTCAGTTACATAGGAAAGAGAGTGATGTTTTTTACATTCCTTTTAACTTTAGTTTTCTTATAATTTATTATTTATTGGGAAGTCGCAGTCTACCGCTAGTACATTTGCTTCTTTTTAGCGTTTTAGACAGTGGTATTTAATTTTAAGAGTAATTGGAATTTCTTACATTTTGTTCAATTTGTTTGATTAAATATTTGTTCTTTATAAAATTTGATTAAGATGATTTGATCAATTGTCAATTCAATATTTTTCTACTTATTTAGTATAAATCCACTTAACTAATAACCAATTTCCTACAATCTAGGAATTTTAAACTTGTGGCTTTATTAAAAATATTTATTTAACTAATTTCTCATTATCACTTATGGTACATTTGAAAATAACGTTTATATCGACTTTTGGTATGTTTAGATTCTAAATGTATCAAGAAATAAATGTACCAAAAACTCAAAATCATCCGTACCCATATTATAGGTAATCAAACGCACCTCTAATAAAAATGTTTAATCAAATTCTTAAAAAGAAAAAATGTTTAATCAACGAAATTGAATAACAAAGCGGCTATATCAAAATGCCCCTTTTATCTTAACCGTTGATTTTATTTGATTTATTTAAACTGATAATTATAAATAATATTTGGTAAGTGAGAAGCTAAAAGGTGTATGTGAATTACTAATCGCCGAATGTAATTATCATCGAGAGCAATTTGCGCATTTTATTGCGGCTCTGCATTTCTAGTCTATAGATGTGTCACATTTTGGTCATATTGTGGAAGACTCGAAAGCCATGCTGCTGCAATCGATCCTTGGAGTTTAATCTGCCATGTGAAACGCTAATCTAAGTGTTGCGCAACTTCTCATACATTTTGGTATTTTGTCTGATATTGATTGTTGTTGATTTGAGGAACCACTAAATGTATCGAGTCCTTGTTTTGCGTAAATTTTTTTTTCTTGTAACTCTTTGTCCCTTTATGATTTTGAATTAAATTTGACTTCTACCTTAAAAAGAACAAATGATCTCATAATTGACACACTGTTTGATGGCGATGGTCACATTATTGTACTTGGGACTCATCGCTGTTAGAAAGTCTGCGAATACGAGTACGAGATTAAATTTATGTCTAAATAACATTACCCTCCCCTAATTGATTTGAAATATCAAATGAATTCGTGATCAAATGAAGTGGTCGTCCAATTTCTATCAACGCTAGTTGAAATGTTCAAGGCCCCGATAATTAACGTGGCTTCAATATCATATTTTACTTCGTATTAATTTCTTTACACCCATATAACCTCAAATTAACGCATCCATTAACATGCATACAACAGGACTACGGACTAGCAATTTGAGAACCAGTAGTATTAGTCTCTGAAGCTTTATGTCTTGCAGTGGCTCTAATGTAACTGAAAACGGCAACCAAAAAGGTGGTGGCAAGTCCTCCGAGGATCACACCGCCTCCGGCAGCCGACTTATCCATCGAATGGTGGTGCTTTTTGAGGTGAATCTCTTGCTCTGGGATGCTCAGACTTTCTTCAGTCTCCGGCGCTTCACTTGTGGAAGCTACAGGTGCACTGCTAGGGCTTAAAGCTGGTGTGTCAGAAGACTTGGAGTTGGCCTTACTAGGGCTGTGCATTCCCAGTTTCCTAATTACAGGTGGAGATGGACTTGGAGCTGGAGTGCTTGCGATTGAAGCTGAAGGAGACTGCCCTCGGGTTTGATGAGCATTTTCCTCAGCCATGGTTACACTCACATAAGCAGCTGCTGAGATCAAGCAAAGGAGAAGCCATTGAGATTGAGCCATCTTTTTTTACGAAATGGAGTGGTTTTTTTTCTCCTGAGAAAACTTAGGAAAATGGGTGTTGGATGTTTGGAGTGGATGAGGAGGATGAATAGATGGATTCTTCGAGAGCAATATACACACACACACACATATTTATATATATATATATATATATATATATATATATATATTATATAGGGGTTTGCATGTGAGCAGAAGAGTGCATGCAGACCCTATAATTGTGTGGTTAATTACTAATTAGATGGAAAGTTCGAATTGTCGGATTCTTGGAATAATCTATTCGTTCCTGTACTTTGAATTAATGGGGTTGTCTGTGAGGGGGGAAATGCAAGAAGATTACACGCGTAATCATTAGAATATCAGAAATACAACTAATATTTGAATCAGGGGAACAAGATCAATAACATGTTTATTTGTTAAGTTGTATATGCAAATAATTTGAAATTATAACTTATGAACAGAAGAAAAATAAATTTAATGGAAAGCTCTAGTTCCCATAGATCTATAACTAAAGAATGGAAGATGGTCAGAAGTTGCTATATAAATTTTGGTCGGTGTTTTTTTTCATATCGATCATATCAATATATTGCTTGGGATGGCAAAAGCTCATATGGTGATCAGTGACCATGCCCTTAGGCAGTAGGTCTAGGTAGCAACTTACTAGATGACACCATTCTCTAATTTATTCAATATATCTTTTTTCGTATTGAATTGCGTTGAGATTGTTTGACGACTCATTTAGGATTGAACTATATATCAAATAAGTTTGGACATGACCAATTTAGTAAACTTATAATAAATACTGAGATTGTGCATACTTATTAAATTAGACAGCAGTTCAACATATTGTATGTTACATATATTGGAATTCAAATTTGATCTAGTCCCAGCCACCAAGCATCAACAGATTGGTAAAATTACTTTTAAATAACAACCCCAAAATGGATTAAATAAAAAGTAATTTGTACATCAACATGGTGTCCAAACAATTAGTACAAGGTTGCATACTTGTCTGTGAACATCTTAAGAACGTCGGAATTCTCACTAGACATTGGTGAGAATTCTTGGATAGAACATAGTTACATGCTATTAACATTATGGCTGACATGTTCAAGCATTCATGCATTGAGTTTTGCTTTCTGGAATTATGAACGTATAAAATAATTGTCGGTTCGAATGGTTCGATCATACAGCCGGGGGTGCATTTTCATGATCTAGCTAGGAATATATGTGCATGTCTACTAAATATGTACATCGATCGTGTGTGTGTGTGTGTGTGTGTGTGTATATATATATATAAGAACTCTTTCGATAGAGTTGGTGATAAATAATAGCAGCAGCATGGAATCTACAAACCTGGATTGTGGTAGTGTTTGGGAAATAAGAGACAAAGCGGTAGGGTTTCATGATATTTTAAGCACCTACTCTCTGTTGCTGCGTAACTTCTCGTGCAGTATTTTAATTTATTTTTTATGAAATCAAGTACTTGTTTAGTGATAAAAATTTTAGATTAGGAAGATGTGTGCGATCGTCATGCAGCAGGAAACAACTGTTTTGGACAACTTGAGACCGCAGCACGGTGTGTCTCATATGAATTACAAGGCTTCTGTCAAATTGTAAAGTGACTGTCTGTGCACGGAGGGTGTGTGATTGGATTAGGGTTGCTTGCTTTCATTTTTATAAGCCAGCTCATCGATCGACTGGTGAATGGTGATAGTCAAACCCTAGTAGGGCAAAGAGATTGGCTGCAGTTTCACGTGCGCAGAGGCTCCTCACTGTCAAGAACACACACGTGCCTCCAGGCTTCAACTCTCAAGCCAGGCAGATTGAGTTGGTTGCTGAATAACTTTGTTCGATCAGAAAAATCTCAGTTGGAAAAGTGCCAAAAAAGAAGGATGGCTCTAGAAAAAGGTTAAAAAAGCAAGTGCACCAGCCGGGAATCGAACCCGGGTCTGTACCGTGGCAGGGTACTATTCTACCACTAGACCACTGGTGCTGCATGTTATGAAGGTTAGAATTTATCAATATTACCGATTAACTACTTCGAGGTAATTCCGTACATACCTTCAGAATTATGGTGATGCAGGTGTGGCTTCTATCTAGTGTAGAAACGGGTTCCACAGTTGCAATTTTCTCAATTTAACGAAAGACCATACGATTAAATAGACAAAACATAACTTCATATGATTTCAAACCATTTTTGTGTACAATGTAAGAAAATTAAAACTTAGCGACTCATTTTAAATTCACTTTAAACTTGAAAAGTGTAAAATTTTGTTAATCCAACTGCCAAATAATAGCTTCTTTTATTTTTTGTAAAAGATCCCTCTATGTATCAAACTATCCCTTAGGTGTTTTCATAAACAAATGTGTAACGGTAAACCAACAAAAGCTAACTAAAATATAAAAAAACATCCCGTTTGTAGGATAAAGAGAGATGAATTGCTCTCCTATATATATATATATACTAGCCTTTCTACACGCGCTTTGCGCGTGCCAAAGGCCATTTTTATATCACGGCGCGCTACGCGCGGCATTTAGAGCTTTTTTTTTTTTCCTTTCACATCTATGCATATGTAAGGTTCCGCTGGTGTGTTTTCGTACCACATGCTCTGCAAAAGAGACACAATATCAGAATCAGAAACACATCAAGAAGAAACATATAGACTATAGATATATTGAGAGAAACTAAAGAAAACGAAAAGTTCAATGAAAGTGAGTGAAATGAAACCGTTTTTCTTTTACCCAAAGTATTGAAAGTAGCAGAAACCATTTTGTTGTCCTCTTTCTCCACTCTTCCCGTGTCCCTCACTCTTTTTCACCCTTTAAAACAATAACTGATAAGACAAAAATAAAAACACGCTATTGAATGAATCTAACAAATCATTTAGCACCACCAATTGCCAAACTGCAATCTTGAGTCTACTAACATTCCAAAATTATTAACATCAGTAAAGTCTCCATATAACCTTTTTATTTCGCTTCATTTCATCCTCTTTCCCAACCAACAACACATTTCTTATCATCCAAGAAAATACCAACTCTTATTTTATAGAAGTTTGAGTAAAGGAACGGACTTTTCTTGCAAAGGGAACAAAATACAAACCAAAGTTTAGTAAGAGTAGTGAAATAAATAGAATATCAAAAGAGAGAATCTTACAGCAAGAACGCCAAAGACTTTCATAAGGAAAGAGTCAACTCCCTTCAACTTCTCTGGAGACTTTCCATTCAAAGCCAATTCCTTATCAACCTACAAAAGTTCCACATAGGCCAGTCCTAATAAATTCGTCTTACCAACATAGCGGCAACCAATTACAAAATAAAGCACACATCTTTACAGAACAATAATAAAGTACAAATTAATTTTCTTTTCATTAAATGAAATGAAACTGGGGGTCTTACCCTCTCAGCTAGAACCCTAATCTTATAAGCAATGACATACAATGTTGGCAAAGCCTAGGCCATATCCCAATTCCAAAACTCCTGAATAAAAGCACTGCACATCTACCATTAACATTAGTTAAAAACCAAAACCAAATACAAAATTTCACACATAACAGAATTAAATAAAACAAAGAATCAATAAAAAAAAGATCAAAACTTTGCAGATTTTTCATATGCCTGATAGGAATCAATGAAATTCCCAATTCGGTAGCTCTGAAAAGCCTAGAAGAGATGCACCAAACTTTCTCCAAACTGCGAACGGACTGTCCTGTCACACACTAAGAACCCTCACCAATCAAAACCCTAAATTCTCAAATTGAAACAAATACAAATACGTATACAAATATACACATTAGTGAGATTTATTACCTGGAAGACGTTGAGGGCGTCGGCAAGGGAGAGGAGGGCGGGGCTGTTGGAGGAGAGATAGAGGAGATGCTTGAGGGAAGCTCCGTCCTGGGTCGAAACGGCATCGGAGAAGCGGTTGAGGTAGTCGGTAATTCTTCTGTGAGCTTCTCCCATACTCAAGTACACCATCTCTCTGTCTGCTCGATCTAACACTCTCAATATCTGCAAGCACACACCTTACTTTGTTTTCTGAATGGTTCAATGACGCCGTTTTGCTCCACCATTGTTCTTGTTTTTCTTGAATTATCTTACTTTCTAGTTTTTTAAATTGGGAAGTTGGATACCTAGAGAATATGGCTGAAGGTGACGGCGGCGGCATAGGTGGAGTAACACGGCCAGGAGATTGGGCTCCTGAAAGTGGGCGTCCGGGATCGAAGGTGTGAAGAAGGATGAGTTCCAAGACGCTTCCGGAGTCTGGTTCTGAAAATTTGGCTCTTTTCGATTATTCATCTGTATATAGTGGTGTTATTTGGGTAGTTATCGTTTAATCTTCAACTGAACTCAAATTGTGGGAATTGAGAACTAAATTGGTAACTGCATTCTTTTGCACTTTTCTACCCCTCTTCCCAGGTTGGTTTTTTATTTCTTATTTTCTTATTCTCTCCTAAAATGGAGGAGGAGTTTGATCATGTTCCCTTTTTTTCTTTTTCTAATATTAAAGATTAAAGATTAAAGATTAACAAATTTTAATTTTTTTTCTGAAAAAATTGCCCTTGCGCTTTTATATGTATCAAATTCTATCAGTTTTAGATTTTTTTTGTTTTAAGGGTGTTTTAGTCCAAAATTTTTTGGTGAAGCCTTGAGACACCAAAGTAGTCTTCTGGCTTTCTAATATTAGAGAGATATATATATTGAATAGATGAAAAATAAAAACACTTCTTGGCTGCTACAAATTCAGCAACAGCCAAGGTTCTAAAAGACGTTAGGCCTTAGTGGGGCGATAGGCTATGGCCTAGCACCTAGGGGGGTCTAGATGGGCGCCTAGGCGGCTAGGCGGGGTCTAGGTGGGTGCCTAGGTAGGGTCTAGGTGGGCGCCTAGGTGGACTAGGCAGATTTAAGTAAATCCATTATATTTCGTGTAAATAAGTGTCTGTTTATACTTAAAATATATATAATTTCATTATAAACTACAAAATACAATGACATATGTATTATGAAGTATTGGAACATAATGAAAACATGGGGAACAAGCATCTAGTGTGTGCTCATTTAAGTATTCAACAAGTCTCTTACAGTTTTTTGAAAAAATTAAATGCAAATTGAAAGTTATCTATTTTTGGTCTAAGTAAGTCGCAACCTAGGTAGGTGCCTAGGTGGGTCTGGGCGGTCTTGGTCGGTGCCTAGGCGGGTCTGGGCGGTCTTGGTCGGTGCCTAGGCGTTTTAGGTGGCCGCCTCAGCTGGTCTGGGCACCCTTTTCTTAATTTTCAAACGTCTAGGCATTAATCGGGGTGTTGACCAGCCGCCTAGGCGGGGATTTTTAGAACAGTGGCAGCAACTCCTACTTTTAACTTAATCACAAATGGATACGTATCCAATTTGTGTTTATAATTTCAATTATTTGGATACATCTCCGTCTGTGATTGGATAGAAGCAGCCAAGTAGTGTTGATCGATACCGTCAAAATAAAAGATATTAGATAACTCATTATTAATTATCCTCTCGGAGTCATGAAAATTAAAATAACTCAAATGAGCATGGAAGTTTCGCTGCCTCATCTTCCATGACTACCAAATTACCAATCACAAAAAATTGATGACAAGAGTTTTCTTGTGGAACTATCAAATTCATGTTTAACATTTTTGAACGAACGATGGTTATGAATGATTGTTAGAAGTAGTCATTCAGTTTTAAACCGATCTAGTCTCCTTAAGTAATTCTCCTTTTCTTTCTTATACACATGATATTACTTTTGATAACTAATCCTGGTATTCTCCACTCCACCTTCTTCTCATGTCTTGCTCAACCGAACCGCACATCATGAGATGGTGGATGACACCGAAATTATTCATTTTGGTGTTACTTTAATTATCTCCTAGTGCCTTTAGCTACATTTCCTCTTCTTTTCTAAGCAATGGTAGTTAATCAAGGGGTGTTAGCTATAGTATGTATACATTAGACCATCTTCAACTCGCAATGGTAAATTTCCATATTTGTTTTTTACTACTATTTCTTCTCCCAACATTTTTGCACCATGCTGCTAACACTTGGTCACCAACCACACGACAAGATCAGTTTGAACAAATAGTTCGTAGGAGCCATGATCTTTTAATTGTTGTAATATTCAATAGGAGTAAGCCATGATCTTTTAGTTGTTGCAATATTCTGTTCTTTTTTCTTTTGTTGTAAAACAGGAGAATGACCCGAATTGATTCTATTGGATGAGTATTTCTTGTTAGGGTGTTAATCTTGCAATTACATTAAAAATTGAGGATGCAAAATGTTATTTATTCTTTTTTTTTTTTTTTACTTTTAATTGAAAAGAGAAATTTGATTCAGTTGAATTATTGTTCAAGATGATTGAGATTAATATATACAAAAAAAAAATATTTCCAATAAGAAAATTCAAAAAAATTGAGGCTAAAACAAATGTTCGACAATTGATATAGTTGAGATGCTAAATTTTAGTTGGGAAAAAAAATATGCTAAAATTTGAATTTGGAACCATAAATTTTAGAGGTACATGTCGATTTGCACTCCAAACTTATATAGAGTTGTCAATTTCAGTTCCATACAAGTTCAGAGGTAAATTGACAAATATACCTAAATTTTAATAGTTATTGGAGATGATCATATGGGATCAACCTTGGACACCTCTTGCACAAGATCAAACTCTTGATTTCTAGTTCAACAGTCAAGTTCAAGATTTCTTGGTGTGAGCGTTATGATGCGATGCGTTACTACCAATTCACTATTACAATATTTGTATCCAATTTTACTTTTGTAATATTGGAAGATTCTAACTGCTGGACTTGGCCTATTTCTACGCCGTACCCAACCTCATCACTTCCAACGTATACGCCATCAATATTTGTATCTATTTATTAATTTTACCATATCTTTCTCATATATCAATTTTGTTAATCTATTAATATTAAAGTACATAGATCAGACCGGTCAATAGCACTTTGTGACAAGTACACCAATAAATTTTTGAAATGTACCAACAATTAATGTTAGAATATACCACACCAATTTTATAATCCCATGAGATTTCAGGGAAAAGTTCTTTTGCTTTACTGCTGAATCCTAATTATCGTAATTCAAGATTTGATTAAGTGCGTGAAAAAAGGTGAGCTAAATTTCAATATAGTACCGGCCCACAGATTGTTAAGGGCCCGAAAGATAAGCCTAAGATTTATCGATGAGCCGGTCCGGGTCGGTTTCTGTCCTTACTTCCTCATCCAAAATGCCAAGAAAGCCAACCGCCATAAATTCGCCGCCATCTTCTTTTTCCGTTCCAATCTTTGCAAACCCTAATTTCAATTCTCCAATTTCCTCCTATTTCTCCACTCAATCCCTAATTCGTTTTCCAAATGCAGCGCCTCTCATTCTCCAATGCCTTAACGTCCCTAATCCATCTCTTCCTCCACACGGAGCTCTCCCACCTCTCTCTCCAATCCCAACTCTAACACCCAAACCCATGATAATCCGAATGGGCAGCGGGCCCAGAACCTTCCCTGGCGACGTATCCAAGTGGTAGTGGAAGTGCATGCAGGGAAAAAAGCCAAGCAGCTCCTCAAGGCACGGCTCTACCTCAAGTGCCAAATCTACGAGATGCGAAAGAAGGCCGAGCTTAAAGCCGCCATGTCCGAACTCGAGCGGCCATGGGAGGTTGTTGAGAAAGCTCCGAACTTGTTATCTGTCAACGTCGACGAGCAAGTCAAGGTCTTGCCGGATAGGTTTCAAAATCCTGGTGGGTTCGATTTGTGGATGGAGAGGGACGACCTGTAGCTGTTTCATACTATGGAGGACATACCGCTGTGAGGTTTTTCCCCAAAGGGGTTGTTCATAGTGTGAGGTCATATAAAATGATTTCTGGGCCGGAGGAATTGGAGAGTTTGGAGCTTGAAGATGGAGGATCTGGAGGAGCTAAGGAATTGGGTGATGAGTTTAAAGGTAAGGGGAAATTGGGAAGTGGGTCGTTCGAGGCGAAGATTTCCTCCGTGAGGGAGGGTCCTCGGCACCTCAGCACAGCTCCACTGGGATTGGCACGTTGGTTTGAATATGTTTGGTAGTCGGGCTCTTGCTAGTTCGTCCGCTGCAAGAACAAGACATAGTTAGTTCTGAAAAGTGCCTTTGTGGGGCCTTAGGTATAAGCCTTAAAGCTTACAATCAAAACTAACTAAGTGCTTAGGCATGCCACTACTATCTCATTATAGTAGATGTAGAACAAGTGTGTTTAAGTCGGTTTCTTGCGCCCCAAGTTACTCGGACTTCTTGTTATCAAAGGATTGTCATGAATGGGTTAAGTCCATATTAAGTATTTTCTTGCCTTGAGATCAAGGACTTTCAGTTCATGGTCTTGTATGCTTGTGAAAAGGGTGTCCAGAACCCCTTAAGTCATTTATTTGGTTCCAGATTGGTTTTAAATGCAAGGAGATCCATAAAGGTAACCAGATCTAAGCAAAAATGGAACTCTTAAAGTAGAATACAAGTGGAAATGACTTGAATACACGCTGAACAATGTACTAAATGACAGATCTACTAGTTTAGAAAACAAACAAAGAGTTTCGGGCAAGATTTCACCTTGTCTAGCAAGGTTGAATTTCTTGCAAACACTTCTTTTTAAGTTTACAAAGGTTGTATGCTTGAAAAGTAATGGATGGGGGATCGATACTACGGGAGTAGTAGAACTTTAAACTAAAGAAAGATGAACTTTCTGGGTAGGCGATGCTTAAAAGATCAGAGATCTGGGCTGTTTACAGCTTTGAGTTGCAAATCTGACTTAGCAGAGTTTGTAAGTTTGTTTGTTTGATTGGTTGAGTGTCCTTGTTTCTATGGCCACTTCCTCCTTTTATAGGCAAATTAGCCCGGCTGCAGTGGTTGTGCTTTTGCCCGAAAGCACTTGGAAGGTAGTGAGTCATCACCTCTTTTTTACTTAAGTGCCATTGGAAAGTGCTTTTTGGCTAATAGTAGGCTAGTCTCCATCACTTGTCACTTCCATAGGCAAACAAGTGGCTTATTTGTGGTTCAGAAGGTTTCATTTCTTCCTTGGGCTTCATGTTGGACTCCAGATGAATATCTTTTTATTTAACATCTTTAGGCCTCTCTTTAGTTTAGCCCAAAGTTCAAATATTAACCCAAGCAATAGCCCCTTTAATCATTGTTGAGTTTTGCAGCCCAATACGTTAATAATGATTAAATTGGTGTCGCACACTCTTTTCGGGTCTTACACCAATTAAAACGGCCGGTTGCCTTTTGAGACCTTTACGCTAACTCATAGATTCCGTCATTAAGCATCCACCCGCTATATATTCCTCACTTCATTTCTTGGCCAATATCTCAACAACTCCAAGCCTTCAAATTCTCAAGGTTTCCCAGATTTTGTAAACTCTAATTCTCAATGGTGCCCAAAATTCTTCGAACCCAGTTCTCTTATAAGTTTGGCCTTCGTCACCCTCATGTTGTCCTGCATGGAAAGCTTTCCTTTCAGGGGGGAAGTACACTCCCTGGGTCTTGCTTGGACTTCTCATGTCCCTATTGCTATGGAAGATAATATGCCCAAGGAAAAATGGTTCATTTTGAACCTGACCCTGTTGAAGTTAGGTCTTTCCTCCTTCAAATGGTTGAACCACCTTCGTGGATGCTTTCGCGACTCTTGCCTCCTTGATCACTTCATCATCATAGGTGTATGCTTTGGGATCAACGTCAAAGATTCTGGGAGAACCACCATAAGCCCGAGCCTTCTCCTCATCGGACGTCAAAGTATTCATCAGCTTCTCGCTGATCCGGAGGTTAGGTTTAACCATGAAATCAGCATTTCCACCTTAGTCTCTGCCCTCCAATTTTTCCATTCCACAGAGAGGCTTCATGGATCTCATTATATTTGAGGAGCCACGTAGGCAGGCCATTCTAGCATAGTAGCCTTTAGCCAAAGATGTAAAACTTTCTGAGTTGATTCTCATGTAAATTCATCATTTAATGAAAATGTTTTCTTTAATTCACTTTAGCTTGTACCTCCATTTTCACAACTCAACCTTGATAAAGATACAAATTGACTTTTGGATGCCTCAAAATGCTTTAAACTTCTTCGATGTAACAATCCCTAACATCCCATAAAGTTGGACGGTATTTTTTTAGAAACTTAGCATTAAATGGATGTTTCTGCAAATTTTCTTCTAGATCGGTCAAGTAATAACCCTCTTTATCCAAAACTTGGTGAATGATGAAATGACATTCCCAAGTCGGACTCTACTTCCCAAAGCCTCTTACTTGTGCTCCCAAGGAAAAGATTGTCTTCCATACTAGATCCTCTTCTTTGAAGGTCTTTAACTTCACCCTTTTGTTATACACTCGGGCAACAACTTTCTTCTCTTCTTGAATCTTGTTTAGAGCTTCAGTTCGGGCTACGTCTAAGTCCTCAATTCCTTGACACATAGCTTGAATGTACTCATCACTATGTAACCCGAATTGATTCTGAATTATGACAGAACTCACATTAATCTTTATGGGAAGCACAAAGTCTTGCCCGAAGGTTAGAACATAAGGAGTAGTTCCAGTTCCTGCCCTCTTAGAAATCTTATAAGCCCACAAGGTGTCTCCCAACCTCTTGTGCCACTTTTCTGGATTATCAGGCACCATTATTTTGATAACATTTACCAAAACCTTGTCGCTATCTTCAGCTTGACCATTCGATTGAGGGTAGTAAGGACTAAATCGAATCATCCTTATCTTGAATTTACTTACAAATTCCTCAACTTTTTTTTGAAATAAAAGATGGCTCGCGCTCAGTAACAATGGTCTTGGTTACCCCATATCTGTGCAAGATCTTGGTTTCAATGAACTTCTTGACGGCTGTCGAGGTGATAGTCTTCACAGCTAAGGCTTCTACCCACTTGGTGAAGTAATATGTTGTCACTATTATGAATGTATGCTCTTTGCTAGAAGCTGGGTAAATCTGCCCGATGAAATTCATCGCCCAACCTCTAAAAGGCCAAGGCTTGACCACTGAGTTCAAGGGTACCGATGGCATATGTTGGAGAAGTTCATGCTTTTGACATTCCTCGAATCATTGGGCATAGAATTTGCAGTCTTTTTCTATGCAGGCCAGAAATAACTATACCTCCTAAGCAACCACCTCATCCTGGTTCCAACTTGATAAACCCCACATATTCCTTCATGTACTTCAGCCATTACTCTCATAGATTCTTCTTGGCCTAAACATTTTAACAATAACCCATCTGGAGTTTTCCTTAACAGGTTTTCTTCGCACATGACATACCTGGTTGCTTGTTGCCTATTCTTCTTACTTGTGGGGAAAGAAGGATCTTTCAAATACTGAGTGATGGACGATATCAAGTCTTCCGTCTTGAGCTCCTTAGTTATTATATCTAAGCTGAATCCTCTATCAAAGATAAAAGGGAGATTCCTCTTTTTCACTTCCGCTTCTACTTCGAATTTTCTTTCTTGGATTTGTGCTCTGAAGTTAATAGCACCATTTCATCAGCCATTGCATTTGATTCCCTAGGGATATAGCTAATTGATGTTTCAGTACCCTAATAACTCAATAATTGCGTGGCCGCCAAGTAATAACCAGTCATAGTAATGTGTCTGCACTTGTATTCTCCATTTAACTATTTGATGACTAACTCTAAATTGCCAAACATCTTAACCTCAATTGCCCCCAACTCCATCAGGATCTCTAAGCCAATTATCAACGCCTCATATTCTGCCCGATTGTTGGTAGTTTCTTGATAGTCTAATAGGAACAAATAACAGTGATGAATTTCTCTGGGGTCAACAATGACAATATCGGCTCCAGCAGCATTATGAGTGCAAGAACCATAAAAATATAGTCTCTAAGGAGTAACCCAGAGGCTGCCTATTCTTTTTATCTCCTACTGGATCTACTCTTCCCTGCCCGAGAAGTTCTTGTTTGGTGGGATCCACATACTGGCTACTTCTAGAGTTCCTGGGATGTTAACAATATCATTTGGAGAGTCTTGATGCTCAGCCAAGAAATCTACTATTACTTGTCCTTTGACCGCTCTTTGAGGCACATATTGAAGGCTAAATTCTGATAACGCCTGAATCCACTTCCCAATCCTCCATGTTAGCATTGGTTTTGACAGCATGTATTTGATTACATTTGTTTCGGTGATAATATGAATATGACAAGGCAACATGTAATGCCTTAGCTTGCTGGCAGGGAAGTACAAGGCTAGACACAATCTTTTCACTGGGGTATATCTTGTTTCTACCTCAATAAGGATTCTACTGAGGTAATATATTGCTTGCTCCTTCCCGCCTTCATTATTTTGAGCTAGTAAGCTTCCCATTGACTTCTCCAAGGTAAAAATGTAAAGTTTCAAAGGCTTTCCTCTATAAGGTGGCATGAGTACTAGGGGAGAAGCCAAGTAAGCTTTTATGTTGTTGAAAGCCTCTTGATGCAGTGGTCCCCACTCAAATTCTTCTTTATCCTTTAATTTTAAAAGAAGAGTTAGCGGCTGAATCTTGCCCGTTAAGTTAGCAATGAATCTCCTCAAGAAGTTGATTTTGCCTAGCAGCCTTTAAAGTTGTACTTTGTTAGTGGGTGGAGGTGTCTCCATTATTGCTCGAGTTTTGTTCTTGTCAACTTCTACACCTCTTTGATGAACGAGGAATCCCAAAAAGTTGCCCTCTCTCACCCCGAATATACACTTGTTTGGATTCATCTTTAACTTATGGACCTTCATTCTTGTCAAGGCTTGCCTGAGGTCTACAAGGTGTTGCTCCTCTGTTTTAGATTTTACCACGATGTCATCAATATATACTTCCATGATGTGGGCAATTAAGTCATGAAAAATGACATTCATCGCTCTTTGATAGGTTGCACCGGTATTCTTAAGCCGAAATGGCATGACTAAGTATTCATATGCTCCAACATGGCCTGGGCACCTAAAAGCTGTTTTATGTATATCTTCTTTAACTATTTTAATCTGATTATAATCGGCATTCCCATCCATAATAGATAAGACTTTATGCTTTGCAACTGCATCTATAGATAGGTCAGCCATGGGCATGGGATATTCATATCTGGGAGTAGCACCATTAATATTTTTATAATCAACACAACATCGTACTGCCTTTGTTATGATTTTTAATACAGGTACAATGTTGGCCAACCACTCCACATATTTGGTAGGTCTAATAAATATAGCCTTCACTAGCCTCTCAATTTCTTCTTTGACTTTTTCTTCTATTTCTTTTGACATCCTCTGTGGCGTTTACTTGACAGGTTAATATCCCTTTTTGATAGGCCTTCTGTATTCTACCAAGGTTGAATCTAAATCTGGCATATCCGTATAGTGCCAAGCAAAACAATCTTTATATTCATGCAGAAGGCTAACAATTCTTGCTCGATCATCAATTTTCAACAAGCTACTAATCTGTATAGGCCTTGGATCCTCTTCAGTCCCCAAATTGATGGTCTCCAAAGGATTTTGTACCTCTGGCGGTGGCTTGTCTGGTTTTACTCACAAAAATTCAACTAACTCCAGACTCTTGGGTAAGTCTTCTGCATATATACACTCAGCCGTTTGTATGGCTGCTTCCAATTCTCTCCCAAAAAACTTTTTTTCCTCTCTATTTTGGTTGCTCAAAGTTTTTTTTATGCCATTCCTCATCTTCTCTTGTCGAGCTTTCTTATTTTTGCTTCTTCTCTCTCCCATACACCAACAGTCTCTTGATTAAGGACTTGATTGCAATGACTTGGTCATTCCTTCGTTATTCTGACATCACTGGTGTTGGGGTGTTGGGACAATGTAGGGTATATCTAATTTTTCCTTTGTGAGGAACAGTCCTTGTTCGAGAAGCTTTTGAGCCGTCACCTTAGTCGGGCGACTGTTCTTATCAGTTCTTAAACACTCAAGAATCCTAATACTGGGATTGTAAAAATTAGCTTATGCTATATTGGCCGTGGGAAGGAATAGCCATGACTTGCCCTCTACCATTTCCCAGAATCTTGGTTCTGTGGCCCTCTCCTTGTGGTAAACTGCCACTTGTTAATGTAGGGTAGAGGGAACAGAAAGGCTCTAGTGGATCCAATCTCTCCCAAGTAAGGCTTCATAAGTGGAAGTATAATCCACCACGAAAAAAGCCAACATGATCTACTTGAACCCCAAATCTACCTCCAACGGTAATATTTTATGGGTCCTGATAATGGCTCTAGAGAAGCTGGACACTGTTAAGTCTGTAGGGATGATATCTTCTTCACCTCTACATACCCTCTTCATCTACTTGTATGGCAACATATCAACCGCAACCCCTCTATCAATCAAACCCCTTTTGAAGGGTACTCCTTTTAGATGAGCAGTTAGATAAATAGATTTGAGATGGTTGGCTAGGGTCATGGTTGGACAACTAAATACCATCATGTCTGAATAGACTTTCTCCGGCTTGCTTTTAGAGGTCTCGAGCAACTCCATTCTGCCCAACTCTTATTTTCCTACTTCTTTAACATTGACATGCGCCATCATCGGTTCTATTGCCAAATAATCACCCTCCGTTATGGTGGACTGATCAGGCTCGGCACAGAACATGGCTAATAAAACATATGCCGTGTTTACGTAAAAGTTGCTAGGTCCAGCTAGCTCATCATTCTTGCTCCCAATATGGCTTAAAAATTCGTCCAACCAAACTTGTACTTCTTCTGGCAGCATCAATTCGGGCAGCCTTTCCTCCTGAGCCATACCAAAGTTTGGCATTTATTCTAAAACCTCATAAAGAGTATCAACCAACAAAGGTAAGGGCATTCTTCCCTCGGGTGAGATAGTTCCAAAACAAATTGGCTTTAGGCTCCATATTGGCATTGGGATCATCACCATGTCCTCATGAGCCCTCCTCAAGATCCGGTACTTCCCAAGATAGGGGTTTTATGGCACATGGTTTCCCTCGCATTTGGTCTTACTATTAGCATTTTCTACCTCATTCCTGCTTCTTCAATGAAGTTGGTTCCTGCCTCTACAAAGTAACTTCTCAAACTTCACATTCTCAGAAGTTTAAGATATAATAGGGATTTTTAAGGAGCTCATGTGGGCCTTGTGTTGCCTTTGGACCCTCATAATCATAGAAGGTCCAATTTCTTTAACAGGTCTCCCATCTTTCCCAACCACATACCACTTCCGCTTGTGTCAGGCAAGATTTTTCTTTGTGACTGGATTTACGGTTCTCTCCCTTCTCCTAACGTCTCCCCCGCCATAACTTGGTTGGGGAGGTCTTATGTCCACCTACCTTGGTGTCTTGGCCTCTTTGTCTTCCACTTCTTCAAAAGCTTCATGATTTCTAAAGACCTCTAACAACCTTTTTGGTTAGGAATCTTCTCCCAATCTCTGGAAAACATTCCTGGACATTGTTTCTCTTTCAGCTGCCCGCATCACACATATGTGGGCCTCTAACTTTTTTTTTTTTTATCAACTCACGATCAATAACTGCTTCTGACGCCGGCACCTCCAGTTCGCATTCACACTGGCATTTACTGCACATCACCACCCCTTTGACTATGGCTGCTTTAGGCTTTTTAGGCAACTTAATAGCTCATTCTGTGAGTCTGTCAGCTGGTCGCCATTCAACCTTTACTTCCCAAGTGGCTCTTCCATTCCCTTTCTCTACCCAAGTTAAGTTGACCATGTTAATTGGAGCTCGGCGAAAGGGTCTGTGTAAATCATCATGTTAGCCAGAGGTTTCTCAAGAAACAGCTTTCCTTTGACAATAAGATCTTGTATCTAGTCTTTGAACTAGACCCAGTTAGTTATGGAGTGGTTAAATGTGTAATGCAACTTGCAATACTTTTTCCTTCTCATTTGTTCTGGTATGGGCATCTTTTCGGTGCTGTCGGGCACAATTACTCTTGTCCGCACCAATTCTTTGTAGATCTCAGCAGCCTTGATCAAATCAAATGAGTAGCTCTGATATTTAAGAGGCTTCATAGGGACAAATCCATCATCATTCATCACCATCTTCTAGTCTTTAACTGGCTAGACCAACCCATTCACCATTAAAGGCTTGAAATGAGTGGTCATCTCCGCAGCACACATCTCTATTCCTTATCTTTCATGGCCCTCAGCCTGCTCCGACTTAACTCCTTTAAACTCTACAAGGTCAATTCTGGCTTTGTTTTTATAGAAAGAATGAGCTTTGAAAGAGTGCTTCACTTGCTGTTCCTCCAGCAACAACTTTTCATACTTCGTGGCAATGATCACTAACTATTGCAATTCATTGAACTGCACATCATAAAATTTCTTCCTTATCAGCAATCTCAACGCCTTTTGAGCAATGGATATGAGTTGTGCATGGTTAATAGGGAACTGACACCTCATCCGTGTCTTTTTAAACCTCATCATGAAGTCTGTCATTAATGGACATCTCAGGCTCCACCCTATAAAACTGCTTGTGGAAAGTCATCTCTATTTGCCTCAAATTTGTAATAAAAATAGGGGGTAACAGTGAGTACTACTGGGAGGCTAGACTGATCAATGAGTTCCGAAACAACCTCAACTTATAATTGGGATTGTCCCCGAATGTCACACAATGTTTGAGAACTTGAAAATGTGATCCCTCGTGGACACACTACCATCTTCTCCACTAAATATTGAGAATGCGGGCATCTTAAAGTTAGGGGGAAACGAGTTATGTTCATCAATGTACTCAGGGTAAGGCTTCTGGTAAGTAACTTTGAACATCAGGCGAGCCTGAGATTTCGCGTTCTGGACCACCATCCTCCTCAACTCAGCCATTTCCTCCCTGAGTTGTTGGTTAGCAGTATTGTCAAGTGGGGTATAAAAAGGCTTCCACTTTGGGCTACGATTGTTATATGAGGTAGTCTCTTTTCTTGGTTCAGACTTCCTCCATTTGGGCCTCCCTCCCTTACTAGCCAATGGTGGTGGCCTATAAAGGGGATGTTTATCCATAGTGGTGGGCTCATTCTTCCCACTGGACTCTCCAATTATCTGCGGCATCCTATACTTCTTCCTGTCTTGCCCGCATTGCCCCTACTATCAAGTGAGAATAATAGGGGGTCGGGTAACTCTACTTCCGAGATCTCCTCAAATACTGGCTAATAAACTTCAGATCTTTCTTTCTTCTTTCCCCTATCATTTTCTTCCTCCAGTAAAGGGAATAAGGGAACAACTGGTTCTTTCTCAAGGCATGGTTATCTCAATGCATCATTATTTCCACCCCTCGGGGTAGAATACTCCAGATCCAGCCTTTTTTGTAAACTTCCTGTTAAGGAACAAAGTCTGCTAACTTCCCCCTTAGTTTCTAAAGAGATTTTCTCCATACTTCTCAAGACTTGCACCATAGTAGCTTGTATGTCTTCATTAGTTATTTTTCCTCCTGACTTCTCAGATGAAGTCGGGCTCTCTGGAATGGCTGATCTTTGTAAGGAAGGGAGATCCTCTGGACGATCTATCATGTTTGATCTAAGTAAATCTTGGGGTGGCTCGTATTTTGTACTCCACCTGAAAGTCTGCTCTTTTCTTCTTCTTGGCATACAAGACTTCTGGTGTCCCACTGGGTATGCCAAAACTATGTTCGGGCGAAGATTTCCTCCGCGAAGAAGGGTACTAGGTACCTCGGCACAAGGTATTCGGACTTCTTGTTATTAAAGGATTGTCATGGATGGGTTAAGTCCATATTAAGTTCTTTCTTGCCTTGAGATCAAGGACTTTCAGTTCATGGTCTTGTATGCTTGTGAGAAGGGTGTCCAAAACCCCTTAAGTCATTTATTTGGTTCCAGATTGGTTTTAATTGCAAGGAGATCCATAAAGATAACCAGATCTGAGCACAAATGGAACTCTTAAAGTAAAACACAAGTGGAAATGACTTGAATACATGCTGGACAATGTACTAAATGACAAATCTACTAGTTTAGAAAACAAACAAAGAGCTTCGGGTAAGATTTCACCTTGTCAAGCAAGGTTGAATTTCATGCAAACGATTCTCTTTGAGTTTACAAAGGTTGTATGTTTGAAAAAGTAATGGATGATAAACAAGTTTACACAGGGGATCGATATTACGAGAGTAGCAGAGCTTTAAACTAAAAAAAAGATGAACTTTCTGGATAGGCGATGCCTAAAAGATCAGAGATCTAGGCTGTTTATAGCTTTGGGTTGCAAATCTGGCTTGAGAGTAGAGTTTGTAAGTTTGTTTGTTTGATTGGTTGAGTGTCCTTGTCTTTGGGGCCACTTCCTCCTTTTATAGGTAGATTAGCCCGACTGCAGTGGTTGTACTTTTGCCCGAAAACACTTGAAAGGCAGTGAATCATCACCTATTTTTTACTTAAGAGCCACTAAAAAATGCTTTTTGGCTAATAGTAGGCTAGTCTCTATCATTTGTCACTTTCATAGGCAAACAAGTGGTTTATTTGTGGTTGAGAAGGCTTCATTTCTTCCTTGGGCTTCATGTTGAGCTCCAAATGAATCTCTTTTTATTTAACATCCTTGGGCCTCCCCTTAGTTTGGCCCAAAGTTCAAATATTAACCCAAACATGAGGGTTTGAATCTGAAACATGCTATGGAATCGTTGAGTGTGAATGGCCAAAGTGGGAAGAAGTACGATGGCAGAGTGGTGAAGAGGGAATAGGAGAAATTCTAAGCCTTCAGTTGGGTTTGATAATGCCGAAACCGGTTTTGATAGGAAAAAGAGAGGACCGAGTCCCACAACGCGCGGTGCAGAAGTTGGTTCTGATAGGAAAAAGAGAGGACAGAGTCCAACAAGAAAGACTCGGAGTGGTAAGCGAAATGGTTCAGGATCTGAAGTTTTTGATATGAGCTTGCGGCAAGATGGAAGCTATGAACTTAAGAGAGCATAACGGCAAGCCATGAATTTTATGCTCATAAGTTGGTCTGGCAAGAGCCGTTTGCATAGAATTACGTGAGTGTCAACTGGATGATCCTAAGAACTTGTAAAATGACCGAGAAGAATCAGTTTTGGTGATCATGTATATCTCTTGTTTGCATTAGTGTTTGATGAAAGATGGTGATTCAGGAAAAGGGCATCAGTCTCCCAAACCGTATGTATATTAGTGTATATTTATGTTCTGCGGTTATCATATGCTGAATTAGTTGAATAACAATCTAATTTTAGTCACAGTATATATAACAATACCCTACCTATAAATCGACTGTAATGTGCCTAAGCATTATATTGATTTTTTTCACGTGATTTGGTTGATATTTTCGGTGTATGCTCTTATTGGTACAATACTTGAAACTTAAGCCAGAAGCAAACTTTAAACTTAACCTTGCATCACTCTGTCATATTGAATAAATTTCTCATATAGATGATGTTCGATGCGCACTTCATGAGTTGATGTGCGTATTCCATTTACATGCTCAGCATTTGTACCACCCGCACTCACACAATAATACCCACTAACACGCTAGAGATGTTTTTTTTTTTTCTTTTCTTTCTCTTTTAGTCTACATGATTTTTCAATAAACCCAATGGCAGCTTATTTAGAACCGCAGTTCAATGTTGGATTTTAAGAAGATTGATTTGCTCTTTAGAAAAAGAATGGTATGACATGTTACGAGTGATGGTTGATGAACCACGCAGGTGGTAGACATTAGCATTTCTCTTCCTTGTTTTCGTGGAATCTGAAGCCTACAGATATCGTCACCGCAGATTGACCACAATTAAATCATTAAAATTGACAAATTGTCTATTGGTGGACATATTGCATAAGGAATATTGTTCAGTATGAAGATATGGTTATCCCAACCATATATTTGGCTCAAAGTGTATCTCAGAGCACTGACACCGTGATGATTTCATTGTAAAGTAGTTAGTATTTGAGATTTATGTCCACCTCTTTTATCATGGGAAAACATTAATAGGCTTCTCATGGTTTTGGGCCACACCAGTTCCTTTTGCCTATTGTTTTTCTCTTATCGACTTCCCTTGTGGATAATGTAGTCAATGTTGATTTAATTGATTACTTTAGACGATAGAGCCACTTTGGAATCGATCATTTGCCTGTGGTCGTCTAGTGGACTAGGTGGGTAGTGCAGATAGGTATTCAATGAAGATGCTGGTGCTGGAAATGATGATGCATTTGAAATATACTATTGATGTTTAAGTTAAAGTGGGATATGATATATTTGTAGTTTATTTGAATATGGACCCCATTGCTTCCTGGTTTTCCCACATGGTGCTAGTGAATACATCGTGAAGTTACAATTGTATTTTCTATTTCTTGGGTCACAATTGCATTTGAGAAAGACGGTAGGCTTGAAACTGTAAGAAAAATACAGATACTCCAGGGTTCTAAGCCTTCTCGAAGCTTGATGTGAGTTTCTACGTCACATTTACCTTGTCACAGAGCTTGAAAGGTTTGTGCATATACTATGTTATCACCTATTGATGTTCTCTGTGGATTTACCTTCTGTCATACCTTACATTGTAGTTGATTAAATTCTGTGTCATATTATTCCCATCAATGCGTGTATAGTTGAACTCTTACCAGGATGCATCAATTTTATCAGGAGCGTCGTCCTTATCCATCCTGATCTGTACATTCAGTCACAATCCATACTTTCTGGGAATGTTAGGTATAGCTCCACTCATAAGTTGGTGCCTGAAATCTCCTCAAGCATTCAAAGTTTTCAATATAACAAAGGTCAGATTTAGCAATCATGTCTAGAAGCACCACTTGCCTAACGCAGTCAACCTCCACACATTTCACTCACGAATCGGTCTCAGTGGATTCTATCTTTACTAAATTGCTGTAATCATTAATGTGAAGATCTGATTTGGATGATGGAATAATTGAGGATTAGTTTGCTGACTTTTGGTGTTTAGTTTGTAATTTGCAGATAAGAAATCGACGTAACTGAGTCGTGATTGCGTATGTTCTTTTACTTTGATGTTAACTTCATTTCTCCACTCCTGCTTTGGAAACGTTTGAGTTTGTTCAGATAAATTCAAATGAAAACTGAAATGACAACACAAAACTAGCACAACAAAACAACACTTAAAGGAGGTCCACAGGGACACCCCAAAGGCCCGTACAAAACTCCAAAACCAGAGAAGACAAAAAAGAAAGAACCCCTACTAATGGACGAGCTGCCGCCGCGGCGGTAGCCACAACGGAAACTGGCCAGCCACCGTCCAGGTCGCCACAATGAATCACAATTGTTGAACTTACATATTCATCAAAGAATAATGCTAGGGAGACCAAATTTGCAAATCAAATTATATGTCACAAATAGAGAATTAGCACGTTAATTAACATTTAAGTAATTATCTAATCATTAAAATCCACATCATTTGGCTTATAAAATTCAGTTTAGAAATTTGGACTCCGTACATTACCATTGATCAAATACTGACGACATTATCAATTAAATAGTTTATCATGTATGTTTTAAGATTGTTGAACTATTTATACAAATTTATATTGAATTCATTGAAATGAAATATATATCTAGTTTACTTGGGACCAACACTAGGGAGACCAAAATTTTAAATTAAATTTTGTAAACTAAATGATGTGATTGTTGATGATTAGATTATTACTTAAGTATTGATTAACGTGTTTATTTTTTATTTGTGAAACATTATTTAATTTATAAAATCAGTTTAAAAATTTAGTCTACTTAACACTAAGTAAAGTTACCTTTGACCAAAAAAAAAAACATTAAGTAAAGCTGCCAAAAAGATCTTGGAGTAATGTTGGCATATTGGTAATGTATGTTGGAACTTGGAAGCATTCAAAGAGACGATGACTCAACCAAAACTTTATAACATGTTTAAAATATACATACCATTTCTTAGCAATTAACTTTTATGAAGACATTGACAACACGTTTCAAATTTATATAAAATTAAAAAAAATGCAAATTGTCTGAATAAATCCACCTTTAGTCACTCTCCCTTTAATTTTACTTTAATCACTGTCTAGTTGAATTTGATAAAGCTTGAACTTAAGGGTCTACAAAATTCATAGTTTTTTTTTTGAACAAACGATATTATCTACATTAAAGAAGGAGAGGGTGGGCTTAGCCTCATAATGTGTTAACAATAATGTGGTTCAAATTCGCATTTGATGAGAATCGAACCTAAAACATCTCACTTACAAGTGAAGAAAATACCACTAGACCTCAATTAAATAAGGTCAATTCACACAAGGTGGATCGTCCTGGTGGTTAGGTCTTTTTTTTTAAACATATTGTGTCCTTAGTTCAAACATTCTCTACTCCCTTAGTGTTAAATATAGGCTCTTGAGCCAAAATGGTCTATGAGATTTGCATAATACAGCACTTTGGTCCTTGAGATTTGAAAATCAATATAAATGGTCCCTGAGATTGTCCACCATCCATTATTTTGGTCCTTTCGTTAAAAACTCTGTCAAGTGTCCCGGAACTCTTGATTGGAAGTTTGGACAATTTTCAAAGTTTCGTAACTCAATCATTTCTTAACCAAATTCGACCCATAATATATCAAAATGAAGATAGGAAAGTGTAGAACAAGATAATACCTATTTGGAAGCACAATGGTTGCCGGAGATGGCCAGAGAATAGTCTGAAAGGTGACTGGTCTGCTAGAAAACTTCAAAATTCGCCGAAAATTGGGTAAACTTTAAACGTTCATTACTTATTCAATACTCAACGAAATCGAGTGATTCAAAAACAAAAATCATACTTCTCAATGAGATGAAGAGAATGGTACCTTTCTCGATGGCTAATTCGCAATGGTTTGGTCGAAAAACGACTCAAAAGTGGTAACTCGAGACCAAGATAGCCACTTTCGAGCCGTAGACCTTCGGGGGTCACTCTTAATGTTTTTGAATTGAGCTCGACACCACAAGAACGTAGGTGAAGCCCATTCGTGAATCGAGATGAGGAAGGAGAAGTTACAGACGTTAGAAGTTTCTTAAATAAAATAGGAATTTAATTTTTTTTGGGTTCCCATTACTTTGGGAAGGGACCAATTAGAAAAGAAAGAGAGAAAAAAAAAAGAAAAAAAAGATTAGAAGCTGCCAGATGGTAGCAAGAGAGAGGGATAAATAAAAGTTACGGGAGAGAAATGAGGGGGAAGGACCAATCAGAAAGGGAAGGAATGAGGGGAAATGAGGGAAAGGAGAAGCATAGAATTTCCTAGACCGATTTTGCTTATTCCCGACCTAACGAAAACAAGGGTTTTCGACGCCTTTCCTAGCCAAATTCTAGTGAATTACATCGATTAAACACCTAAGAAATACCCCACAACCTTCCCTCTTCCATTTTCATCAAAAATCTAATACCAATTTGGTTCTATTTAGCGAGAATTGAAGCCGAGGGCTTCGTGGGGTGCACGGCGACCGCCGTTTTTGAAAGGTATTTTGATGACTACACCACCAAAATGTTTCCCTTAGATCTAGGAGCAAACCCCAAATAAGTATGGGCACAGTGGAGTTGAGAATTTGATGAATCGAAACACACTATTTCAAGGGTTTCTGGTAGATCAAGGTTGTTTTCAAGCATTTACCGGCCGAATTAGACTTCAACCTAGGTATGAAAGATCTTCCTCTTGATAAGTTCTACATTTTTTTTTAAATTTGGTAATTTTTGGAGTTAGTTAGAAAATTGGGTTTCTGTTCGCCGAAAATCGCCACCCACGGCAGCGCATGCAGCAGCTCGTGGCAAGTGGGCCAACGCTACCTTTTAAAGTTAAATTTGATGTTTTGATTTCAAATTTGATAACCATTTGATATAGTTCGATAGTGTGAACCTACTATGAAATATTACGCCACTTGACCCTTTTATGATTCGACGATCCAACTGTTAGATCACCACCAAACTCTAATGTATTATAGTATGTAATATTTGAGGACCATAGGAACTCACAGATTGGGAATCTGACGTACGAATCTTCCCAAATTGAATTTCTAAGTTTGTAAAACCAAACCTTGATAACAACCTAATTCTAGCAATTGGCGGAGATATAACCGTTGGATCGTTCCAAAATTTTAGAATATTATTCTAGAAGATAAATGAGAACCTTGGGAAGTTACAGATTGGAAACCCATGGGCGGATGTTCCAAATTGACTTGTACAGGGTTGTGGACCCTACCTTTGACAGAGAATTGACTTTTGGTCAATAAGCTACGAAATGATCTTAAATATTAAAATTTGTATTACTAGAGACTATGTAGGGCTTAGTGGGTCTATATGGGTTAGTGGGTTATCCCAGATGATATATACATTGGTTTAAGTGTATGGGACGTCATATTGATATATATATATATATATATATATATATATATATATATATATATATATTGTGTGTGTGTGTGTGTTTATTTATCTTCTTAATAATGTGAATGATAAGTATGATAAATGTTATGACAATGTGATCCTAGAATCCTATTAGATGTATTATGTAGAAGTTGTGTTCTTGTGTGACATATTTGTTGGTGGCCATGAGAAGTTGATGGTGTAGATGACTACGTTGTAACTCATAAGGGTTAAGGTATAGGTTGGTTATGTGTTGAATTTACTGCACCATGTAGCAGTGGTACATGGATGGTCCTGCTTGGTATATCCGCGATAGGGAACCATACGTATTTCAGGGGTGATCATGTTTGGTATATTCGTGATAGGTGATCACCGCATGCACGATAAGATTATGCCTATGGTTCTACTTGGTATATCCGTGATGGGGGACCATACGCATTCTAGGGGTGATGAGGATTAGTTGTACTCAAGGATTAAAATATCAGCCGTGCAGATTATATCGGGCCTCCAATTTACTGATATTTCAGGGGATATATCGTTATCGTTTTAGGTATCGGGAAAAAATCAACAAAAATGACAGATATAGGCATTGAAACACATAATCTTGGTCTAAAACTTTCATAGATGTTATGTACATTATCAATGAATGTATTGAACAAATAAAACACAAAATTTACTAATAATAAGATATACATATGATGAAATATAAGTGTTATGTAATGCGCGTTAACGAAAAGTTTTCTAATAAAATGTTTATTAGAATGAATAAACCATGCATAAATCCATAGTTTGTTTAAACATTAGATTACAATTTAGATAAGCGTCCAACTACATAAATGAAGAGCTCCTATGAGGTTCAAACAATGAGGAACAACCATCTAGATTCATACAATAGTCATACCAAGTCATGTAACCCAAGCAGTTTGTAAGCCATGTTTGAACATGGTGCACATATGTCTCTCTTGAGCTCCCTATTGTCCTCTCATACATGGGATAGTTAGGATTAACCCAACTAGTAGGTCCATTGTCTGTTTCATCATCTTGAGCTCTATAACTAGTTCCACTATAATCAGACATGACATACCCATAGCCATCATAAGATTCATTTGAGTTAGTACTAGGTCTAGTTCCTATGCTCATAGATCCAAAACTAATCGCCATGTCATTTTCAAATGGATTGATTGGTTGGCTTCTTTTCCTTGAGTATTGCTTCCCAATTGCGCCAATGCCTGGTTCAGTTTCTCTGCATCCATAATCCTCATCTTGGGTGGCATGAGTAAAATCAGCCTCGATAGTAAATGGGCTATATTGTCTTCCTTCTTGCGGGTATTAAAGATATATTTGACCAGAAATTTAATATTTGGATTTTTGTATTTCTTTTCTTCAGATAAGACACGTATGTCCCCTCAATTCATTATGCATAGATTCTTTATAGTAATAATTAATGGATACTCCAAAAAATCTTTTGAATTGGATATTGCCAAAAGCCTTCAAACATATCTAATCACTGCCCACATACCTCCAAAAAATTCTTTTGGGTTTCAATTTGCTTCAAAACTTTTGAATTTTTTTGGGTTTTGTTATAGGTATCGGGAAATATCGAGAATATCGGCAAAATATCAGAGATATCACACTTATCGGGGATATATCATCGATATAGGGGAAGATATGGCCTTACCCCCCCCCCCCCCCCGATATCGGTATCGACAGTTGAAAATATTGATATATCGGTGTATCGGCCGATATTTCAATCCTTGGTTGTACTTGGTACATTTCGATAAGAGATCATATTTTGGTTGGATATCACTTGATTATATAATGTGAATCTATTGAAATGTGATTAGTCATTGATATATGTTTATTAGTCGTGATTTGACTTATGTATTGATGATATTTGTGAAATGTGATTTGAAGTGCTTGTTGAATTGTTCTATGAGAAGTAATTTGACGTGCATAATTGAAATGAGATTTGATTTGTATATTTGGCCTAATGTGATGAAATGTGAAGGCTAGTAGTGGACCACGAACCCATTGTCAAGGGGTTTGTTGCTTCGAGATTTGTTTCACGTATCGTATCATCATTTCATTTCTCGTTTCGTTGAGTCGTTCTAATTGTGTACCTTCTTCTTTGTTATATTTCTTGTTTCGTTGAGCTTTTGTATTTTGAGTACCTGTTTCATGTCTTGTTTTTTTAGCGTTGCGATATTCCTTGGACTTCTGCTCGGTTCTGTTAAGTGATCTGGAACTGAGTTTCTGCTGGGGTTCTGTTAAGTGGTCTGGTTCCCTGCTTCGTCTGAATTTCGTTGAATGGTCCAAAATTCCTCGTGATTCGCTATTTTGTTGAGTGGTCTAGAATCGAATCCAGCTTGGATTTCATTACATGGTTCGATATGCATTGTACTCTACGATTCCATTAAGAGGTCCGGATTCCTTTCTACTTCGCAATTCCGTTAAGTGGTCTAGAATCGTATCCTGGTTTGGATTCCGTTGAGTGGTCCAGAATTCCCTTTGGTGTCTTAGTTTGGTTGAGTGGTCCGAAACCCGATGTTGATAGATTTCATTGAGTGGTCTGAAATCGCATCAATTGACTTGTTGGTTCCTTGGATTTGATTTCAGCTTTAAAGATGTAGGCTTCGATCAAACTGTGTCGCTCTAGCCCTGCATTTCAGTGTATTGTATGTGTTATTGATTGGTGTGATTATTGGATGGTGTTGGAATGCATATGTGTGGGTGAATGGCAAAATGACTAAAGAATATTATTGTGCTTCGTTGAATGTTCCTTGAGGTGCTACATGCTTGAATTATGGTATTATTTTAAGACGTAGTGAAATATGCGATGAATGTTCGAGTGTAGTGAATGACGAACTACGAATGGCTTAATCCCTTTTTAGGCTATGTAGGCAATCAAACGAAGAGGTTAGATGCAGCCATAAAGTATACGAAAATTACTACACAGTTGGATCTCAAATTATGCTTTGTACATATCCCAGAGGCGGGGTCTGTTGCATTTACAGATACTTGGTGACATCATGTGTCGATCCTAGACGTATATCGAGATCGAGGAGTGACATACCGAACGGTGATGTCCTTCTTTGGCAGGGATGCACCGAAGGGCATAATCTGCTTCGATAGAGATGCACCAAACTGTATTGCTCTGCTTTACTGCTTTAGCAGAAGCTTACTGAATAGACCCCTTAAGTTTCGGCTAGAGCCTACCGAACCCAAATCTGGGTCTATCTCTCTCACAATCCAATTTCGAGTTTTTTTCAACATATGGTAGAATTGGGGCCTACGAAGGTGTGGCATCATGCCCGAAGCGTGATCCTTGGCACCTAATACCTAAAACTTCAAGAATAAGGGATAATATTTCCAAATTTTAACCCTGCAGAATCTATTTTTGTCTCGATGGAATAGATCATTGGTTATTCACATGTTCGTGCCTCTACCAATGTCGCTAAGGAGTACCATTCTCATAGTCAATATGTGAAACTAATTTTGCTCCACCGAACATCGTTGGAAGAGCAAAATTTTGGCATGGATGGCCTTGTTGGTCGAATCCCCTTAATAAACCATTTACTTTGTGAACATTTTTCTATGTTCTTGGATTCACATTTGGTCTTTGTTTTAGTTATGGATTATGTTATCGATATTGTCCTCGAATATGAGTTAATTGAATCATGTTTCTTGTATACATATGACCGAATTTAATTAAACACGTGATTAGGTACGAATGTGAGAAAGTTAGTTGTCTAGATGAATGCGATACTACGCACACTACCTTTACACCTAAATCACATATCTAGCAACAACTTCAAGTCTATCCAACCTGATTAAGAGCATTGGCACGCTCCTCGTTGTATGAATGGTACTACATTACCATTTGAGAGACCTCATTTATCCCCGTTCCAGAAAAATGTCATTGAGTTTTAATGATATTCGAGAACAATGATCATGAATGGAACCATTGAAGAAAATAGAGTGGAATATCTTTGCACCACTTCCAAAAATAAGCCTGAAGCTTTGCTTTGGGGTTAATGAGATGTCTTCCAACTGGGAACATACCACATATGGCCAACCTGAAGTCGGGTGATTTCTGCAGTTTACTTGCTTTTACATGACCTTTTTAGACACTTAGAAGTAAGCACCTTGTGCCTACAAGCACAATTTGCCAAGCCTACTTGTTAGGGAAATTGATTCTCTAAATCATTCCTTGCAAAGATACGAAATCACTTTTTTCATAGTGGATTCAAGGGAAAATATGTAGACTAATCCAACCAAAATGTGGACCATATAAATACTTATGGTTTTGGTTGATGAATCAACAAGCAGGTCACATGTTTGTCCACACACATTGCTGCTAAACCTCCTGGCCGATTTTAAGGGTTCACCACCTTACTTATCCCTTAAAGTCTAGCAGACTAGATAATGCTGGAGAGTTTATATCAACGGGTTTTTGATAAAGTATTGCATGTTTTTTGGGTTTATAATTGAACATCGAATTCGTTCACCCCAAATAGCCTCTCATAGTGATCATAAAGCACAATTTAAATGATCGCCCGAATCTTGGTGAACCTACCAAGTTTTCAGTTTTTGCCTAGGACTATGCAATTTTGTACGCAGCGATCCACCTTGACGCCCATTGCCACCCAACCTATTCAATGTTACAGTTGGTTACTGGGTACGAACCTGACGCTTTGTACTTACGCATTTTAGGTGTGCATTCCATGTGCCAAGTTGCACCACTACAACGTACCAATATGGGTTCTCAAATAAGGATATGAATCTTTGTCGATTACGATTCTCCTTCACACTAGCTCTGTTGAAGCCCTTGTATGTGATCTCTTTACAGCTCATTTACGAATTATCACTTCAATGAGACAGTCTTCTTGCCGTTGGGGAGAGATAAGAACGTCAACGTTCTTGTAAAACGGCACGAATTTACGTGGACGTTGCCCACTATGTCTCATCTCGGTCCCCATACCACATAAGTGTGATAAGTAAGTGCAATGTATTCTTGCTTTCAGAATGTTGCTCCAGACCCATTCCTCTGATCTAGCTAAAGTGACGAGATAATATACCAGCTGCAAACATGCCTGCAAGGATAAACGTACTTAACCGATGTTCAGTCAACATCCCAGAAGGCTTGTTGGACGGTTTAGACTTCCATATTGGATGGTTCGATACACCGACGGATAGCCAATCAATCAGTCTTAGCCTGGAACACGACAGATCACTCAGTTTATATAATTCACTTCCTTAGAAGAAGAAGGTCACGGCACAACAATGAATCCATACTAATCGTTGTCTCAAATCTTTTGCCATCTCATGAGATTCATCTGGATTACTCCCGAGACTTGAAGTTCTTGGTCCAGTATACTAGTTTGGATAAGTTAATGGAATTGAAATGAGATTACCATCGATGATGTTTTCATTTGTATGGTAGCTACCAACATAAATGAAAAACAACGATATTAAGCCATGTTCCGTTGATTAGTGACAACGTAGAACTGATTAGATAATCGAAATTACAATCCAGGTTAAAATTCCTTACCAAAGTGTGTTTAGACCTATTATTCCTACACTGCCTAAGGTAACCATTAAAATTCCTTACCAAAGTGTGTTTAGACCTATTGTTCCTACACTGCCTAAGGTAACCATGTTGTATTACAAGTGGGAAATGAAGCATAATGAGATGAATGAAATAGTGCGATATGATGCACACCTTACAACACAAGGTTTCTCTCAAATGCCATGAGATTGATTGCAACATTATGAAATGTGGTTAGTGTTTTCTCCATGGGGATATTGATACGGAGATTTACATGTAAGTTCTCGAAGAATTACATGGACTGACTCAAATAGTTCCAAACCACGGAACACCCTCTCAATTCGTTTGAGGCCTTCACTTATAAATTGAAGCAATCTGACAGATGTGGTATACCTGTCTAAGTGATTATTTGATCAATCAAAGGTATGAATTATGCTCTTGCATGTTAAACTATCAAGTCTTATTTTGAATTGCTAGAGTTACAGTTTATGTCATTGACATGAATCTCACTAAGACTCTGTAAGAGCTTGAGAAAACTGCCTCACAGTTGAAGATGGAATTTGAGATGAATGATATTGGGAAAACTCATTTATGCCTTGATCTAAAGTTGAAAGCATTGTTCTGACGATACTTTGGTATACCAATCAAACTATACCCTGAAGGTGTTACCTTTAAGTATACATATGATCTTCCATACATTATATGCAAATGAGACCTTGACGAGGTTATGGAATCCAAAGTTCCATATCTGAGTTCAACTTTGCACTTCGTTGTACATAGCTCATTGTATTAGATAAGACATCTCCTTCATTGTTGATCTATTGGTAAAGATGCAGCACCACGCCTACACGCAACCACTAATTTTTATTAAAGTCGTTTTTCCGCTACCCTGAAAAGTACTACGGATTTAAGCTAATCCCAATGCATCCCGAGAGGATCTGACCTCCTGATCCTCGAAATGATGCTTGCCTTATTTGTTACGCTGACGCTAGTTACTTATCAAACCAACACATGGCATATATCCAACTGGTTATGTCTTTACCGTTAAGGGATATCGCAATATCTTGGAGGTCTATGATATGACCTTAGTTGCAAAATCTTCGAATCATTCCAAGACTCACCTCACTTCACTATGCCACAAGTGAAACATGGTTAGGAGTTCTTGTTAATTATATTCGAAGTACCAGTTGTTTTCATTCATCGTTGAGTCCCGACAACGATCCATAAAGACTATGCCGCATGTATCAACCCGACCAAGATATACTCCATTAGGATCAACCATAAAAAATCTCCGACCAAATTACCAACAAACCCATCCAAACTTCCAGTCAGCATTAGTCAATGACTATGACCCATTCTCATCCTTATACCGGCAATCGCCTTCGCTTTCACCCAGTTTTACCAAAACATCTCCTTATATCATTAAGGAACCAAAAGAGCATCTCTTCAGCATTCCTAGAGACAATCGTCAAAACCAAACCCCAGAACAACTAGCCAAAATGATCTTTCCTCTAAATTTTCATTACCAACCCATAGAGACTCATAAGTCACTTAAATACTATCAATCCATTCTCAGTGAGACTTCATCCATTTCCATTAAACCTATTTTAGTAAAACCCATCAACATAGAATCCTTTATCATTCCATTGCCATTGGCAAATTCCTTACCAAATCAGAATGCGGAATCCCCCTTTACCAATCAAAACCTCTTCATAACAAGCAACTTCTCATCCATTTCAGCAATTATAATTATTTTGATTATATTCAAACTTGGACTAATATTTTCCTACACCAGACAGAAGATTTTAGTCACTCGTGGTTCATTACCATCGATAAGAATTTCAGGCTCAACTTTCCAGCTTAGTTCAACCGTTGGTGGACAGTTCATGGGCCAATTTCCAGCATTATCCCAGATGAGCTTATGCAAGTTCGAAAGGAATCATTCCAGAATAAGTTCAATAAAAGCCGTTTCAACGAAGACATTTCCCTCTTAGCATTGTTCATGACCAAGTACAGGGTTCCATAGATTCTAAGATGGAATTATCAAGTTGAATCAAAATAAGTCCTTAGACAGCGGATGGTTAAGTGGTGAGATAAATTTAATCACCAGAAAATCATTGATGTGGTCCTCAGAGATTTCCCCATTACTCCCAGTCCAACTCCTGCTATCGCAGCTCAACCTTCACAGGTTCTGCCAGCTTCCCAGCAATCAAAGGCCTTGCCCCAAGTTCCTGAAATTACTCAGTCATTATCGGACATTAGTCCATCTTTTTCTCTGAAAGGTATTGCCAGTTCCTCCAGGTCCAAATCCAGTTCTAGTAAGAAGAAAAACAGATTGGACCTTGCTTAGCAACTCCTTGCAGAAGCAGCTCTTTTGCAGCAAGACAATTCGGACTCCGGCAATTCATCAAACACTTCGTCTCAACAACCTTCCAAATGGGCAGATTATCAAGACTCTCAAGACCCATTTGATTTGTAATTATGGATTAATTTTGTATTCAAAACATTACAAGTATGTAATCATTTCAGTATGTAAGTATGTAGATTCCAATAGGAAACAGGTGTATCCTAGCACCGAAAGCATCTTCAGCAGCAATCATTTTGGGTAAAACTGCAGTAGCAGACAAGTTACTATTCATGAATAGTAAAATTACTTTTACTATTCATCCATCATGTCATCTTCAGAATTCACCCACGTGAATCCACAGTCCTTCGACAACATCTTTCAGTCATCAGCCTTTCGGCTCCTTTACAACAAGAGCACATGCAAGCCGGGAATCTCGCTCCAGATCTCAATCATTCCTTCTGGCTCTTCGGCCTACATAAAGGAAAAATTATTTCTGTTTAGAGGAGGCTCCTTTGGAGAAAGAAAAGACTTTGTCTCTGAAAATTATAAACACCACCAGAAATACTAGATTTAGGAAGAGAGATACATGCGAGCTCAATAATCTCTGTTTTCTATTCTCATCGGCAATAGCCGTCTTCAGTTGTAAGTCTGTGACTTCAAAGTTTTATAAAACTTATTTTCAGAAATATCTGCATCATTAATTTAAATTCATTATTTTCATTATCATGAAATTTATGTTCTTTAACACTTTGTTCATAGTTTCCGCAGTTGCAATAGCTAAGCCTTCATTGGTAAGGAAAGCATGTCTATGTGGTATCAGAGCCAATCGGTAGTCATTGAGTTATTCTCATCAATTCTACAATTTAGTGTTTATCTTAATTCTACAATTTCCAAAATTCTTGTCAAACTAAACCTTTTATGTCTAATATGCATCTAGACAGCATACCTGATATTGTCAATGAAGAACAAAAATTTGATTTTCAAACAGACAGTAGTCTAGGATTTGGAGATTGGAATATCTCCAAAGTCTCAGTTAAAAATATTTATAAGAAAAAATGGTCAATAGCCTCTTTTAGATCTGAACATCATGTGAAAACCGTTGAGCAAACTTATGCTCTTAGCAAAAACCATGAAAAGTGTCAACTTTTCACCCCACAACAAATTAGGCAACATAGAAAAGATGGTCATAACTACATCCACATAGGGCTAGTCCAAATAGCTGTTAAACCTTTAACCAGAAGAGGTCTTAATACCTCAATCCTCTTATGTCTTCGAGATGCAAGATTCATTGATTTTAAAGATAGTATTCTTGGAATGGTTGAATCCAGCATTTTCAATGGTCTTATCCACTTCGACTGTTTTACAGATCTCACGTTAAGCCTTTCAGACCCTCATGTCTTGAAAGCACTCACACTTAATACCAAAACTTCAGGATACAAAGTCTTTGAAGGAACACAGCCTTTGGCATTAATTTACAGAATTTATTACGAAGTCACTGGCACAAACATGAACTTCCAGGCTTTATCTAAGAGCCCGAAAGATCATACACTTCTCATACAATCCAATTTGGAAAATGCTAATGTTAGTATACCCAGAACCATTAGGTGGTCAGACATTGATCTCCCAGCAGATTAGTGTTTGATTAACAAAAGGAAACCAGTCAACATCCAAAATGACCTGGTTAACCTTGACAACATCAAACAGTATTTTGATGGCACTGTCAAAATTAATGTCAATAGACCCAGAAGACAACCATTTGTTTCAAGAAGACATTCTTTTTCTGGATCCATGCCATCTGATAGGCAGGGTCAGGATCAAGAACTGATCAATTCCTTGGACAATAGGAAATTAAAATCAATAGACACAAGATCCTCAGTCACTCAACAAGAGTTAATAAACGATTTGATAAACGTCAAACTTCAATCGCTTGAGACTACTTCTCAAGTTACCAATCCGGTCTACCATCCAAAACCCCAAAAACCAGAAGTACCCACTTCTCCAACAGAATCTGACTTCGAAGCAAGCCAGATTAATCACCAGTTATTGGTTTTGAACAAACCATTCAAGGCTAATAACAAGAAACTCAATAGAGACATAGAAGCATCTGAGAATATTCCCAGACGGAATATCTTCAGAAACAAATACACCCAAGAACAAAAGCTTGAAATTTATGACAAATACTATGAACCTAAACAAAAACAACGAGAGGTAATAACCAAACAAAACTAGCTTAAAGAAGACAAAACCATTGTTTCTTCAAGTCATCCTCCACAAGAAAAAATTCTTATCACCACAGCCAATACGCAAATACCAGCTACTCTTTTCAAGATCCCTAAGGACGATGTAGGAATAAAACCCGTAATTGAACAAAGCAATTACACAAACCAAAGCCTTCACACCATAGGCAAACAATTGGACAAAATCGAAACTAAAATCGACAAACTGTCCCAACCAAAAGTAATGCCAACAGAAAAACCATTGGTTACCTTCCAAGAGTCATCCTCACTTAAAGTAGCCACCACATCCCAAAAAATAGATCAGATGCTCAGTGAGTTAAAACCAGAAAAAGCGGTTCATGTAATTAACCACCAAAATGAGCCTGACACAGAACATTCACAATCTTCGTCGTATCAAGATTCAGAAGATGAAAGTGTTGATTCTATCCAAAAGATGGAAGAAGCCTTTCAAAGTCTTGAACTCAAACGACTCAACAACAAAAGAGTCAATCCAACATCCCTCACAAAAAACTGGTATCCCAGACCGACACCTCCTGACCTTCAATTTGAAGAAAGGAACTTCCAAAACTAATTTTCAATATCTTCTGATAAACTCTATGAATGGAATATATATGGCTTATCAGAACAAGAGTTATTAAACAAACTTCAGCATATCTCTATGCTTGCTAATAGTTACATTACCAACCATAATCTTAGTCAATCCCAAGTTGTTGACCTTTTGGTCACTAGCTTTACAGGAATGCTCCATTCCTGGTGGGAAAAACATCTCACAGAACAATCACGAAATGAAATCCGTAATGCGGTTAAAAAAGACGAGGAAGGAATCCCTTTATTCGACGAACGTCTAGGACAGGGTGTCCCAGATGCAGTCAATACACTCCTCTTCACAATCATAGAACGTTTCATAGGAACTCCCTCCAACGTTACAACTAAGATACACAACCAACTAAGTAACTTAAGATGTCCAACCTTAAGTGACTTTAGATGGTATAAAGACGTTTTCCTCTCAAGAGTTATGCTCAGAGAAGATAGTAACCAGCCATTTTGGAAAGAAAATTTCATTAATGGCTTACCTAATCTTTTTGCTCATAAGATTAGAACCGTGTTAGTAAACGACGATGGTATTATACTATAATTAATATTATCCAGAATGAAGGATTAAAGATGTGCATTGATATGAAAATATCAAGGCATGTCAACAAAGACAAGGCCATAGCCAAATACGAACTAGGCACATTCTGTGAACAATACGGACTTCCACCCGTAGCACCCTCTAATAAGAGAAAACACCACAAGTTAGATATTTACGGTAAATATCTGACTAAGTACTCTAATAAAAGACACCCCAAACGCAGGAACAAACAATTCCAACCCAATTCGTTTTATAAAAAACCAAAACCTAACAAATGAAAAAAGGGGAAAAGGAAATCCTCTGGAAAATTTCACTCCAAAGACAATAGTCAAAATGGTAAATGCTACAAGTGTGGCAAATTCGGCCATTATGCCAACAAATGTAGAGTTAAGAAAACCATCAACCAATTGAAGATCTCTGAGGAAGAGAAACTTCAACTTATCCAAGTTCTGGAATTAATAGACACTGACCATAGTCAATTAGAAGATGATTTGGAATTATCTTCTTCTGATAACAACATTTCCTCATCCAGCCTTTCATCACCGGACATCAAGCTAGGATGTACTGATGCTTGTTCTAAAAAAATCTCAATGCTTAATAAGCAAGAAGAGCAAGAAGATCTCATCCTTGAGCTCATCAGTAAAGTTGATGACCCCGACCTAAAAACTTTCTACCTCAAGAAACTCAAGAAATTGATTTCTTCATATGATAGTGGCCCTAGCCAACCTCAACCAACTCAAAAGATCTCTCTTAGCACAACCTTGGAAAGGTTTAATAAGTCTAAGAAAGAAATTACCATCCAAGACTTACAACGGGAAGTCAAAAACGAAATTAGGTTCCTAAGGTCTAAAAACCTAGAAATTCGTACACAACTTAATAAAATTCAACCACAACCTATCGTTGACAAAGAAGATCAAGATAGAACTTCTTCAGACACTCACTCGGACTCTTCGTCCAAAGCCTTATCACAAAAAGACTTAATCTTAGGTCTTTTAGAAAAAAATCAGAATCCAGAAATGATATTGTAAAATATCGATAGTAATCGAAGATTTTCATTTTGAAATAATTGCTTTGATAGATTCAGGAGCAGACTTGAATTGTATTCAAGAAGGGTTAATACCTACTAAGTACTTTCATAAGTCCAATGAAATACTTAGTGCTGCAAATCAATCACTAATGCAATTAAAATTTGAAATACCTAAAGCACATGTCTGTCAGAATGATGTGTGTTTTAAAACAACATTTGTTCAAATTAAGGACATCTCTGACCCAGTCATATTAGGATTACCTTTCATAGCTCTCATATATCCTTTTAAGGTACATCACGATAGAATCACCACCAGAGTCTTAGGACAAAAAGTCATATTTGAGTTCTGCAAGGAAACAGATCTCAAAAAATTAAGCCATCTTCAGGAGGATAGCATTTCGCGATCCCTCAACCTCATCACTAGTAAGAATAATCATATTAATTTCTTAAAGGAAGAAATTAATCATAGACGAGTTGAGGAACAACTCAAACAAGAGATTTTAACTCAACGCATCCCTCAGTTTCAGGATAGACTAATTAATGAAGTTTGTTCTGACATTCCCAACGCCTTTTGGCATCGTAAACAACACATTGTTAAACTTCCTTATATCAAGGAGTTTAATAAATCTAAGATACCTACTAAGGCCAGACCCATCCAAATGAATCAAGAAGTAATAGATTTTTGCAAAAAAGAAATCCAGGATCTTCTTAATAAAGGAATTATCCAAAAATCCAAGTCACCTTGGCCATGCCCTGCATTTTATGTTCCGAAAAGTGCAGAACTAGAAAGAGGGTCTCCCCGATTAGTTATCAACTCCAAACCTTTGAATGCAGTTTTGGAATGGATTCGGTATCCAATCCCCAACAAAAGAGATTTGATAAAAAGGCTTAGTAAAGCAGTTATTTTTTCAAAATTTGATATGAAATCAGGTTTTTGGAAAATTCAAATTCATGAATCTGATAAGTATAAAACAGCCTTCGTAATGCCTTTCGGCCATTACGAATGGAATGTAATGCCTTTCGGTTTAAAGAACGCTCCTAGCGAATTTCAAAATATCATGAATGAGATTTTCAATCAATATAGTCATTTTACAATTGTTTATATTGATGATGTTCTTGTTTACTCAAAGTCAATAGACGAACATTGGAAGCATTTGCATTTGTTTGCCAGGATCATTCGGTCAAATGGATTGGTTGTGTCAGCCACTAAGATTAAGTTATTCCATACCAAAATTAGGTTTCTAGGATATAATATTTATCAGTCTACCATTCAACCCATAGACCGTGTCATCCAGTTTGCAAACAAATTCCCAAACCAAATTACTGATAAAACTCAACTTCAGCGATTTCTTGGTTCTTTGAATTATGTCTCAGATTTTTATCCTCATCTGCGTGAACAGTGTAAACCCTTGTTTGATCGCCTTAAGGATAATCCCCCACTGTGGCCTCCCACTCATACTTCCATCATTAAACAGATTAAGAACCATGTTAAAACATTGCTTTGCCTTGGCATTCCAACTCTCAACTCTTTTAAAATAGTTGAAACTGATGCTTCAGACATTGGTTATGGAGGTATCCTCAAATAGCAAATTTCTCCAAACTCTCCTGAACAAATTGTTCGTTTCCATTCAGGAGTATGGAATCCTACACAAGCTAATTATAGCACTATTAAAAAAGGAGATTTTATCTATTGTATTATGCATTAGCAAATTTCAAGATGATTTATTAAATCAAAAATTTCTCATTCGAGTATATTGCAAATCTGCAAAACATGTTTTACAAAATGATGTTCAAAACATTGCATCAAAACAGATTTTTGCACGATGGCAAGCCATATTATTGATTTTCAAATTGAATACATTAAAGGTAGCCATAACTGCATTCCAGATTTCCTAACCAGAGAATTTTTGCAGGGGAAGAATATCTAATAAGCAGAAAAATCCTCAGAATTCTCAGAAGGGCAAAAGCTAACAAAGGCGGCTCCTCGGCCCTAGCCATAACAAACAGATATACTCCATTAGGATCAACCATAGGAAATCTCCAACAAATTACCAACAACCCCGTCCAAACTTCCAGTCAGCATTAGTCAATGACTATGACCCATTCTCATCCTTATACAGGCAATCGCCTTCGCTTTCACCCAGTTTTACCAAAACATCTCCTTACATCATTAAGGAACCAAAAGAGCATCTCTTCAGCATTCCTAGAGACAATCGTCAAAACCAAACCCCATAACAACTAGCCAAAGTGATCTTTCCTCCAAATTTTCATTACCAACCCACAGAGACTATAAGTCACTTAAATACTATCAATCCATTCTCAATGAGACTTCATCCATTTCCATTAAACCTATTTTTAGTAAAACCCATCCACATAAAATCCTTTATCATTCCATTGTCATTGGCAAATTCCTTACCGAATCAGAATGGGGAATCCCCTTTACCAATCAAAACCTCTCCATAACAACCAACTTCCCATCCATTTCAGCAATTATAATTATTTTGATTATATTCAAGCTTGGACTAATATTTTCCTACACCAGACAGAAGATTTTAGTCACTCATGGTTCATTACCATCAATAAGAATTTCAGGCTCAACTTTCCAGCTTGGTTCAACCGTTGGTGGATAGTTCATGGGCCAATTTCCAGCATTATCCCAGATGAGCTTATGCAAGTTCTAAAGGAATCTTTCCAGAAGAAGTTTGATAGAAGCCGTTTCGACGAAGACATTTCCCTTTTAGTATTGTTCATGACCAAGTACAGGGTTCCATGGATTCTAAGATGGAATTATCAAGTTGAATCAAAAGAAGTCCTTAGACAGCGGATGGTTAAGTAGTGGGATAAATTTGATCACCAGAAAATCATTGATGTGGTCCTCAGAGATTTCCCCATTACTCCCAGTCCAACTCCTGCTATCGCAGCTCAACTTTCACAAGCTCTGCCAGCTTCCCAGCCATCAAAGGCCTTACCCCAAGTTCCTGAAATTACTCAGTCATTATCGGACATTAATCCATCTTCTTCTCTGAAAGGTATTGCCAGTTCCTCCAAGTCCAAATCTAGTTCTAGTAAGAAGAAAAACAGATTAGACCTTGCCTAGCAACTCCTTGCAGAAGCAGCTCTTTTGCAGCAAGATAGTTCGGACTCCGGCAATTCATCAGACGCTTTGTCTCAACAACCTTCCAAATGGGCAGATTATCAAGACTCTCAAGACCTATTTGATTTGTAATTATGTATTAATTTTGTATTCGAAACATTACAAGTATGTAATCATTTCAGTATGTAAGTATGTAGATTCCAATAGGAAACATGCATATCCCAGCACTGAAAGCATCTTCAGTAGCAATCATTTTGGGTAAAACTGCAGTAGCAGACAAGTTACTATTCATGAATAGTAAAATCATTTTTACTATTCATCCATCAAGTCATCTTCAGAATTCACCCATGTGAATCCACAGTCCTTCGACAGTATCTTTCAGTCATCAGCCTTTCAGCTCCTTTACAGCAAGAGCACATGCAAGCCGGGGATCCCTCTCCAGATCTCAATCATTCCTTCTGGCTCTTCGACCAACATAAAGGAAAAATTATTTCTATTTAGAGGAGGCTCCTTTGGAGAAAGAAAAGATTTTGTCTCAGAAAATTATAAACACTACCAGAAATACTAGATTTAGGAAGGGAGATGCCTATGAGCTCAATAATCTCTGTTTTCTATTCTCATCGGCAATAGCCGTCTTCAGTTGTAAGTCTGTGACTTCAAAGTTTTATAAAACATATTTTCAAAAATATCTGCATCATTAATTTTAATTCATTATTTTCATTATCATGAAATTTATGTTCTTTAACACTTTGTTCATAGTTTCCGCAGTTGCAATAGCTAAGCCTTTATTGGTAAGGAAATCATGTCCGTGTGGTATATATATATTACGCATGCATATTGTTCATGTGCTGAGCTGTGATTTTCCAAGGACCATCGAATATATTCACAGAAAGTCGAATGTTGTACCACCAGTAGCTCAAGTTCCTTTTTGAAAAGAACATGCATGCAGAATCATGCAAAACAATAATATGATATCAACTCTTTATTAGACTAGCTAGTTTCAGAAGGAATATGATGGAGAATAATGGACAAATAAAAAAAATTAGAAGGTAGGTAAAAAACTAGTTGTTTTTTTGTTGGAGAATGGAATTCCACGTCTGGTATATAATAAAATAATGTATAATTAATATATGAGAGTTTCTTCAACTAATATCACTAAGGTTTTTTGTGATAAAATTCAACACTTAACAATATGTGGTTAAATTGAGACAATATAGATGATGTTGGTGGTGGACCATGTTGGGCTATAAAGTTTATCATGATATTAGAGCATATTATTCTTTTAAACGTGATTCTTTCAAACGTGATGGGCCGATTTATTCGGTTCAAATTTGCGTTTTTAAGTTGAATTTTCAAAAAAATTACGATAACTCAGCTTAAGTATATTGAATGACTGGCCATTTGAAAAGTTGTGAGGGCTCTAGTAAATAAATGTTGACCGCACCCTCAAAAAGTTATGTTAGCACCGATCTGTATAATAACTTAACTAATTCCCAATATGAGAATTGTTTTCCATGTGACATCGTGCGCGTATTGTTAGTGGTGGACTACGATATGACCATAAAGTTTATCGCTTACCAATTAAAGTGTGATTTGATCATTGGTGAGCTGCAAAAAGGTCAAAAAGAAATTAAAGAATAGAAAATGACAACAAAACAAATAAAACCACATGGTGCATTGAACCAGACTGATTTAATTTCCATCATATCTTTAACCCCAAAAAAAAAAAAAACAATTTCCATCATATCTTATCTCCCACGATCCTCTAATCTAAGCACACATACAAACAGAAGAAGGGAGATTAGTGTGCTAATTGGGGGGCAAGCATTGGTTTGTCCCCAAAACGTTTTAAAATTGCCATTCATTTTATTGTTTCTGGGGTGCGAATTATGATGATATGGAAGTGCTATGACCACCAATTTGAATCCAATGAGCTGCAGTTGACTTGAACCGTAAACTAATTAATTAAGTTTGATTTGTAGTTAAGTTTGTTTGATTACAGACTTAATAATTGTCGGCAAACTTTCTCCTTTGCATTTAGTGATTCAAAACGTACGGGTATGGAGAGAAGACTAGTTGTGGTCTTGTAGACCACAAAATCTCAGTGGTGTTATTTTCTGTTTTTTCTACTTTTTGGTGGGAGTAATTCTTTTTCCATTACCAGTGAATCTTCTACACTAATCTCTACTGCGACCAATTCTAATGGTAGCCGTTAAAATCATTTTAACGTGAAAATTTTAGATTTTAACCCAAAAATAAGTTTTCTTTTTTAATGATTTTAGCTTAAAATTTTAATCCGAAACTATTAAATAATGAATTTAGGTTAATTTTTTTAATAACCTTTTTAAAAATAAAATTTATGTTAATTATATTAATTTATTATTATTAACATTGTAACCTAAAAATATTTACATTTTGGTAAACAATGAAAATTCACTAAACCTACCCCAAAAACAGTTTTTAATTGTTTTAGCTTTGGAATTTAATTTTGGGCCATTGGATTTTTTTTACCGCTAGATTTGATCATATTCGATCTCAGCTTTTGAATTTAATAAACTTATAAATTAAAATGAACAAAAATAAGTTTAAATCTGGATCGTCGGATCAACCAACAGCCCATTATTTTTAGTCGTTTAATCACAAACAAAAAAAAAAGTCATTGGGCTCATGCAAGTGACCAATAAGCGTCAGTCCACTAGGTCCCAGTGCTGATTGGCCAGTCGCATGGGTCGTGTGCAAGGGCGTTGGTGCGTTAGTGCGCTAAGAGAGTTTGAGTCTGGTGCATCCACACGTAGTGGTGAGCCTAAATTTTAGGTTTCAACCCAACCATTGGAGTTGGGCTAAGGGGAGGGAGGACGGTCTGGAATATAGTGGGTTGAAGAGAAATACTCTAACCACTAGAGCAATTCACCACTTACTGACGGGAGAAAAAAAGAAATACAATATTTAGTGAACGACTATATGTTTTGTCTCTCGCGAGACATTTTGCTATGACAACTACATTACGATATATTTATTACTCTTGCAAGACCTTTTTTTGGGGGTCGAAAAAATAAATAGTGCTGCAAGAGTAATATATATATATATACACAACTATCCAAGTAGACTAAAACCCTAGAGACTCATCCACAATACTATTGACACCGCTTAACTAGACTAAGGAGTTATAATTTAGTTTAGTTTGAGTATTCCCTCATGACATTATTCAGAAGGTCCTCTTTGTGATGTATTTGAGTTTGTTTAAATGGAATTACTCTCTAGTTTTTCATAAAAAATAAATAAAGAAATAAAAGATAAAACGTCATCAACATCTCATGTGTTTTTATTCCAGATTTAACAAAACAGCTTCACTAAAATAATTGCTGATTTAGAAAATTTTAAAAGTATAAAAGTTCACATACTTTTCATATTTTTATTTTGAGTAATGTTTGTGACATCCCACATCATCCATGAGAGTGATCCTTAAATGTATATTCTCATCCTTACCTAGCACGAGGCCTTTTGGGAGCTCACTGGCTTCAGGTTCCGTAGGAACTCCGAAGTTAAGCGAGAAGGGGGCCAGAGCATTCCCAGGATGGGTGACTCACTGGGAAGTTGCTCTTGAGTTCCTAGAAACAAAACCGTGAGGGTGTGGTCGGGGCCCAAAGCGGACAATATCGTGCTATGGTGGTGGAGCGGGCCCGGGAAGTGATCTGCCCCGGGCCAAGATGTGACAATGTTAGAGAGACTAAATTTACAAATAAAATTTTAGAAACTAAAAGACATGGAAGTTGATGATTGGTTTATTACTTAAGCATTAACATGCTCATTTTATTGGTAACACATCATTTAGTTTACATATTTTGTTTCCAAATTTAGGAGAAATTTTTAGTTGTGACGAAAACACGGATAGTACACCACGTGTTTTTATGTAAATGGTAGGAAGTTTTATTTTTTAAGTTATTCACTTTTTAACACACATATCCCACCATTTTATATCAACATGTGATGTACCACCCGTGTGACAGTTACATTGAAAAATCTCTCTAAATTTAGTCTTTCTAGTTAACATTTTATAATACGGGATTGTGATGTTTCCAACAATTCCAACTGATGTCATTCGTGGTTTCTTTTCTGGATATACAAAAGGTTTAGTTCAACCCATCAAGGGGATGAAAATTTAGAGCACTAATTAATAAGATTCTTATACGATTTGGATAGTAAACAAAGTCGAATATTTCTGCAACTGCATTAGTAATCCAAATCATTCATTAAAATGTTGGATATATACAAGTCTATTTCTCTAATAAGATGAGCTAGGCTAAACACAGTCGTATAAAACAAGCGTATACAACTGTTGGTAGCAAAATATTTCACTAGATTCACTATTGTTGTATACAACTGTTGGTAGCAAAATATTCTCGTTAGAGTGACTGCACTGCTGTGAGTACTGTGATTGTGTTGGTTCGATTCTTGCATCATGGGGCAAAAGTTGGCAGCTTTATTGACTTTTGCAAGATTGTCAAGTAAGCTGGATATTTTGTTTCTGAAAGATGGAATTTATTAGATTTTAAGTTAAATTTTTACATATTCCGTTCAAATATTGAAAATAAAATTTAGACTAATACAATTCCATGAATGGACACCGCCATACTTAGAGACATAAGAGGCAACAGCATGAGCAGCGTGGTTGCACTCCCCATCGGCATACATGAACGTTGCTTTTTGAAAGGTTAAGCCTGATTTTAAATCGAAATCATGTAGCCATATGTACTTTCACATGCTCTGACCACTTGTTTGCTGGTATTGCAGGCCACTATATTTCTGAAGTGCTGAATCTTTATATATTCCCGTCGGCCATGTTTGATATGGAGGAGACTGGACTAGCTAAACATGTATAACTTGATTTGATATGCAATTTGTTAGAATATGATTGTCATCACAATTTGTTGTTATTTTTAATTTAATATTGTTTTGATGCGGAGATGCATGATATGATGAGAGATGATGTTACACATCCATGATATATAGCAAGTAAGGCAAACAACGCCTCTAACATATATCAATGGCTTGGATATGAATTACACGCATGACACAGACAAATAGCCATTTTATACATATAAGAACAAGCAACTTCAACTTTCTTGATGAGTGGAGTTTGATCCAGTGAAACTCACATCGTGAATCGGCAAGGCCAATTTGAGAACGTAAGAGTTTTAGCAACTCATCTAACTTTCTAAAATATAAGTTAATAAAGTCACGTGGCTAAATGGATCCATTAGCGTTGGAGTGGACATTAGTAAATAGATTAAAGTGGTCCATTAAGCTATTATCTATGATCATTAGAGCTAATTGGTCAAGATTAAAGTAAGACGCAGCATTATTTCGCCTACGCATAGTCGAGCCACAGCTCATACGCCATACCATGTACGGACCTCATTACCACGTTATAAATATATTGGAAAAATTATTCTGAAAAACCCTAAGACTCGCTCTGGTTTTTCCGCCGCCCTACGGGGCGGCACCTTTTCTGTCTTCCACCTTTTTTTATGGCTCTTCCATCCTTAGTAGTGATGGATTTTCCAAACTATGTGGTTTTCTTTCTTTATCCATGTGTAAAATCTAGCCTCTCACTTCAATCACCTCCTCTTCTCATCTGTAGTTAGTTGCTGCTTGGCTTTGTATTTTTTTTATTTTGGCAATAAAATGTTGCTTTGACAAAAGAAAAAAAAAAGATAACAGGGAAAAGTCTAGTGAGGGACCGATAACAAAAGCAAAATCTGATTTGAATTGATAAACTTTGTTGAAGATTCGCAAGTAAAGGAACATGAGTGATGAAAAGCAGCTTAATTCGCATTTTACATTGTGTTTGGACGAGGAAATTTAAAATTACTAAGGAATTCTAAATTGATAAAATATAAATGATAAAATTTTATTTTCTAAAATTTGTGAATTTCCTTGTTTGATTAACCTAAAGAACAATGAAATATAAATACGAAATTGATTGTGTGCATAGAGTCATTAATATATAATGAGAGATAATAGGTAGAAAATGTGCTGCTAGTGGTGGTGGTGGTGGCAACAGTAGCAAGGGCTACAACGGTATGTAGCAGCGGCGGCAGCCACGATGGTGGGTGGTGGCGGCCTCATGGTTGAGTTTTTTTTTTTTGTATTTTTTTTTTTACTTCCACTTGTAGAAATTTGAAAATGACAACTATTTAATAAAATTTAAACATGAGAATTGGAGGTCCCAAATTTTAAATTTTTCTTTAAGGAAATGTCTCATTCTACACTCCTCATAAGTGTTCTTTTCTTTCTAATTATAAAAAGTTTGGAGAGCAAAATTAGACTTTTGGAGTGCCAATAGCAATTCTCTATTTGAACAGTTATACAAAATTCCTTAACACTATGTTTGGGTGAGAAAATAAATTTGTAATTTAGAAAAAAGACAGAATTTATTAATTGAGTTGCACCTTGTTTAAATTTATAAACCTAGAAATTTAGATTTTTCGCGTAGAAAAAATAAAGAAATTGCTATTACCACTGCTAAAATCTCATTTTGACAACAAAAAGCTTTGCCTTTAATTGACTCAGCACCACGTAAGAAACTAAAAACTCGGCTGGAGAGAGCTTGCTGTCTTTTTTTTTTCCACTATTATATGTCTTACGTAGCAATTTTAACAAAATATGGATAAGCTAATGCACTAAATATAGAGTCTGGAGACCTACACGTATCGGTCATACCGTAACTTGAAGAATTTCAAAAAGTGAAACAGGTGAAAGGTGAGTTCCTCCCTCCCCTATATAAAGAGAACCAAAGTCAATGTTCCTTGCACCAACCCACTTCTCCATAAAATTGTATACCAGATTTCCATCTTGTTAGGAATCACACAGCCTTTACTTAAATACTTTTGCTTCCTTCTTTGGAAGTGATATTAGTAAAACAAGTTCAATTTCTTAGTGAAGATGGAAGAAAGAAGAGGAGCAAAGTCGAGCAAAGTTATTGAAGATGAGGAGAAATGGGTTTATGATTCTTCCCTGGATCATAAAGGAAACATTCCTATCCGAGCTTCAACTGGTGTTTGGAAAGCCTCTCTCTTTATTGTTGGTAATAAATAATATTTATGCCTAACTACTAAATATATCCGTAATTGATTGCCAAAAATAAAGTCTATAATTTCATGCTACTTTGCTTGAGCAATTATATTTGATGCTGCCTATGTCATGCTCTGCAAGAATTTTCTTTTTTTGGCTTAATTATTTTTGTCTAGTTTTAGCCGTGGAAGATCATGATAAACAGTTCATGTACAATAGTAATTGAAATACATATATTTTCATCGTAGGAATATATAACTTGTTGACGAAAATATCGTCCACAAAACGAATATTGTATTCTTTTATGTTGCTTTGCTGTCATGTATTGTATTATTACTTTCTTCAAGCACGGAAGGTGGACATATATATAGGCCGTGAATATATCCATGCAAGTTGTCATATGAGCTAAGAGTGCATGTGGATGTGTCGAGGGACCGGAGCCTCAGCTGCACTTACTCTGTGTGTGTATATATAACGTTTAGGATTAGTGGCCACCCTACTCGATTAACACAAGTAATCGACAAAGTGCTGAAAAAGGTCACCAAGCTGCGAATTAGTGCTTTTGTGCTCGCAAATATTTTGGAAAATTCAGTTAATTAGAGCCACAAATACTTCTAAATTCACTCATATATAATAGGTAGTGCTATCCACACACCCATTTTTACTTCTCACATATCTCTCTCCATTTTCGATTAGCAGATCGAATGAATTGAAAAAGATGAATAACAAAAAATTAATAAGAGTATATGAAAAGTAAAAATATGTGTATAAATAGCAATATTCTATGTAATTAGTGACTCATATATGCGGGTCTATTTTATGCTCAAGATCATGTGGTATATCTTAATAATTCTAATATTATATACTGGCTCCCTAGCTAAATCCTAAACCCTGGTAAATAAGGCCTACCAGCCATTTTAGGTTAACAGAAGGAAACAATATATTAGATGGCATGAGTCATAGTTACTTTGTAATAATACAATGATATATATGTAAAGAAAGTCTTATGCATGACATTCTATTATTGGTACGAGATATTATGGTAGCGGAAAAATCATACCCCTAAATAACAGGAGACATATATATCATGTAAAGAAACACAATAACTTAAGCATGTATAGAAATAGCTTTTGCTATTATGTTTTTTTATGCTTGGTAGCCTTGGTATAGCTTTGATTTAATGAAATTTAGAGAGGGAAGTAAACCGCACAAGGTTTTCGAAGGGCCATACCTATAGTGGTACGAGACTCCAAAGCTACATAATCTATCTTTTTCTTACTTTTGGAATAGCCATTTTATCAATATTTTTCGTATCTGTAGCTTTATTATATACGACTTTAATCATCACAGTGCAATATAATAAGGATAATACTGTGCTACTATTATAGATAAAAAGGCACAAAATTATATGAACCGGTTTTCTTTCTTTGGTTCAAATTCTTCAGCTGAATTTTATCTAATAATTAACAATTAGTTGACTTGTCCAATTTTAACTGTTTGTGATCATCCTCTGTGTGTGTAGCAATCGAGTTCAGTGAGAGGTTGAGCTACTTCGGAATAGCAACTAGCTTAATTCTTTACCTCACCAGAGTACTGCATGACGACCTCAAGACCGCAGCAAAAAGTGTCAATTACTGGTCTGGTGTCACCACACTGATTCCGCTATTTGGAGGCTTCATAGCTGATGCTTACTTGGGGCGCTTCAAAACAGTTCTCTTTTCATCCATTATTTACCTCATGGTAGTTAATTTCGTTTACAGTTTGCACAACTAAACTATTTGAACACACAAAATTAAAACACGTACTGAAACATTCTATCTCTAATAGATGTAGTCCCTACTAGCTTGTGCGTTCACTTGTATTAGAAAGTGTCTCCGTTTTGTGTGTCCAAATAGCATCGCCAAGTTGAAACAAATTAATTTGTTATAAACTATTAATTTACTAAGAAAATGACTGTTCTGTTGTTTTAGGGTTTGATTCTCCTGTGCATGTCCTGGTTCTTACCCAGCTTGAGGCCTTGTGATACAAAAACATGTCATGAACCCAGAAAAATACATGAAGTTGTGTTCTTCCTTGCGATCTACTTAGTTTCTATAGGGACTGGGGGTCATAAGCCTGCCCTGGAAAGCTTCGGAGCTGATCAATTCGATGACGATCACAGTGAAGAAAGGAAGCAAAAGATGTCCTTTTTCAATTGGTGGAATTGTGGGCTTTGTTGTGGGCTTTTACTTGGGGTAACTGTGGTTGTGTATGTGCAAGACCATGTGAGTTGGGGTGTTGCTGATATTGTTCTCACTGCAGTCATGGCCGTATCACTTGCTATCTTCATAATTGGAAGGCGGAATTACCGTTATCGGAAACCAACTGGAAGCCCATTGACACCAATGTTGCAGGTTCTTGTAGCTGCCATTGCTAAGAGAAGTCTGCCTCACCCTTCTGACCCTGCTCAATTGTATGAAATCTCCAAATCGGAAAAGGTCAATGGGAGGCCTCTGTGCCACACCGAGAAGCTCAAGTAAGCACAGTGATATCCTTTCTTTACATAACACAATATGTTCTTGTTTATATATGATAAGGGTGATGTTCACATGCGACATATCTGATATGTTATGTTAATATGACATGTTATATTCTCAGATTTGACATGTTATATTATCAAACTGTTATTTTTTTGTACAATATTGTCACTACAAAAATGTTATATGAACAAGATTTTCTTGGCATCACGTGTCTCAGATTTCTTGACAAGGCGGCAATCGTAAGCACGCAAAACTTGACCGAGAAGGCAAGTCCTTGGAGACTAGCAACTGTGACCAAGGTGGAGGAGATGAAACTTGTTCTCAACTTGATCCCCATTTGGCTAGCGACTCTACCATTTGGAGTTTGTGTAGCACAAACCTCTACATTCTTCATCAAACAAGGTGCCACCATGAACAGAGAGGTTGCAAATGGTTTTGAGGTTCCCCCTGCCTCAATCTACGCAATCGCCGCCATTGGAATGATCGTCTCTGTCACATTATACGAAAAACTCCTCGTCCCGATTCTAAGAAGGACAACCGGAAACGAAAGAGGAATCAACATCCTCCAAAGGATTGGAATCGGAATGATTTTCTCCATCGCTACGATGATAGCAGCTGCATTGGTGGAGAAGAAACGACTAGGGTTTGTCAAAAGTGACCCAATAAAAGGTTCGCATTCCATGAGCGTGTTGTGGTTGGCACCACAATTTTTGATCATTGGGTTTGGAGATGGGTTTACAATTGTGGGGTTGCAGGAGTATTTTTACGACCAAGTTCCGGACTCCATGAGAAGCTTAGGCATTGCTTTATACCTCAGTGTGATCGGAGCTGGGAACTTCCTTAGCAGCCTTTTGATTACGGCCGTTGATCACATCACGGACAATGTAGGGAAGAGTTGGTTCGGGAAGGATTTGAACAGCAGTCGATTGGACAGGTTTTATTGGCTCCTGGCTTGCGCGGCTGCTGCAAATCTTTGTGTTTATGTTTTCGTGGCCCGGCGTTATTCTTACAAGAGTGTGCAGAAGGTGGCGGTGGCTGATAGCTATGAAGATGAACCGGAAAATGGAGGCCCGACCCCATGAAATAATATATACACATATATTGTAGTTTAATATCAGCAATATTGATTGAACCATCGTTTAGTAAGTCTAAAAGTAATCTACTTACTAAGGTTGAAGTACTACAGGTTGTGAAATCGTGCTTGAAATTAATTTTTAAAGGCGTGAATTTCAGTATTTAAAGAAATATCAAGGCATACAAAATGGTGCCATCCAATTCCAATTTAAACTTATCTGGAATCGGTGTATATTGTCAGTCTCTCTATCTTTTTGCATAGCGTGATGAGTTACTTGATAATTGAGAAAGATGGAGAGAACAATAACATATGCATTTTTCTCACATTATATAACCATCTCATATAACAATTGATGAGAATAAATACAACTTATTTTTTCTCAAGATATATTTAAATTCGTAATTACATACATATATTATAATTAAATATCAAACTCAACGTAAATATGTATTATAATTGTATTCATGTGTATCTCTGAGACTTCCTCTGATCTAAGTGGAAATAACAACTACTAAAACAAAGATTGGTTGGTGAATGAGATAAGAGAGTCGGGTTCTAAAATATTTGCCTTGCATTGTATAATGAATAATGAAAGTGTGCACAGTAGCATTCTTAGCATTTATCTTTGTCTTATTAATATTAGTAATTATTAATAAAAGCGTCCTGCCAAAGATGATTATAATGTGTCACAGAAAGACACAGAAAAGGGTGTCCCAACTATTCTATACCACTAGAGCGACAAAATTTGATGCTCTTTTTTGGGTCTTTTTCAATCGGTTTAATCACAACTACGAACTAGTCTCTCGCGTCAAAGAAGGTTGGTTGAGTTAATAAGAATCGTTATTTTTTCTAGACCAAGGCTTAGATTTGAATCTTGTTGCTGACAATCTCTTTTGGTGGGCAATTTGTAAAAACTAAAAAAGGAGTTAAGACTCTATCTGTAAGTTCTCAAAGAGACTTATTGTATATGATCACCCTATGATTGGGTAGCCTCCCCGCCACAGAAACAACAGTCTCATTTCAAATCTGCCACAAAGTGGACTCACAACCACTCTGGGAATAAGAAATATCGTTTTCCATTGATTTATTCCTTTGCTGATGAATGGATTAGACACCACCAGTCTTCCCTGTTTCACTTTGGAATCTAATCGCTTACGTTGTTATATTAAAGGGGTTCAAATATTTTTTGAAGGCCGACTTCGAACGTGTGCAAGTGGTGCCACCGTATAAAACTCCTAATTTAAGAGGCTCTCAACTTATAATTTTATTTTACCTGTATATAGTGCTCTCCGGCTTCTTATCTCTACAGCTCCAAGTAGTCCATTTCCATTTATTTTCTTACCAATAACTCTGAAATCCAAGCAAATTACCAACAAGCAGCCCAAAGGAAGAAAATTTCAATTAATGCTTTACGGTTCTTTTCCTGTGTTGCCGTATCCACATTTAATTCATTCAGGAGCATTCTAACCAAAAATTAAAATCATACATTAAGATACCAGATGTATCCAGCGCGCAACACTTGGCACGCCCTGATTGACCGCAAATGCCATGTAATAACCCGGCGGAGCAACCATCCCATTCGGCGGCGCCACACAGCTAATCCTGTAACGCCCCCCACCGTCCGGCACCGACGGCGTAACGGCCAGTTTGACCAGCCGCTGACCCTGCGAAAACGAATGCGTGGCAAAAGGCGCGTTCCCCAAATTAACCTCCACAACCCCCACCACGGACAGCGGAACCGACACCGAAACGTCAAAACTCTCGCCGTAGCGCACCGTTTCGGGTATCCCCTCGATAATGGGTCGGAGATTCGCCCTGTCTGGACTCAAATACTCGGGCGAAAACGCTTCGATTCGTAACTCCGTGGGAAACTCGGCGTCGAATTTGTAGAAATAATGCGGGTTGCTTCCGGCGATTAATACCCGCCCGTCGGGTAAGAGATTCGCGGTGGAGTGGTACAATCGGGGCACGGTTCCCGGATTCAAAGTCATGAACCGCAAGCCGACCGGCTGGTCGGATCGGTAAAGAAGTGGGTACAAGCACGGGTTGGATGCCGCCTCGAAGCCCTGGGTCCCAGCTTGCGCTCCGTTGATGACCAAAACGTCGCCGCTTGGGAGCATGACCATGTCCCCCATAATCCTCCCGAACGGCATGTCCTCCATTTCCCAAACCGGGTCGGGCGACGTCGCTACGATGCGCCCGCAGCTACCGTGCGCCGGAGTGTCGGTGCTCCTCGCGATGAAAGCCCCGTACTGGGCCCCGCCGCAAACCAAAATCACAGCCGTTGAGTAGTCGCCTTCTAACGCCAGCATTGAGGATGATCCGGCGGACGGGTAATTACGTGGGCCGCCATCCAACGGTGGATATTCCCTCACGATTTTATCCACGTTGTGATCGTACGACACCGCTTTGTTATTAGCGAAGATGAAGAGGTGACCGTTGGGGAGGAGATGCACGTACGGGTATAAATTGTCCATTTGGTTGTCCTCCACGTCAGCAAGGAAATTGAGCGCAACGGCGCCTCTTCTCGCCGGGTAATACTCCACCGTGTTGGCCGCTCTCCCGCCGACTATAGCCACCGACCCGTCCGGCAAAATCTGATTCGTGGCGTACCACCTCCCGTTGGCCAATTCCACGTCAGCAAGTTCCACCCAGTCGCACGACCCGGTTGCCTCGCACGGGACGAATTTTCGGATCTTTTTCACCCCGTCCAGGTCACCACCCGTTTGTAATAACGTGCCGTCCGGGAGGAACTGCCCGGATGAGCACCACGTGTCGGTCTGGATCATGAGCGGCCGGATTAGCTTTGTCTGGAGGTCGAAGAGCACGGAGTGGGCGTAGCAGTCGCGCTTCAGAACCGCGTCGTAGGAGTCGTTGCGGCAGTGGCCCTTGCGGAGCATTTTGCGGGAAGGGCCGATGCTGGTGCGGTCGAGGAGCACCACGGTGTTGAAGCGTGTGACGGCGGTGTGCATGGAGGCTACGCCGGCGTTCTCCACGAGGAGCTCCCACGTGCCTGGTAAGTCGGCACGTGTGAAGACTGTTAGTACTGTGGATATTAGAAGCGGTAGCAGCCATTGCTGAGCAACAGAAGGCATGGTGAAAGACAGTGGATGATAAAAAGTAGTGAGAGTGTGTACCCTGTATAGTGATGTGAAGCTTGTACTTAAAGCAATGAAGGAAGTGATTTGCTACAGCAAGGTGCAGAACAAACAAAGAAAGCATTGAACATGGCCCCCTCGATCATAAATTTCACGTAATATGTCCCACCTCCTAATATTGTTACATTATCAACCGTTGATGTGTTGCTTATGTTGTTGATAATATAACATTAAACTATACGTTTTGTTATATAGTATTGATATTCCTATCTCTAAAAATCAAGCTAGCTAGGTCGAAGTAGACGACAATCCTGTTAATGAAGTAACGGATAAAAACTTGCATGAAATTATAACGTCACAAAAACACTACAACAACGACAACAACGAAAAAGTTTTTTCTCACTAAGTGGGATCAGCTATATGAATCCTAGAACGTCATTGCGCTCAGTCATGTGTCATGTCATCCGTTAAATCCAAATACTGTAAGTTTTTTCTTAGAGTCTCTTCCAAAGTCTTCCTAGGTCTCTCTCAACCCCTTCGCCCCTGAATCTCTGTCCCGTACTTGCATCTTCTAACCGGAGCGTTAGTAGGCCTTCGTTGCACATGTCCAAACCACCGTAACCGATTTTCTCTCATCTTTCCTTCAATTTCAGCTATTCCTACTTTACCTCGAATCTCCTAATTCCTAATCTTATCCCTTCTTGTGTGTCCACACATCCAACGAAGCATTCTCATCTCTACTACACCCATTTTATGTACGTGTTGGTGTTTCACCGCCCCACATTCCGTACCATACAATGCCGATCTTACTGTCGTCCTATAAAACGTCACAAAAACACTCTCAAACAAATAATTTTCTCAGATTTGGCGTTTGGGACTTGTAACTGCCAGATACTCTGATTTAAAAGGTGACGGTAAGAAGAATGGGCCCCTTACGATGACACGTATGCATTGGCATGCTTGGTTTTCTTACCTGTCGAAGGATGATGACCCGATGATGTATGTTTCAACAGAAGGGGGAATGACGCGGATACGAGTGGGGTCCAAAGTGGGACCACCACGTGGTGGGTGTGTCTCCTTGCGGACCTTTTGCCTCCTTCCATCTCTTGTTTTCACACCAGTCCGCAACACTACTTTCAATTCCATTCTTCTTCCCTTGTCGTATCGCATGTCGAATGTCGATTGCTAATTTTAATTAATTAGCAAATATAATGAATTAAGCAGTAAAATCTCTAATAATGATACGATTAGTTGTAGTGCTAATTCGGTAACCAACTCAAAATGTTTTATCATGTCAATTATTGACGGTTTTATGAACCGTAAACCCTAGTCTTGCCATAAGATTTTATCAATTACAATGAATAACTGAGGTCATTTAATTTTGGAAACTTTAACGAAAAGCTCCCGGTACTGTTCACTTTAACGAAAAACCACATTTTTACACTAAAAAGTCAATCATGACACTATTCACTTTACCATTTATTTTGTCCTTATCATTAAAACTCAAAGTTTTCAAGCCATTTTCATTAGTTTTCCTTTTAATTTTTAGCTAGCAATCAAATACATGAACAGTGAACACGTTGCAATAGTATAAATTAATACAATAAATCCAAGTACATCATCTCAGTGGACCAACGCATTATTATTATTATTATTATTATTATTATTATTATTATTATTATTATTATTATTATTATTATTATTATTATTATCTTGGCATTTTAGCTAAAATAGTTTCGAAATTGACATAACTCTTCACTTTGGTTTTTGAGGTTTGAAATTAATAAAAGTGGTGTTTGAGTTTGTCCATCATCAATCATTTTGGTCATTGTATAAAAAATCTCTATTAAATAATGACTAAAATAACAAAAATATTATCAATTTAATAAACTATGGGCCAAAATTATTTGACAAAAAATGGGAATATTTTTATCATTTTATCCTTGTTTAAAGGAGATTTTTCGTAGAAATACCAAAATGATTTATGGTGACCAAACTCAAGGAGTTCTGTCTATCTTAAATCTCATGAACCCAAGGGATGAGTTATGCCAATTTTATGAATCGTTTTGGTTAAAAAGCATAGGCATAGGGTCTAAATAATCCAACTTTATATATATCGAAATGATTTACACGTTTTTTTTAGTAGGAACAAGATTAGAGAGATGGAGAATTAAACTCGAGACATCAGACGTAGAATAAATGCTTTAACTAGCTGAGCTACAAGCTCTTAATTCGCCTAATCTGGCTAAATCTTCAATAGTCACTGGAAATAACTTATAGAATTGGTACACTGGTATTATTGGCTAGAACATATTATGTTATCCATCCTCCAATGAGAGGATGGCACTTACTTGGGGCTTTTCTAGTGATAAGATCCTTAGCAGCCACCAATACCATAGTGCATATAAATCCAACAAAAACTGTCTTAATAAATGACAAATTATTGGCCTACCAGAACATGTCATTCGAAATGACATGCTGCCCAACCCAAAGATCCAATTATATTCAAGTTGATGATGGCATTTGTCTGCCTTCACTAGACAAAAAGAAAAAACAAACCCTAATATTTCTTCTCATAAGTACACTAGGAGGAGATTGATTAAGAGTCAATTTTAATCAAGTATTAGTAGAAATTAAGATATTAATGCTCATATGTATGTGTTTCAATTGTGTCTTTCTTTCTTTTCTTTTTTTTAAATGAGATAACTGGTGGCCAGTCACAGTTATCCACCTCTTTTGGGGGCTGGGAAGACTGATAGAGGCATTTCAGCCTCTTCTTGGCCACAAGTCTAACTTCCACACCAGCAACGAGTTTGTGTCTTTCTTTGAATTTTTTTTTTCAAATGGAGAAAGATAAGGTGATATTGGCTCTTCATCAATAATTGTGGGTGAGACACCTATCCTCTCCCAAAAGGGTGAGGACCATGTCTTTCTTTAATTTACATAACAGGTAATTAAACTTTGAATTTATTAGAATCTTAACTCATTATTGTATTCTTTATGGCCACTTGAATTAATTGCTTATATATGTTTCTAAAATTACGTTTACCAAACACGTATTTAATAAGAACGTACCTCATTATAATGAGAAAAAAAATATAATTAACTATAGAGATGATCGATAAATAAGTAAATAAGTAGAGGCTATAAAGATGAGATGATTGCTAGGAAAGAACCTTTACGAGTGGGTATGATCCTTTTGACGCCGACATAGGCTGGATCATATATTTAATCATTCTCCAATTGAATTATATTAAGAACATAACCGAATGATCATCAACCGAAAAAAAAGGCTTAATGATTATTTGAGGAACAGAATTATATATACATATATGTGTGTGTGTGTGTGTGTTTTTTTGAAACTTTGAGTGGCGATTGATGGAATCGTGGAATCAAAGAAAAAATAAGTGAAAAAAAGAGAGGATGCTTTATCATCGCTTTGACAGCCGCTGCACCAAGGTAGTTTCGCTGGGAATCATATTCTATACGGTGCCTGGTGAATGGGGCAACCTCTGTCGAAAGTTTGTTCTTTATATATTAATATCCTTGGTCTGAGACTCTGAGCCCCAGAGAAAAAGAAAAAGAAAAAGAAATCATATTAATGCAAACCCCTCTAGCTATCGGATTAATAGCGTGCTTAGTTAATTTTGTTCGGAATGAATTTCACATTTATAGGAGAAGGGCTTTTGTATATGTGTAAGTTGAGCTACTCCACATATTGCCAATTGGTTTTTATGGTGGAAGCTCAACTTTCTTCATGGTATCAGAGCAAGTTGTCCCACTTGTGAAACCAAATGGCAACACGCGCTCCACGTCACCCTGTTATGTTGTCAACGTGTTAGGCTTGAAAATATTATTCGCCACACGTGAGGAGGCGTGTTGAAAATGAATCTCACATTGATGGGAGAAAAGACCTTGCATGTGTTTATAAGTAAATTGAGCTACTCCGCATATTGCCAATTGGTTTTATGTGGAACCTCAATTTTCTTCAAATCCTTGCACTTGCAGTTCATATGGTAAATTGACCCATTGTGTTTCGATAAAATTGTGGATATATGGTACGTGCTGAAATACAATACATAATATAATTGGTCTCTGTTGTGAGAATGTGAAGATAAAAAAGTATCATATATGAGAAAGAATGAACCTTACAAGGGCTTATAAGGGTACTTCTTTTATAATGTTATTTTGTTTAGTATGGATTGGAACCTCAACTTTCTTCATAATACTAGATTAGGTTGGCCCATGTCTGAAGTCCAACAGCTACACAAGTTCCGCGTCACTCACACATGCTTCATGTGTTGTATTGTTCACGTGTTTGGCTTAAAAAAATGTTTCTACATGTAAAGAAGTGTGTGAGAATGTAAAAGTAAAAGAGTCTAAAACCTTACAACGACTTATAATTTACCAATGAAATGGTCGAAAAAGAATGCGAAGAGACAGGAGATTATAGAAAAAGAATCCAACATGAATTAACAAGAGAAAGAACAAAAAAGAGATCCTAACATGATCGCCTAGCTAGCTAGCTAACACATTACGAGCATGCTCTAATTTCGCCTCATCCATCTTGCGTGCTGCATAAGTCATAGCATTTGTATTGATTTACAAGCTGACCGTGGAGAGATTTGACTGAAGTTGCAACCTATAATGCATGCTTGAGTTTCACGTATTTATCGAGTGTTTCCTTAACAATTTGTTATTCCCAATACAACTAATTACATGTTACTGTGTTATTATATGCTCCTCGGTACTATTGAGATATTGGAGTGGACTAACAAAGGCAATGGCGGAGGCAGCTAATGTCTAGGAGGAGGGGCAGCTCTATGCTATGGCGAGGGTGGGTATCTGCCCATCTAGATCTCGAAAAATCAACTTATCAAATCAGAGTTTGCCGCCGAGCATTTATATTTGATTGTTTTTCTATATTATGGAACAAGGATTTTGGGCTATGATTTGGGAATGTAACAATTAATATTATACGATATTAAAATTGTTGTGACATAAATTTTAGTACAGGTGTAATTGTGTAAATCTTTGATATATTTAATTTACTTTTTATGTTAGTGATTCTTTATTTTTATTACTTGAAAGGTAAGTTTATCTTTTCTCATGGTTTATCATAAATAAAGACACAAACAATGGAAAATAAACATCCTACAAAAATTTTAGTTCTCTTTCTCTTTTTGCCGCACCCGTCAGACCTCTAGGCCATAACACATTTTCAGAACGCTACTGACCTGCGCTGATAAAATTCTGCTACAAATCATTTCAAAAGATTCATCATCATAATCTAGTTTCTACTGAAATATGGTCTTAATGATTGATATTTTCTCAACCTGATTGTATGAACATTCATCAATGAGCACGAACATTAATTTTTAATTAGCGAATTATATGTTCCACTCAATTATTATTTGCAATTATATTTATTACTACTGTTATAATTGTGGTGAATTGTTGTTTGGACCCGATTTTACATTATCGGCCCGTGCAGTCGAGGTCGGTAGATGAGTAAAGTTCTAGACCGGAGGATGATAAAGTGGTTGAGATAATTTTTCAAATATTATTATTAGGATATAATATTGTGGTTTTGATCATAATATTATCTCTTAATAGATATTAGATTATTCAAGCCTAATATTGGCTATATCTGGTGGGTTGCTTAAAGATAGATGACGAAGCAGATCAGATGTCCAACAGAAGAACAGTTCAAACAGGTTTGGGATATTTGGTGTGATTCACACGGCGATACAGTGGATTAGCTTCATTTAAAACCAATATATTATTGGATAATGGCGAGATAGGTGACCTAAGTTTGCTAGGTTATTTATGGATGTTGTCAGATGAAGTGAACTGATGATAGGCATGGCCTGCATGCCATGTGAGAAGTTGCCAGCTATATGCATAATTGGCTGCCGTATATAGTCTGCATGCCTTTGGAAAGGTGCAAATTCATTGGAAAGTATATATATATATATACATATATATATATATATATTTGGTAGTTGTTCAGATGAACGTTGTTTGTTTAGATCCAAGCACGCAGGTTATTTTGGAATTTGATGAGATAAGATGAGTTTTAATAGTTTGGGAGTCTTTATCAGGTTATCAACTAGTGCGCGCATATGTCCTATAAATACAGAGGCAGTGACAGCGGGAAAAAGATCTCCAACACAACACACAAATCTGCCCTGCGCAATTTCTCACTCTTCGCGAAACCTCTCAACTCCCTTGAGATTTTTATTTTCTTTTTCGCCTTCACACCTTCAGTTTGGATAAACAGTATTGTGAAGGCAACCGGTAAACACCTTCAGTTTGGATAAACAGCACTGTTGCCGTAGAATCAGCCGTCCGTGAAACACCTTCAGTTTGGATAAACAGCACTGCGACAGGGTCAACTGGTTATCTATCCAAGTCTCGACCGACGAGGGTTTTCGGATCCCCTTCGACAGAGGTCATCTCACCAGCCATCTCGGCGAAGTGAGGTGTTACTGATACTTAGGCTCGGTGCCTCAACGCCGAGTTATTTTATGATCGCATATTCACAAGTGGGTTTCAGAGTTCGGCACTTGGACGGCCGAGCCACATTCGTTATCAAGACCTTCATCCGCTTTGAGTATTTGTGCCCCTATACTCTAGTATCGATTCGGCGTAGTTTTACCTTCACCAATACGGTGACTGTCGCCGAATCGGACGACGACGAACCGTGAACTTTGTAATTGGTAGCCTTGTCTTTAGGCTTGAGGACCCAGAAGCCGAGACATGTTCCTTTCTCAGCCACAGTTGCAAGACACAGAAGTCAGCCACTACAAGAAAACAGGGCTTTTGTGGCGACAGACATTCGTCACATAAATATGAAAATTCGTCACATTTGACTTTATGTGACAAAAATCTAGCGTCACAATTATCGTCACCTATACAGCGTCACCGATAGTTTACGTGACGAATGTTAGAGTCGCCACATATTTTCCTTTTATGTTGCGCTAATTTCATCACATATTCTGTTTGTAAGTGACAGAATAAGCATCACAAAATAAAAAAGTCAGTGACCAATGTTTTTCGTCACATATCAAACTTATAAGTGATGATTTTATCGTCACTCAATATAATCTCAAATTGATATGATTAACACTAAATGACGCTAAAATCGTCACATATTCTTTTGACATGTGACACAGCGTATGTCACACGTGTTAAATCAAATACCTATTTAGGAATAATATATGATGAATTAATTACTTGTTCCTGTTTCGCAATCTAGAATTACAATTCATAACTATAAGGTAATACTTCACATTTTTCATTAATAAAAAATTAAAGCACTTAAGTCAAATACATTCATCAAGTGTACATCCCACAAAATAACATAAACATCCCAATATCAATCTAACTCAGGGTGACCTATCTCAGTGGTAGTAATTCGTCATGAAGGGCACCAACACTTATACATAGACAACTTGAGGTCCTAACAAAAGGAAAGTCTAATCAACATTGAGGTGCTAACAAAAGAGAAGTCTAAGACACTTACAGCCAAAAAAACGTTTAACTTTTGATACCAGACTTTCATCAACATTGAGGTGCTAACAATAGAGAAGTCTAAGACACTTGCAGCCAAAAAAAGCCTTTAACTTTTACTACCAGACTTTCATCTTCATTTTGGAAATCCAATTGAGCTCTCAATTGTTCATATAAGGAAACCATCTGATAAAAACTTGATTTAATGGAGCACCCTTAGATGCTTCTTGGATCAGCTTCATCCTTCTTTTTCTTCATGTTATCCTTTCATAATAAAATAGAAACAGATCAGTTTCGTTTTGAAAGATCAGCTACAATATCCTTAATTAAGAAAATACAACTTAACTACTGTATGCGACCATCAAGTATAACCTGTCTTTACATATGATTTTGTAGTTTCTGTTTGAATGTGGGTTAAATTGAACTAGGCACATACAAGGTTTTGCTCAAAAAGTAATAAGCATCAATAGCATAAGAATATATTGTAACAAGCATCAATCAATAGCATAAGGATATATTGGCGGGGCAAACAAAAAGAAGAGAAACATAAATTTATTAGGAACACAAATGTAATTTAATTCATAAGGGACCCTTTCAGCTTCTAGCTAGTTATATCAAGTTTTTTTTTCTTAAAGTCAATCTTGCACGTTAACTTTATTTGTGTTTTCTAAGTTGTATCTCGTCAAATGTGAATTTTTACTCTCCAACTCTCTTGAAATGAAAAAAAAATGATAAGCATATGAATGACTTACCTATTTGTCTAGAGCAACATCATTGATCCACTGGTTGTTCTTGTCTTTGTGGAGGAGGTGGTGGCGGGGGAGGTGCAAGTGCATCAAATGGAGGAGGAGGTAAGGGATCCCTCACCTATTTCACCCTCTTTCCTCACTACGTAGAAGCTACCATCTAAAATATGAAAAGGAAAAGTAACTAACACTACTAAAATGTTAATATATATAAACCATAATACGCATAATGACTATTTGTAAAATTATAGGCCAATAGATTACTATTGTAGGATATGAATTAATTTATAATGCACATATCTCACCACAGTCTATCCATGAATCGAAGTCAGATCACTTTTAGTCCTAGTATTGAGCTGCACATTCTGACACATTTCAATAGGTTGCCATAATAAAATATATGTAAAATTGTTTAGACAGACATATAATATGACAGGAAAAACTAGCATGCTTTCAGCATATACATGCACAATACTTCATATTCATCATTACTATTCAGATGCAATAATAATTTTGACTAGAGGTAGCATGAATACTATGTCATTTTAAATTGCAAGTATTAAATACAACATACGAACTTGAAACTTTGGTCTTGTACTTAACTAATCTCAAGCTTGAGCACCTTCAATGCTGAAAATCAAGAAAGTACCAAGAATTTCATATATGTATATATAAAAGTAAATCTGCATCAGAGCATAATTAGATGAGAGCATAATATAGAAATTTTAAAAGTTGACTAACCAAATTGTAGATGTTCAATCAATTTACTAGTTTTAGTTTCCTGATTTTGGCTTTGTATATCCCATCAATTACAAATTAATTCAAATCTTATGTTCTCTTCCTCCATTGTAAAGCACTTGAAGGTACTTTGGGTAGAATATCTGAATCTTTTAGCATGCCAATGTCAAACTACATTTTGCTCCAACAAGTGACTAGGATGTAAAATCCAATCCAATCCCAAACTTGGCAGGTTAAAAAGATGGACAACATGAAATCCAAATTTAAGCTTGCATAATGCATGTCCAACGCCCTAAAAATGAAATGCGTTCAAGAAAGTGGCAAAGCCAAATTTAGCTCTCATTGTTCTAGTTTCTTGAGATTTTCAAAAATACCACATGTAACCTGCAATACAATGCACCAAATCACATAACAAACCAATTACAGAAGGGCAACGGCATAGCGCCGTTGACACTCTCATGTTTAACTTTTGGCACTTTCATATATTGCGTGTATAAAAATTGTAAAATACTCAGTTTGAAGTGCTAAAAGCATTGCACTTAATAGATAGGTAAATAAATGTGTGGGAAAGACGAAGAGTACCATGACAAAAGGTGCTTTAGTGAGAAATAGAATAGGAAACCCTCTAAAGAACGCAAAGGGTCCTCTGGATTTTAGAATCGTACACAATACTAAAATTGTACTTGTACCTAAACTAACAAACATCAAAATTTAATCAATTCAATCAAACTCAAGTTAATTAACAAAATATTATTTTGTTTGAGAATTTACTCTGTGGTAGTCTACGTGTTGAAAAAATAGTTACACAAAAAAGGGAGTAATTCCAGTTTTTTTTTTCTTTCCAAATATTGCGACTAGTATAATCTTCTTCATCTACCAAAAACTATTCCTCATCTTTTTTTCCTTTTGTTCAGTTCTTTTGTTTTCCCCCTTTTGTTCTTATTTGTTATGGTGTAGCAGGACATGACAGTTTTTTTTTTAGAAGTGGATTTGTGTTATAGCCGAGATGCTGTAGTTTTTATCATACATCAGAGAATTAACTATGCAACTAATCAAGAGCTCAAATAGCTACAATAATTGTGTTCTAACTAAATTAGAAATAAGAAAATTACAATTTACCAAATGATAATATTCACAGATGGCCATCAATGACATTCCAAAGAGAAAATAGAAAAATAACAACCATTATTCATTGATTCTCAAAAGAGAAAGGAAATTGATAACTGGGTGTGTAAGCTTGGCAAACAAAGGCTGATTAAAGAAGAAAATCCAAAAACAATTAAAGAAATAAGTACCTTGTTGTCGATTGAAGAACTCTATATAAAAGTCGAATTTCTCTTTTCCCAATTTGGGTCTTGTTATGTCAGATAGGAGAGAGTTAGAGAACGAACAACAAAGGTGAGAGGCTGAGGGAAAGAGATGAAGGAGAGGTGGTACGTGGACACCGTCGATGGCAACCACTAGGTGGCTGGTCCGCGAGGCGGGGTGAGAGAGTAGAACCAAGGGGAGCTAAAAGAGATGGGGTGAGAATAGAACGAAATAGGTTATTAGGTTTTACAATTTTGGAGTTTTGACAGTATTATTTCAATATTTTTAGTTGTTACTTTTAATATTATATGTGATGAATTGACTATTACGTGGCCTACTCTTTCTATAAGTGATGAATGTAAAAATTTCGTCACATATTAACATTTCGTTTGGCGGTAAAATTTCCCGCCCAATAGTTTGTGACGAATTCAAAATGTTTATGTGACGCAAAATATTTTGGTGTTTGTGAAAATCTTTATGTGACGATTTCTAAAAAAGCCTCACTCATTTTAGCCAAATGTGATGAATTTTTAGGCGCCACAAAAAATACCGTCACCTAATCCATGTTTTCTTGTAGTGAGCTGCGCTCATCCACACATCAAGACACTTTTACTCATCGGTCGAGCTCGGCCGACGAGTTGGCACGCCCCGCACATATTTGAAGGACGTAGTTAGCTTACTAATTACTCGGCCTGCGCGCCACGTAGGCTAGGTGATTTTTGTAGTCAACAATTGTATATGTGTGAATAAAGAAAACAAAAGAATAAGAACAAAGGAAACTAAAACCTAAAATCACGCTAGAGCCACGGCTGAGCTGTAGCCATGAGTCGCACCGAGAAGCCACGGTGCCGATCCCCCAGAGTCTTCCCAAGCCTCAGTGGGCTGCCGTCTGGCAAAGCCGAACGACGATCACCGCTGACGACTTACAGTCGTCTTTCTTCGATGAACCTAGTCGTCTCTGACGACAACCAACGAGTTTCCAGACGGAATCTAGTCGGATTTGTCGAGATAGTTTTTAGACCTCCCCCGACGTAGAGATCCTTCTCCGTCAAAGTTTTGTGGGTTCTAATTAACCTATGCTCACCTCGACCTCCGTTCTGAGATTTTCGACGAGTAAAAAGTGCAGATATTAGTATATTAAGATTAAGAAAACAAGAAACTTGTCCTGTGTTGACTAATAAAAAGATCAACTTTCTATAACATCCAAAGGAAAGATCACCGCTTAATATCAGATTGCTTGTCAACTTCGATGAAAATAAAACACACGATGTGCTCAACAACAAACGCAGAAACAATCTGGCATATAGGTTATGTGCTTTCCCATGTTATGTTTCAAATTCTTCTTCAATAAAATCTGCAATCAATAATCTGCACTGCTGCTCGCGCAAAAAGTTCATACGGAAAGGGAGGGGGAGGGGGAGGGGGAGCGGGGAGAGAGACAAGTAGGGGAAGAAGATGGAATGGTTTCACGCGTGAAAATTTTTCTTCAGTCGAGATTATTATTTTGTTAGGGTGTAACATGAATAATTTAAATTTATTGATAAGTCCATCATCAGATTAATCCAAAGATTTAAATGAAAGAGGACGTTAAGTGAGCATTATTGTAACATGAATTAATTGATTTTGCGACCCGTGGTGTTCAGACGCATGTTATCACGTGTTAGCATGTCACATAGGTACAAACAAAAGGAAAAAAAAAGGTAAATTGCTTTTTTTTCCAATTGGGGCTCAGATCAAAATCCCATGTTATGCATAAGTAGTGAGTGGGTAGATGAAGTCCTGGCTCATAAAAAAAGCTTGTACTAATATTCGCTTTAGAATATGTATTTGCAAAAGTTCTCAAGTACTAATCGGTTAATAAGTTATTATAACATTAGTTATTTGTTTTTGGCCTACTATAAAATTTGATTTTATAATTTTAGTCGTTCATTTTTAAGGTCATATAATTAAAAAATTTATCTTTAAAAAATTGTCAAATTCAAATAAATTTCAACATTTTATTGTTATCATGGAACTTTCATTATTTAGAGGAAATTGTGTTTGTTTATTTGTTTGAGTATAGTTGTATGACTCACAGTTGTTTTATTTGGCCAATTATTTGCAACAATGATCTTTGAATGAGAGTTTAAAAAATGAATTAATGGGCGATTCCAATCATGAGATGAAATTTTGTAGTTATTGATGGCACTCAAATTAATGGTTAGCATTGTACTAACTTATTAACTAGCTACAACTAAACAACTCTTAAATTTATAAATGTCTTTTACTATTTTACCAACCAAAGGGTCATGCGGCACAACTCACACGAGCCTTGTAATTGTGTTGGAGTGTTTGTAATTTGAAGCCAGTTTCAGATACACTAATATATATCTATGTGATTATGTGGAGGTGGATCTATTAGCACACAGTCAACATTGCTGGTGGATTTTTATGAAGCTCAGTAGCAACCAACCATTAATTCAACTTTGATGATATGCATATGTATAATGTGAGGAACTTGAGGATGATATCCACTTGATGATGGACCTGTTCAAGAAACTGGACGAATGAACCAGTCATAAACTGGTCTTTTAGTTTAGCCCAATTAAGTAAAACATAATACGACAATGCATATTCCTCGAGCTAGTTGGTTTTCATTTGGGCATTAATTTAAATTTTCAACTTGATAAGATGGTTTTTGAGTTGGACCTCCTTAGCTTATAAGATGTTTATTACGTACTTTCTTATGATAGTTGATATACTTTATGAAATCCAGTTTACCTTTAAACAAAAGTTAAAAGATAATTATGCCGAATTGCCACAATTAGTTAGAAATTAATGACAACCTATATATGTATATAACACGTCATTGTTGTGACATATGTTCTTATCAATATGTGATTGTGTAAATCCTAAGTAGAGATAAAGTAGGAATCCTTTGGGATTTAGAAGATCTTTCCTAATAGACTTTGTATTACTTGGAGAGCAGGTTTCTCTCCTCCTAATTACTATAAATAAAGGCACAAGGACTGGGGAATAGAATAACATAACAACACAATTCCTCAAGACTATTCACCAATCTCTCTTCTTCTCTTTGCCGCACCGCTCTAGAAAATATAGGCCACAACACGTTATCAGCACGCTCTTCACGCTGTGCTTAGAAGAATTTAAAGAGAATTTATCCGTCTTCAATCAGGGGAGTATTACGTTTCAATTATTTTAATTGATTAAATTTTAATTTTATTGAATTCATATATTTTTTATTGATTCAATTTTTTTTCTTATGTTGAACGTGATACAAGCTTGAAGATGAAAGCCGAAATTTTCTGCATCAAACCAGTTCATTCATATCATCACGCAATCAGGTTCTTCAAAACAACGTCATTTAACTCGATATTTTGCAGCCCTGATAGCCTGAACATTCACCATGATGCATGACCCAACTTTATGTTTAACGTATTTTAGATTCTACATAAATTGTGTGTGCCTCATAACCATAATTGCTGAAATTATGTGAATTTGATATTTTCCATGAATTGAATCTTACATATGTACATGCATTGAAAATATTATTTTGCATATGCTTCAACGTAAATATGTGATTCATTGAATTCTATATGCATATAATTGAATTGAAAAAAAAGGAAAAAATTTGCAATCGGGAAAGTTAGGGTTCTTTGAACCCGTGTCTTGCCCTACACCATCCTGAAGATGGGCTACCCCGTGCACACAAAGTTGAGCCTTTTGGGGCTCCTATTGTCTCCCACGTGCTACCAAGCTGGCAGCTTACGCCGAGCCAAAAATCAGGAGCCATCGGCTCTTTGCCTGCCCTACGCAAGCCTTCAACCGAAACGGTGCGTCTGATGCACCACCGTCCTAACCCACGGCCTGCAGCCCTGGTCTCCGACGTCGATTTTTCCGACGAAACACGACCTGTAGTCGTGCCAATTGGACAAAACCCATCGCTTTCACCAACGATTTCTAGAAATTCCAGAAGAATTTCATGGGTTTTCACTCGAATTCAATTGGATTCATTTGGTTTTTTTTCTTCCCTCGACGTCGAGATCTCTTCTCCGTCGACAAACACCTGGTTCTTCAACAAACCATGGCTTGCCCAACCTTGGAACGCCACCTGATGCGACGCCGTAGACCAAACCCCGGCGTTCTTCTTCGGCGACACGCCCCCAGTACACGCTGGGGTGTTTGGTTCCCAAACCCGAGCCCTATAGGGCTCTGTATCTCAGCCCGGTTTTTTCTGCCTTGGGCTCACCTGAAGTGACCCAAACCCTCTGTTTTGGGCCACCTGTTTCTTGGCCTGCAGAAAGAAAAAACAAAACAATTTTTTTTTGTTTTTTTGGGCTCGCCTGCAGCGGCCCAGCCCGAAAAAAAAAAAGAAATTTTTTTTCTCTGTTTTGGTTTTTTTTTTTGGGCTTGCCTGAAGCAGCCCGTGTTGAAAACAAAGAGAAATTTTTTTGGGCTACACGCAGTAGCCCATTCCCTTTGCCCATATCTCCCCGTGAGCCTGCAGCTCAACCAAGACACCCTAGCCCAATTCTTGGGCCTAGGTAGTACGGACCAAATTGTTTTTAAGTCACCCGTGGCTTAGTTTTTTATTTTGGGCCCCGAATTTTATTTGCCTAATTATTTTTAGGCCCAATGGGTATTTATATTTTTCACCCACATTTTAATTTGGCCCGAAGTCCAAATAAATTAATTCAATTATAATTATAAACCTAAAGTTATATTTTTGCATATACTTGTTGTATATTTGTTTGCATTTATATTGCGTTTGATTGCAGGTCTTATGAACTTAAAGTTCATACTTCCGAAAACACCAATCACATTCTTGTTTCCTTCATTCAGCGTATTGTCGAACCGTAACAAGTTCGATTTCACTAATTTGGAAGTTTCGAATAAGAAACTACTTTATGTGGGTACAAGACGTGACACCCCGCTTGACTATGACTAGTTAAGAAATCATTGTAGCCAGTTCTTCATTCGAAGACTTATGCCTGAAGCATATCAAGTGGAGGTACCTCACTAATGAGGACTTCATGGCTCTTTGACTCGCTATGGACAGTTCCAATCACGCAAAGATAACTTTTTTGCCTGAAGCAAAACATGATTGAAACCTTTACGTCCATGAATAGGTACAATTCTGAAGTTTATATCCGATTGAATTTTGACTGGAAGAAAATTTTTCTCGTCCTTCTATATCTAATTTGCTCCTGAAGTAGCAGTATAGAAAACAGAAGTTTACCAAATTCTCAGATTTGATTACTACCACACCTGTGAGAAAATGGTGATACCTTGCTTCTGCAGGGATGCACCGAACATATAGTAGAATCAGGCCTGCCAAAAGGTAGTATCACGCCCGAAGCATGATCCCTGGCACTTAAAACTTCAAGAATAAGGGATAGTATTCCCGAACCTCAACCCTGCAGAATCTAACTCCGCTTTGAAGGAATAGATCATTGGTTATGCACTTTTCAGTGCTTCTACCAATGTTGTTAAAAAGTACCATTCCCGTAGTCAATCAATGAGACTAATTTTGTTAAAAAGTACCATTCCCGAACCCCCTTGTCTTTTTGGTTTATTTTATGAATAATTTATTTTGTTCTCGGATTTAAGATTGGTGTTTGGATGTCACTATTATTCTCGAATAAAAGAGTTAATTAACGAAGATTACCACATGTGACTACAATTAACTCATGCTTAGGTATGTTTTGTGGGGAAGTTAGTTGTCTGGTTCTATGCTAACTTCATACCTAATCATCCCCTGACAACATTTTCAGGCTTATCCAACCTGATTGTGGGGCATGGCACTGCCCTATATTGTCCAATGGTATTAATTTTACCATAAAGGGAAGCCTTATACTCACTTCGTTCCGGAAGAACGCCTTTTTGAGCTTTAAGGATATTCGAGAGTATTATTACCATATTGAAACCAATGTAGAAAAATGGAGTAAAATTCCTTGGCATAGCACCATTTTGCACTTCCTACGAATATAGTTAAATGTATATTCTAGAGATGATGGAACGCTTAACGAGTGGATTACACCCATTCAAGCCACTATGTGGCTAGCCAGAAGCCCACGATTCCTAAGGAATTTTCGCTATGGATGTACGTTTGGGATATCTAGGATGATTTGTGATGCGCCGTTTAGGGCATCTTTTTACCAGAAGTAAAGAAAGCATACCTGGACACGTATTATACCTTAGCACCCTCCATCCTTTTACAAAGAATTCGAAAAGGGACATTTGTGGACTGATTCAACCACCTTACGGACCATTTATATACTTTATAATATTGGTTGATGCTTCTACACGTTGGTCACACGTGTGGCTGCTGTCCACAAGCTGCATTATCCACACTGGTAGCTCAGATTAACAAGTTCAGGGCTCACCACCCTGATTATCCGATCAAATTTATTTGATTAGATAAGTTGGAGAATTTACATCGAAATTTTAATCGAACACTTTAAATCTCGATGGATATTGCATGTCGGTTGGGTTTTTGAAATTGAACATCCAGTCCCATGTTCATACCCAGAACGACCCAGCAGAAGCATTCATTAAACGCCTTCAAATGATTGCGTGGTCGACTGGTCATACGTACCAAAGTTCCCGATCTCTACTTAGGGCCATGCAATATTGCAAGCAACCATGTTGGTCTGCCTGAGGCCCGTCACGACCCAACCTTATAAAGCGCGTGTCAGTTGGTTACCAGATACGAACCCGACATATCGCATCTGCGCGTCTTTGGTTGTGCGGTCTATGTGCCATTTGCGCCGCCCTTACATACACAAGAACAAAGGGGTCCTCAGGGAAGGATGGAAATCTATGTCGGTTATGATTCTCCTTCTAATATTCGTTACTAATAACCTTTGCCAGGCGATCTCTTTACCGCTCATTTTGCGGATTGTCACTTTTATAAGACAGTCTTCCCGTCGTTAGGGGGAGATATGAACGTCACGGTTCGTAAAGAACGACGCGAATTATCGTGGACGTCCCCACTATGTCTCATATCGATCCCAATCTAGATCATCAAAGTTTAACCAGACACTTCCTCTGATCTAGTAAAAGTGACGAGATCACATGTACCAGCTGCAAATGTGCCTGCAAAGATGTGTACCAAATGTACTTCGAACCTTTGTCCTGACAGTAGGAACGCCACAATTGTGGCCGACCCTCGTACATTGGCAGCTAGCCAATCAATCTATCTAATGCCAGAAGCATGGTAGATCACTCGGTTCGAGGATTCACCTCCCCAAAAGTGGAGGAACGTGGCACGAACGAATCCGCCCTTCGATCGCTGTCTCAAACCTTTTCATCTCATGAGATTAAATCCGGATTACTCCCGAGACCTGAAGTTCTTGGTCTAGTATACTAGTTTGGATGAGATATGAAATTGGAATGAGATTATCATAGATGATGTTTCATGTATATGGTAACTACTGATATAAATGAAAAGCGACGATAACGAACCGCGTTCCGTTGATTAATGTCGACGTAGAACTGATTGGTCAACTAAAAGAATCAATCTATAACGAATAAGATGAATGAAATAGTGCAATATGACGCATTGCCGCAAGGTTTCTCTCATACGCCATGTGATTGATTGCAGCCTTACAAACGTGGTTGTAGTATCTCTGGGATCGTGATATGAACCTACGTGGAGTTTCCAAATGACTTACATGTACTGATTCAAATAGTTTTAGACCACAAGAACACCCTCTCGATTCTGATGAGGTCTTCACTTTACGGATGCAGAACTATCTGGGCGGATGTGGTATACCCGTCTAAGTGAATATTTGATCAGTTAGGGATATATGCCCTTGCGTGTACAAAATTTGAAATTGCTAGAGTTGAGCAAATTAAACTCGCATGTCAGACTATAAGATGAATGATCTTGGGAGAACTTGACATTTCCTCGGCCTGAAGTTTCAAGCTAGTTTTGATGGTATTCTGGTCCACCACTCAAACTAGACCCAGAAGGTGTTATGTCTAAGTATACCCTGATCGTATGTATGCTAGATGCAAATGAGACATTCACGGAGGGTATGGAGCATAAGGTTCTATATTGGAACGTTAGGCAGCCATATCTAAGTACCATTGGCGTTTGTTGTACTTAGCTCAAATGCACTAAGTCAGACATCTTATGTGCTGATAATCTTTTGGCATAAAGTAGCACTGCGCCTAACACGCTACCACCAAATTTGGTGATAAAGACGTTTTTCCGTTACTACGGATTTGGGCTTATCTATCCCTATGCATCTCAGAATAGATCACACCCCCTTGATCTTCGGAATGATGCCTACCTTGTGGGATTCGTTGAATCAGACCGTTTGTCTGACCACACAAGGTACGTTCCCGCATAGTTATGTCTTTACCATTAAGGAACACCGCAATATCTTGGAGGTCAACCAGATAGACCTTTTGTTGCAAAACTTTTGAATCGTTCCAAGACTCACTATGTCTCATCACGTGAGAGATGTAGTTGAAAACTCTTGTTGAGCATATTCAAAATCCCTGCGATTTTCATCCATCGTTGAGTCCCAACAACGATCCATGAAGATAACGTTGTATGTATCAACCAGATCATGATACATCCAACAAGTCAACACCAAGCATATTGTGTCTACATCAGCATGAGCATCAGAAGATTGAAGTCAAGCAGTCCAATCCCAGACAACCTTGCCGACATCTACACAGAGTCACTGCCGAAGTTTTCCCTTCCAGAAGCTTGTCTGATGAATTGGTATGCGTAACTTTCTCATTTGTAATGCTTGTAGTTTCATTCGGAAGTTTTGTCAAACTCAGGGGGAGTATCCAGAAGTATACTCACTTGATCTTAATGTACTCTTTTTCCCTACGATTAGGAGCATTTTTCCCATTGGGTTTTTGCTACCTAACTAGGTTTTAACGAAGCACCCATCCTGGGCTGATCATACCCTTGTGAGCTCTTCTACTTGCGTCCAGAAGACGTATAGTCTTGACTTAATGCAACTTCTCACTTTTCTCCTTAGCCTATGGGTTTTTCTCCCACCTTAGGTTTTTCTATAGCGAGGTTTTGTGAGTTTTGCTACCTATGCATTCTTCCGTTTGTTTTGAAACTCGCATTCGCTACTTGTGCCGAATAGACAAGACAACTTCATCAACTACTTGTACATTTGCCTGAAGATCTGATGCGCTATCTACTTGAGTATTTGCACACTCAAGGGGGAGTGTTGTGACATATGTTCTTATCAATATGTGATTGTGTAAATCCTAAGTAGAGATAAAGTAGGAATCCTTTGGGATTTAGAAGATCTTTCCAAATAGACTTTGTATTACTTGGAGAGCAAGTTTCTCTCCTCCTAATTACTATAAATAAAGGCACAAGGACTGGGGAATAGAATAACATAACAACACAATTCCTCAAGACTATTCACCAATCTCTCTTCTTCTCGTTGCCGCACCTCTCTAGAAAATATAGGCCACAACAGTCATTTAATTATAATCATTTGTGAGTTAATGAGCAGGGTGGATAATATTCAGAGGGTTATATGAGATAGATGAATACGATGCCTTGAAGAAATATTGAGACAATTATCATTTAATTCAATTGTCATACGGTTTTCTAGTTAAGGGATTTTATTGTAGAAATGATTTTTTTAGGGCAAATCTAAAAACTATACGACTTAGATCGGTAATTGTTGGAGTAGAAAGGGATTTCAAAAAAGTTGAGATTCTACTAGGGGTGGAAAAAAATACCGAATATTCCAAACCAAACTGAAAAATTTCCAAAACCGAACTGAAAAAATACTAACCCGAAAATCCCGAAACATTCGGTACCAAATACCATACTGGACCGAAATTTTCGGTATGAGAATTGTTCTCAAGTTTTCGTTTTTTTGGTAATCTCGAACCGAACCAAAAAAATAAAAAATATATATATATATTTGGAATTGTAATAGTCGTTGGATTCGGTTGAGATTTAATGTCAACCGTTGAATAGAAATTAAACCTACACTGAGTACACTCTCTGTCTCTTATCTCAACACTCAGTCACTCTCTCTCGTTGCTCGCCTTAGACGGAAACCCACACCTCACCAGAAAACATCTTGCTGATTTGTCTCTCCGTTTTCGAATCCAGCCACACAAGTGACTAACAATCATTCACATCTCTCTCAACTACCAACTCTTTGATCTCTTTCTCAGTCTTTCTCAGCTTCTCATCCCTCACAGTGGAAGAGCCTTCCCTCACGAATCACGGCTATCGATGCCACTCTCCTTCTCAATCTCTCCGTCTCTCTCGATTCCAGTGATCCAGTGCATTGTGCACCGATTCTCCCCCAAATCAAGTAAATTTTAGAATTAATTTAGGGTTTGAATTTTAATTTAGGGTTGGACTTCAAGATTAGGGTTTGTGAAATTTAGCACTTGAAAGATAGAGTATACTGCGTACTGAGGGTTTAATGGTTGAATTGGTGTTTGGAATTCGAGATTAGGGTTTCTCTTTTGTCACAAACTCACAATTGAAGCATAAATTTGTTATAGGTTGATAGTTCATAGTTCATAGTTGTAGCAATAATTGCAACTGCTGAAATGAATTTCGAGAGTTTATGTAAATTGATGAATGGAATTCAGAATTAACCGTGGAATTTTGGGATGTTCGTAATGCAACACTATAAATGTATTTACAGTTTTTTTAGTGGTTCATTTAGATGTGTTTTTTAGTACTAATTACTATATGAGTGCTGAAACACAACCACTAGCTTAATTACATCTTCATGTATTCAAATCTTGTTAGAAACTTGGAAGACTAATGCCAAAACTTGTGATCAGGTTAAACTGTGTTCATATAATATATATGAAGATGTTGAACTGATGAACTGTCAAATACCTACATAATTGCACATCATTAGGTTAAGGAATCTTAAATTGCAATGCTAGATCATATATCTTTCTTAAGTTGTTTTGTTGTTATTTTTTGGCCGGACAGAATTTGGATTGTGGTAGAAAACATCTCTGCCTCATCAAATTCAACACTTCACTTCTTTTAAGTGCTTTACATATCAACTATTTGAGGAAGTGGTGGCTTTACCAGATTGGTTGGGGAACATTACACTCCCTATATAAACAGTATAAAAACCTCTAATGCCGAAAGCTTGTCTACATTCATAGGATGTTGTTATTGCATTTTGTTTATTCTATTGTCTCTATTTGTAACATTAGAATTAGACCTGGCAGTTTCTGACACGACACGATGACACGACACGAAAACGACACGAAAATAACGGGTTTCGGGTCGACACGATAACTAATCGGGTCATTATCGGGTAACCCGTTAAGAACCCGTTAATAACGGGTCCTTAACAGGTTTACACGAGAGTGACACGCGGGTAACCTGTTTTGACACGAAAAGGAAAAAGTTATTTTGATGATTTTAATTTTTTTTAATTACTAAAAAAAACTTACTATAAAATACAATAAATATAGTGGATATATATATATATATATATATATATATATATATATATATATATTTTTTGTTCATTAATTATTATTGTATTATTATTCTAAATAAATTTTAAAAATTTAAGTTTTATTTATTTATTTTATAAAATATTATGAGCAAAGAGTGAGATTAAAAAAATTATAAAACACATTAAAAATAAAAACATCAAGTAATTTAAAAAATACCAAATACATTTAAATATTTAAAATAATTAATTTACAAGTGCAAAAAATGTGAAAAAAATATGCAAGCACTCTTAATCGCATCCTCTACGCTTTAAAGGTGCGTACATGAATTTTTAAAACTATACAAACCCTCAAGTATTTTTAAGGTAGTTCAAAATAAATAAAATTCATAATCATTAATGTATAAATCTGAAAAATGTGAAAGCATATATAAAGGGGTGTGATATTCACACACCCCATTTTACTTTTCACACACCCTTCTAATTTTCGACCGTCGGATCGGATGAATTGAAGAAAATCAACAAATAGAAATTAACAAGGGGTGTGTGGATAGCATACCCCTATATAAATGCTCATGATTGCATCCTCTACCCTTACACAATCGTTACATGGTCGTTTAGATTTTTAAAACCCTCCAAATCTCATGAATAATGTTTTTTTTAGTGAAAAATTAATAATATTGTAGAAGTGAAAAATTAATAAGATTTTTTAAAAAAAATTGCACATACCACACATTGCCACATAAATATTACTTCAAAACATTAAAACATTTTTCATTTAAGTATTACATCTACACCCGAAAATAATACATTTATTAAGTATATAACATAAAATTTTGTGATATGCACATCCACTAGTGTAAATATTTTAAATTGAAGATCGAATTCATTCATTGTATTCATATAGGGTCAATTAGTGTATCTGTAAAAAATCATCAAAATCGGAGTTAAAATAACCGTTAAATCGTGATTTTTTGTTTATAACCGTCGAAAAGCTTTGTCCCGTTACTTGATCTCTGAATGTTTGTTTTTTGTGATTTTTTGCTGATGTGATCTTGAAACATATACGAACAAGTTTGACGGTTGTGATCGTTGAAATTAGTTTCGGATAATTCGTATCCCATCAAAACGATAGATTGACAAACACTTAAGAGTTTATTTATACTTTCATTAAGTATAACATAGGATTTTGTGGTATCCACTTGTGTAAATATTTTAAATTGAAGATCGAATTCATTCATTGTATTCATATAGGGTCAAGGAGTGTATCTATAAAAAATCATCAAAATCGGAGTTAAAATAACCGTTAAATCGTGATTTTTTGTTTACAACCGTCGAAAAGTTTTGTCCCGTTACTTGATCTCTGAATGTTTGTTTTTTGTGATTTTTTGCTGATGTGATCTCGAAACATATACGAACAAGTTTGACGGTTGTGATCGTTGAAATTAGTTTCGGATAATTCGTATCCCGTCAAAACGATAGATTGACTAACACTTAAGAGTGTATTTATACTTTCATTAAGTATAACATAAGATTTGTGGTATCCACTTGTGTAAATATTTTAAATTGAAGATCGAATTCATTCATTGTATTCATATAGGGTCAAGGAGTGTATCTGTAAAAAATCATCAAAATCGGAGTTAAAATAACCGTTAAATTGTGATTTTTTGTTTATAACCGTCGAAAAGTTTTGTCCCGTTACTTGATCTCTGAATGTTTGTTTTTTGTGATTTTTTGCTGATGTGATCTCGAAACATATACAAACAAGTTTGACGGTTGTGATCGTTGAAATTAGTTTCGGATAATTCGTATCCCGTCAAAACGATAGATTGACTAACACTTAAGAGTTTATTTATACTTTCATTAAGTATAACATAAGATTTGTGGTATCCACTTGTGTAAATATTTTAAATTGAAGATCGAATTCATTCATTGTATTCATATAGTGTCAATGAGTGTATCTGTAAAAAATCATCAAAATCAGAGTTAAAATAACCGTTAAATCGTGATTTTTTGTTTATAACCGTCGAAAAGTTTTGTCCCGTTACTTGATCTCTGAATGTTTGTTTTTTGTGATTTTTTGCTGCTGTGATCTCGAAACATATACAAACAAGTTTGACGGTTGTGATCGTTGAAATTAGTTTCGGAGAATTCGTATCCCATGAAAACGATAGATTAACTAACACTTAAGAGTTTATTTATACTTTCATTAAGTATAACATAAGATTTTGTGGTATCCACTTGTGTAAATATTTTAAATTGAAGATTGAATTCATTCATTGTATTCATATAGTGGTTACACTTACATATCGTTTAGATTTTTAAAATCCTTCAAACCATCATGACTAATGTTTTTTATTTGAGGGCAAAATTAATAAAATTAATAATAATTATTGTAGAAGTGCAAAAAATGTAAAAAAAATATAGAATCACTCGTAATGACAAACTTTACAACTTTCATGAAGGGATGGCACATAGCAAGAGTAGTCTTTGTTGGTGGCTTGCACCACTCTTGCATGGCTAGAAGATTGATTTGTGTTTTGGTTAATTGGTTTTAATCAAGCAATTGTGGGTTCCATTCAAGTCCCACTAGGTGTGCAACTTTTTTTTCACTAAAAAAAGTGTTATGTTTTTAATTTAATTATTTATTGGTTTAAAATATATTTTTCTTAACGGGTAACGGGTCGGGTCATATTACCCGTTAATATTATCGGGTCGATTTCGGGTCGGGTCATTTTACCCGTTTATTTTAACGGGTGTTACACGACACGACCCGTTAAGCTATCGGGTATGACACGAACACGACACGAACACATGAAACACGACACGAATGCCAGGTCTAATTAGAATGTTTTTGTTATAATAATATTTCTTATTTTGCTTAAAAAGTATTTGTTTCTTACTAAAAATATATTCAAGGTAGTTGCTTTGATATTTGAAGTACAAAGAAGTGCTTGGTTAGAAGCGAGAAATGAGGAAGCACACAAGCAAGAATTGGAGGTATTGTGGCAAAACAGTCAATTTGTTAATTTGCATTTGCATTTGTATGCTAATGGTGTTGAAAGAAAATGGTAACGCTTTATTCTGGTATTGAACTATCTGAGCAAATTGCCATCTTTGGTTTCATTTTCATTAGTGTGGTGAAACAAAAACATCTTAAATTTCTAAGCAAATTTGTGCATGCTAGTATTTGTAAGTACGTATTTGCTCTATTCTGCCTTCTTGAAGTTCATGTTGGTGTAGTTCAAAAGCTCAAAATTATTTCGGGATTCCTAATTTGTCCCGAAATCCTGAAACTATTTCGGGATTCCAGAAAATTTGGTTTAGGATCAGTCTTGAAATAAAATTTTAGTTTGGGAATCGAGACAAAGGTTTCGGTTCGGTATCCCATACCAAACCAGCCTTAGAGTCTACTATAAAATGAAATGATAATATGAAAAGTAATCCAATTTACTTATTATAAGCCTATGCAAGGTTCATTCTCCCATTAATGTAGGATTCATTCTCAACACGTCTCCTCATGTGTGGCGAATTTTCAAGCCAAACAACATAAATGAGGTGATGTGGAGCATGCGTGACTGTTTTACTTCACACGGTGGACAACATGTTCTAATGTCATGAAGAAAGTTGAGGTTTCATCATAAAGTCAATTGGCAATATGATGAGTAATGCAACTTACTTATAAGTGTAAACTTTATGTGGTTATATAATTAAAACACAAACAAGGAGTTGGCTGACTTGATCTTGAAGCAATAGTCATTCGATACCAAGCAGAATGATGTAGGATGCGGCAACACCAAAGTCTTCTACAAAGCACCTAGCCGGATACAACTACTTTATGGGAAGCGTTTGTTGTGTCTAAGGTTTGCAGAGACCTTAGTATTTATACTAGCTAAGGTATTAAGGTTCCGTCCATAAAGGAATCCCAAATCCCACTTTTTTAGCCTATCAGTTAGGTATCATATAATCACATAAAATCAAGGACTCCATCAATCTTACTTGTATTACAAGACACCTAATATAAGATTGATATCTTTAGGAAATCAAATCACAATATCTATATTAATCTCCAATATTACATTCCTATTATATGTTGTAGACCATTTAAGGTTGATTTACAACGGAATAAATTCAACATTCTCCCATTGGTCTACATATATAATATTTATGTTTATACTTGAAATTGGAAATTAATGTCACTTTAATGGTCATGTAACTGTGACAACGTTCTATCCTTGATACAAGTTTCTATCAAGTAAGTCTTTCAACATGGAACTTACAAGGTTGCAAGGTTGACACAACCCAAAACCTTCATAATTAAACATGCTAAAATCCTTATTCACATGAAACACTGTCAAATTATGATTGCAGAGATGAACTTTAATTACCTGAATGTGTCTCAACTTTTATCATCTCTGGTCCTCTTTAATGTAAACTTCTAATGCAGTTGCAAACAAAACTTCATAAAACATAATTAATTCACCTACGAGCAAAATGAATTAACATGCTTTTGACACTGGTTCATATACCATATCAGTTACTTTCATGAGAAAATTTTCAACACTTATGCGCAAGATGAAAAAAAAAACCCTCACAACTAATACAACATATAAATCCTGTCATGCCATTTTAAGTCGAACCAAAAGAATTAATCCACAATTACGAGCAAGAAGATTGACCCTTCCATTATGATTTAAAATACAATTTGATTAACTTGATATCAGACATATAGTCATCTGATAATTGACCAACACATAAAAATGTGACTACATGAATCCAACCGGAGATTAAACTGAATAAATGGATTCAAACAACCATACATACCTTATAGGTCATCTGCAAATGTAAGGCATTAATTACATGAAACTCAAGCTCCCACTGATCTGCAACATCATCACTTAATTTGCAAATCACTACTTAAATCATACTTTTGAAATATTCTTGTGGGAACACCCTTACTTATTCAATGAATGCATATCACTACAAAATTGTCTTTCTTTAACCTTTCCTTAACACCTTCAATAACATAATCTCAATTAAAGGTAAAAGACTCTCCAAAGGAATGAAGAATGATGACTAAAACCTTATGTCCAAAAGCCAGTCAGTATACCTTAGCTTTCTACCTTTGATGAAAACAATATCTGAAAACATTCTTCATATCATCTTGTAAATGCTTGTGACTTTAAAGCATTAACTTCTTTTTTTTTTAAATTGATAACTGCATTCAAACAGCCACACAGATATATAAAACAATCAACACGATCATAATAAAGATAACTGAAAATTCTTCAAACATTATAATCCAAAACTCATGGACTAGCCAAAATAATAGTCTTAGTGAGTTAACTCCAGAATGAATGAACTAACTAAATTATAAAACATGAATCTCCCACTAATTCAATGCATCAAAATCGAAAACTAAGCCCATGTTTTTTTTTCTTTTCACATGCACGTGGACGCTGCATTAGGAAGAGCTTTATTAAGTGGATCTGCCAACATCGACTTAGTATCAATGTAATCTATTAAGTCCCCATAAGCCTCAAAATTCTTTCCAGAGATTAACAAAAAATCAATTAAGGCATCCAAATGATTGCAAGTAAATATATACATATAGACCAAGTACTCATTCTGCAATTTAAGCATATTATTGTCATTTGAGTCATGATGTAATTCTAATTTAATTCACTAAAACACATATTCATGGAAGAAGAATAACACTTAATAGATTCATGCAAGTCCACTTAATGCTCAAAACTTTAGAATAACTCCCACTAAACTTTTAGAGTTATACACTTGAGCAATTTTCTTTCACTAATTCTCCCACTGTTTCGAATTTGTATATATTTTAATCCCCAAGTATGTAAAATGACGAAAATGCCCTCGAGGCTTAGTGACATGGATGTACTTATTTAGAATTTCATTAGTGGGCTCGCTAGTGTAATTAAATGTTACGCGTCGTCATGAGCGTATCGATGTGAATTAGGGCTGATCAAGTTCGTAACGAAAATGTTACGAAGAATCGAGAATGAAAATAAGCGAAATTATATTTTTTTTACGAAGAATCAAGAACGAAAATAAGCGAAATTATATTTTTGGGTTGATTGTACTTTGACCACCAATCATTTTCCTTCCTATATTCCTTAGCCCAATCAGAAATTGGGATTGTTTAGTTCTAATTGAATCCAAATTGTTCATGCCCAAAATTTTATAGCCCAATTAGGGCTTGTGATTTTTTTAAGGTGGCCAACCCGTGGCCTTTGCACGGACACCCACATACACACAGATACACTTTCTTCTCTCCCTCAGCTTCCTGAGCTTTCCATCGTCCGTACACGCAAACCCTCACATACCCACATCTTCACCAAAACTCTGCGGATCGAGCTCGGGGTTTCCACATTCATACTCTTCTCAAGCTCTAGAGTCTAGTGGTACCTTTTTCTAGGTGTGTTGACTTCGAAATCTGAAGTTCCACAAACTCTGGCGATGAGCTAAACTAGTTAGATGCGATTGTGGGAGTTTCACGACGTTCCAAGGCATTAGGAAGTCTTCAAACAACTCCATAAGAACTTTGGGACAATTTTGGAAGGTTTTAGATGTCAGGTTAGGGTGGTTTTTGAGGTTGCAGAGTTGGCCGGTGAGGTCAAAGAGAATTTCGACCACTTCTCGTTAAATTTAGGGCCTTTAACAGGTATGGATGTGTTCTCCTAGTTGAGAGCGTCATTTCCAGATAAGAATCATGAATTTTGGTTGAAAAACGAAGTAGAAATTAAGAAATTTCAATTTTCTAGAAACTGGCGACATAGACGATGGCGGGCGGTGGCTCCAGTTAAGTCCACCAGAGAAGACGAAGCATATTTCGTCAACTTTGACAGAATATTCTTAACGGCGTCAAGTATATATAACAAAATATTCTATTATTTAACGAAATATTTCCTAACGGCATTAGGGATTCCGCCCAATGTGACAAGCACATGCAGCGCGTGGCCGGCACGTATGGCCATGTCTTGGTCGGCGCGTGGCAGCGCGTGGAACCTCAAAAAATTATTTAAAAAATATGTGGGTGTTCATGGTGTTGTGTAGGTCACATTGGTATATTCAAACACCCTAATTAAACAATGTATGATGGATTTATACTAGGTTTTGTGTATGTACGTAATAATTAATGGTAAATCAGTGGTTTATAGGTGAGATGTACCCGGAGGATGAGCGTAGCCAGGCAAGACTCGGGGGTTACGACCTGGCTACATACCAATGAGTGGGCTTTTGGTTTTCTAAATATATGTATATATATACTTTATGTTTTTTTCCCAGAATTTGATTTAATTGAAATGTGATTTGAATGCCATGTTAATTGCATTATATCTTAGTACGTGCATTAGTTTAGATATGCATAATATATATTGATGCTACGGAGGCCTAGGTAAGCTACAGGTGAGTATAGCATGTTGATAGTGATTATGGTGTGTATGGTTATATTTGGGATATATTTAGAGCTCATTATTATGTACCCCGGTGTTAGTGCTCCCGCCCGTGGCCAGGGCACAGTCCTTCACGTGATGTTCACCTCTTGCACCGCACGCTCACCTTGGATCCAAGTTTGGTCCACAGCCCTGTCGTACAGACTACAATAGGTGGTTCCGACTCATAGGTGACTCGCGATTATTCGCACAGGCTTCACGTGATTGTAGCACTTGAGCATACATATCTACACCTAGCTCTGTCGTATAGACCACATTAGGTGGTTCCGACTCGTGTGCAGGAATAGATTATGAGCTATAGGTTCAGCTGTACAGGTCACGTTAAGTGACTTTGGCTGATATATCATTTTACATTGATTTATTCCACCCGGCTTACATGTTTTCTTCAGAGGTAGTTGACATGGCATATATTTGGATTTCCATCGCTTTGAGCATGATTCTTATACACATATCTACTACTATTTTCTGGAAAATTATACGAGTTTTACGGTGAGGGGTTATTACGTTTCTAAAAGAAATGTTTTTTAAAAACTTTGTTTTTGCCCACTCACATTTTCTATTTTGCACCCCTCCATGTTCTAGCTAGACATCCGGATTGGTGGCTCACGAGGACTTCACGGCGGTTCTGACAACTCTTCAAATATGTAGGAACTCCCTTTCTTATTATGTATAATTTATATTTGATGCTGGACTGCTCCTAGGACATATATGCTCTTATATGTGTATTACCACCTTAAACACCTTCACACACACTTAAATATTTGTTCCTAGTGTAAAGTAGTTAAATTGGTTTTTATTTACTCATATTTTCATATCACCGTCACTTCCACACTACGCACATGGCTACGTCACCCTCACGTGACGGCTAGCATGCCTCAATTTAGGTCTGTGTGTGTCATAATATACATTATTTCAAAGATATAGCAAATTAAAAATGCTTCATGTTTTAGACATAATAAAATAGACATCACAGCCAACATAAAGTTGTCAAACAGAATTTCAGATATGAATTACACTTACTTTAGAATTTATCATAATTAATTTATAAGCTTTATTGCTACCAAAATTTTACAGATCAAAATAGACATACTAATCTTCATAAAATAAAAATATAGAGTCATTTTATGTCAAAATAATTGTCTAAAGTGACGTCTCAAAAGACAAAAATAATCTGTCAGCAAAACCGTCTGTACGAGCATGGTTACTAGTAAATTCACCATAATTACATTACGGGGCAAAAAATTACGAAACTTTTCAGACAAATAGTAGACATATATATGTTGAACATATAAAAAAATTAGGTCATTTGATGATCATTAGATGTATCATTCATCCGATTTAATCAAGACATGAAATCTGCCAGAAACAATTATGTGTATCTATCATAAATTTATGCATCCAAAACAAATTCAATTTCATATTATTTCAATTTTGATGTCCAAAGTAAACTCCAGTAGTCAAATTTTATCCTCTATACCGACATCATAGTTGAAATTGAAAAGATTTACAAGTATAAAACTTAAATAATGCGTACCTTAGCAATCCTTGATTAACCTTCATGGGTCCAATACTTTGCATCAACAAGTCTCATGAAGAGACACAAAATACGTCATGATGCAACCGATTTCCATACCTTAAAACCACAACCCATTATGGGGCTCATAGTGGAAATATCTGTATTTGAAGGCATGGAACTTTATCCCCAATAAACTTCATGAAAGTAGATTAATGTACGCCTATGGGCAAGCAAATTAATTAGTTTCTAGTACTAGATTATATGTCACAAGAGTTAACTTCATGAAAAAACTTCAACACCTACGGGGCAAGATGAAGCTTTCACAAACTCCTGTGAAATAAAACACATACAATGCCATCTTAATTAAAACAAAAGAAACAATCCACACCTACAGGCAAGAAGATTATCCCTTTTATTCTAATTAAGATGCAATGTTGATCGAAATAACTTAAAACCACAGTCCCAGCATCAACTAAGTTGTTACGGCTTTCTTAGTTCACAAGACATTGATCAACTCCAGCCTGAAATCATACATACGTCACATAGATTAATTAGCTGTGAGTGACAAAATTATGATAACTTGATTCAAGCTTCGAGTCTTGCCAACACATTATGGAGTCAAAATAATCAAGAAAATTATGGAGGCGACACGTGCAGTTTTGGGTGAAAAAGAACACTTATTTCATGGCACAATCTAATCAAGAAAATTACCCTTGAGGCACACCAGAACTTCTATGTGCAAGCAACAGATAATCATGGCACAATCAAGGTCAAAAGTGATCAAAATAGGTATTTATTCAAAACGTATTTCATCAATCCTTATCAAATCCTCCCACAAGGTAACCTTCAATTATTCATTCAAAATAGGATTAATTGCCTAAATTAATTGATTAATTTCTTACTTAATTAATTAATTTCCTAATTGATTGCAAGATATTATTTTGACATAATATTTTGCAATTACACAAAAAAATCACCATATGTGGCCGATTCCTATCTCTCCAAAGTGGCTGCCACACCCCTATAAATACCACCTCATTTCTTCAAAAACCTAATTCCAACTCTCTTACAAAAAAACTCTCCATATTTCTCTAAAGACTTTTTTCCCTCAAATTCTAACTTTGGTATTGGAGGTTCTTCAGCCAAAGCCCTTATTCATCATGGGTGCTTGAGGCTCTTGGCCTTAACCTAAGGTGTTAATTGTTTTGCAGGTGCATTTTCATCCAAAAAGAAGAAGATGAAAATTTGCACCCACAAATTGGTGTTTTCATTGATAGTTTGATTCACATGCTCGAAGAAAACTCTTGCATCCAAGGTTTTTTTTTTTTTTTTGTTCATTCGTAGATTTTTTTTGTACATTCTTATTCCTAGAAATTTTTTTATAAAAATTCTTTGAATAAACGTAAAAGAAAAGTACAATGACAACGACAACGACGAACGGAACTTCCTACGTTCAAAGATTTAGATCACGGCGATCCACGAAGCTCAACGTGACGAAAAGTGGAATGGCACCACCGTGGTAACAACCACGGCAGCGGCCCTTGGTGAGCCCACTGCCCATGGTGAGTAGGCCACCTCGCACCAGCAGGCCCAAGCCCGTGCCACAAGGCAGCTAGCCCAAATTCAACGGGTCCAAGCAGTTGCGGCAATTAGAACAGTCCACAACTCGCAGGCCTAAGCCTGTGCCACAAGGCAGCCAACCCAGATTCAACCGGCATAAGCAGCTTGGAGCAGGCCACACCTCGCGGGCCCAAGTACGATGCAAGCCTAGTGCGCCCCCAGGCCAACCCACATTACTCTAGCCCACACGAACCCAATCTCAAGGCGAGCCGGCCCGAACCTCAACCTGACGCGAGCCAGGCGTACTCTCGAGCCAAACCTAGGCCCAGCACCCACGTGCGCTGCATGCGGAGCATTCCAGACCCCGTGGCCTTCTTAGCAATCTAAACTAGTCCAAGACCGATTCAACTGTCTTGGCTTTAGATTTCTGGCCGACGATTAAACCCGGGGCATTTCGCCCTATTTCTCCACAAATTTGACAATTTTTAACTCAAATCTCGCTCTCGAAGTCCACTACACTTCTTTCACCTATGAATAAACCTACCATCCAAGCCTTTCCATCCCACATAGTGAATAACATTTGTCCCGACAAGGCATAGAGTTGGCAAGCGCCCTCGTGCAGCAAAAGATCTTGGTGAATTATCTTTTGCAGCGTGCCTCAGATGAGATGTCACAAAGCAGGACAAGGGCAATACGAACCTCTCCAGCAGCGTCCTGACAAGCAGCTCTTCAACCAGCCCCGTTCCGAGCATACTGGCAGTTTACGCTCCTGCCTGGGCACTAGAGATAGCGTATACACTCATCTTAGCGTGCGGATGAGCGTGCACTTTTAGTTAGGCCCACGGATGAGCATACATTCACGGTTGAGGCCACACTCTGATAATCAACATAAGCAACATTCCAAGCAAAGTGTTCATTCGCAGCTAAGCTTACAAAGAGCATCATTCACCTCACAATCAGAGTAGGCAACATGACAGACGGAGAGAAGCAGTCACTTAATTCAACTCAAGTTTAACAGGTAGTTTATAAGGAATTTGCTTACCTACTAAGAGCGTACCACATGCACCACAGCTGCGACATAAGCGAGCCGAGCACATGGAAGACAATCCTAGACCAATAGGTCATCATCGTGGGCAACCTGAAGCTCTATTGCCCCGCTAAAGAAAATTTCAGGAAGAAGTTGAGAGGCTCTTAACCGAATGATTATGCAATTTTCAGTGCAACGAAGTTACTGACGAAGTGTTCCTACGAGACATGACCAACATAAGCGGGTCACTTTTCATTAACAAGATCGAGCAGACGGGACTATCCTACATAAATTGTCGAATACAAAGATTACTTCTATTTCAAACACAGCAGCTCAGCCTAATGGCGCGTCATGAGCAAACGAGTACCAGAAAGACACACCAGCCCAACTACCAAGAATTGAAGGTATACCTTGTTTTCAACATTCCAGACGATTACTGAAGCAGCACATCACCAGTAAGTGACCATCATAGACCTAGTGGTCTACGTCTTCCTGTTGTGCACAACCTGGCCCAAGCCAGCCTCAACTCTGCATTCACAGTCGTGCCTACCTGCTCCACGGCTGCCGGCAGCCCTTGATCTATCACCATGGCTCCTAATTGTGCCAATCTTGTACCACAGCTCCCAGCTTTACTAATCTAGCCTTGTGGCTCCTAATCACGCCGACCAAGCTCATGGCACTCCAAACTTCAAAGCATCCAACAACGGAGTAGAAAACAAGGCTTTATTAGTAGCCCTTGCTAGCAAAAGACTTTGCAGTGAAGAAGGTTCCAATCAATTTAGATTCTCAACTAATCACAAACCAAGCCTCAGAAGGGCACACGACAAAACATCTAACGATGGCACAATACTTAAAGAAAGTCTAGGAGTAGCTCGATGTGCTTCCTACTTACACCCTTATGCAGGTTCCACAAGCAGTTCAAAGTCTCAAGTAGATCGCCAAATAAGACCTCGCTGGCAGAGGATTATTTCAGTTATCCAGTAGTCCAGCTTTATTCAGCTGCACTCACGACAACGACTTTCATGTTTTCTAGTGTGAGAGGGTAAACTAATTTCCCGACATCCATCTAGGTCTACTCTTCAGTATGAGAGGGTAAATTAATACCTTGACACCCATCTAGGTCTGCTCTCCAGTGCAAGACAATAAACTAATTACTCTCCAGTACGAGAGGGTAAACCAATTCCCTGACACCCATATGGGTTTGTTCTCCAGTACGAGAAGATAAATTAATTGCTCTCTAGTGCAAAAGGGTAAACCAATTCTCCGACACCCATATGAGTAAGCTCTTCAACGCGATAGAGTAAATTAATTGCTCTCTAATGCGAAAAGGTAAACTAATTGCTTTCCAGTGTGAGAGGGTAAACTAATTCCCCGACACCCATCTGGGTGCAAGAAGGCCATATAGCTCAAAAGATCAAATGCTTGATGTCACATCCCAAACTCGGCTCTGTCGTAGCACGATATTGTTCGCTTTGGGCCTCGGCCACGCCCTCACGGTTTTGTTTCTGAGAACTCACACGAGAACTTCCCAGTGGGTCACCCATCCTAGGATTGCTCTTGCTCGAACTCGCTTAACTCTGGAGTTCCGACGAACACCAAAGCCAATGAGCTCCTAAAAGGCCTCGTGCTAATTGGAGGTGGGAATGTACATAAAAGGCTTCCAAGATCCTCACTCCTGGTAAAGTAAGATCATACAATCCACCCCTCTTAGGAGCCCGACATCCTCGTCGGCACATTTCCGGCCATGGAGTGGCTCTGATACCATTTCGTCACGTCCCAGACTCAGCTTTGCCGTAACACGATATTGTCCACTTTGGGCCCCAGCCATGCCCTCACGGTTTTGTTTCTAGTAACTCACACGAGAACATCCCAATGGGTCATTCATTATAGGATTGCTTTCGCTCGAACTCGCTTAACTTCGAAGTTCCAACGAACTCCGAAGCCAGTGAGCTCCCAAAAGGCCTCGTGCTAATTGGAGGTGGGAATGTACATATAAGGCTTATAAGATCCTCACCCCTGGGCGATGTGGGATCTTACACTTGAAGACTAACTAGGCAACGAATGGTCAAAATGCAGCAGCCACTTTGCACTCTACAGTTTGCTCATCCGACACTTCATCTTTAGCAACTCCAATCTTGTCAGCTCTATCATTGACTGCTCCATCTACGGCAAGTGAAAAATCACACTCAAGCAGTTTCCTTATTTTTGGCAAGCAGCCCAAACGATGGCCCATGCCACACCACTGCCTCGACCCATGCCGAGCCAGCGTTTGGCTTCAGTCAAGCCGAGCAGCACAAGCAATGGCCTCTACCACACCACCTCATTGGCCCATGCCAAGCCGACTCCTGGCCCTTGCCAGTCGATGTGCCGCACCACCTCGATGGCTGCCTCGTGGTAGCACCACCCAAGAAGAAGACAAGAAGAATTAAGTTTTTCTTACATTGATGCGGTGCGGAGAAAACAAAGAAATCAACGGAAGACGGGTCTTTGCATGGGCAAGCAAAGAAGAGTGCTAGGGGAAGGGGAACAATATTTTCTAGTTTTCTCTTTTTCTTGTAGTGACAAATAATTGCCCTCCAAAGTTGATTTAATCCCCTACTTAAGGTAGGCTTAAATAGGCTTTGGAAGAGATATATTTCCCTTTCTTAGAATAATCTAATTCCAAGCCCATGTGCGAATCTGCATCAAAGTTGGAGATTTCTACACATGTTGCCCTTTTCTGAAAACAGCCCAGCAAATGTGGGGGCAATTGTGGAGTAAAAAATAATCAAGAAAATTATGGAGGCAACATGTGTACTTTTGGGTGAAAAGGACAATATTACCCTCGAGGCACACTAGAACTTCTACGTGCAAGTAGCGGACAATCATGGCACAATCAATGTCAAAAGTGATCAAAATAGGTATTTATTCAAAACCTATTTCATCCATCCTCATCAAATCCTCCCCATAAGGTAACCTTTAATTATTCATTCAAAATATGATTAATTACCTAAATTAATTGATCAAAACCTATTTCCTAGTTGATTGCAAGATATTATTTTGACATAGTATCTTGCAATTACACCCAAAAACCACCATATGTGGCCGGTTCCCATCTCTCCAAAGAGGGCCGACCACACCCCTATAAATACCACCTCATTTCTCCAAAAACCTAATTCCAACTCTCTTACAAAATTCTCCATATTTCTCTAAACACTTTTTCTCTCAAATTCTAACTTTGGCATCGGAGTTTCTTCGGCCAAAACCCCTTCCCACCCCCCCTAAATTTATCATGGGCATGTGAGGCTCTCGGCCTTGACCTAAGGTGTTAATTGTCTTGCAGATGCATTTTCGTCCAATAAGAAAAAGGCGAAAACTTGCATCCACACACATGGCATTAACTTAATAATCTCCTTCATGACTCCCTTCGATATTCAATTAATCTTAAGAAACCTGACAACATAATTGAAATATATTAATCGCATATAGAACAAATTGTATAAGAACTGTAATATCAATCTTCTACCATAAGGATGTCAATACGTATGCAAGAACATGATGGAGCTAATAGATTCAAAATAGAAACACTTTAAACAATACAGGCACTTTAATTAAAAGCCAAATTGTGATATCACCTAAATGCTATCTTAAGTCAAACGGGTTCCTTTTCTTTTGTACCTTTCTTTTCGTAGTACAAGACTATTAAAACATTAGCATCAAAATCATGCATTAGCCCTATAAATACCAAATTAAATAAAGAAAAACTAATGAATTGGCTTCAAAACTTTGAATCTTAATTAAAAAAAAAATCAGGCAATAAGTTTATTTAATAGTTAGGACAAAGCCCAACATCAAACCAGCCTAATAAGATTAGCCCAAAGAATGAGTTTCCAGTTTTACCCCTAACAGCAAATCCTTTCCCATTTGATCCTCTCTCTGTTTCTCAGTCTTTCCACATAATCCCTATTTCTCGATCTCCCTTCTCAATCTCTCTGCCTAATCTTGATTTCTTCTCTGCACATAAACAATTCCTCCACTTTTGTAATCGTATTGATCTCTCTACCTCTCTCTCGATCTCTCCACTCCTCTGTTTTCATTTTCCATTCCATTCGAATTCCACCATTTTTTCGAATCACCATATTAGGAGCATTTGAGGATGAAGGAAGAGAAAAAAAAGCAAGCGAGAGAGACGGAGATAGTCGAAGAGGAAGAGACCAACGAGTTCTACCTGAGGTAACGAGTTCCTAGAGTTCGAGTTTCGACCTGATGGCATAGCTCCGCTACGCCAACAACTACAAGAACGACACCATCATTCGCAAGGAGGTCCACAATATGGAAGCAAACTTGGTTGATCTTGAAGTTAAGATGAGTCTAGTTATCAAGAGGGGAAGCACATCTTTTTATTATTATAAAATACGAATATGAAATTGTAAAGAGGCTGCCAATAGAGGAAGCTAACTTTCAACTTATCATAAACCACATCTTTTTAACCAAAACCCATATGGAGATGGTCCAAACTTGAAACTAATTATCATTTAGTCTTTTGAGAAAAAACAAATTGAAAAGTATGAGTTTATTTTGGTGAGTGCTATGACAACTTATAAATAAGGTTTTGCTGATGCTATTATAATTAGTAATTAATTATATATTGAGTCTACCCAAGCCATCTTGGAAGTATGTGGAAATTTGTACTCGAATCGCTAGCTAGGTGTCTGATCATGTCTTTGTCAGCTTTGGAAATAGTATAGTATTCATATTCAGTTTTAGAAGTTAGCAATCAGTTTAAGAAATAGTGATAGTACCAGTGATCATTTTTATAAACAGTGTAACACCAATGTTCAGTTTCTGAAATAGTCATCGTTCGATTTAAGAAATAGTGATATTACCAATGTTTAGTTTCATAAATAGTGTAGTATCCGTGTTCAGTTTCATAAATACTGTAAAACCATGGTTAGTTTCATAAATAGTGTAGCATTCGTGTTCAGTTTCATAAATATTATAGTACCCGTATTAAGTTTCATAAATAGTGTAGTACCTATATTGTTTCTTGAATTACAGCAAAATAACTCATACTCTTTCTGAAACTGAATCAAAATAACGCACATTATTTTTGGAAGGGAACAAAATAAACACTATTTTTTAAACTACAGTAAAATAACTAACACTATTTCTGGAAGTAAACCAAAATAATTCATATTATTTCTGGAACTACAACAAAATAACCACATTATTTCTGAAACTGAACAAAAATAATTCACACTATTACTGAATGTGACATCCCACATCGCCCAGGGGAGTTATCCTTAAATGTATATTCTCGATTCTACCTAGCATGAGGCTTTTTGGGAGCTCACTGGCTTCGGGTTTTGTTGGAACTGCGAAGTTAAGCAAGAAGGGGGCTAGAGCACTCTCATGATGGGTGACCCACTGGGAAATTGCTCGTGAGTTCCCAGAAACAAAACCGTGAGGGCGTGGTCGGGGCCCAAAGCGGACAATATCGTGCTACGGTGGTGGAGCGGGCCCGGGAGGTGGCTGCGCCCGGGGCGGGATGTGACACTGAAGCTATAGTAAAATAATCACACTATTTCTAAACTGAACCAAAATAATTCACACTATTTTTAGAACTATACCAAAATAATCACACTATTTCTGAAACTGACCCAAAATAATCCACATTATTGCTGAAACTATAGCAAATAACTCTCACTATTTCTGAAACTGAACGAAAATAACTAACACTATTTCTGGAACTACAACAAAATAACTCACATTATTTCTAGAATTGGACCAAAATAACCCACACTATTTCTAAAAGGTAACAAAATAAACATTATTTCTAAAACCACAACAAAATAACCCACATTATTTTTGAAACTACATCAAAATAACTCACTATTTATGAAACTGCACCAAAATAACGCACACTATTTATGGAATTACAACAAAATAACTTACATCATTTCTGAAACTTAACCAAAATAAGCCACACTATTTATGGAAAGGAACAAAACAAACATTATGTACAAAACTATAACAAAATAACTCACACTAATTCTGGATTTGAACAAAAAATAACACAGATTAATGCTGGAACCATTAGAAAATTATACATGACACACCCCAACCCGAAAGTGGGGCATGCTGGCCGTCACGTGAGTGCGACGTAGCCATGTGCGCTGTGCGGAAGCGAAGATCGATGACGTAGTACGAATGTATTAAGATCGAAATCTAACAACCTAAATAAGGATGTGTGCTAGAAATAATTCAATACTTATACATATTCAGAGCGTACTAGGTCGAGTGCAGTCAAGCATAAGTAAAAGAAATCCTACATAAGTGGTGATCTGTCAGAACTGCCTTGGTGCCTCGCTAGCCGTCCACGACGTTGCTACATAGTACCTGGAGGGGCGCAAAACTTAAAATGTGAGTGGGCAAAAACAAAGTTTTCCAAAACCATTTCATAAATTCATAAATAACCCCTCGCTGTAAATCAGTATAATTTCCCCAGAAAATAGTACGTATATAAACTTATATACGAAAACTCGTCTTAACATCAAATCTTGTTATCAAAACGTAATCATAGGCCATGTCAATATATATCAATTCAGAAAAACTCATTATCATCATCAGGTAAGTAACATAAAAGTGTCCTGTCAGCCGGAGTCACCTCTAATGACCTGTACGGCTGAATCTAGAACTCATTCATCATACTCAATCCCTATCAATCATTATCATCATCCTGCACACGAGTCGGAACCACCTATTGTGGTTTGTACGACAGGCTAGGTGTATAATATTACGCTCTGTGCTACGATCACGTGAAGGCTGTGCGACGAATCGCGGGTCACCAACGAGTCGGAACCACCTATTGTGGTCTGTACGACAAGCTAGGCACCTGACTTGGATCCAAGGTGAGCGTACGGTGCGTGAGGTGAACGATCACGTGAAGGCTAGGCCCTACTCTGGCGGAGCACAACACCCGAGGTGCAGGTGATTAGCTAAATCACAATCTATCATCATTTCAAACACTACCACAGTACTTATCATCATTTCAAGCACTATCACAGTACTTACCTGACTTACCGGCCGTCCTCGGCGTCAGTGCATAATGAATGCAATTATAATCATATTTATACACTATAGTAGGCATGCGACATGGCAATCTAATTATCAAATCCAATCAATTCATAAATCAATCCATTTATGTTTCTGGGAAAAACGTCATTTATATATATATATATATACTGAAAACAAAGCCCACTCACTGGTATGTCGACGGGTCGTATCCCCCGAGCCTAGAACGATTGCGCTCGTCCGCTGGATACGTCTCACCTATACGTGAATTAATCGCAAAACCGTCATTAACAGCACATAAACGACCTACGTAACTAACTTTTCATACGAAGGTCAATTTTGGTATTTGAATATACCAACGCGACCTACACGACGTCACGATCGTCGTGATATTTTTAAATTAATTTTTGGACACCGCACGCGCCCCCACGCGCCGGCCCAGGCACGGCCAGACGCGCCGGCCACGCGCTAACGGCGTCAGGAATATTCCGTTGGAATATTCCGTTAACTTCTAACGGCGTCAGTAACGGCGTTAGTTAACGGCGTTAGTTAACGGCGTTGGAATATTCCGTCAACTTTGACGGAATATTCCGTCACCCCCTACCTCAGGTCGCCGGCCGGACTGGTTTTTCCGGCGACCGTCGCCGGCGCCGGCGACCGATTCCGGCCAAACTTCAAATCCTCCTATCTCATTCATTTTTCATCCAAAATTCGTGAAATTTATACCAAAATGCTCCAAATTCAACATAGAACACATTTGTACCTTCAAATCCTTCGAAAAACGTCCAAAATCTCGATGGGAAAATTCTTCAAACTCGGCCAAGTCCAGAACTCAGTGATCCCGACGTCCAAACCTTGTCACCGAGGTACTCCGAGCTTCGTGGGACAATTCTAAGATGATTGGTGATCTTGGTTTTGTCTAAAATGTCCTGAAATCAAAGTGCATGAACAGTACCTTAGAATCTAAGCTACGGGTTCGAGGTGATTCCATGGGTTCCCAAGCCTAAAACTATATATATGAGTTCACCAGAGTCCAACGAGTTCGAATAAGCTTACCTTAAGCCTCGATTGGTGTCGAGATGGTTTATGTGTGTTCCTCCGTACATGGAAATCGAGAGAGAGAAAGTGAGAGAGTTTGAGATGAAGGGAGAGAGAAGAAGGAAATATCAGGATGGGTTGTGCACGTGTGTGCGTGCATGTATAGGGACAGATGTCCCAAGCTTTGGGCTTAAAGATTTAGGACACCCAAAGCCCAATATCGTGTCCAAAACACACCCGTTCACACGTAGGCAAGGGCAAAATCGTCCTTTCACGTCAACGTAATATAAATCTCGGGACGGGATGTCACAATACACTATTTATGAAACTGAACTAAAATAACCCACATCGTATTTTGATAGGAAAAAAACGCTCAGTTAACGAACCAATTTTTTTATAGAGAAAATAGTGCAAAAACATACAATTTATAAAACTGAAGAAAACACTCATTATTTCTATATCTGAAAAAAAAATAGTGATCAAAGTGCAGTGAAAACAATTCATCATTTTGTATTTTTTTATAGGAAAATTGATCAGTTTATGGAATCACAAACATGAAAACATATTACAGTACTTTGGAAGTAAATTTTTTACAAGAATATGAGATTAGCATCTCTTTTTTGCCAGTTTGCTGTGACGAATTTTCTGTTTCTTGTGCGATTTGGTTCCCCGTTTCATCCTGCTTTAGAATTTTGCGTCATGCTTGGGTCCATATGTGAGCCATAGTAAAATCCAGAGAGTTAATCAGTCTGAAAGGAAGATTATGTGCATCCAAAGAAAGTGACAACAGTCATTGGATTCGGATAGAAACGAATGGGCAATTTGGTGGGTGAAGTGGCAGCAAGTGATCTGACCGATGGGGTGTCCCATTAAAAATCACCATAATTAAATGGCCATCTTTATATTTAGCAATTCCACTTCTACACTTAAACATGGTTCCTTTCTCTTTTGCGATATTTTTTTCTCACCACTTTTAAGTAACGGTAGTACTCATTATCTCGCTTATTACTGTTAAAATGAGTTTAAATTTCGAAATTTGTATAGTAGATTGATATGAATCTTAAAATTTTAATTCATCCAATAATAATAAGTAGGGTAGTGAGCGCTACCACTACTTAAAGATGGTAAGGAAAAATGCTTTCTCTCTCTTTGTTATCCACTTAAAAGAGATTTTAAGCACAATTAGGATAGACTCTGTAGGGTCAGAATCATGTAGCTCTAGCTAATGTAGTGATAATTCCATGATCTAAACATTTATGCTATCAGTATCATAAATGATATGCAAATAATGCTAGAAACCCTTTGAAAAACAAGGTATATAGATTTTTTTGGCGTTTGAAAGAAGTTTAATGGTTTGCAAGATAGGACGTAGAAGATGGAAGTTATGGTTTAGTGGCGGTTTTACATTAATGGCGGGTGTTGCCACAATTGTAAATATTCTAAGGTTTGTAACGGGCTGGGTTAGTTTCTATTACATGGTAATTATGGAAAGTCATATTTTCAGCTGTTGGGCTTTCTAAGTCAACCCGTGCATAATTTGCAATCTTTGTCTTTATGGTTAAATTTTAGGCCTTTTAGTTAAATAATAATTTAGGGTGGTTTTTGGTTAAATAAAAGTTGGCTCAAGTCATTTTCATTAAAGCTCTCATTAAATAAAGTAACTACCAAAATTATTTTCTTCCAAAAGAAACATCTCCAATACATGCCATACATTAGCCTTGTGGCACATACAAAATTGACTGATCAAAGCATTGTTTAGAATTCCTTAGGCTTAGGAAAAACTAACAAATCATATACAAGTTTGGAAACTCATGCTTATCAATTAAGTCACATGCTTTGAATGAATTACTTACCTCATGCCTTCATATATTCACCAACTTTTATTAAACATATATATAATCACATGAGTAATCAAAAAGTTATAATTCACCACATTCCAAGCTCTCGGCAATGTTTAAAATTGCATCATCTCATACATGCTTGAACCAACATGCCATTTGCTTAATAATGTTGCTAAAATTTATATTAAATTACTTTCATGTATAAGAAATACATTAAATTCATTGACAAGCATGTATAATGTAACAACCCACTTTAAAAATTATACTAAATTACAAAAATACCCCTGTGTGGGTATTGCAATCAACCCATTTCCTTTTCTTTTCCTCTTTTGCCCGAGCCTCCCTTTTTCTTTTTCTGAAAACCCATCCCTCCCTAAACTCTCGAAAACTCTCCTTCGCTCTCTAAGCTCCGAGAGCTTCTCCCTAGCTTTCACCACATTTCCTTCACAAATCACACTTGAAACTTATATATTCGAAACCTCTGAGACTCAAGGATCTCGAAGACCTCCTTGCATGCACCATCGGAGCATCTTTGAGTGATCCATCATTTGAAGCCAAGAGTTCCAGACTTCAAACCTCGAACCCAGGTGAGAATTGTGTTCCTTCTTCAAATTCCTGGGTTATTTTCACGATGGTGATGTGATTTCATGTTGAAAAATCAAGGGTTTAAATCCTACTACTTCTCTGTGCACGCATGCTCCGCTCCGACGACGAATTCCGGCAAAAATGTTGTTGAGTTCGAAGTCGACTGTGGGTTTGCAGCACTTTCATTCTATTTCAACCTCAATCTTAAATGGAATGATAAGGTTTTTAGCTTAAAGACCAAATCTTAATCCATGCATGCATTCCATTCTCTGTTTCCAGTTCCCAGCAAAAGATGAGGGACGAACTTCGACGAGTTTGAGGTCTATCTCTTCCCAAAACCTGTTGCAGTGCATCTGGGTAGGGTTTTGAGTTTATTTGTGAGGTTTTGAGATGTGAATCGAATTGGGAATCTCTGTTTTGATGCATACATGCTTCCCATTTCTCTCTGCAGTGTCCGACGACTTTTCCAAGCAAAAACTGTCGAATCCAAGGTGGATTTGACCTCTCCTCCTCCTAAACCAGTTTTAGGTGAGTTCTTAAGTATCTGGGATGAATTTTAGTCATGTTTTGGGTTAAAAATTATTGAAGTTGGACCTAGAACTAAGTTTAGCCGTGATTTGGGTGATGTGCGTCTGTGTGTGTGCTGGTGCGTATGTATGTGCGTGTAGTATACATATATATACTGCACGTATATGTGTGTGTGAATTGTATGTGTGGGTGTGCTGCACAAGCAAGTGTGGGTACGTGTGTATATTGCATGTGTGTGCAGGCTGTGTGTTTGTACACACACACACACACACACACACACATATATATATGCCTTGTGTATGTGTATGTGCATGTATGTGTGTAAGTCCGTATGTGTGTGTGTGTTGTAAGCATATATGTGCAGTGCATGTTTTTGTGTGTGTGTGTGTGTGTGTGTGTGTGTAAGCCGTGTATGTATGTGGGCTGTGTGTGGTGTGAGTGTGCAGTGTGTGTATGCATCTACCGTGTGTGTGTGTGGTGCACGCATGTGTGTGTGTATATGCCGAATCGGGGCAAGTTTGTGTGGGTTTGGGTTTAAGCCCAAACCATCCCTTTTCACCCTAATCCTTTTAAACCCAAGACCTTAGGACCCTAAACCTAAAACCCACTAAGTCCTAACCCTAATTCACCTAAACCTTAATCCGGATCCAAACCCAAAATCCATTTCCATTTCTTGAAATTCTATAGTTGGGTAGTTTGTTTAATTGTACATTTTTGTGCTTAGGTGAAATTGCTAGTGAGGAAATCCTTAATCCTTTCTGCACAACTCTGCTGCTACGGAGCATCTGTGAGTGGACCCTTTCAAAAATTATTATGATTTTATGAATTAATCGCATATATTAATAGCATGCCTTGCAGATTTAATTATTTGAATAATGTTTTACAGGAAGCAAAATTATTTGAAGTATGTTGTGAATATTGTGTTGAGATTTAATTATTGGCCTATATTAAACTACATTCGATAAATCGTATTTTCCATATAAAAAATCATGAACTGGTAGACTATCTAATGGATGACGATAGGATACTAGAACATGTTTTCAAAAACCTCTTTATAGTATAGATGATGGATGACTCTATGCTATAAAGTTGAACGTTAGAGACGTGTTATGTTTTATACATACCCAGTGAGCACTATGCCGCCTGGGGCGAGGATCTGGTGTTGGCATTAGGCCGGGAGAAATAATCCCTAGTGAAAGCTGAGGGACACAGAGACATGCATTGGGCCGGGAGGGAGTTATCTCGTGCTGCGGGCACAAAGATTGAGGTGCAGGCATTGGGCCGGGAGTATATTATATTCAGTGAACTCACTAGTAGAACATTATGGATATATATTGAATTATGAATTGCTTCCTGAGTTGATTTTTGTGAGAATGAATCATGCGTTGATTTATAAACTGTTTTATGGCATGCTAATGTTTTCAACAGAACTATCATTTATGATGCTAATAATTTTCATTATATATATACAACCGTGGGGGTTAGTATGTTCATAATTATTTTCATACTATGTATGTATATAAACTTGGTCCACTCACCCTTGTTTTGCGCCCCCTTCAGGATTTAGATTCGAGGTACATGATCCCAGCGTCAAGACAAGTTTGCTCAGCTATTCTCGAGTTCACTTCACATGGGTATTATTCCATTGTTTGTATAGTTTCCTAAAACTTCTTTTATGTTATTCTTAGAAATGTATGCTCTAAACTCGTTCCTTAAATGTCCATTCCTTATGTTCATAAGTCTTATTTATCCCTTATTTCAGCAATTGCACTCAATAAATGGCTTTCGTCACCCTTGGATGTCGGCCAGCACGTGCCTATCCTGATGTTTGGGGAATATCAGGGTCGAGGCGTGTCATATAAAGTTGATTTGCAAAGAACTTAACATATGCATACCTAAAACACAACTTTAATATATGTTATCATAATCATATATATAGGCACAATCTATAATACCAACATTAGTATTGAGACAATCTAAAAGTGAACCAATTCCGTCTCCTGCATTTAGAAATTTGTCAAGCAGCATTCGAAATCTCATGCCCATCTCTTAATTGTAATAATTAGTCAATTGGATTTGAACTTAATATAATTTACCTTTCAAACTCAAAGCCATAGGCAACATATACGCTTTTGCAAAATATGTTGGAATCTCATGCCTATGGCTTTGGAAAATTACATGTACTTGCTTGATCAATATTTAGATAATGGTGTTATGATAAAATTTACACATACAATGCAAGCTCTATATGCATAATTGGCTTTGGAAAATTACATGTACTTGCTTGATCAAAATATCAGCAACCTCCATACTTCGGTGGTGCGACCAAAACATATTATATGCAATTATTATAGGTATGGTTTAAAAACTGTTGGGATTGGAAGCTTATTCCATATTTGGATCATCATCGTTTAAATTGTTTATGCTTCAATATGTTCCATCATATACCATGGTTACAATATTCATGGACGATGAAGAAATTTGCTTGCTTAGATAACCAGTCAATGGTTCTTGAAACAACATAATCATTCTTGTATAACTGAACATGAAGACCAAAAGAAAGTATCACATCAGGATCTCATATGCCGATGAACTTCCCCATTGGGTCAGAATCTCATATGCCGATGAACTTCCCCATTGGGCTTGCTGAACTTCCCCATTGACTTTTTAGTGTAAAAATGTAGTTTTTCGTTAAAGTGAACAGTACCGGGAGCTTTTCGTTAAAGTTCCCTTAAAACAAATGTAAGTATATACACAACTTGAAATTATAATTTGTTGTAAAATCGACGATGTGTGCAGTGGAATAAATAAGCAAGACACAACATTTACGAGGTTCCTCTACAGTCAGTGTGACTGGAGTACATCCTCGGGACAGCAGTAGTGCTTTCATTTAGTAATCTGGAATAATAGGAGTACAAAGATAACTCTATCATCTCTCCTTTCTCTTTCCTTTCTTTTCTCTCTTCTTCCTCTCTCTCTTCCTCTTCCTTTCTTCCCTCTCTCCCGTATGACTTGTGTGTGTGTGTGTGTGTAACCTCTTCTTATTCTTTGGCCTTCCTTATATAGGCAAATGAATAGACAAGATGTTAAATCAAAACCTACCACACTCACTTAATGCTTTCACCTATTACATACATTAAGCCTTTACCTACTATACCAACCACACTCACTTAATGGACATCCATATTTACATCCATATTTACAACACTCCCCCTTGGATGGCCATAAGTCTTCGATTGACTCGTTAAAATCTTAATCTATTTTGGATGCTCCCCCTGATGAGTATCTCCCCCTGATTTCAAATCATTTAGGCTGATCGTTGATCATTCTGTTTCGATCTCTTAGCGAGAAGAGTTGCCAACAGATGTGCTTTACTGGTAGTTAACTTTCCACAGGCTTATTCTTGAACTGGGCTGGATGGCCTTTTTACTTACAAGCGATCCTCAGCTTAGTTGAGGATGAATCAGCACGTTGTCTCCACATGTTTCAAGTAATCGGATCTTCATGCAGGTCTGGCATCTTCTTTTGCAGTATTTTTCCTCTAATGCAAAAATTCCCATGAAAGCAATTGGAGATGCCGCTCCAAAACATTCAATGTGGAGATTAGCTATGCTGCAAAAATTCCCATGAAAGCATCAGAACATCACTTCTCAGCGACTCATCATGTTTTCCAGGTTCCAACATCAGTTGAAGATGACTGCTCGAGAGCAATGCTAGGTAAGCAATCAGGGAAGGGTTCCAGACAATCAGTCCCAGATCGGAAGCTTGACTCCAAGTGGCGACTGATCGCTCTCTTTCTCCTTGTCTTGCAAGTGATAACAAAGACAAAGAAAAGGACATGGAGAAAGCATGATATGAGATACTCTTGCTTTCGACCCTGATGATATGAGATACTCTTACTCTGGATGACTAAGTTTGTAGAGGTACTCCAGGGGATGAAGAACACTGAGTAACTCGAGAGTTTTCTTTGGGAATACATTTTCGGAAATGAAGAAGTGCTGAGGGAGTTTGCCTTTGCTAATGGAAGGCGAAGGTAGACGTTTATAGGAATAATTCTTCACAACCGAAACTATTCCCTTACCCCTGTCGGCAGCCGGTGGATGGATGAACAATACAAGTTACGCGCTTTCTGACAAAGCTGTCCGTAATTTCCACAAAGCTGACAGTGCATGTGACGAGTGACAACAATTCTGGAAAAGCTGATCGCCTCGTGATTTCTGAGCAGACCCGGCTTTTGAGAGAGGCGTCCGACTTTTGAGAACGGAGTCCGGCTTTTTAGAAAAGAACCCGGCTCTTCGATTTGTGAGATTTGCCTCTTCGATTGCTGAGTGATGCCTCATCGATTTCTTTTTTTTATTTTTATAGAGGCACTCATTTGGTTCCACAGCACCCTGAATTGCCAAAACACTCTCTTCTTGCACTTGTGAAATCTTCATCTCTCCGATCTCTTCTTTCTCAACACCTTCGAAAAATGTCTTGCCCTTCTGACCGTTGCCTTAACTTGAATGTCGGAGAAGATGATGACTTGTCTTCTCCGAACAACATTTGGAATCCATCCTTCATATCCCCTAATGGTCATCTTACAATTGGGGATTCTGTGATGAAGAACGACATAACCGCTACGGTGGTAGCGAAGAATCTTCTCACCCCCAAGGATAGCAGGATTCTTTCCAAGCGGTCCGACGAGTTGGCTGTTCAAGATTCTTTAGCCTTCAGCATTCAGTGTGCAGGCTCTGTATCAAATATGGGCCAACGTCTTCTTGCTCGATCTCGTCAGGTCGAGTCTCTGATGGCTGAAGTGGCTAGTCTTCGGCAAGAGGTCAGAGGACTCAGGCTCGAGAATAAGGAGTTGCACATGCTCGCAACTAGTTACTCCACCAGCATGAAGAGGAAGCTGGACCAGCTGCAGGAGTCTGAAGGTCGGATCCAGAGTGATCATCAAAGGTTTATGGCGTTACTCCCGAGGTTTATGTTACCTTCGTCATCTGGAGTTGCACCAAGTGTTGAGGCTCCGGAGAATCCAACTTTGGCTCTTCGTCTTTCAGGAGCTCCATCGACTGCTGAGGCTCCACATGAGCAATGAAGGCTCCCTCATGTTTATCTGCACTTTGTATATATATATTTTTTTCATAATTGTAGCTCATGTGTATGCACATATCTGTAATTTCTTTGAAATATCAATAGATAAGCTTTATTTCATTCAGTGTATTGTGCCAAATACAATAAAGCATATTCTTCACTAAGATGTGGTACTTCTGGACCAAATATCAATTTATCTTTACCCTCTCGAATATAAATGATCATCCTTAGTGTCTAAATCATTTGAGTATTCAACTCATAATCTTCAATCCATATGATTCTTTAATATCATAAACATCATGGATAAGATTCGTGTTGGCATATTGTTCGATTCTGCAGTTCAAGACAATATTTCTCTAAACACTTTATAATCTTTCTTAACTCTTCAGGAGTCCCAATTTAATATCATCAACTCTTCAGGAGTTCCAATTTAGTATCATCAACTCTTTAGGAGTTCTAATTTAATGTCATCGACTCTTGCAAGAGATTTTAGTATGTTGCAACAATATCATTATGATAGTACTTACTCAAGCAATTTATACCATCCATTGGTACTGAGTACATGATTTATGCTTTATCCTTTTAGGACTTACTTCAAGCAATCTGAATCCTTCAGGGATTTTCTACACTTCATGACACATTTTCTTTTGGAATTTATACAGAGCAATTTGCTCCCATGTATACTTGAGGGATTTACTTATGGAGATATGATGTGGGCGACTCACAACCCTTCGTATATAATTCTCCATTCATATGAACTCGTTTACAACCTTGTGTCATATCATGTGAGTGTATTTCACTGTATTACAAATGCCCATATGTAACCTCTTTGGTTCAACATCTTTTGGCTATTTGTATTATATTCAAATATATATAGATCCATGTTTCCACGTTCTTACAAAATTGTAATGGAATTGCCTTTCTCCATTTTTGCCAATAATTTTTCCTTTCGTCGACGAACAAAAGAACGTGACTCATTATCAACACAGCTTATTGATTAAATTTAGTAGCTACTTATAAAAACCAAATTTACCATTGGTTATCATCAATTCGTGATCCCATATTCTCATGTGCATGCGCATGCATAAAAAAACTTTTCATTTCTTTGGATATCCATTGCCTATTCAAGGGCATTACACTATCTCTTCCAGGATAGCCATAATTTAGAGAATGCGGATCATAACCTCTTCTTGAGCGTTATAGAGCTTGGATTTTAATCTCCACTTCCGGGAGTTGAGTAATTGGAACCTATACGTTTATCATGCTTCATGCATGAGACACCAACATTCCCATGTCCATGGATTGTCCTTCTGGAACATTTATCCATGCGGTGACTGTCATGCTTCCAGCATGTAACAGTTATGCTCCGGGAATGCAATAATTCTTTAGTGCCATATTCTTTTTCTTTCAAAGGACTGAACCTTTTGAGTCTGAGGGTCTGCCACGCTTCAAGCGTGTAACAGATAAATCATTTGCTGCCACATTATTTTGTCCAATAGGGACATCAATTCTTGTAGGCACATTTGTAGCAAATATATGTGATTTCATCACTTTCGTTACATCATTCAATTATTCTTACTTCATTTTCTCATTGATTACTTTGTGAATCAAAATAAGACAAATTCTCTTCGTTCTTCTGGAACGGTATTTTCTCATCATTCTTCTACAACGATGTTATTTTCTCCCCCTAATGATAGGAAAACTGTATTATTAAAATTATAGTCCGCAAATCATGCGGTAAATATATCCCCAGTTAAGGGTTCAAAATATTGAATGATGGATGATAAATCAAATCCAACATAAATTCTTAATTTGCAATGATGCCTCATTTTAATACGTTTGTGGCATTGCAATAGGCACATAGATAACATAACCAAAAACTCGTAAACGTGTAATGTTTAATTAGTGCCCAAACACGAGTTATACTGAGAAGTATTAGTGGTTGGCAACATGTCTCAACCAAGCTAATAATGTATCATGTAACATGGCATGTCTCCATGTAGAAAACTTGGCAATTTCATTTTCATGAGCAGAGCACGGGTAATCAATTGTATCCGTTTAATAAATGTTTCTGCTAAACCATTTTGAGTACGGACATGAGGAACATGGTGTTCAACATCAATGCCCAATGTTATGCAATAATCATCAAAACTCCGAGATGTAAGCTCTCCAGCAAACATGTATTATATTATCATTTACATACATCAAGGAACTTCTGGTCCTTATTTAATTGCCTATAGAATGGTACTCTCATGGCTCTTATTACAATTAAGTTGTGGCACTTTGGCTCTTCAAACTTAAAGTACTCATCAAGGAACTTCATGTCTGATCTCTGAGGATCAAAGGTCTTCATGCCCAATCTTTTTGCATGATGGAACTTCTGGTCCAATCATTTTTATATGATGAGGATCAAGAAACTGCAGGTTCTAATCTGATCAAGGAACTTCGGGTCCTTGTTATACTCATCGTAACAAAAGAAGTACAATAAATAAATTAAAGCAATAAGCGGTAATTCCAACTATGGTAAATAAATTGCTTTTAAGTAAATAAAGCTTGTGATAAGGGCTTTGATTCAGCACCATTCACATAAATCAAAACTTAAAGCAGTAGGCGGTAAAACCGTCCATGGTAAGTAAATTGCTTTAAAGTAAATAAAACTTGTGAATAGATTTTAAACCAACACCATTCACATAAATCAAAACTTAAAGCAGTAGGCGGTAAAACCGTCCATGATAAATAAATTGCTTTAAAGTAAATAAAACTTGTGAATGGATTTTAAACCAACACCATTCACATAAATAAAGCAATAATAGAAAAAGGGTGATGATTAAGTTTCCATCAATTTTCTTTTCTTTTCAAATGGTGCAACTCACCATTCCAAAACCTTTTCTTTGTCTGCCACTTATAAGAAGATCAAACCGTTAGATTTAGCTCAAATTTTAATATGATATGGATAAGAGGATACCGAACAACTTTCGTGAAGAAACAATTTCGATCTGAGCTACTGAAAATAGAGTTTTGGTACTCATAAGATGGCTGTCCAGTTTTCTACGGAAATTGGAAACTGGTTTGGTATTTCAGACATCTGTGACGATCGCACCGTTAAAATTTTCTGAGATTTTGATATGTTGTAGATACTGGGCGGACGGACAACTTTCAAGAAGAAAATTTTTCAATCCGAGTTCCGCAAGTTGGAGTTCCGAGGCTATTTACATGGCTGCCAGATTTTCTACGAATTTTGAGTCCGTACCATTTTGCTTCTGCAAATGATGATATACAGTTATACAACAACATATACATATTTGCTTCAAGAAAATCAGTAGTACAAATATTTTAAGATGAAATGAAAAGATTTTCTTATCTGTGAGATTCCAGGCGACATAGGTGAACAAGATTTGTGGCGTTGTGCTTTCCACTGACACGAGAGCTTCTCGTGCTGATAACGTGTTGTAAAATCGACGATGTGTGCAGTGGAATAAATAAGCAAGACACAACATTTACGAGGTTCCTCTACAGTCAGTGTGACTGGAGTACATCCTCGGGACAGCAGTAGTGCTTTCATTTAGTAATCTGGAATAATAGGAGTTCAAAGATAACTCTATCATCTCTCCTTTCTCTTTCCTTTCTTTTCTCTCTTCTTCCTCTCTCTCTTCCTCTTCCTTTCTTCCCTCTCTCCCGTATGACTTGTGTGTGTGTGTGTGTAACCTCTTCTTATTCTTTGGCCTTCCTTATATAGGCAAATGAATAGACAAGATGTTAAATCAAAACCTACCACACTCACTTAATGTTTTCACCTATTACATACATTAAGCCTTTACCTACTATACCAACCACACTCACTTAATGGACATCCATATTTACATCCATATTTACAACATAATTGTATATATTAGCCATACTTTTGCAGAAGCAACCAACTGGTCCAGCCTTTGATTTCATCCATACCTTTTATATTTAACTGGGTAAATATACGCAATAACGTGGGCTTTGTGACCCAAATGTGCGGCATTAAAAAATGGTGTAGAAGATAAGTGCATTATGTCGATCTCATTCTCTTCTCGGGAAGGCTTCTTCCTATGTATACATACCCAGAGGAGCTATGTACTCAGAGGAGCCAGCCATATGGGCCTCGTCACTGAGACGGCAGAGCCGCCACACCGACAACCTCTTAACCGTGCGGCCTCCATCTTTTATTTTTTATATTTAATTAAACACTTTAATTTATAGGATCAAAAGAAAAAATAGCAAAAACACCTTTACATAATAGAATGATATACATATATTTATCTGCTTCTCCAAATTCCTATATAATTATAGAATTGATCCACGACTTGCTGCTATCTTCTTTGATAAAGTTTTCCCAGATTCATGCCATAAGATTATTAAAAAATATTATTGATTAAAACATAATGGTTATACAACCTATTAATAATCCTCAAATACCACTAATTAATCCAACACGGTGTTGTTGCCGTGTACATGCACTTATATCCAGGTATGCAGTTTTCATGGAGGTTCAGCACGGTGGTGTTGGCAAGTGCAATCACAATTTGAATGTAAGATCAAAACTGCAGTTCATGAAACTATTATATAATCAACCTTCAAACTTTATAAGTCTTAATCATATAACCAGTGGCTCTGATATCACATGTAAACTTTATGTGGTTATATAATTAAAACACAAGCAAGGAGTTGGTTGACCTGATCTTGAAGCAATAGCCATTAGATACCAAGCGAAATGATGTAGGATGCGGCAACAATAAAATTTTCTACAAAGCACCTAGCCGGATACAACTACTTTATGGGAAGTGTTTGTTTTGTCTAAGGTTTGCAGGTACCTTAGTATTTATACTGGCTAAGGTATTAAGGTTTTGTCCATAAGGTACCGTTTGGTATACAAACAGGACGGGACGGAATGGAATGGGACGGGACGGGACAGGATGGGACGAAACGGAGAGGGAGCAAAGATGCCCTCGGATGGAAACGAGGAGGAAGAAGAAGGAGATGGAGAGGTTATAATTTTGTGTTCCACAGATATGGAATGAGTCGTTCTAGGGAGTGAGGCAAAACGAAAATTCACCCAAAATTCGTCCCATAGAACAGCGCGTCGTGGGACAGAACTCCTCGTCCTGTCCCACGTACCAAACGGTACCTAAATGAATCCCAAATCCCTTTTTTTAGTCTATCAGTTAGGTATCATATAATCACATAAAATCAAGACTCCAACAATTTTACTTGCATTACAAGACACCTAATATAAGATTGATATCTTTAGTAAATCAAATCGCAATATCTACATTAATCTCCAATATTACATTTCTATTATATGTTGTAGACTATTTAAAATTGATTTACATTGAAATAAATTCAACAATAATCACATACAAGATCTATTATTTCATTATGCGATTTATTTTCAACACAAACTCAGTATAACCCTAAATATGTAGCTAATTATTTCATTCAAAGTCATTGGACGCGTTATGGAGTAGTCTCTAGCTAGGCCTAGGCTATGATATATGGAATGAGATTATTGGCTCGTTAGTTAGTGGTAGCAACTAGCACGAAAGGCAGAAGACCAATCGCTTTCCCCCGTCGAGATAATTGGCTCGATCATGAAAACAAAGTCATCAGTCATGCATGCATGATTGTTAAACGTTATCCGTGTCTTTGTCTTCTTTTGATTAGCTGATATGATGCTAAAACAGCAAATTTAGAAAAAAAAAATACAATAAAACCTTGTCCAAATGATTCCTCGAGAGTTTTCTTTGTAACGTTAGAGAAAAGATAACATGGCTCTCTTAAAGTGAAACTCTCTAAAAAAATTCTGTCATCTCACAATTTAGTGTCAGTTTATGTACTAACATTATAAAATATTACATAAAAAAACATGAGGTAACACAAAATTCATGAAGTATTTTACTTTTAAAAGGGTTTAATTTCTCTGTAACGTTATTCAACCAAAAAAAAAAATCTTGCAAGAAAGAATACACCAGTGACTGAACAGAATTTTTTTTTTTGTAAATTAGGGCAACCCATATGATTCTTCTTGCACAGCTGCATGCACCCACAAAAAAATATCGGCAATTATGAATCAAATTACGATTTCCAAAGCCATATCCTTAAACTAGACATCTAAGAAGATAATAAATCATTACCCAAAACATGTAAGAAATTACGGAGATATTTTTCCAAATAAGATAATAACGGAAGAGTAAAGCCAGGGATTCATAAGTGTTCATGCTGCCAGTTTTGGCCAATATCTCCAGTGACTCTCATGTACGTGTGATCTGTCGTCATATATCAAGTAAGTTTCAAGGAACTGTGTCATCATACTACATCAAATATCAATGGAACTTGAATATATGTCACTATATATCCAAATTTAAAACTAGTTACAGACTTACAGCTGAAAGTAAAATAATTAATCATCTCTGAGCCGATACCAAATATTAAGTAGTATCGTACGAGAAACGCATAAATACGATTGTCTGATAACATTTGTTTTTGAGACATTTGTCCCAAAAATATAAAACCAATTTAAAAACAATCACTATCAAACAACCTTATTGAATTTGAAGTCTCTCTTGTATATTAAATTCTTTTAGCTATTATCGTTTATCTCGACTGTAAATTCTTGTGTGTCCATCTCTATTACGTCTTGACTGTTATTTTTGCTAATAGCCATCATGCAACATCAATTTTTGTAACTTTAGTGTAGAATACTTCATGCATGGAATTGAGTGGTCAGTACACATTTAGCCATGCATTATTTAATAATCAAAAAAATTGGGAGAGAATTAATTTCGATGGCTTCAATATTATTGTAATTGTAACCCAAACACCAACCTTTCTTCCCTTGCTGACATGTGCCTAGTGAGATACAGGTGCTTGCCTAGAACCTGCATATACCGCGGGGCCGCCCAGCAATTAGAGAGCTAATCAAGGTTGAACGTAAAGTTCGAGGAACATCGGACGGTCCCTACGTTTGAAAATCAAAGTGCAAGTTAACTAAAAGGCAAATGCTGTAGAGTTTAATTTTAAAAAGTAACGTTGAGAAAATTAAATTTTGTAAACTAAATAATATGGTTGTTGATTGTATTATTATTTAAATATTGATTAACATGTTTATTTGTTATTGGTGACACATCATTTAATTTAAAATTTTAATTTTAAAATTTGATTTCTGTAGCATTATCCTAACTGAAAATATATACGATTAGAAAAACTTCACTAAGACTGGTTTATTAGGTTAGCTATTTTTTGGTCAAGGGAGAGATTTATTAAACACCAAACACACACTTATAAACAAACAAAGGCACAACTTACACATATAAACAAACAAAAAAAGGGCCTAAAAACAAAGAAAAAATAAACAGAAACAGAAAGTGAGCCCAAAAACAACAGAACTTTCGAGAAGCATCCACTACTTTCTCCACTATCGATCCGAGGAGCATCCAACCATCCTATTCTCCGACCACCGCCGATCGTCTCCTCTTCAGATGCCTCCTACACACAGCCATAAGCAAGAGATAGTTGGCACCCAAACAAAAGAAGCCAACCACTTGTGTGAAGCTCAAGGAAATCCACACCAAGGAGAACGTGGTGGTGTTTGAAACACCCGAGCTGGTGAAAGCGCCAGAACTCTACATGCGAACTCGACAGAGAACATAGCTGAAGATCGGAGCAAGGAAGAGCCAAGAAGAGGAATACCCACATGGGTTGAGGAATTGGACAGGTCGGATTGAAAAATTGAGAGAACCAGTAGTAGATGGAAGGAGAAAAGAAGGAAAAGAGGGAAAAGATGACACATCAACCGACCCCAGCTGAAACTAAGGCTGATGTATGGGTTAAAATTTTCTCTCTCTCTTTTTTTTTTTTTTTTTGAGAAAGAAGTACATTAATTCTAAAGAATTGCTAAGGAGATTATCAAAAATGAAACTCTCCATGAATTCTCTGTTACCTCATGTTTTTTAGCGTAATATTTTATAATGTTAGCACGATAATTGATGCTAAACTGTGAGGTGACAGAGAATTTATAAAGAGTCTGAGAAAGTCTTTAGCATCTCTTAATTAAAAAAAAAGTCTCGAGGTACACCCAAGGTGCAGGCAATAACAAACAAACGCATGTTTTGCTTCACTAGGAAGCACACTATTCTAAGTGCACATACTACTAACATTGTGACCTATATAAGTGATAGCATCAGCTATAAAGTTTGCTTCACTAAATACATGATGCTAAACAACTAATTCAAAAAAAGCAGTCAGCCATTTGATATCTTGTATAATCGTTCTAAATCTCCATGGTGATGCACATCTTCGTTTAATAGAGTCAATGACAATCTTCGAGTCTCCCTGTACCACGATATTTTTGAAGATTTTTCCACTTGCAAAGAGAAAGGCATCACGCAAAGCCAAAGCCTCCGCCAATGTAATAGCGTTTAGGCCAAGCTTACGCGTTTCAGCAACAATAAGTTAAACGAGAGATGATCTCCGATGATGAAACCAGCTGCAGCCGAACCACCTACCACAGACCCATCAAAATAATTTTGTAAAGGCTTCCCTAGAAGCCTGACATCTAATAGCAGCATTATCCTTTTTGCTAAAACTCCTTGATCTTTACTTGTGCCTGTAAGAAGTCCATTCCCAAGGAGTTAAATTACAGGGGAGGAATTTTATGTTTTTGTGAAATGTGCTTTCTGAATAACGCAGTGAATATTTTTTTTTTCTTTTTTTTTTAGTCTGCTCATGGAAGTCGATTTTCAAACATTCATTAGTTTTTACTTGAGTTTTTCACATGATTTCATTTTCACATGCTTATTTTAGCCTTTTATGCATTTTTTTAATTTCTAATTATAATATTAACAAAAATACCGAATATAATTAAATATAAGTGTATCCGTTCTTGTGGACGTGTTTTTTACCTATATATTCAGGTGTCATGTGTATACTGAAGAAAAATGCCACATCAACAAGATTTGTTAGAAACAGTTATTAGTGCAAGAGTGGTGGTGCTATAAATTTAACTTCGTATTCAGTTGTGTAATGACGAAAACTATCGATTCATTTCTTCATTTAGAGCTAAGCTTTCTCTCTGACTTCCTTTCCTTCTTTTGCTTTTTTGTTATCACAATGCTCCATTGATTCAAAACTGTAAAGCTAACTACTTTTGAGGAGTGGAATTTCATAGAAATTCCCCCCAAAATTTGCTGATCTTGGTATTAATCAAGAATTTCATATATAACTAGAACGACCTTACAAATGAAAAAAAAAAATTAGAGTGTGTATCATTTCCTTCTCACATATACAATTAGAGCAAACAAAAATTTTTTATTGACCAACAAGAAAAAGAAGACGACAAGGTTACTAATTCATTACTGAGTTTTTTTTTCAAATGCTTGTATATATTATCGATGAGCTTTCCTTTTTTTCTACGGTGACAGTACAGTGCATGGTGATGATTTCGCCTTCCGGGCAATTGCTGGCGCCATTCTTAGTTCTTTTTTTTTTTTAAAGAAAACTAACGAAAATGGTTTGAAAATTTTGAATTTTAATGATAAAGACAAAATAAAGGGTAAAGTGAATAGTACCAGAATTAACTTTTTAGTGTAAAAATATGGTTTTTCGTTAAAGTGAACAGTACCGGAAACCTTTCGTTAAAGTTCTTTTTTTTTTTGTCTGGAAAGTTTATCTAAACACTTTTGATATTGTTTACTTTTAGTGTTAAATATATTTTTAGCTTAAAAAGTTATTTTTAATACTATTTACTTATACTTTTATTTTGTTTAGATTAAACTCATAATTTTCAAACAATTTTTATTAATTTTTATTTATTTCTCCAAATAAACCAAAGGAATTAACAAAGGGGAACAGACAATTTTACCCAAGATAATGTGGATGGAAAAAACAGATCGTGAGAAGCAAAATGACGATGGAGAAAGGAGTGGAAGGAAGGACATAATGAGGTGTGAAGGTGCGAAGATGTGAAGGTAAAAAAATTTCACATTGGTGAAATGAAAAATCTTGCAAAGGCATATAAAAAGTTGAACTACTCTCCATATTGTCAATTGATTTTATGGTAGAACCTTAATTTTGTTCATAGTATCATGGCAAGTTGGCCCACGTGTGAAACTCAGGCCACATGTGCTCCCCATAACCCAATTTGTGTTATTCACGTGTTTCGTTTGAAAACTAGCCACATGTGAAGGTGCATGTAAGGACGTGAAGGTAAAAGAGTCTCACATTGGTGAAATAAAAAACATTGCAATGACTTATAAGAAGTTGAGCTACTTCTCATATTGTAAATTATTTTATGATAAAATTTCAATTTTCTTCACCCCTAAAACTAAGGTTTGGTTGATTTCTTACTGTGAAAATAAACTGATATTTTTTATATAATTGTCTAGTCAACTGCCGCAAGATTCTTTTTAGTTAACATTTTTATCCATCACACATGCCACGTAAAATAATATGAAATTGTGATATATTTTTATAATAAGAATAGCATTATTATTTGTAAAAAACAAAACGTAAACTCGGAGAGTAAGACTATAAAAATAAATTAATAAATGCTAATGTACTAGTAGGGTTAACATTGTGACATTATTAACTAGACACTGTGCATTACGTGGGAGTGGGTCAGCATAAAAGGATTGTTGAATAAAGCACTGTACTGTACAGTGCAACGTACGATCGAGGAGACTCTTTCACTGTGTGAAGCAAAAGGCCATGGTTTTTTACTTGACAGTTGAAACTCCGTTCCGTCGAGGAAGATCGAGTACAAAGCAGAATCCGTTGCCAGGTCTGTATTACGTGTCTGTGTATTACCTGTGTCTTTAGTCTCTCAACCAAGCAAAAGATTTGGCATTGAGAGCTGCTGAAGGACAGAAAACGTTGGCATGACGATGTTTGATTCCTATATGAGCTAGGGAGCAGTTTCATTATAAATTATAATCTTACGTACCTCCAGGCACTTCTGTCATATATATAGACTTTGGTAAACGAATTGTGTTTGTCGTATTTGTGTTGTTTTTGTATCGTATTTATTATCTTAATAGATTGTGTTGTGTCAGACTAATTATTAATGGCTTTTTAATATGTGATTTAATAATGATCTGACTCATTAACGACTTGATCCGAAATCTATTATTTTTCGTGTCGTTTTGTTCGAATTAACGGGTTATGCAAAAAATTATCATGCCTAATGTTACAGACCTAGAAAATAGGTCGAATTAGTGTCATATCCATTATTCTAACAAAGTTTTGACATATGACCTAATAACAACTTGACTTAGTAACAAGTGACTTAATAACGACTCGTTAACGAGTTGAATAAAAAATTCTTATTTTTGTGTCAGATTAACTACAGGTCATGCAAGAAAATATCATACCTACTTGCCAAATATCACAATATCAAGTAGAGTCCTATACCCATAATTTTTTTATTATTAGTGGTGAAAACGTTTCCCTAACAAAAATTTGACCCAAGGCCCCGTACATCCAGTGGCGGATCTAAGAAATAATATTTGGGGGGGGTCAGTAAGAATAGCGCGCGCAGCGCGCAATTTTTTTTAACAGAAATAGCATGTATATTGACATTTCATCGAGTCTTGGTAGGCCTTAAGTCATTTGAAAAGGCAAATTGCACACCTGTTAATGCCTCATATTGCACACCTGTTAATGCAATCATGCAAAATATGTTAATGCACTTTCATTTAAAAATAGATTTCAAACTCAAATCCCAAATCCCACATACACCCATAACTCTCACTCAGACAAAGAACAAGTAGAGAATACGAAAATACATAACAAATTTCTCTAGCACCAATATGAGTGAATGCTCAAAAGGAGAGCAAAAAATGAAAAAATCCAACGAGAACACTACTAAAGCAGCAAATGCTGCCTTCTCTAAATAATGCCCCATATTTTTCTCACTCTCTGCGTCTGCTTCTCTCTCAAAATGGTAGACCCGACTGTGCTCTTTTTCAAATGGGAGAGCCGAATGCTCTCCCTGGTGTGGCTCTCATCTCTCTCCTCTGCTCACAAATTGGAGTTGTCAACAGACAGCTCTTCTCTCTTCTGCTACTGCTCAAAACCAAAAGGCATAACAAATGCCTTAATATATATCGGTTACTTTGATTAATATGCAAAATAATTCAGCATTAAGGCATGTTCATGTGCTCATCTGTAAGCAAGAAAACAAAAGCTATCAATCCAAAAGCACAATGCTTGATGGTAAGACATTAGTTAGCATACCTGATTCTAAGTTTCCCTATGTTACAATCAACAACCATATTCATACAAGCAACAAAAAAATTGTTAATGAACTGGTGCACACAGCCCAAGTGCAAGCACAACAACATATTTTTAACTTCTCCAAGTTGCAGTGAACCCAAGCCAAGTATTAGTTTAACTTCAGCTTCAAACTTTCCGTCCTGATAACATTAGCTTCACCAATAGCTAATTACGACAGTGATAAAACAGACATTTCGCCACTGCCTGTGAGCGAACTCTTTCTTCTTCTTTCAGACATTTCGTCGACCACGTGGTGTGCAGCTTCAAGAGGTCGCACCAGCAACTCCAAAGGACCTCTAAGGTTATTTCCATGGCTTCCAAGAGGTCGTGCGACCCCATTGACCCCACTGTAGCTCCGCCTCTGCGTACATCTACAAATTCCAGTTTCGATAAGATCATGGTGATGAAATAACCCTACTTCTATGAAGAATATTGACAAAGAATCAGGGGCTTGCTTTGTTGAATTACCTCTGAACCCCTGTAGTTGGATTTGTTGTTATTAGTCAAATTTCATGTATAATTTTAAGATGAAACTCTAAATTTACTAGTAATTTGTCAATTAAATTAATTAGACTAATATTGGCTGTTATTTATGAACTCTACATTATTGGTATTGGTATATATTCCTCCAGTATTTTAGTCAATAGGAAGAAATGTGAGCCTGTTGGATTGTAGCTATATATGGTGATGCATATGCTGCTGAAGCTCGAGGGAGGTTTGGTCACGTCTATGTGCAGCTGGGCCCCTTATTTTTTAGTTTTTACCACAACATTTCTTCCCTACCTGAATTATTCATATGGGGTTACGTGGTTTTGACAACGAAGACCTGAAGATACGATTACAGGACAGATGTTCAGGTCTGAATGGGTAGAGGAAGATCTAAAAAGAATTTGGAAGAGATTCTAAGAAAATGCTTAGAGTACTTGGATCTAACGGAAGACATGACACATGACCGAGCTTAATGACGTTCTAAAATTCATATAATCAATCCTACTTAGTAAGAAAATTCTTCTTTGTTGTTGTTTTTTGAGTAAATATTATTTTGGAAAATCCCTATCAATTTAAAGAAATCGTTGGTGGTCCAACAGATTATTGGAGAATTTGGGTAGTCTCAAGCTTGCATGCCATATGCCCTGTCAAAATTAAGACTCAATGCATGGATACTGTCAGGGGCCTGTATACTGAAATGACAGAGAGACGCATATGCTTATTTTTCAACAGTGTTTTTTCTTAAACCAAGCTCAATAGTAGATGTCAATCAGAATAAACACTTTTAGGAAAGAAAAATCGAATTTACACTTTTGTTAATAAACCCAAAAAATTCAAAATGATGCTTCATCTTTTAAAAGTAACAATGTATATGTCTACAATAGAAAACGAGAAAATGTTTAAAATTCTCAATTCAAGTTCAAACTTACATAAATGCATTCTTTTAGATTACTAACTCTGTTTTAGCGTACTATTTTATTTGGAGGCCAAAACTACACATCAAATTATAGTTGATTAGTTATTGTACTTCTAATAGAAATGTAATTCCCCGTTGTAAATAAGGATTAATATGCAGTATAAAATGCTTTATGAATGCATCATTAACATGGAGATCATGGGACCTCTAATACCTAATAAAATTCCATATTAAAACAAAAAAAATGGGATCAATGGGATTGTTATTGAAAACTAAAAAGAATACTTCAATGTCGAATATATAAGGAAGTTGGCTCCTGCCTCCTGGTTGTCGTAAATGTCACCTTGCCCAAATTAGCATTTGCTGCTCATATGGTTTGGTTTGGTTACGTAGCAGTAATCTTAACCTAATCGACATGCACAGCAGAACAACTTTAAATAATTGCCCACCCTCCTTTAGGATTAATTATGCTTTTGGAATCCCTAGTTATACCTTTTTCCCTTTAAATCAAGTACGTAAGTATTATATAATTCTTGGCTTTGATTAATCATCTAAAAGTAGAGTTAAAGGAGCCTGCTTTTCTTTGAAAATTACCCTCCACCTCAGCAATTAGTGAAAAACGTACCCTATAAAAAAGAAAAAGATAGAGTTACATGAGTCAAAGTGAATTAGTGATGATTGTTACTTTATATTGAGATTATATTAAACACTCTAAACTCTCACGTTAATGAGGTATGTCTCGCCTCCAATAAGCAGATAGTAAATCACCTTGTGTAATAAAAGGAATATTATGTTAGGTAACTAAGGAGATCATTCAGTTGGTAATGATCTAATTCCAGAACCAATTGATCTGGTTTAAAGCTCAATGGTGAGAATGGATTCACCTTATATCATCATTGCTCAGTATGAATACTGTATACCAAGCATGCAAACGAACGGTAGCTAATGACATTGACACTTGTGATATGCTAACCACCAACCATTTTATGCGATTTTTCTTTTGTCTGACAATTTTATGCGATTTAAAATCGAGAAATTTGAATGTGTGTATCTTCAATTCTTGTCGGATTTTGTACTTCTTCAAACCTTATTAAATTAGCAAACGACATAATTGATTTGTTTAATTTTTAGAGTACGGTAGTAAAAAACAAATACATGTGTTGTAAATAAAATTATACAAATAAAGAGATAAGAAAATTGGAGGAGAAATTAGATGTCTATTATTCTCATTAGAAGCCTTAATTATAAACTTAGGGTTTACTTGAAAACAAACCGCAGGTTTCCTTGTTTACATTATTAAAGAACTAAATTATAAGATATCAAATATTCATAAACAGTCACACAATTGACAAAATACACAATATAACATATTATAATTTAAATAAAATTATAACCCTGCGTGATGATATTTTATCACACTCAAAACCCTCTCCTTTATATTCATATCTGCCTCTTTTCCTACCTCATCTGACAATTAACTGGAACAAATTTTATCATAACATTATTCCGAACTTTTTATTTATTTTTTCATTTTTCTTACAACAAGGTGTTTGATAAACATATAGAATAAGTCAAATTCCAATTCTAAGCGATCGAAGAAATTGAAAGTAGAGAAATTTGATAATTAAATAGGCAAATAGTTTTAGATTGAATTCAATTTTTGTAAGGGTGATTTATGAATGGAGATATAAAAATAGACGGTTCAAATCGTTAAAATTTGATGTAGAGTGTGTTTCACAATTAATCCCTATTTTTTAAAAAGTGGGGATCCACTCTTTGATCTGTTATTTGTGGATTAAGACCATGCATTGGTAACATTTTTATATTGAGCATGTTTTACTTTTTGATAACATAAGAAGAATAATTTTAGAGAGATTAAATTTTGTTAATGATATAAAAGTCAATAATTAAATTATTATTTAAAGGTTAACAAACGTATTTAATTTTTATTAATGATTTTAATTATTAAATTTTATCTACAAATTTAATTAACTGTATTACACAACATAAGAAAAATTGAAGAATGACTGTACAAGATTCTTTCCCATTTATATACTCATACTTTCAATTGACTGTTATAATAATTACACAAAAATGAAAAAACAGGAAGAAAACCTCGTAAAGCGAGAAGTGAAGAAGGAAAAAGGTGAGTGTGGACTTGAGAATGCCAAAAACAAAAACAAAAACAAAATAAATTCGGAAAATATTTCCCTCATCACACACACAGTGACATAGTACTCTGTTCCCGCGTTCTTACGTGCGTCATCACCACCCAATTCCGGAATACAAAATATATTTAAGAAATATATTCGATTCTAAACACAAATAATTTCAAAAAGAAAGAGGAAATTATAGGATCAGTGAAAACGACAAGAGCCAAAAACCTGTCAGAAATATCTGCCAATAACAGTTAGTTCAATTATTACCGGACGTAGCCGGTGGCCGTCCGGTTTCTCGAAACCCTATGCTTCCAGCTGCTGCAGGCCCTCCGCCTCCCACCTCTCATAGAAATGCAGAGTTTTAGAGAGAAAGAGAAAACCGACTGTAACAAGATTTTGTTATTGTGCAAAATCTGTGTGTGAGTGAGTGACTGCTGTACTTACAAAACTATCTCTGCGTTTATATGAGGATGCGTGAAGTGAAGCAAAAACCCAAATCCACGTCTCTCTCTCTCTCTCTCTCTCTCTCTCTAAAACTCTCTCTCCCCTCTGCAAGCCATGCTTTGATGTTGTAGTTGCTCAGTAGATGAAGATCATCATCTTCCATCATCATGATAAGATAGCCTAGCCTCTCCTTTTCCAGTAGTTTCTCTCCACCCACAAGATTATTAGCCACATAGATCAAAAAAAAAAAAAAAAAAAAAAAGCCACCCCCAACTCTCTCTCTCTCTAAAGAGCTTTTTCCACTCATGGCTGAGGGTTTCGAACCCTACCATGTGCCTCAACAGAGCAGAAGGGACAAGCTCAGGGTCCTGGCGGGTCAAACCCACCCGGGTTGCCTCCAACCCGGATCACCATCTCCTCCTCCTCCACATCTCCACCATGCTTTGCTCCCTCTTTCATACGATCCCACCACCACCTTCATCTCCTCTTCCTCAGGTTTGCTCACGTGCGCCGACCCCGCCGTGAAAGAAGAGGGTAGTCATCATCACGTGATCGACCACTTGATGGGTTTTGCTTCGAATTCCACCTCCTCTTCTACTTTTCGCCACAACAGCCACCACCATCCTTACATGGATCCACAATTCCCTCTCACTCCCAACGCCGCCGTTCAAGAAATCAACGCCAACCCATTTCTGTACCCCCCTCAAAGCCTCCACCCCCTCAGAGATTTCGACCACCAGCAACCTCCCTACGACAATCAAGTCGTCGTCTTCAAACCAGAGCCTCTCTCTTTGTCACTCTCTTCTTCCCAGCACACCCAGCAAACCCAGAACAACACGAACAACAACAATCTCCAGAGATTTTCTTCGCCTGGGATTAATTATGATTCACTAAATTCTGGCGTTAGTGTTGCTTTTGTCCCTTTTGGACCGTTCACGGGGTACGCTTCGATTCTGAAGGGATCTAGGTTTTTAAAGCCGGCGCAGCAGTTGCTGGAGGAGTTTTGCGATGTGGGCAGCCGTGAAATTTACAGCGCGAAAGTCTTGACGCTGGAGGATTCCTCCTCCTTTTTTGATCCTCCTATTGAGAGCTTTGGTGACGACGACTCACAGATGGCTGGGGGAGACGGCGGTGAGAGTAGAAGGCAAAAGTCCAGACTAATTTCCATGCTCGACGAGGTATGCAATTAGTTTTAACTACATTTTTAATTTACTTTTTATAAGCGATTTTCATTAAATTTATTTAAACTACGTAAAGAGATTCGACCTCAGAGATGAGCATACTGCCACTCACATTTTAATTATTTCACGTTTTAGTTTTTGTTTTGCCCAACATTTGTTTTATGATATAACTTTGGACAGACGTTTGTGACTGTATGTTGTGCATTATATGATTTGATTGTTCATTGGTTTTTGGTCAAAGTACAAACATGCGGTTCTTAACTTGGTACTGTTAATTAACATGAACTAATTAGGGTTAATTTACAACTAATTTGTGTGTTTATAGAATTAATAGTGGATTATGAGATTCTTGCATTAAAGGAAGGAGAGATTGGTGAGTGTAAAAACAAAAAATCGTCTTTACGGAAAAGGTGGTAGGAGTAAGGAGGGATATATGCACTGAGATTCTGACATGTGTATTTCTTCCACCAGATTGAAGAATGAAATATGATAATTTCAGTTCTTATGCAGAATGATGGGTAAGAGTAGGCTGCGACGAGATTTGAAATCTTCTAATTAATATAACAAAAAGACGCAAACATGACTTATTTTCGTTTTCAAAATGTCATAATTCGTTCACGTGCATATGTGATATTTATTTAGTGCATGAAGCTTTGTCTTCATGATGATATCTGAGTCGGAATTAAACCTGCTTTCGGGGTTGCATTTACTGGTTAGCCGTGGGGAGGCAATGATGAAGGTTCAGTCTCATGCTACATGGATTCAATGGTTTCATGCATGTGTAGAGTGAATGCCTATTTAATATCTAACTGACCAGGTAGGTTTTCGGTCTGCTGTGATTATTTGTGGTGTTTATCAAGGCTGGGAAGCAGTGTGACAATATGATATGGTGTATTTAACCAAAACTTGAATGTATACATATATGGCATGGTTGAAAGTTTTGGTCGTTAATAAAATCTGTATGAAACCTAAGGAAGTCAACCTCACATCCCCTTGTTTAGTTGTGGATCAATTACCTTTTGGACAGCTAAGTAAACAAATCAAAGTGAATTCATTACAGTTATGTGGCTAGTAAGATACATATATGGATCTTGATTCTTGATTCATTTTATACGGGGGAAAATTAACCGTAATGTCATTCACTTTTGGGTTTACTAACTTCACGTTCAACGATTACAACATATATAGCGTTAACATTCAACATTGGAATTACAATAACTGTAAGGTTAGACTATAATCATCTAAGTTTACATAATATTAGTAAGGTTGTTAGGTGTTTATGTTTTGAACGTCCTTTTACATTATCAAGGCATATGCTGTTATGCGTGAACGTGGTGGCATAACAAAATCATTGTCAAACTCAGTACTGGTATTGTTTTATCAATAAAGGGTCCATTGAACAACTACTAGACGAGGTTATATACTAGGGCCAATCTTACAAGTATTTTCAAACCAATTAATCAATCAAAGGCGTGGGGGTGAAAATATAGGCACAATTTGATTGAAGCATTCACACTGTATCACATAACATACATTATTAGTTTATGTTGCAAAGAGAATACGGAAAGTGCAGTAGAAGATATGTAGAATTATATCCAAACCTAAATGTTATTCTATGAAGATTCCTATTTTATGCATCTAGTAGCTCATTACACTATATTATTGGGTAGGTTGGCAATTCCAAATGTCTGGCTTTGTACTACGAGATTAATTTTTTTACTTGGCAACTTCTCATGGAATGAATTTGGTTACATCTTTGGGGTGGTAATAGCACTGCTAAATTTTTTTGGTTAATGATATTCTGCTTCTTGACATCTCATAAAGATCAAAAGCTTAAGAAATTGCACACTTTGACGTGCAAACATCTATATTGTCTCAGTTTGTGTACAATATTTATCTTATATACTAAGGGTATTTTTAAGGGCTACTTTTTGTGCGTGTCCTCTAGGTTTACAGGAGGTACAAGCAATACTATCAACAAATGCAGGCAGTGGCAAGGTCATTTGAGTATGTTGCTGGGCTTGGAAATGCAGCTCCTTATGCAAACTCAGCGATAAAAACTATGGCTAGACATTTTAAGTGTTTGAAGAATGCTATCACCGAGCAGCTTCACTTTAGAAGTCATAATGCTACTCATTTAAGACATGAGAAAGATGAAAATCCAATGCTTCATAGCAGAAGTGCATATGGTCAGAGGTCCCTTCATAACTCTGAGTTTGTGGAGCACCAGCCTGTTTGGAGACCGCAAAGGGGTCTTCCTGAGCGCGCTGTTACTGTTCTTAGGGCCTGGTTGTTTGAACACTTCCTGCATCCGTAAGTAATTATTGAGTTACTTGACAGTTTGTTAGTCTTTTCTTCTATGGGTATGAGCCTTTTATTACTTCAATCTTTTTACTTTATGTTTCAGTTATCCTACCGACTCGGATAAATTAATGTTGGCTAAACAAACTGGTCTATCACGAAGCCAGGTATGTCTTTGTAACCCGATCACTATATTAGTTTTTAAAGTTGCCCATTTCCAAAACAATTGAGTCTGGTGTTTAAGCAATCGCGATAACCTATTTTAAATTGAAACAGGTTTCAAATTGGTTTATTAATGCAAGAGTAAGGCTATGGAAACCAATGGTGGAAGAAATACACATGCTAGAAACACGGCAAGCCCAAAAATCTTCGCCAAGGGTGGATTTAAGTTCCAATAGGTCAAGTGATGATCATTTACCTTCGCCAAACTCACTTGGATCCGAGAATCCATCCACATCCGCCCATAGGGTTCAAGACACCGCATCTAAGCGCACCAGAAGAGAGCTTCATGATCATATCACTACGGAGGCTACTGAACAAAACGTATCTTACAGTAATTTTCCAAGCCATATGCATGTAGATCATGTTGGTATGAACATGGTAGGGGCGAGTAGTAGTGGTGTGTCTCTAACCCTGGGACTTCACCAAAATAATGGCAATGGTTTTTCAGATCCCTTTCCTATCAATGCAGCTCAACGTTTTGGCCTTGGCCTTGACGGCAATAGTGAGAACTATGCAATGGGTGGTTTCGAAGCTCAAAATCGGCATTTTGGAAGGGATGTTATGGGAGGGCAATTTTTGCACGATTTTGTTGGATGAACGTGTAAAAGTGATAATCAGAACACCATTGAATTGGATTTTATATACGAACAAAAATGCAATAAGATGTGTTCATTTATCAAGCCAGAGTTTCAGTTGAAATTGAAGAATTGTTGAATGGTTAGCCTATTGTGGTGTTTTTGTTTTTGTTTGTTTGGTTTTTTTTTTGGGAAGAACCTATTGTGGTGTTAGGCAGAGGTATGTATCATTTTGTCACACCCTCATGTAATATTTTTTATCTTCTCAAAATGCTACTTGTCACACCCTCATGTTATGTTGTTTATCTTCTCAAAATGCTACTGTAAAGTAAATGTAATTTGGTGTTAAATTGTGTGGCGAAGGTAAATTTTGTGTTGATTGAGGGAAAAAAATGATGAAATGTTGCCCTAAGTTTATAGCTAGGGTTTGTCATCATGCAATGGCTTGCCATGAGTTGTTATGCATCGAAAATAGCGTAGTGTCCCGAGTATTTACAACTTACTTATTCTTTTTTTTAATGCAAGCGATTCTTTGACTTTTTGGGGGGGGGGGGGGGAGAGAACTTGGAGCTTAGTGAGTTGAAGAGAGAAACTTTAACAATCAGGGGCAATCCATCCCTTGCTAACTTTCTTGTTTTGCCAAATATGGCAGATAATTATGGTGAGTAGGGTATAATTTGTGGTACAAATATTGAAAACCGACTAGTACGTCTGGAAAGGTTAAGTTTGGGTTGGCAGGCTAGCCAAGCTATGACATTTTGTAACAACCTGTCCCAAAAATTTTTACGGAATTTAGAACGAAAGGGTATTTTGGTAATTTCATTGGGATTGGGCTAGATATTTTGAATTGTTGTTTTTGGGTCTTAATTTGAGTGTCTGGTGCGGCCCACTTCTTTTGGTTTGTTCTCCCCCAGGCCTAACCTCTATTTCCTTCTCTTTTCTTCCCTTTTCCCGGAAAACTCACAAACTCTCGGACCTCTCTCTCATCCTCTCCCTCCTCATCCGTGAGCAAACCCACACCCACACTTGCAACGAACACCATCAACCACCACCAGTGGTAGGCCTTCTCCCTCCCTCATTTTCTGTGAAGCACAGAAACTACCCAACAACACTCTCAGGTGAATCTCCACCACCTCCGACATGGGTAAGCCTATGAAACACTCCAAATGCTTCTCTATTAGTCCCTATAGTTCATTTCTAACTATGTTGGTGTATTTTGGACGTCAAACGATGAAGAAACACCTCAAAGGAGCAAAACCCAGATTCCCGGCTTGAACCGTGGGTTTTCAGATGACTTTTCCGACCAACTCCGGCCACTACTTAGGAAACCAATGGTATAATGCTAATCTACTCTTGTTTGTCTTCAATTTGGTGGGTAGATCGTAGGTTATGGTTGAGGTTAGGGGTTGACCGGAGATTGGGAAGTTCCGGCTTTCTTCTTTGTCGAAACCGACTAACCTAGCCTAGAAATGCGTCAAACCCGACCCACATAACCCAGCCCAATCCCTTAATCTAGCCTAAACCTTGGGCATATGTAACCAAGCCCAATTCACTTAGCCCAGGCCCAACCATCTAAACCTAACCCAAGCCCAAATCAATATTGGCCAAGACCCCTCGGCTTAACCCAGAACCCTGGCCAGTGAGTAAGCGCCTGTCTTGGTCGGCACGCAGAGCACACACACCTCCACTGGAGGTACTATACTCTGCCGCCGTTTATAGCGGCACTAACAACTTTTCCGGCCAACTTTCCGATGATCCAAATCGGTGTGTGAGGGTGTGTGCGGTGGCACGTGGGGGTACCTGAGGTCCCTGATAAGCTCATATTTATATATATTTTACATCAAATTCTCTCGTCTTTTCTTAGTTAGTTCCTTATATTTTTGAGCTATTTACTTTGATTTTGTGTTTTATATGATTTGTCAAGCAAATAAAAGAAAAATAGCACAAGTGAGATTTTATGTAACAAATTCGTCAAAACTGCCTGTGCAGATCAGCCCATTTTGGAAGCAATTTGCGAACGGCCCAAAATGAACTAGAGAATGAGCCTTATATGCTTGGAAAGCTACAGATGTCTATTTTCTGGAGCATTTTGCGGATTGTTAAGATCATTTTTCTAGAAGAAGTTATGGGCATTTTAGTAAGGGAAGGTCAAGAGAGCACATGGGTCAAAACTGCCTGTGCGGATCAGCCCATTTTGGAAGCAATTTGCGAACGGCCCAAAATGAACTAGAGAATGAGCCTTATATGCTTGGAAAGCTACAGATGTCTATTTTCTGGAGCATTTTGCGGATTGTTAAGATCATTTTTCTAGAAGAAGTTATGGGCATTTTAGTAAGGGAAGGTCAAGAGAGCACATGGGGAAGGAATAGGCGGACAACTGCAAGGATGACCCACGGCATGGATGAATGATTATGTTTTGCAAGTGTGCTAGCTTGTTTAATCATGAAATACAAGTGTGCTAGCTATTTTGCAAGTGTTCTAGCTGATTCATCATGAGAAGACCAAGAGGAATCCAAGGCATGGACCAAGGAGGATGAATGCAAGTTGTTTCATCATGAAATTTCTGCAATGAAGCATGTGTGCTAGCTGTTTTTGATGATTAATTATTGCTTTGTATTTGTTTATTAGAATCACTTGAGTGGCTCCTTACCTTTGTGCACCTATAAATAAGCCTTCTAGCAAGGCTTAGACTCACCAATTCACACAACAATTCCATTTTCACACACCCTAAACTATCCTAGCCAAAACCCTTTCTTTCCTCCACAAAATCTGCCCATAAACTATCCTAGCCGTGCCACCCCCCCCTTAACCATCCTAAACACCACCATACATCCCCCTATCCACTCCTCCATACAACCAAACCTTCAAACCACATCCACTCCTTGTGCCATATCAAAGGAAGGAAAGGAAAGTGCTTGGACATGCTTGTCACTTAACAAGGATCGTTGGAGCGTTTAGGTGCTTTCTTTCTTTTATGTTCAATGTATAAATCTATTTACCTTTGTTTTATGATTATGAGGAACTAAACCCCCCCTCTTTGCTAGGGGGGATTCAAAGCCATGATTACATTTGCATTATGAATTAATTACTTTTGGTTGTGATTTAATAATTTGTGATTTCAATTCGCTTAACTATTTGATTGATAACTTATTTATGTATGTTGATTAAGAGTGCACGCTTAGTTTTCATGCATAAGTTTGATGCTAGAATAATAGGGAATTTCACCTAATCGTTATGAACTTATATTCAAGAGTAGTGAAGGTTGCTATCCACAATCGTGTTAAGTGAATTCCTGGCAGGAGTATCATGCTTTTCATAGTTACAAATGCCTTGTCGATGCTTATGATTTCCAACAAACGTAATGATTCTAACTTGTGTCTTTATCATGCTGTTCATATAAAGAACTTGTTAGGAATGATTTGGTTGCGATGCATATTCATCCAATTCAATGATTCTAGGGAAATCTGAAGGTTAATTTAAGCGGACCTAATTAACTTGGAGTGTTGAGTTTCATAAGTTATCGAAAGAACAACTAAAAATTGGTTTATATACAAGTGTATCATGTGTGGAGGAAACCCCTCTAGCTAATCCATCATCCATTCACACAACCATATTTTGTGCTTAATTCTATCTAGTTTTCAATTTGTTTATTTTCAAGTTATTCTCATCAAGATCACATCCCCCTTTTTCAATTTTTGTCTTTTGATTTGAATCTACCTTATTTGATTTCTTTTGAGTTCTTTGAGTTAATTTAGTATAGAGTTGGTTAATTTTCATAGCTTGAATCTTTTAAATTCATTCGTGATTTTGTTTTAGTTTATTTATTAATTTTATTTTAAGTTATTCTAGTTTATTTGGAATCATTTGAATCTAGTTAAATGTTTTGATTTTAGATTTGTGTTTTTAAAGTTTTATTTAGTGTTTTCTAAGTTCATTTTATATAGATTAGCAATCCCTCCTAATCCCCGGTTTAGAACGATCCCTACTTGCATATATACTACATCTGACAACAAGAGGGTTTAATTTGTGTGTTAGTTTATTTATCGCATCAAATTTTGGCGCCGTTGCCGGGGATTAGCAACTTTGCTAATCCCTTATTTCTTTTTTTTTTCTTTTTTATGTTTTAATTTAGATAGTAACTTTGCTTTATTCTTCTTGCTTCTTAGGTACTAGTGTATGACTCGAAGTTCTCATCCGGTTCAAAAGCATATCTCTGACTTTGACAATGACTTTGAGCGAACTTTGAGAAGGACAAAGAAACAACAAGAAGCTCAACCATCCAATCTTGAACCTGAGCTTGAGGAAAACAAAGTAGAAGAGGAAAAGGAGCCCAAGGCTCAAGGAGTTGAGCAACCACAAGTCATGGCGGCGGATAACCGAACAATCAAGGAGCTCTCAGCTTCGGGATTGGACAACACCGCACCCCTATGCATCCAATACCCTAGGGCAGCCCCTGAGAAGACCGATGAATTTGAGTTGAAGTCCAGTTTGCTACATCACATACCCAAGTTCCATGGGTTATCAATGGAGGACCCCAATAAGCATTTGAAGGAGTTTGAAGTAGTATGCTCAAGTATGACACCGGTGAACGTGGATAGCAACATATTGAAGATGAAGGCTTTTCCTTTTTCTTTGTTGGAAAAGGCCAAGGATTGGTTGTACGAGTTGGCTCCCGGAACTGTCACATCATGGGAGAGTATGAAGCGAGCTTTCTTAGAGAAGTTCTTTCCAACATCACGAGTCATTCTTCTTCGCAAGAAAATTAGTGGAATTCAGCAAAACCAAGGTGAATCTTTTCCAACTTATTATGAACGTTTTAAAACCCTTGTTGCTTCATGTCCACAGCACCAATTGAAGGAGGAGCTTCTTCTTCAATATTTCTACGAAGGGCTCTTACCAATTGAACGGCAAATGTTGGATGCATCCGCGGGAGGAGCTTTAGTGGATAAGACACCCATGGATGCCAAAATTCTCATTGCTAATCGAGCACTCAACGCACAACAATATGAAGGTGTTGGGCAGAGAGAGACCCCACGGCCACATCATGTCAATGAGGTAAGTTCTATTTCTGAGTTACAATCCCAAATGGCTAACCTTACGTCCATGTTGTCACAGTTTGTTGAAGGCCCCAAACCGCAAGGAACTACAATCTGTGGTGTATGCTCCATTCAAGGACACCAATCTGATCAATGCCCTCAATTAATTGAAAATGGAGGATGGGAATCTGCCCATGCCGTGGGTTATGGGAATCCAAACTAACCAAGGGGTGATCCTTTCTCTAATACATACAATCCGGGATGGCGTGATCACCCCAATTTCAGATGGAGAGATGCACAACAACCGGCCCAACAAGGTGGATTCCGACAACCCCCGGGTTTCTTTCCAAGGCCAATGGCACCACAACCACCTCCTCAAGCACAATCATCCCAAACCAACTCAGGTATGTCTATGAATGATGATAAAACATATCAGTTACTAACCACAATGGCACAGGGAATGCAGAATCAAGCAAATGAGGTTAATGAGCTTAAGAAGCAAATGGGCCAAATGGCTGAATTTTTGGGACAATTTCGTGAGAATGGTAAGTTACCAAGCAATACGGTGATTAATCCAAAGGGTGGTTTTGAATCTGCAAAAGCCATCATTTTAAGAAGTGGAAAAGAAGTGGGAAGCAAAGCACATGAACATGCCCTAAACAAGGAAGAAGAAGAGCAATTCAACCCCACGGCAAGGATGGAACCAACCATGCCGCAGCCATCTAAGCATTCCAATCCGTCCACCTCAGGTAATGTTGTCCCAAATGTTGTGATTTCAAACACTAATCTGCCCAATGTTCCTTTTCCTCGCAGATTTGCACAATCAAATAAGGAAGAAAGCGACAAGGACATTTTGGATACCTTTCGAAAAGTCCAAGTAAACATTCCTTTACTTGATGCCATTAAGCAAGTGCCCAGGTATGCAAAGTTTTTAAAAGAGTTATGCACAACTAGGAAGAGAATTTCAAAGAAAGAAGTTGTGAAAGTAAGTGAAAATGTATCCGCGGTCTTGCAACGAAAGTTACCTCCAAAGTGTAAGGATCCAGGGAGTTTTACTATCCCATGCATAATTGGAAACACTAGATTTGAACAATGCATGTTAGATTTAGGTGCTTCTATCAATGTAATGCCATATTCCATTTATGCTTCAATGAATCTTGGTGAGCTAAAACAAGATGGCGTTATAATTCAATTGGCCGATCGTTCTAACGCTTATCCCAAGGGAGTCCTTGAGGATGTTTTAGTGCAGGTCAATCACCTTATCTTCCCTGCAGATTTCTATGTTTTAGACATGGAGGATTCAAGCCATGCTCCATCATTGCCAATCTTGCTAGGCCGTCCATTCATGAAAACAGCAAGAACAAAGATTGATGTGTTCACGGGAACATTAACCATGGAGTTTGATGGGGACATTATTCATTTTAATCTTTCTGAAACCATTAAATATCCACTTGAGGACCATTCTTGTTTTGCTATTGACATTGTTGATTCTTTGGCACAGGTGCAATTGGATCAAATGAACGAAGATGCACTTGAGGTAGCTCTAGTGCACGGCATAGGAGCAAGAATTAGGTGTGGGGGAGCCTTTGAAACCCACGGCATGCAATCTGACCATATTGCCGTGCCCCCTTGTGATGAAGTACTTGAAATGGTCGCTGCCCTCGAGTCATTGCCCTCCTACTCTGGTAAGTCTTCACTCTCACTTTTAGATTCGGTTTTGACTAACAAGTTACTTCCATCAATTGTGCAGCCACCTACACTTGAGTTAAAGCCATTACCTAGTCACTTGAAGTATGTTTTCTTGGGACAAGATCAGACGCTACCCGTCATCATCTCCAACTTACTCAAGGCCCAAGAAGAAGACAAGTTGATAAGGGTGTTAAAAGAGCACAAATCTGCCATTGGATGGACATTGGCGGATATCAAAGGCATTAGTCCCACCACGTGCATGCATCGTATCCTTTTGGAGGAGGAAGCCAAACCATCTCGTGAAGCTCAACGTCGCCTTAATCCACCCATGTTAGAAGTAGTAAAAAAAGAGGTTATAAAATTGCTTGATTGTGGTGTTATATATCCTATTTCTGATAGTCGTTGGGTGTCACCTGTGCAGGTTGTTCCAAAGAAGTCCGGAGTCACAGTGGTAAAAATGAAGAACAAGAGCTTGTACCCACTCGTGTTGTTACTGGTTGGCGTGTTTGTATTGATTACAGGAAGTTAAATGCCATGACAAGGAAGGATCACTTTCCATTACCATTCCTCGACCAAATGTTGGAAAGGTTAGCCGGTTATGAATTTTATTGCTTTCTTGATGGATATTCCGGATATAACCAAATTGTGATAGCTCCGGAGGACCAAGAGAAGACAACATTTACGTGCCCCTTTGGCACTTTTGCATATAGACGCATGCCATTTGGTTTGTGCAATGCTCCGGGGACGTTTCAACGATGCATGGTGAGTATATTTTCTGATTATGTGGAAAAGATTATTGAGATATTCATGGATGATTTTAGTGTTTTTGGTAATTCATTTGATCATTGCTTGAATAATCTGACCTTAATCTTGAAACGTTGTGTTGAAACGAATCTCGTGCTTAATTGGGAAAAATGTCACTTCATGGTTAAGCAAGGTATTGTTCTAGGACATATTATTTCTGAAAAAGGCATTGAAGTGGATAAATCTAAGGTAGACCTTGTTCGCCACTTACCCTCTCCAACTTCGGTTAGAGAGGTTCGTTCGTTTCTTGGTCACGCAGGTTTTTATAGGCGTTTCATTAAGGATTTCTCCAAGATTGCACAGCCACTATGCCGATTGCTTCAAAAAGAGGTGGTTTTCGAGTTTGATGAAGCATGTTCCACGGCATTCAAGCACTTAAAGGAGGCCCTCACTTCGGCTCCTATTATCACACCTCCAGATTGGAGCCTTCCATTCGAGTTGATGTGTGATGCTTCGGACTATGCCATTGGTGCTGTTTTGGGGCAGCGAAAGAACAAGCAACCCCACGTTATCTATTATGCTTCTAGGACATTGAATGATGCTCAATTAAATTATTCAACCACTGAGAAAGAATTACTTGCTGTGGTTTTTGCATTAGATAAGTTTCGATCTTACTTACTGGGTACTAAAGTTCTTATTTTTACTGATCATGCAGCTCTCAAATATTTGCTCACGAAAAAGGAGGCCAAGCCTAGACTAATTCGATGGATGTTGCTTCTACAAGAGTTTGACATTGAGATTCGGGATAAGAAGGGCGTGGAGAATGTGGTGGCTGACCACCTAAGCCGAATGGTGCATGAGGAAGCAATGCCCATTTCTGAAACCTTCCCCGATGAACAAATAATGTCTATCCAGGTAAGTGAGCCTTGGTACGCAGATTTGGTGAACTTTTTGGTGTCTAAACATACCCCTAGCACACTTAATAGGAATCAACGTGATAAGCTTATAAAGGATGCTAGGTTTTATGTTTGGGATGACCCATACCTTTGGAAATTTTGTCCCGATCAGATTGTCCGACGTTGTGTGAATGAATCTGAGTTTCAATCTATTTTAACATTTTGTCATTCATATGCCTGTGGGGGACATTTTGGCACCCAACGCACTGCCCTTAAAGTCTTAGAATGTGGGTTTTATTGGCCAACCATCTTTAGGGATGCTAGGACGTTTTGCCTTACATGTGATCGTTGTCAACGAATAGGTAATATAAGTGCTAAGGATCAAATGCCACAAAACCCTATACTTGCTGTTGAAATATTTGATGTGTGGGGCATTGATTTTATGGGTCCTTTTCCTTCATCACATGGTTTTCTCTATATCTTGTTGGCAGTGGATTATGTTTCCAAATGGGTGGAAGCAAAAGCCACCCGTACTAACGATTCCAAGGTAGTTGCAGATTTTGTGAAGTCTAACATTTTTGCTAGGTTCGGGATGCCTCGAGTCCTTATAAGTGATGGAGGTTCACATTTCTGTAATCGTACAATTGAGGCTTTGCTCAAGAAGTACAACGTTACACATAGGGTTTCCACACCCTATCATCCTCAAACAAGCGGGCAAGCCGAGGTGTCGAATCGGGAGATAAAACAGATTCTTGAGAAGACGGTGGGTCCAACAAGAAAAGATTGGAGCTTAAGGCTAGAAGATGCATTGTGGGCTTATAGGACCGCCTACAAAACACCCATAGGAATGTCCCCCTTTCGGCTTGTTTTTGGCAAGCCATGTCACTTACCTGTGGAGTTGGAGCACAAGGCTCATTGGGCCGTGAGGAAGTTCAACATGGATGTGGATGCCGTGGGACTTCATCGTAAGCTTCAATTGAATGAACTTGAGGAGATACGGAATGAAGCTTACGAGAATGCTCGCATTTACAAAGAAAAGACGAAGGCCTTTCATGATAAGATGATTCGCACCAAGTCCTTCTCTGTTGGACAGAAAGTGTTGTTGTTTGATTCTCGTCTTCGTCTATTTCCGAGTAAGTTACGTTCACGTTGGATTGGGCCCTTTGTTATTACTAACGTTTTTCCTCATGGTGCAGTCCAAGTTCGTAGCTTCAAAACAGGTAAAGAGTTCAAAGTGAATGGGCACAGATTGAAGCCTTACTACGAGGGCTTTGTAGAACATGATGTTGAGGAGACAACCCATTATGCCGTGGGTTTCCATGAAGGTTGATCACTGTGGCATCGTCCGGCTGCAAGACGTTAAAGCAAGCGCTTCGTGGGAGGCAACCCATGCATTCAACAAAGGCAGACCTAGGAATCACTCCAATTCCAGATTTGCGTTCCTAACTCTTTCTCTTTGTTGTTTCTATTCTTCTATGTTTAGTTTGTTTAATTTGGTTTGAGTTTCTATTTAAAACATTGAGGACAATGTTTGATTCAAGTGTGGGGGGGGGGGGGGTAAACAATCTGTTTTGCATGATTTTCGTGGGTTTTATTCACCTATCACTTCCAATGTTGTTTCTCACTGTTTTTAAGTGTTTTTAGTGTGTTTTGAAGCATTTTAGTGTGTTGTGGCATAAAAATCCGAAAAACTCATAAAAATTTGAAAATAAGTTTGGAAAATACCAAAAAGAGTTGTTTTTGAGTTGTTTTGGTGTGTTTGTGTCGTAGGTACCTTCCAACACAATGATGAGGATTTGGTTTTGAATTGCATAACTATTAAAGAAAGTTACAAGCATGGATTGAAGTTTGATATGTTCTTGGCTTATGCTTAGTTGTAGTTGATGTTTATGAACTCACATTTGATTATAAAGTGGTTAAAATCAGTTTTTGTAACATGCTTGAAGGAAAAAAACTCAACTAACGCTACATCCTTGTGAGACTTGAGCCTTTACTTCTTTTGGAGAGTTATAATCTGTGATTTCTTGTGTTCTTAAGTCGTTGCATGATCTCATTATTCTTTGCTTGGTTGCTACTTAGAATGCATGCGTATCATGATAGAACTAAATGCTAGAACTTATATCCGTTTCATTCAAAGCATGATATTGAATTGCATAACACACGATCAAGATGAAGTTGTGTAGTTGCCACCATAGCCAAATAGCCTTACTTCCCTTATGGCTTATGTTTTGTTGTTAACTACATTAACCCCACCTATCCTAGTTTAGGACAGTCCACCCCTTGTTCTTAAAATATAGTGAGCATAACTTAAAATTAATTCCTTTTGAGTTACATTATGCAAGAAAATAAGTGTGGGGGGAGGGAATGGTTATTTTTGAGCTCATTTGTACGTTTTGAAAAAAAAAAAAAAAAAAAAAAAAAAAAAAAAAAAAAAAAGAAAAGAAAAGAAGAAAGAATGAGTTTGAAAGTGTTGATTGTTGAAGAAAAGGGTCCAAAAGTTTGAATTTGACCCTAAGTGTTGCATGAATCCCCCCTTGTGTTCAAATTTGAGTTTGCATTCAAAAGTGAATTCTAAGTTGATTTCATTGCTATTGCTCACTATGTTTTTAAGAACCCTTGTTTTCCATATCTGTTCGCTGTAACCTATCACCTTTAGCTCCGTTACAACCCTTACACTTCTATCTTGAGTGTTATGTGTTCAATATGTGGAGTTTGGGATTGGTATGAGCATATGGTGTCACTAGTTCTTGCATCTAAGTAGTAGCTTTCCTTTCATGAGATCATATTCATATATTCACTTATAACTCCAGAAAAGAGCTTTCTTTGTTAAAATATGTGAGTTTTAGTTTTCATGTGTATATCAATCTTCTCACATATACCTAGTGTAGGGAATGAGTTTGAAAATCTGAGTGAAAAATGAGTGCATATCTAGTAAGGAATTGAGGGAATTCTCTAAAGCATGTTATTACATTCAAAATGATGTTTTAAATGATTAAAAGAGAACTAGTAAATGGTGACTGTGGTTAAGTGTATGCTTAAGGATATTGATGACCAAAATCTGTGCAAGTAATGATTTTTAACATGTGCATTAGAAATCCCTGAGGTAACGTTGGAAGGTTTAGATTGTGTTTTGTTTCTTTTTGTTTTCTTTGTTTTGCTCGAGGACTAGCAAAAGCTAAGTGTGGGGGTATTTGATAAGCTCATATTTATATATATTTTACATCAAATTCTCTCGTCTTTTCTTAGTTAGTTCCTTATATTTTTGAGCTATTTACTTTGATTTTGTGTTTTATATGATTTGTCAAGCAAATAAAAGAAAAATAGCACAAGTGAGATTTTATGTAACAAATTCGTCAAAACTGCCTGTGCAGATCAGCCCATTTTGGAAGCAATTTGCGAACGGCCCAAAATGAACTAGAGAATGAGCCTTATATGCTTGGAAAGCTACAGATGTCTATTTTCTGGAGCATTTTGCGGATTGTTAAGATCATTTTTCTAGAAGAAGTTATGGGCATTTTAGTAAGGGAAGGTCAAGAGAGCACATGGGTCAAAACTGCCTGTGCGGATCAGCCCATTTTGGAAGCAATTTGCGAACGGCCCAAAATGAACTAGAGAATGAGCCTTATATGCTTGGAAAGCTACAGATGTCTATTTTCTGGAGCATTTTGCGGATTGTTAAGATCATTTTTCTAGAAGAAGTTATGGGCATTTTAGTAAGGGAAGGTCAAGAGAGCACATGGGGAAGGAATAGGCGGACAACTGCAAGGATGACCCACGGCATGGATGAATGATTATGTTTTGCAAGTGTGCTAGCTTGTTTAATCATGAAATACAAGTGTGCTAGCTGTTTTGCAAGTGTTCTAGCTGATTCATCATGAGAAGACCAAGAGGAATCCAAGGCATGGACCAAGGAGGATGAATGCAAGTTGTTTCATCATGAAATTTCTGCAATGAAGCATGTGTGCTAGCTGTTTTTGATGATTAATTATTGCTTTGTATTTGTTTATTAGAATCACTTGAGTGGCTCCTTACCTTTGTGCACCTATAAATAAGCCTTCTAGCAAGGCTTAGACTCACCAATTCACACAACAATTCCATTTTCACACACCCTAAACTATCCTAGCCAAAACCCTTTCTTTCCTCCACAAAATCTGCCCATAAACTATCCTAGCCGTGCCACCCCCCCCCCCCCCTTAACCATCCTAAACACCACCATACATCCCCCTATCCACTCCTCCATACAACCAAACCTTCAAACCACATCCACTCCTTGTGCCATATCAAAGGAAGGAAAGGAAAGTGCTTGGACATGCTTGTCACTTAACAAGGATCGTTGGAGCGTTTAGGTGCTTTCTTTCTTTTATGTTCAATGTATAAATCTATTTACCTTTGTTTTATGATTATGAGGAACTAAACCCCCCCCCTCTTTGCTAGGGGGGGATTCAAAGCCATGATTACATTTGCATTATGAATTAATTACTTTTGGTTGTGATTTAATAATTTGTGATTTCAATTCGCTTAACTATTTGATTGATAACTTATTTATGTATGTTGATTAAGAGTGCACGCTTAGTTTTCATGCATAAGTTTGATGCTAGAATATAAGGGAATTTCACCTAATCGTTATGAACTTATATTCAAGAGTAGTGAAGGTTGCTATCCACAATCGTGTTAAGTGAATTCCTGGCAGGAGTATCATGCTTTTCATAGTTACAAATGCCTTGTCGATGCTTATGATTTCCAACAAACGTAATGATTCTAACTTGTGTCTTTATCATGCTGTTCATATAAAGAACTTGTTAGGAATGATTTGGTTGCGATGCATATTCATCCAATTCAATGATTCTAGGGAAATCTGAAGGTTAATTTAAGCGGACCTAATTAACTTGGAGTGTTGAGTTTCATAAGTTATCGAAAGAACAACTAAAAATTGGTTTATATACAAGTGTATCATGTGTGGAGGAAACCCCTCTAGCTAATCCATCATCCATTCACACAACCATATTTTGTGCTTAATTCTATCTAGTTTTCAATTTGTTTATTTTCAAGTTATTCTCATCAAGATCACATCCCCCTTTTTCAATTTTTGTCTTTTGATTTGAATCTACCTTATTTGATTTCTTTTGAGTTCTTTGAGTTAATTTAGTATAGAGTTGGTTAATTTTCATAGCTTGAATCTTTTAAATTCATTCGTGATTTTGTTTTAGTTTATTTATTAATTTTATTTTAAGTTATTCTAGTTTATTTGGAATCATTTGAATCTAGTTAAATGTTTTGATTTTAGATTTGTGTTTTTAAAGTTTTATTTAGTGTTTTCTAAGTTCATTTTATATAGATTAGCAATCCCTCCTAATCCCCGGTTTAGAACGATCCCTACTTGCATATATACTACATCTGACAACAAGAGGGTTTAATTTGTGTGTTAGTTTATTTATCGCATCAGTCCCCCCTTATGTTTTTCGATGTCTTGAATATGTTTTTGTTGAGCGTTTCTCGAAATTCAATCGTTATGATACAGTTTTATTAATTGGTCCCTTTATGTGCTTAGGTGCAATTGTTTATGGCATTTCCGTCTTCTCTAGTTTGTACGGCTCTTCGACGGCGAAGTATCTGTGACCTCTTCCAAAATACATATTTTACTATTAGAAATGCATACATTAAAAACATGATTTGCTGGTTATGTTTTATGAAACGTTTATGAGTAAATTGGATTTACACTTTATGATATATTATGCTTTATCAACCTTACGTTCTTTGTGGTATATATGATTGATAACTATATACCTACTTATGAGCGTGATTTACGATATACCATTTTAGTTACTAAGCTTCGATTTGAGATATATATATGTTAGAAATATTATGTTAATATTTTTATGTTCTTACTTATACGATCTGCCTACGAACGAATATTCCTGCCTATAGGCGAATGAAATCATTAATTGGCTTCAGTCGGGTGATGTAGGGCCTACGGGCGAATGGTCCTGCCTGTGGGTGAATGAAATCATTAATTGGTTTTGGTTGGTTATTTGTAGATGGCTTCGACTGAAAGATATTTATATATGGCCTCAGCCGAAAGATATTTATATAGTGCCTACAGCTAGGAGATGTAGTGCCTTTGAGCAAATGAAGATTTATATATATATATATATACACACACACACACACACACACACATACCTTTGTACTACTACTATTACTTAGCACACTATATATAATATTTGTTTTATGAAGTTTTATGGCATGCTAGGGTTTTCAGAAAACCTATTACATATTATGCTATTAAGTTTTCATAAACTTTGGGGGGATAGTACGTTGTTGAATAACTGTTTTAGTTTTAGTATTACTTATATGTCAACTTTGTCCACTCATGTTTTGTTTTGCGCTCCCTCATGACTTAGAATCGGGGCGTACAATCTTCGCGTCAAGACACTCCCGCATCGATATCTTCGGGTCCTCTCGGTGTAGGACCCATCTCTTTGTTCATTCAATTTTATATTATTCCTTTTTAGTGTCTCGGATTAATTGTATGCTCTAAACACATTCCACAATTGCATATTCATTATAATTAAATTTACAAGTTGTACTTATGTCGGTTAATTATGTTTAGTTCTCATGCATCCTAATATGGCTTTGTCATCTTCGGGTGTTGGCCAACACGTACCTACCCTGATGTTTGGAGAATATCAAGGTCGGGCATCACATTTATTTGTGTTCGTCATATTTGTGGATCGACAACAATCACAAAATAATGCAGCATATTGATTATTATTTCTGTGAACAAATATTTCCAAGAGGAATTTTCTGTATGTCGTAGCTAAAGGGTTTGCCTGACAAGATTTCATCGGGCAAAATTTGTCGGGCTAAATAAGGATTTCGTCGTTAAAGGGTTTGCCTGACAAGATTTCATCGGGCAAAATTTGTCAATAAAAGTCGTAGCTGAAACTTTTGCCCAATGTATTCTAGAACTCCGCCATGCAAGGAATAGTTGTTGAGCAAGGAATTTAAAGGGAAAAAAAAAACAAAATACATGCTCAACATATATTTTTAATATTTTTTTGAATCCGTAATTTAAATTATATTTAATTTAAAATAAATTATTTAGTTTTTGTTATTTTAATCTCAAAAGAAATAACAATATTAAAATAAATTATTCAATTATATTAACCTTGTTGTAAACATTCCTAGTTTAAGTGTGATTGTGTAAATCCTAGATTAGGTTTGATTAGGGTTTATTCTTATCCTATTGTATCTCATATTCCTTGGAGAGTAAGGAATACCCTTATTTTATTATTATAAATGAAGGTACAACGTAGGATGGAAACACACACAATTCCCCTACAATTCTACAAACACACATCTCTCTTTTCTCTCCCTCTGCCGTCGGCCCTCTCTCCTTTTGTTAGATAAAATAGTTCACAACACGTTATCAGCACGCTCCTACCGTTGCGCTTAGGAATCTGACGTTGGAGAAATTTTCTGCATCAAACCAGTTCATCCATATCATCACGCAATTAGGTTCTTTCAAAACAACGGCTTTTAACTCGATATTTTGCAACCCTGATAGCATGACCATTCACCATGATGCATGACCCAACTTTACGTTTAACGTATTTTAGATTCTACATAAATTGTGTATGCCTCATAACCATAATTGCTGAAATTATGTGAATTTGATATTTACCATGAATTGAATCTTACATATGTACATGCATTGAAAATATTATTTTGCATATGTATCAACGTAAATATGTGATTCATTGAAATATATATGCATATAATTGACTTATATATGAAAAATCGGAATCGGGAAAAATTAGGGTTCTTTCGAACCCATGCCTTGGCATATTGCCAGGCCGCAAGCCACAAGGGCCAGCAGCCTGCGATGGCCCAAACCCAAAAAAAAAAAAAAAAAAAAAAAAACCTTGAACCCTTGACCCCATTGGAAACCCGACACCCATGGCGTCCCAAACCCAAAAAAACCACATCGCCTGAAGTGAAACCACGGCCTTGCCGTGTGATTTTTTGCATCAATCTGACATGGTGTCGTGATCTTCAATCCAATCTCACTGATCTTCAATCCATTCGGTTTTCAACGATTTCGATTTGAAATCCTTATGGTTTCCACACCCAAACGTTGAGAAATCGAAATTTCTCCGTTCAAATATTGGGTCCTAGTTCAAACCCATGCTTCCCCAACTAATAACCACTTGTAGTGGCGCCGGTTGTCTTCCCCGGTGAACACACCTAGCTACGGCTGGGATTTTTCTTTTTGGACTCTACCCGAGCCCTTGTGGGCTCCTGCTCCTTTGGCCCGTGAAAGAAAAAAACAATTTTTTTTTGTTTTCTGGGCTCGCCTGCAGCGACCTAACCTGAAAGAAAATATTTTTTATGGTTTTTTTTGGGGGCCTGCTTGAAGCAGCCCGTGCCTTGAATTAAAAAAAATATATATATTTGTTTTTGTTTCTGGGCTTGCTTGTAGCAACCCGAGTTGAAAATTTTTCTTTTTTTTTTTTGGCTGCACATTGCAGCCCATTCCCTCGGCCTAAATAAAAAAAAACAAACAAAAATCAATTTTGTTTTGGGCTCGCCTGCAGCGGCCCGACTGTTTTCTCTATGGGTTTGCCCGCAACAACCCAACCCCAATGTCCCGTAAGCCTGCAGCCTACACCCGAGACCCTCCCCAGCCCAATTTTGGGCATATGTCTCACAGGACCAATTTTTTTTAAGCCACATGTGGCCTAATATTTTTTTCTTCTTTTGGGCCCCGAATGTTATTTGCCTAATTATTTTTAGGCCCAATGAGTTTTTTGTATTTTTTCCCCACACTTTAATTTGGCCCGATGTCCAAATAATTAAATAAATTAATTCAATTTTAATTGTAAACCTAAAGTTATATTTTTGCATATACTTGTTGCATACTTGTTTGCATATATATATATATATATATATATATATATATATATATGTGTGTGTGTGTGTGTGTGTTTGCCTGCAGGAATATATGAACCTGAAGTTCATAATTACTTTGAAACCTGAAGTTTCTTATAAACATGTCTTGTTTGAAAACCTAAAGTTTTCACTTAAACATATCATCCATGAAAACCCGAAGCTTTTCATGAAAAATTAAACCAATACATGTCTATTAGAACCTGTATGTTCTACACCTATGTGAATGGATTGATTTTTCTCCATTACATTCACCACATCTTGTCCATCTATTTTGTGATAGGAACATGTCGAATTTGAACAAACTCGACTTCACCGCTTTAGAAGTTTCTGGAAGGAACTACCTCAAGTGGGTTCAAGATGTGAAGCTCCACCTTACTGCAAAGAACTTGCATCCTGCCGTTGAAGAGGCAATAGATGAGCATGTTGGCGAAGCTGAAAAAGCCACTGCTATGATCTTCATTCGAAGACACATCCATGACACTCTGCAAACTGAGTATCTTGCTAAGGAGGATCCACGTGCATTATGGGTCGCTTTGGCTGATCGTTTTGATCACCAAAAGGACATATTCTTGCCTGAAGCAAGACACGACTGGAAGCATTTGTGCTTCCAAGACTTTAAGTCTGTGAATGAATATAATTCTGAAGTTTGTCGAATCCGATCACTTCTCAAGTTTTGTAATGAAACTTTGACCGAAGAGGATCTCTTGGAGAAGACCTATTCGACTTTCTCTACTTCTAATATTGTCCTGCAGCAACAATATAGAGCTCAGAAGTTCACCAAGTTCTCGGATTTGATCTCTGTTCTACTTTTCGCTGAAAAGCAGAACCAGCTGTTGATGAAGAATCATCAAGCTCGACCTACTGGGGCTACTGCTATGCCTGAAGCACATTATAGCACTAATCAGCACCCAAGACGCCAAAATAGGTGTGGTAGGGGCGGCCAAAAGCCATCCAACCAAGGTCAACAGAGTCAAGGCCCACCCAAGGGAGAAAACAAAGCCCAGAAACGCCCAAACCTCGCTCCCAAGGCCCAGAACTTCAAGAATAAGGGCAAAGCACCTAAAACCATGGATGACGATATGTGCTATCACTGTGTTTCAAAAGACCATTGGTCCCGTGTTTGCCGCGCTCCCAAGAATGTTGTAGATGAATATCATTCTCGTCGTAAGAAGTTTGAATCAAACTTCATGCAAGTGGACGAACCGGAGACTACAAAGATAAAGGTTTCTGACTTTCAGGAGGATACCACCCATATGGAAGATTAGAATCTTAGACATAGACTTATTTTTAGTTGAAATAAGACAAATGGGGCTGAATTCCACCTAGTGGCCGAACCCCACCCTTGTTTTTGGTTGATTTTTTAACAATTTTCCTTTATGTTTTTGGATTATTAGTTGGTGATTTATTTTTGGATATTAAGTTTTAATCCTTCAATAAATGATATTATTTTGAATTGATAATTGTTTTATAAACCTTTATGCATGTGACCGATTCAAATTAATATTTTTTTTCTAGGTATGACTAGTGGGAAAGTTAGTTGTCTGGCAAATAGTGCAACCATGCACACTGTTTTGTGTGAACGCATCTTTTTCACTAACTTCATACCTAAGAATGCACCTCTAACAACCCTCTCAGGCCCATCCAAATTGATAGAAGGATACGGTAAGGCACGTATAATGTTGTCCAATGGTACAATCTTGACCATTGATGAGGCACTCTATTCTCCACGTTCCGGAAGAACGTTACTAAGTTTCAAGGATATTAGAGATAATAATTACCACGCTGAAACCCACGTAGCAAACGGAGTTGAATTTCTGTGCATAACTTCTTACAAATATGGCCAGAAGCGTATTCTAGAGAAAGAGCGTATCCCGAGTAGTTTGTATACTACAACCATACGCCCTATAGAATGCCACTATGTGACCGGCCCTACTACTGGGACCGCGCACGAAATTACACTTTGGCATGATAGTTTGGGACATCCTGGACGAATAGCGATGCGCCGTATCCTCAAATCATCACACGGGCATCTACTAACCCCAAGTTTAGGTTTGATCCAAGGAATTGCATGTCAACCATGTTCTATGGGAAAGCTTATTACTAAGCCTTCTTATGACAAGATTCGTTCGAATCCTCCCATTTTTCTACAACGGATTCAGGGGGACATTTGTGGACTGATTCAACCTCCCTGCGGACTATTTAGATATTTTATGGTATTGGTTGACGCTTCCACATGTTGGTCACACGTGTGCTTGTTGTCTACAAGGAACACTGCATTATCCAAACTGTTGGCTCAGGTTATCAAGCTCAGGGCTCACCACCCTGATTATCTAATCAAATCTATTCGATTGGATAATGCTGGAGAATTCACATCTAAAACTTTTGATGACTATTGCATGTCGGTTGGGGTTGAAGTTGAACATCCAGTACCCCATGTTCACACCCAGAACGGCCTGGCAGAGGCTTTCATTAAGCGCTTACAAATGATTGCTCGATCGTTGGTCATACGTACCAAGCTCCCGATCGCTGCTTGGGGCCATGCAATATTGCACGCAGCAAAGTTGGTCCGCCTGAGGCCTGTTGCGATACAACCATTTAGTGCCCTTCAGTTGGTTACCGGATATGAACCCGACAAATCGCATCTGCGCGTTTTTGGTTGTGAGGTATATATGCCGATCTCGCCGCCTTTACGTACAAAAATGGGACCTCGGCGAAGGATGCGAATCTATGTCGAATATGATTCCCCTTCGATTATTCGTTACTTAGAACTTTTGACAGGCGATATGTTTACCGCTCGTTTTGGGAATTGTCACTTCTATGAGACAGTCTTCCCACCGTTAGGGGAGATAAGAACGTAAACGTTCCTGAAGAACGACACGAATTATCGTGGACGACTCCCACTTTGCCTTACTTAGATCCCTGCACCGCTCAGTCTGAAACTGAAGTGCAGCATATATTAGATCTTCAGAGCATAGGTCAGAGCATGCCAGATGTTTTCACCGATCTAGCGCGCGTGACAAGATCACACATTCCAGCTGCGAATACGCCTGCAAAGATAGATGTACTAAATGTACGACGGACTGCCCCTGGAAGCCCGGGACGCCAATTCTGGTGATCCACGTACATTAGCGGCTAGCCAATCATCTGGCCCTATACAAAAGCTTGGCAGACCTCTTAGTTCAAATGATTCACACCTCCGGAAGAGGAAAACCACGGCACAAGGTCCTAAAGAGCCTACCGTGAATCCGACTATCCCTTACTCATTCTACCCAAGTAATGAGGAAATTCTAGATTAAGGAAGCGTCCTTGAAGAGACGAATCTTCCTCCCGAGAATTGTGAGATTTCGGTCTATTATGCTATCTTAGATGATGTGTGGCGTAGAAATGAGATGATTGTCGACGATGCATTAGCATTTGCAGTAGCTACTGAGATCATGTTGAGCGATGACATTGAACCGTGTTTCGTTGATGAATGTCGACGTAGAGCTGATTGGTCAAACTGGAAACAAGCAATCCAAGTCGAACTCGATTCACTTGCGAAACGTAAGGTGTTTGGACCTGTAGTTCCTACTCCTCCACATGTGAAGCCCGTTGGCTACAAGTGGGTTTTCGTTCGGAAGCGTAATGAGAAGAACGAAATTGTGCGTTACAAAGCTCGTCTTGTTGCGCAAAACTTCTCACAACGCCCCGGGATTATCTGGATATGCAGCTGATGGATGTAGTAACCGCATATCTCTATAGGGATCTTGATACGAAAATTTATATGAAAGTTCCCGAAAGACTTACGTTGACTGGTTCAAATATTTCCAAACCCCAGAACACGCTCTCAATTCAGCTGAGGCGTTCACTCTACGATTTGAAGCAATCCGGAAGAATGTGGTATAACCGTCTGAGTGAGTATTTGACTAGTCAGGGATATGTGAACAACGAATTATGCCCTTGTGTGTTCATTAAGAAGTCACATTCCAGATTTGTGATTGTTGCAGTATATGTCGATGACATAAACCTCATCAGAACTCCTGAAGAGCTCGCGAGAACTGCTTTGCACCTGAAGTCGAAATTTGAGATGAAAGATCTAGGTAAGACTCGATACTGTCTTGGTCTCGAGATAGAGCATTGTTCAGATGAAATCCTAGTACATCAATCGAACTACACCCAGAAGGTGTTGCGCCGCTTTAATGAGGATAAAGCGAAGTCTTCGAGTACTTCTATGGTCGTTCGTACGCTAGATGCAAAACGAGATCCCTTCCGTCCGAATAAGGATGATGAAGAGATTTTGGAGCCTGAAGTTCCTTATCTAAGTGCAATAAGCGCTTTATTATACTTAGCTCAATGCACTAGACCCGACATTTCCTTCGCTGTTAATCTTTTAGCAAGATACAACAATGCACCTACACGCAGGCACTGGACTGGCGTGAAAGACATCTTCTGCTACCTTAATGGTACTACGGATCTGGGCTTGTTCTATCCCTACGAATCCTTGAATGATGCTACACCTTATGCTCCTCGAGTTGATTGTCGCCTTGTTGGTTATGCCGACGCTGGATACTTATCTGATCCGCACAAGGCGCGTTTTCAAAAGGGTTATGTCTTTACCGTTGGAGGCACTGCAATATCTTGGAGGTCAACGAAACAGACCTTAGTTGCCACTTCGTCTAACCATGCTGAAATTCTCGCCTTACATGAAGCAACTCGAGAATGCTTTTGGTTGAGATCAGTAGTGGGCCATATTCGAAGCTCTTGCGATTTTCTACCCGCCGTTGATGTCCCGACGACGATCTTTGAAGACAACGCAGCTTGCATCGAACAGCTCAAGAAGGGTTACATCAAAGGAGACAACACCAAGCACATTGCGCCGAAGTTTTTCTTTTCACATCAACAACAAGAGCATTAGAAGATTGAAGTCACGCAAATCCGTTCACAAGACAATCTGGCCGATCTCTTCACCAAATCACTGCCGAAGGTGACGTTTCAGAAGCTTGTTCATGGAATTGGTATGCGTAAACTTTCTGAGTTGTAACTTTGCTATTTCTCTTTGGAATTATGTCAAACTCAGAGGGAGTATCCTGTAGATACTTGCTTGATCTTAATGTACTCTTTTTCCCTACGATTAGGAGCATTTTTCTCACTGGATTTTTGCTACCTAACTAGGTTTTAACGAGGCACCCACCTTGGGCTGGTCATATCCCTCATGACGTCCTGTAGACGTTTCTTTTGACTCTGCATTTCTCACGCATTTTTCCTTAGACTATGGATTTTGTCCCTACTCGGGTTTTTGCCATAGCCTTAGGGTTTTTAGTGAGACTTACTTACTTATACAAATTCCAACCTTATTGAGAATAAGCGTTGTTCCTTGAAATCAGCATTGACAAGTCGACTTCATCAACTTCTACATGATGCTAAATCTGCCTTGAGTATTTACATACTCAAGGGGGAGTGTTGTAAACATTCCTAGTTTAAGTGTGATTGTGTAAATCCTAGATTAGGTTTGATTATGGTTTATTCTTATCCTATTGTATCTCATATTCCTTGGAGAGCAAGGAATACCCTTATCTTATTATTATAAATAAAGGTACAACGTAGGATGAAAACACACACAATTCCCCTACAATTCTACAGATACACATCTCTCTTTTGTCAGATAAAATAGTTCACAACAAACCTAAAATATTCGTATAAATCATTATACAGTCCATACTTAGGGAGAGAAAGGGCAAGTTTACCTTCACTCTTTTGTTGGATTTATTTATTTATTTATTTTATTTTTTGTTGTTGTTTAGTGTGGATTCTTTGTCTTTTTTTTTTTCCTGGTGCCTTCAATAACTTCAATACTATATGTAAAAGATCTTAAACTAATTACTCTTGGGGGTGGTTGAAGGTAGCTCGTAGGATTAGGGAGCAACAATTCAAAAATATAATGATGCACAAGCATGTTCACACTTCAATATAGCCAAACTTAGCTAACATCAAGTTCAACAACATTGTACCTCAACTCACAAATACAATCATCATCGTCTCAGCACGATCTTAACACCAATCTTTGTACAAGCACAAAGAATGCCACTACTAACAAGAATTCATCAATATACTCATGATTCAATTCATAATCATCAACATCCAAGATTTGAGTGGAACAAAAAATCAATAACAATACACTACAACTCCATGACACAATTTCTAACACTCAAAGGTAAAGGTATTTGGACCTAATACCACTAAAGGTTGTCACGCCCCAATCCTGACATACGTTCAAGATCGAAACATGACATCACCATATTCATGTTTATCTATCATGTCTCACCTTCAAGACAAGACCAAAACACAATCAATGATTTAACCACATAGTCATTTTCTTTTATTTCATGGTTGCATCTAACCTTGCGTTAGATTGCCTATGTACCCTAAGAAGGGATCAAACCATTCGTAGTTCACCTTTCACTGCACTCCGATGTTTGTCACAATACGTTCTAACAAAAAGGCATAGCCTTCCTTCATCAACTATTGGAACTTGACAAGCATGAGTTACTAGATTTAGGACTATATAACAACCCACATGACATTCAAAATTTCCATTTCATCAATCATATAAATCACTATGTTTTCAACATGTTACCTCAATCCAAAGCATGTAACATATCAAAGAATCAACAAAGCACAATATTATTCTCAAGCCACATTGATCAACTAATCTAATCATATCCTATGTCATTCCATAATCATGTCAATTAATCAATTCCACGGATCAAAGATGCACAATATTAACATTTAACTATGTTAATCAATCAATAAGATAACATATCATTTCACAAATTTAATTAAAGAACTCTACATAATTTCCTACTTGGATTATGAGTAATAACATGGTAAATCTAATTTATATTCACAAGGTCTATTGTGGGTAATTCCCATTCACTCGACTTTAGGGTTCTAGACTAACCTTATGGAAATGCACAAGAGCAAGGATTCCAGACCACTCAACGGAATCCAACTAAAATATGGCACCTACTGAAATGTACCAAGTACAACTAATCATCATCACCCTCAAAATGTGTATGGTCCCTTATTGCGGATATACTAAGTAGAACCATATGCATAATTTACACGTGCAGACAGTGATTACTCATCGCAGATATACTAAGCAAAACCACATCCTAACTCTAGATAGTGATCACCCATATCGAATATATCAAACATGATCACTCCTAGAATGCGTATGATCCCCCGTTGTTGATAAACCAAGCAAAACCATATGCATAGTCTAATAACGTTGGCAGTGATCGTCCATCGCGGATATACCAAGCATGATCACCCCTAACATACGTACAGTCCCCCATCATGGATACACCAAGCAGAACTATATCATATAGCTCTAGGTAGTGATCACCTATCACGGATATACCAAGCATGATCAATCCTAGAATGCGTATGGTCCCCCTATTGTGGATAAACCAAGCAGAACCATAAGCATAGTCTAATTGCGCAGACGGTGATCACCCATCGCGGATATACCAAGCATGATCACCCTTGTAATACGTATGGTCCTTTATCATGGATATACCAAGCAGGACCATCCATGTACCATTGCTACATGGTGCAGTCACATCAATACACAACAAGCACCAAATTAATATGAATCATAATTCCTAGCATACACACCATCAATCTGACAAGACAACGATCATTGAATCACATCACACACATTTTATAACATGTGTCAATTCATCATGAATCACAATTTCAAATGTACATGCTATCGATTCCATTTAACTAACCAATCTCCAATCATCCAGACAAACGAGTTTTACGGAATAGTTCTAACGAGGTTCCAACTCATATTTTTATACAATAGATAGATGATAGAATTTAAAAGTAATATTTCAATATAAAACACATTTGTAAAATCATGCCATATCCACTAAATATACTAGCATGGGAATTTTTAGGTTAATCATTGATACCACATATATTAAAGTCACTCATAGTACACAACCAAAACATCCCATATTGAAGGAATTTACTAAACATCCCATATTAAAGGAATTTACTAACCATGATTTGAACATTTTTACTACCAATGATTGGTTGTGAAGTTGAATATTATACTTTTGCTTCATAAGCCAAAATATACTAGCAGAACATTTACTAATCGAGGATTATTATATAAAGAATAAAACTACTACAAGTTACAGATGCCCCGCACACCAGCCACATCAACAGATTTACCTCTAAATTGATATAACCAACACCATGATATATAGCATGAAATGTAGTGTCAGCTATTTCCATCCTTTAAGATGACAAAGAAAACGTTCATGAGAAGTACTTGTAAACACGAAAATTTCCTGAAATAGGAACACGTGTACAAAATAATATTTGTATTTATGAATTTTGGGTTAATCTCTTTTAACTTGATCCTCTGATTCGATCTCCGTAATATGTATATTTGTGGATGATGTTGATTCAAGGGCAGTCGAGGCTTGATCTTTAGATGAACAGGGGACGTTTCTTCAAGGGTCGTTGGGGGTTGATCTTGAAGGTTGATGAAAGTTTCTTCAAAGGGTCGTCAGGGCTTGATCTTGAAGGTTGATGGAAATTTCTTCAAGGGCCTTTGGGCTTAATCTTGAAGAACAATTGTTTTGATCCAAGGGCCGTCGGGGCTTAATCCTGGATGAACGGTTGGAACGGATCAACGATCTCCAAGGGCTTTTGGGCTTGATCTTGAAGAATGGATGAACGATGAACGATATTCAAGGGTTGGGGCTTGATCTTGAAGAACAGTTGTGTTGATCCAAGGGTCGTTGGGGCTTGATCCTAGATGAATGGTTGGAACGGATCAATGATCTTCAAGGGCTTTTGGGCTTGATCTTGAAGAGTGGATGAATGGATCTTCAAGAGCCTGATGAAGAACAAAGAGAGCTTTCTCAATCCTTCGGGATTCTTGGGAATTTAGGAGGTTGGATTCTTGAAAGCTTTAGAGTTTCAAAGCTTCAAGGATTTGGAGAATTCTCTTCTAATTTGGGAGTAGAGAAATGTATTTGTGAATTGGTCCTTTGAAATGAATGGAATGGCTTCTATTTATAGAATTTCCCAAGGCCAAATCTTGAATATAATATTCAGATGAAATAAATCGTTTCTGCTAGGTGTTGACATGTGTCCTGTTTGATGACTTTTCTGAGTCTTTTCGATTTTTCGTTGCATTATACGTTACATGTAAAATTTATGTGACACGTGAGCGTTAAAATTTTAATTATTGGTCAACATTTATTTTACCGAAATTTTGATGTCTATAGTACTCACACAACCAATGACCTTAGGTATTGGAATAGCCTAATTAACTTTTAGAAGAAAAGTTTTTTCCATGTTTTCACCAGTTCAAAGGATTACAAAGCAGATCACATCCAAAAACATTGAAAGAAGGAAATCATTAAAGAAATTAAGCAGATGTGCATCCACAACCCAATTAAAAAAATAATAAAGGAAACCACTTACATAGAAAGGAATCCCATGAGAAGAGAATTAAACTTCTCCCTCGGCTTAAAGTCAGATTCTGATGAATTGGCCGAAATTTGTTGTTTCTCTGGCAGGATTTGCTTCCTTTCTTGCCCTTGTTCTGCCTGCGTGGTCATTTTGAGGGAAAATTGAGGTGGTAAATATGTTAGGGTTAATGAGGAAAAAGGGACGAAGAAAAAGGAAACCATTGGCTTCCAGAAAGTTTCATTCAAATTTACTAAAATGCCCTTTTATTTGGAAAATTTGTATCTTTCTTGTTCGAATTTCAAACTCCAATCCGTTTGCGCTTACGCATTCATAGTAACTGTGACAACCCGTCCTTAGTTCTACGATTTTACAAAAATGCCCTAGAGACGAGGGCATTGACTTTCATTGATCTGCGTATTGGGAAACATATTAAATATTCTTTTAGTGTATTCTTGAAGTACTCGACAATATGAATGTATAGGCGTAGGCAGAATTGAAATTTGAGTTACAATGAAGATTTTCTGAAGCATAGAATGTTGGGGGTAATTTTGTAAAGTCATGTTATAGGAGATATTTTCATTGGTGACTTCTAGTCATGGGACACGTGGGATCCAAATCCCACTATATCCTACTTTTCCGTGTCTCCTCACCCCCAGGAACCCTTTTTCTCATTGTTTTTAATTTCAACTCTTTTCCCATCTCATTTCCTTCACTAGATGACTGCCACATCATTTTCTTCCTCTAACCCTCTCATATCTCTCTCTCTCCTTTGCTATATTTTTCTTCTCTGTAAATGAGAGGGGGAGGTCCAGGAGATAGGGAACATGGGAAAATGGGGAAGAATGGGTTGATATAGTGATTCCTGGCCTGTTTTTGGTGCGTGACACAGCTCCGCCGTAGCACAATATTGTCTGCTTTGGGCCCCGACCACGCCCTCACGGTTTTGTTTATGGGAACTCACACTAGAACTTCCCAGTGGGTCACCCATCCTGAGATTGCTCTTGCCCGAACTCGCTTAACTTCAGAGTTCCGATGAACTCCAAAGCCAGTGAGCTCCCAAAAGGCCTTGTGCTAGATGGAGGTGGGCATATACATATAAGGCACATCACCCCCTTTCCATGTTGATGTGGGATGTTACAGTAACTCATACTATTTAAATATGCTAAGAATAGTAGAAAAATATGAAAGGATCAAATATGTCCATGTAAAATCTTGTTTAGCACAAGAGGGGCGTTTTTGTCTTTTATCCATTTCAAGAAAAAAAATAAACGCTAGAAATATAAACGCATTGAAACTAAGAATACAAAATAACTAATTTTAAACAGTGAAATCCGGGGACGGGGTTTCACATTTTGTGTCAATAAACTATTGGCTTTCAGGTCCGTTTGCTTATGTTATGGGTGGTAAACTACCCACGCATTTTCATTTTCTTCCCACCTCAGCTGAGAGTTCTTCGTCTCTATCGGGAGCATGGTCGTCGAATTGGCATCAACCTCTGCCACATCACCAGCGGGTGCTGGGTTGGCACAGCTCTAGGTTGTTTTCGACTGGTGAATACGCTTGCCAGATCGGGGTTCCCGGACTGATAAAGCTAATGAAGTGAACTTGACCGCTGACTCGGTCGTGGCCACTTGGGTACTGCTGGTTCTCGCCAGTGGAATATCAACCATCTCTGCCGCTGAGTCATTATGACCTCAACTGGAGGCAAAACGCCGACCACTGTGATTAATCACGATGATATTCGTTGAATAAAATCACAATAAAGCTAACACTAATTTACAAAATTACATTATTTCAAAATTCATACAAAATGACAGTATTTCATAAATTTCATATAAAATCACAAAATTGTAATATTTCTTACAAAATTACAAATTTCTAATATTTCTTGCAAATTCACAAACTTAAGAAATTTCCTACAATTTCCATAATTTTCTTACAAGTTTCTAGCATTTCCTATAAAATTACAAATATTTAATACTCTACAAATTTTGAATATTTCCTACAATTTTCTCAAATTTAACAAATTAAAAAAAAATTTCTATAAATTTCTAATATTTCACAAATTTCACATATATTTCCTACATCACAAATTTCACAAATGTTTCCCACCAATTTCATAAATCTCCTACAAATTTCATAAATTTCCTACAAATTTCACAAATTTCCTTCATCAAAACCCAAGATTTTCCACATGTTATTGATATAAATCAAAGAGATGAGCAAACCTTCTTTTGGTAATTTCGGAAGTTGAACATGACAGAGAGATAGCATAGAGAAAGAGAGAGCAAAGAATAGCAATAATGCGAGGAAGAAGAAGAAGGTTCTAAGCCTGATTTTAAATTTCAAATAGATGCCCAACGAACCCATTCGTCAGGCAAAGGTTTTTAAATTGTGACGTGTATTTTGACCTAATATACTCATCAAGCAAACTAACCCGTTCGTTGGGTAAAGATGCATATAAATGTCCACATAGTTTAACTTTTAGCGACAACAAAAAAAAAGGGTAAATTACACCATACTCCCTCAGGTTTGAGGTATATTACAACCTCATACAACATCTTTAAAACATTTCACTTTCATACATCCAGTACCATTTTATTTCAAAATAACACCTCCGTTAGATTTTTCATCCATTAGTCTGTTAAATGCTGACGTGGCTGCCATATTTGTGCTGATGTGGCAGCAATGTGGCAAAAAAAATAATTTTTTATAAATTAAAAATATTATAATATAACCCTATAAAAATGAAAAAAACCTCAACCTTCTTCTTCCCGCTCCCATCTTTCCCCAACCCCCATCCCCTTCATCTTCCCAATCCGTCCTCCTTCCCTGCAACCAAAAGCCAAAACCACTCCCACCCATCATCCACCTCCTCCGCGCACCCATCTCCCCCACCCCCCACCCGAGCCCAATCTGCAACCCCGAAAGAAAAAAGAGAAAAAAAAACCCATCTTTATCTTCCCTGCAACCCACCCGTTTCTCTTCCCTCTCGTCTTCCCCAAACCAACTGTGCACCCATCCTCCACCTCCTCCTCCGCACCTAGTATCTGCAAACTAGAAAAGAAAAGGTGAACAAAAAACCCCATCTCGTCGGGGAACGGGTCGTCGCGGGGGGGGGGGGGGGCGGGGGAGAGAGAAGGTTGCTGCACGGGGGGCTGGGTTTCTGGGGGTGGGGATTTAATGGGGTTTGGGGATTATTTGGTTTCTGGGGGGGGGGGGGGGGTGGGATTAATGGGGTTATTTGGTTTTTGGTTTTGGGGGTTGCGGGTAAGGCTTGCTTTCAGTTTTTTTTTTAAATTTTTTATTTTAGATTCAGGTTTAAAAAAAAAAAACATTTTTTTTGCCATGTCAGCACCTAACGGATCAATGGATGGAAAATGTAACGGAAGTACTATTTTAAAATAAAATAGTACTTGAGGTATGAAAGTGAAATGTTTTAAAGATGTTGTATGAAGTTGTAATAGACCTCAAACCTGAGGGGGTATGATGTAATTTACCCCAAAAAATGGTGGGAAAGTGTTTTTACCCAACCAATTTTACAATATTTCATTGGGCAAACCCTATAATCCAGATGAAATTTAATTTTTTGAGAATAAAGTGGGGGTAATTTGAAAGTTTGCCCAACATATTTAGTACTGTTGCCCGACAACAGTGGTAAATTTACATTGAAGGAAAGAGCACGATTTACATTGAAAATTTATGTGTAGGAAAACCTTTGACTTTGATTCGATCAAGGGAAAGGGCTCGATTTACATTGAAAACTTGTCAAGTTAATGGAAATTTTAGAGCAAATTGTGGGGAAATGATATGAGAAAAAGACTTGAGGGACGTTCTTTGGAAGGGCGGAGCCAATATAGTCTAGATAGCTCTTGTGAATACAAACCAATTACGCCTATATTTTACTTATTTTTATATGTATCTCACTATTTTTTTTGTCAAACAATAAATCTTGTTAGATTAAATGTTAGATTAGTCACTAACGAGGTTTGAACCTACAATGTCATGCAATAGCTCAATTTCTTTCCACTCGTGTATTTTTTTCATTTATTTACTTCATTAACCATTACTATCTATTTCCTAAATAACCAAATCTATTTTACACTTCATATCAATCCATTTATGGTTAATTGCAACAATAATTACTTACTTTATTTGTACTTTTAATTCTTTTCATAAACAGTTCGTTACATGATTTAATTTTTAAATTATTTTATGCATGAATTTTATTTATTTTAAAAACTTTTACAGTGTATTAACCTTTTTTTGTTTATTTTTATATGTATTTGTCATGTTAAAGGTCGATAAAAATAAAATAATTAGACGAACTTTGCTTATAAAATTAATATATAATCATTTTTTTAAAATATATTATTTTTTATAGTTTTTAGCTGGCCCACCGATCGTAAATTTTCTGACTACGTCCCTTGATTCTTTGTTCTTGATTTTTATTTGGGAGGTTTAATAAAACACCCCCGGTACTGTTTACTTTTAACGAAAAATCGCTTTTTACCTTTAACTGTCACTATTCACTATACCTTTAAAAGTGACTTTTCGTTAAAAAGAAAGTTTTCAAGCCCTTTTCGTTAGTTTTCCTTTTTTATTTTTTTTTCCTTTGGTCATATGATTGATGAGGGAGAATTTCATCTTTCTAGAAGTAACTTGCATGTTGGTCACATTGCAATTTCTATTCCCACACGTTGTAATTTCACATACGCTTCTTGCATTTTGAATGGCTACATAACCTATGTATTACTTAACACAAACCAAAAGTCCGCAAACCCCTTGTTAGGGTTTCCACTTTTCTCAAAAGTGGACTCCTTCTTCCCTGATTTTCCAACTCCGTGACTGCATGGTTTCACCCAATTCCACGGATTCTATAAGATTCTCTTCAAACCGCCAAAACCCATGTGAGATCAGCCAAGTTCTGCCCGACCCAGTTTCGCAGACAGGGGAAAGATTGAAGCTTTCGAGAGGGAGAAAGAGAGAGTCAGAGAGAGAGAGTTTGGATATGGAAGCTCGAGTTGGGGTGGTGGTGGAAGGAAAGCAGAGAGCTTCGAATTCAGCGCAGGGAGGCGTGGTGGATGGGGGCGCCAGGAAATTCTTGCAGCAGCAGAGCCAGGCGAAGCAGTCTTTGAATCAGCAGTCCCAGATTGGGACGGTGAACCAGCTCTTAGCCGGCGGTATCGCCGGTGCTTTTGGAAAAACCTGCACTGCACCTCTTGCTCGCCTCACCATCCTCTTTCAGGTTCTGTTCTTATTAATTTCAATGAATTTTTTGGTGCTAGATTGGGTTTTTTGGGTTTGTGTTTTCAAACATTATTGATGTTTGATAAATGGGATTGTAAGTGTTAAAAGTTGGGCCTCTGTTTTTCTAACGGGGGTTATGAAATAAATGGTTTTTTTTAATTTTGAATTGTTGTTTTTAGTTTCCTGTAAGAAATGTGGAGGGTTGAGATTATAGTGAAAGAAAATACAGGGCACCGAGTGTTGAAGCCTGAAGATGTTTAATTGCCTTTGTTAGATTCGTGTTAGTTCAAAAATGTTCCTTTACACTTGGAAATTGGCAAAGTTTTGAGAGTATTTCTTTGTGGAAATGACATGCTTAACTTAAGATAAACAATGCTAGAAACGAAAGTTTTGTTTTGGTGATTTTGTGTGGAGTAGAACCGTGGAATTTGTGTTGGAATCTGGGGTTTCAGAAAATGATTAAGAGCAGAGAAGTTTCCATATAATTCAATTGCTCGTGGGTTTATGTTTTGCAATGATGTTCGTGGTGGGAAGTTGATTTCATTTCATTGCTCTGTAGCTATTTATAGTTAAGGCTGGCAATCATCCTTAGTGTAGAAAGATGAATTACCTAACGGCACACTTGGACGAGGGACTTTGTTCATGGGACTAAGGCTAAATTTGTTAGGGACGCACTACAAACTAGAGAGGGACTTGAAAGTGACTAGATGCAATACATTTGAGAGAAATTTCAATGACACCTTGAAAGGCTAACTTTGTATTGCATTTTTAGTATTTCAGTAGTTTGTAGTGCAATTTTTGACAATTGAGCATAGAGTTCCTTGGAAATTTAAAGCCCTCATCCAAACATATGACGAGGATGGACTGCTACATGTCATTATGTGTGAGTACGGGATTTCATTGAACTTTTCTCTCGAGCGGTGCTAGTGATGTTCCTGTTTGAAGGTTGTTAGTTGACTATTCCATCATTTTCTTCGATTAGGTGCAAGGAATGCACTCTGACATTGCAGCATTGAGTAAGGCTAGCATATGGCATGAGGCTTCACGTATTATCAATGAAGAAGGGTTTAAAGCATTTTGGAGAGGCAATCTGGTTACCATTGCTCATCGTCTTCCATATTCTGCCGTCAGCTTCTATGCTTATGAACGCTACAAGACCGTGAGTTAATACATGCCTTGACTAAATTCTAAGCTTGTTAGGTACAAATCAATTTTATACTTGCAGCTTTCTCCGGTTTCATCTGACCTCCTTTTATATTGCAGTTGCTGCATTCACTTGGTGGTGAAAATTTTAGGGGTAATGCAAGTACTGACATGTGTGTGCACTTTCTCGGTGGTGGGATGGCAGGGTTAACCGCTGCCTCAGCCACATATCCACTGGATCTTGTGAGGACACGTCTTGCAGCCCAGGTAATGCTAAGGTATTTTTTGTGGGCTAAGATTTAAAAACTAAGACAAAAACCCAATTCACATTATAATGTTGATTTATAACTTTCATTCCCTTTTCTTTTATTTTTTCCAGTTTGAGTTTATTAGTGTATTCTAATTTTGTAGAGAAATGCACCATACTACAGAGGTATTGGACATGCATTTCATACAATTTGCAGAGAAGAAGGTTTTTGGGGATTGTATAAAGGACTTGGAGTGACACTGTTGGTATGCTTCATTGTGCATATTTTTTCATCTTTTATGGCTCACTTCTTCATTCCGTTGACAATAAATTCTATTTGAATTTTTGTTGTGGCACAGGGTGTGGGACCCAGTATAGCAATAAGCTTCTCTGTTTATGAGGCTTTGAGATCTTTTTGGCAGTCCCAAAGGTAAAGACTGCATATTTGGTTGATTTGAGGCTGAATTTCTTGAGTCAGGTTTATTGTCCCTCTATTTATTGAGTTGTAATATTTTAGTTTTTAATTCTTTTGACATCAGGCCGAATGATTCGACTGTCGTGGTCAGTCTTGCTTGCGGCAGTCTTTCAGGCATTGCCTCATCAACAGGTTAGTGACCTATGACAGCCGTTTTGGAGCACAAATAGATAAAACACTATATTAGAAATACTATGGCATGATGGACCGTGGAGAATTTATTTGCATCTGTAGATTCAGTACCGAATTTTTATATACCATTGTGGTTTATGAACAGTACTCCATTTACGACGTCTTCAATACCTATATAAATTTCTGAAGCGGATAGCTGGAAAATTATGTTAAGGACTTTCCAATTAGTTTTCTAGATCTAGCAATAAGATTTCAGATTTGTTCTTCTGAATGATTTATCTTTTGCTCTTGTTTCAGCAACATTCCCTCTGGATCTTGTCAGGCGAAGGATGCAGTTGGAGGGTGCTGGTGGTCGAGCCCGCGTCTATAACACGGGCTTACTTGGGACTTTAAGCCATATAACGCGGACTGAAGGCCTGCGGGGCTTGTATAGAGGGATAATGCCAGAATATTACAAGGTCGTTCCCAGCGTAGGCATTGTCTTCATGACTTACGAGACATTGAAAATGCTTTTCGCTCGCATCCAATCAAGTCACTAGTTGCCTCTAAATTTCCCGTTTTCCGCCATCTGTCGAGCCAATGGAATTTCTCCAACTCAGTGGGGTTTCCGACATGTGAAGGTAGGGCAGATGATACAGTTGGTCAAAGACACAGCTTAGGTGGAAACAATAGTTGTGGTAGTTGAGAAATTTTCTGGTGGTAAATTTTGCTGTTGCTGCCATGCGACCATATATTTATTCATGTATAGGTTAGTTTAGCTGCATTGGTGACAACATGCTCCCATTTTGACAACATGTTCGTCGGTGATCACCGTAACAATCTGTTGAAGCTCGTCTTCTAGTATTTTTTGGGTTTCACGTTGTTGAAGTTTTACAGTCAAATGAAAGGTTAGTGAGGAATCACATTTTGATGTTCTTCTGTAGTGTTGTTTGAGAATGGATGGAATTTATAGCAATTTATTTATACATATTTTGCCCCGCCCTCTTGCATGCTTAAACCTTATTTTTGGTCTGATAACTTTTCTGTTTTAATTTAACCGGGGAGCTCGTTTAGGGAGCCCATTGGAGATTGCTCTTACATAAAGTTCGGTCCTGCTCTTGTTATTCTTAATATTTTTTAGTAAAACGAGTAAAATGACCGATAAGAGACGATTTTGCGAGATATATCCTTCGATTACAGTTGTTTTATATGTGTATAAATCCATTTACTCATCTTATGAGAATTTGTTAAACATACTGATGAGTCAATTTCATATTATATATTTTACTCTATTATGTTTTGGTAATTATCCTGATAGAATTTTGATACTTTTATTTACATTTACAATATAAGACATTCGACTTCCTCTAGAGCAAAACGTGATCAAACAGACGAATTTTTGAGTGATTCAAATTCGAGGACGTTCATGTGTCTCTTGGCGTGTTCGTGTCAAAATTTGAGATTTTTCTACTAAACGGTTATTTTCTGACAATGGAATAAAGAAGCAATGTGCAATACTGGAAAATGACGTTTTTGGACTAAATTGCGAGTTTTGAAGCCCAAGATAGCCTTTGATGGGTTCGTGGCTTTCTAAAGAAGTGTTCAAAATATTCCAAGCTTTAAATCTAGATATTTTGGGCCGATTTTGAAGTAGATATGAGTCCAAAACGTGGATGTGCAGATTTTAGGTGAATTTAACTATTTAATTTAGGGTTATGTTTCGGTTGTTTTATTAACACCTCACATATTATTGAATACACCCCACATCTACTTTTTCAATCAAAATTTACCTTAGTACACCCCATATACATTCCTATACTATCCTCACACCCCAAACTTTCCACATACACCCCACATTTTTCACGTACTTTCAACATTTTCTCATTGTTCATTCTCACCACACTTCCAAATTTCAAGACTCTTGCTAAACATGTAAATGCTAATTATGAGGTTGACTACATGACATTCGATTGTTGGTTTATTTTACTGGTAGAGCACAAATCTAAAATTTGTATCCCTCTACATGGGTGAATTTTTTTTTTTTTTCCAAATTATAATGGGAAGATTATAACGGTTTCAATTCTTTTTACTGTACAAAACTTAAAAGAAAGTAGTGTCAACTGCCAAGCTTACCACTTAGAGAAAAATTTATTTATATTATAATGGAAATTTTTTTTTTTGAGTAATCCAAAATTTGTTTTGGAGTAGTTATAGATTTTGATAACAAAAAAATGTTGTAGTTCTTACAAAATCCATAATGAAGTACGTCCGGTTACGAATTCGTAACATTTTATTTTATTTTTAGGGTTTAGGTTTCTTTCAATTTGGGGGTTTTTGTCAATTAGGGGTTTTAGGGTTCGGGTTTAGACAACCAATTTAGAGTTAGGGTTCATATTAGTAAATAATTTGTGTATTCAATTTCTTTTAAATTTTTTGGGGCTAAATAGTCATTTCATGTTAAGATACATGAGTGATATAATAATACATATTTATGTGGGGTGTATTCATGTAAGATCCCACATCGTCCAGGAATGAGGATCCTGTAAGTTTTATATGTACATACCCACCTCCAATTAGAACGAGGCATTTTGGGAGCTCACTGGCTTCGGGTTCCGTCGGAACTCCGAAGTTAGGTAAGTTTGGGCTAGAGCAATCCCAAGATGGGTGCCCCCTTAGAAAGTTGCTTGTGAGTTCCCAGAAACAAAACCGTGAGGGCGTGGTCCGAGCCTAAAGCGGACAATATCGTGTTACCGCGTAGTCAAGCCCGGGATGTGGTAGGGGCCTGGGCCGGGATGTGTCAATTTGGTATCAGAGCCACTCCCCCGCCAAAAGTGTGCCAACGAGGACGTCGGGCCCCTTAAGGGGGTGGATTGTAAGATCCCACATCGCCTAAGGGTGCCGATGAGGACGTTGGGCTCCTAAGGGGGGGTGGATTGTAAGATCCCAAATCGCCCAGGGGTGAGGATCCTGTAAGCTTTATATGTACATGCCCACATCCAATTAGCACGAGGCCTTTTGGGGGCTCACTGGCTTCGGAGTTCGTAAGCGAGTAGCACATGAGAGCAATCCCAAGATGGGTGACCTACTGGGAAGTTCTTGTGTCAGTTCCCAGAAACAAAACTGTGAGGGTGTGGTAGGGGCCCAAAATGGACGATATCGTGCTATGGCGGAGTTGTGCACGGGAATTGATCGAGCTCGGGTCAGAATGTGACAATTCAACAATATGTAGGGTGCTACTAAAAAAACCTTTATGTTTCCTATTTTATTCTAATTTATTTGGTTTCCTAGTTTTATTGGAACACCTTTTATTAGGAGGATTTGATTTAGTAGGTTAAATAAGTTTGGCTGGCCCTAACTGTATCATCTTCTTCTCCGTGCGATTTTGAGAGAGGAAAAGCGTAGAGATTTTCAGACTTCTACATTCAAGGTGTTTTCGATCTTTTACTATTTCAATAAAGAACTTTGTGATTTTTATTATGAATATGCGTAAATAATTCCCTTTTAACTAGGGTGAGGCCACAAGCCTTACCAAGAATATGTAGTTTCTTTTCAATTTGCTTATGATTATATGCATTCAGGTTTTCGAATTATTAATCACCAGTTTATACTACGTGTCTTCATGATTCGCGACTATTAGAATATTTAGAAAAGTAATTTGAAGCAATTTTGGTCGGAGGTCGGTCCTTGAAATTGACGAAGGCTTCTTGTGATTGATATGGACAAGTTCACTTAAGATGAATACCACATCTTAAGGGTTGCATGATTTTTCTAAAGGTTTCACAAAACTTAATGAGTCATGCATGTTTAGATATGATCTGAAAACCACAGACGGATTGCATGTTTGATATACGCTTAATATTGGGTGTCCAAGTAGGCATATATTAGGAAACTCTAACCTTCAAAATATGCATGTATAGGTCATAAGTAATTGGTAGAACTATATAAAATTGTTAAGGTGACGGCGGATCCCTAGTGTTTTCTTAATTTGAGTTTTACAAAACTGTTTCATTTTCCTCATCTTTAATATTGCATATTTGTCTACTTTCATTAATTAAATTCGTTTTTATTAAATTAGGTCATAAAATCAATCATCCCAAATCTTTGTTTTACAATATTTAATTGGAATTTGGTTTGTTTCGAAAAATTTAATAATCTTTGTGGAGAACGACCTTGCAGGAACCATTTATACTGCAATATCATTGTCATTCTTGCAAGTGTGGTAAAAATCCTATCACATAGCTTTTGGATTGTTGGATCTATCTTATTGTTTTGTATTAAAGATGTACTACAATTATGAAGATCATACGGGGACTATAAAAGTTAATTTGAGATCATAATATGGCTTCTTAGTGCTGGTAGTGGTTCTAAACTTTTATTCATATATCAATAAAAGATACGCTATGAGAGAAAATTTGCAATATTAGTTAGGGAAATGAACGGTGAAGACTGACTTTAAGAAGTTGAACAGTTGAATTTAAGAAATTGAACAATAAATATCATTTTAAAAAGTTAGACTACTTAATAGATTTGACTATAAAAAATAAACACCGAGAATTTGTGTAAAATGTACATAAATGATAAATGGTAACCAAAAACTGAGAGACGGAGATGAGAATTTTGAACAGGGAGATGCTATAGGCAAAGGAGCTTTAAGATTGATTCCTATGCTTTGCACCGCACCTAAGATGTCACAAATACAGTATTTCAAATCAATCAAACTCTACTATGTCTCATTATTTATTTAAATGTTTTAATTTTTTCACGTGCACAACTGATTTGAGAAACAAACACAGTGGATTAGGTGCATGGACGCCTTATAAAAAACATGAGAGACAGACATGAAGTAGGAACACTAAAATGACGGTGTCCCACAGATATCACGCATTGCCTCATGTGTTACCTTAACTACCATTGGTGGAGCCACACCAAAGGCTACGGTGGGTTGCTGTCCATGGAGGATCTGTAGCAAATTAACAATATGTATATATTTTATTATATAGCATTAATATAATAGACAAAAAAAGTGCAAGAAGAGTTATGTTTAATGAAACTGGGTCAGTAAGTGAGTATTTAGCACAATTGAAAATATGAAAATTATCATGGAAATTGTGATGTTATTTTGTTCAAGATTATTGTGCTTTATTCAGTGGGTTTTATATTGTTTTCAATCAATTTTTTTAAAGATACCTTTACTTCTACTTTCATTGTTTTGTTTTGTGCTAGTTGTTTTGTTGTAATTGAGATAGTCCATGTATCAAGTCTTCTATCTTCTTCTTGTGTTTGCATCTAAATATATGTGAAATTGGATGATTTATTATAGTTTTTGTAGTTCGTAATTACAAAGTTTATTGAGTTCATGCCAAATAAATTTTTAAGTATGTAATACAAAAATTAAACTTAAATTTTTGCATACAATACATATGTGGCAAAAAAAAATCATTTTTTTTTTAAGAAAAACTAATGAAAAGTCTAAACAGACTTCATTTTTAATAAAAAGTTCTGTTTAAAAGTATAGTAAATAGTGTCAAGAAAACGTAAAAATGTAGTTTTCGTTAAAAGTGAACAGGATGTTCAGTATCATTTTCATGGTCCTACCAACATACTGAATATATGCAATATAAAGCTCCATACATATCATCACCAAAGAGTTTAAAGGAAGCTCCTATGGTAAGTTTTTATATTTGCACACACACACACACACTTGCAGTTGCAGGTTCTTGTGGAATAAGGTGACCAATTTAGCACCTATTCTTCTGTCAATTTTCAGGAGGGACCTTGACTATGACAGGCTAACAAATTTACCCTTTGTTTTTTGGCCTAAGGCATGATCCATTCCTTTCCAGTCCAGCAGTTTGCATGCAACTGAGCCAGATAAACACTAATATTACTAACATTTGTATTTAGTCCAGCTATGAAACAAAACGGACATTGTTCATTAGATGGAGCATAGACAGTAAATATGAAACTGATAATTATTTATACAAAACGTACATACATATTATCAATGCAGTTTTAAACATTATCGATACATAAACGAACGAACATCTAGCACAATGAAAGTAGGCCGTATTTAGTAATCTAGCCAAGATTTAAAAGATAAAAGAAGTTGTTGCCAAATTTCTACATCTAAACAAGCTCTGAGTTGGGGGATGATAAGGCACATTTCAGTAGCTAAAGGAATAAAATTTGCTGATGCCAAAAGCTGATTGAGACCTTGAAAATCTGCTGCAACATGTAAATGTGGCACTGCTTTCCTTTTCAGTTCATCAGCCTTGAAAAAGAGAGCTAGCTAGGTAATACTCATGATAAGCTGGTACAAAGTGTAAGCGAAAAGTTTTTAGAAATTAGAACCGTAAGTCGTATTCCTTGGTGTATCAAGTTAGGTAGAACAGTATGCTTCACCATCTACACCTAAATTCGAATCTTCCTCCCCGTAGTTTAGATTATACTAGAACATCACTCAAATACTGTAATACTTCACCACTTTTGAGTTCCTATATCCAAAGTTGATAAAAATCTATAAAAAAAAATGTTGAGAATCTTTTATAAATCTATCTCTAATTGTCCTGAAAAAGCAGTCATGGAAGAAACATCAATTCATTTGAAAGGTTAATTCTGTCCGTAACCTATCATTGGTTATGGACGAACATCTTTTTTGTGAGGCCCTATCATGGAGCTCCAGTGTATACAAGCAAAGATGCCCTCGCTTTGCTACGGGTTTTGAAATCATACCCATAATTTAAAACACCCATCTCCAAATAATTTAGAAACCAATCAAAGCAGTTGAACCCAAATGGTAGAAATAAGTCTTCACTTTGCTTGTAGTTCTATTGAATTTACATTAAGAAGGAGGGGGGACGGGAGTGTGGGGGTGGGGGAGGTTCTGATGGGGTTTTTTATTTTTTTATTTTTTTATTTTAAATTATAAATAAATTAATTAATATTTTAATATTTTTTATTAGTTTTTTTAATATAAAGTGTGCCACATCACAGGCCACGTCAGCATTTAACTGATAAATTGACAACAGACTGACAGAAGGTATGACATTGCAACAAATTCGTAAGCAAATGTATGACATTGAATTTTTTTAAAGATGAGGTATGAAACTGTTAATGACCCAATAGTTGAGGTAGTTTTTTTTGTAATTTACTCTATATTTAATTAAATCCGTCTAGTTCACCTAGGCGCTAGGTCCCACCCGCCATCCGACTAGTGCATAGTGTCTTTTAGAACCTTGGGTACAATACAAATATACTCAGAGGCAAAGAGCAACTGCGCCACCTGGTGATGGCGATGGTTTCGCTATGGGAGAGAGTTCGAGAAACAGGGCTGTGGTTCTTTGGTTTAGGGAACAAAACATGAATCAAAGTAGTAGTGGATTAAGCAAGAGGGAGGAGCAGAGAAGGTAAACGCAACAACGTTGGGTGGTGCTTGCTGTCAAAATGAGAGAACGACAGTTGAATAATGAAAGTGCAGATGACCTACACGTATCCAATAAGGGCAAATTAGTCATTCTACTATTAAGACAAAAAATGATAACGGGAAAGAATATAAAAGCGGGGGCATTTCTGTCTTTACATTGTGCTTATGAACGGTATTTTTTGCCGTAGGGCTTTAGTATATATAAATTTTAACCCATAAATATACAGAATATATATCTGCTCACTTTAAGAACCACTATAAATACAGAACTCCATCATGCAGATTGTCCTCACACCTCCTTGCTACCAAACAGCTTCTCCTTTGAACTACATTTACTTTCTTCTCCGTCATCTCCGTCTTCTCCATAGAATCTATGACTAGATATTGGGTTGGGATTGGGTAATCTGCATCCTGAGGTTTAGATCAGCACACACGTAACTGTTGTATCTAGTCCTCGGGATGCGGATTACCTTGTCCTCACCGCCAATGCAAGAAGACTTGTTAAGCTCATGAGGCTACTACTTGATGCATGTTTTGATTCCTTTATATTCTTGGTCTTTTTGTGTATTTTCAGATCATATTCCTTACAATATTGTTCAGATGATTCTTTTATGTTCTTTGCAATTCCACTGAGCAGGAGCTCTATCATTTGCCCGCCGAGGTGCTTCTAGCTTACTGCAGAGAAGGGATTGCTGCTCATCAACTTTTCTGTTTGCGGTAATTATCAAATGATGCGATTTTGTGGAATCGGGTAATTTTTTTTTTTTTTAAACGATAGATTTGTTAGATTATCTTCTAAATTAGAGAGCTAACGGAATTTAAACCTATATCATGGTGCAAAGGCAACACTTCTCTCCATCCGTAGTAGAGGGCTAGATGCGTGGAATCAAGTAATTTGATCGACACTAATAATTTCTCTAATAAGAATATGATTTTTATCATAATTAGTATCTGAAATTGATCTACCTCATCATTTTGGTATCTAAAATTGAAAATCAATTAATTTTATCTCTGAAATTGATCCAACATATTAATTTAGTCACTGTTGCCAAATTCTATTGAATTTTTTGTTAGTTGTAGGGGTGGGTTTGGATTAATTTTGGTACGGTTTGGATTATTATTTTTTCAAATCTGAAATTAGTACTTTAAAAAGAAAAAGAAGGAAAAAAAATATAGAGATTTGGGGAACTTAAATCTTCAACTTCAACACTCAACAACAATTCAAATTTTAAAGTCTAAAATAAACATTACAAGATTAAAAAAAATGTCAAACTTCGAGTAAATAATAAACTCATTAGAATCATTTCCAGAGCACTGTATCTTTCTTCCACAAAGGGTGTAAGAATGCTGAAATGGCAACTCTTCAAGTAGAAATTGCATTGCTTACCCAGCAAAGTACTGGAGTCCATGCAACCCAAACTTATACCACCAATCAGGTATTTTTTCTGTATGTGGGACTATAAACTAAAACAACGGAGCAGATGTTTTGATTGTCCTGACAGTAAAGCAAATCATGTTGCCGTAGTCTGCACAAAGAACTTCCAAAAAAACATGTCAAGGCAACCAGTGGAGAAATAACTCACAATTGGTCCGTTCCTCAGAGCATGCTCCTTAGCAAATCTTAAACATAAAACCGTGTCATTTAAAGGGTTTTGGTTCGGCTCAGTTTAGTTTCCAAAACATTTAAAATCGAAATCGAAGCCAAAAACTTTGGTTCGGTTCAATTTTCGGCTTCCGATCGGTTTTTCAAACCCACTTGGTTAATTTGGCATAATGTGGGATCCACAATACCACAACAACCAACTAACAGAAAATTTACAAAATTGGACAATAGAAATCAAAATTGAAATTGGACAGGCCAGGTGAAGGTGGAAGGTGATGCCCTCACGGTGATTTCTGCAGTCCAAAACAGAGGAACAACGCATAATGGACCTTTTGGACATCTCTTTGCTGATACACGCCAGATTTTACAGAGTTTCACGCAATGGAGAGTTTCCTTTGGCCGACGAGAAGAGAATTAAGATGGCTCACCTCACCACCTAGCAAGATTTAGTTTAACTGTCGATCATCCGGTTTCTTGGTGAGATGAACCTCCTGATATAATTTTTTATCTTTTATTGGAGGATAGTATTAGTAGTTAAAATGTTGGTGTGAGATACTCTTTTTTCCTGCGATGGGGTTGAAACCCCCGTAAGGTTTTTATTGAGGGCCACTGTTAGCACCATATCCTCAGTTTTGTACGTATTTCTCCATTCAATGAATATCCGACCTCACTTCAAAAAATATAAAAAACAGAATTGATTAGTTTTCAATTTAAAAACAAAAAAGATGAGTTATGTCAATTTTAAATACCATTTACGATAAAAAATCATGCTTGAAATATTGGTCATATCTACTGTATCTAGACGAAAAGGAATCGCGGTACATAACAATTTTTAAATCAAATTTTTGTTAAGGTACCAGAATGGAATAACTTTCCTGTATCTGAATCCATAAACTGAGGAAGAAAAAAAAAACAAAAAACAAATAGAATGGCAACTGGCAAGGCATATGACTCGTGCGGCCGGCTGTAGCTGAACACTTAAATAGCTGTGGCATGGAAGTGACCATTGTTATTTGGACTTACTAGTTCGATAAGATTTGATTTCGTTCGAGAATCGAAAAACAACTAGCGTTTGCCGAGTTCCGGCTTTGCCTTGGTACTAGTTGATCTTATGCATCACTTTCTGGGCTTTCAATCTGCAACACTCCAATACCTTCTTCCCCGCTTTCAGTAGAGTTTTTGCAATCCTTGAACACGAGGAACTCCGTCGTCTCCACATGGAAGAAAATGAAGCTTCCACTCAAGTGTGTGATGCAGGACCCAAAGTTTTTTCCCACTACACAGTGCCAGGCAGTGCCATAAGCTTCATCAAATTTCTGTTTAGCAGAACCGAGTGTTATAAGCTAGAATTCACAAACAATGTAGCACATAAGATAAAAACTCAGTTCCGTTAGCAGAAAACTTTCGGTTTGCCACTTTAACTCCCTTCGGTAGGCTGCCTGACTATGACAACTCTCTCACTAGGTATGACCATCGCGTGTGGTTAGGAGGGATTAAATGTCGAAAACCACATGTTTTCGTCAAAGCTGCCCCACGAATAACGTGGTCGGAGTTCCTTGATACAGACTAACCGCATAATTGGGGAAGTGTAATAAAGTAGAGGGGGGAATATATGCTTTTAGCATTCACAAGTGAGATTCAGCTCTAAAGCAAAACCTAATATCCTATACAAACCAGAACACAAATAGGAAAAAAGTAGCACACCAAATCAAACCTATAGCATCCCAGAGCCTTTTTAATTAATTAGCTTAACTAAAAAGATTAAGCTTTTTCTCCTAACAGAAAGGAAGTTATACCCCTTTCGGAATAATCACTGCCACTATGCCTTGCTGCAAAAGTTAGCGTTTGAATCCTTTTAATCACATAATTAATCTCGGTTGCCTAGTGACAATTTAAAACTTAATCACATAATTAGATATGATGACAATCAAAAAACCACTTTGCAATCCTCCTTTTCTGCTGTTTAAGAAGAATATCTTACGTAATCAACAAGTGAAGAATATTTAATTTTCCGGTGTAGACCCGGACCCGGGCTTAAGAGTGTACTCATCTTTTCTGCACGCAGTTCTCCTCTCCATAGTTTGGTTTATATCAAATTAGAATATAACTCGAACCAAAAAGCTTTGTGGATAAATATAATCGAACCTGTTTGATATAGTGAGCAACGGATCGGAAATCAGAAACTTCATGGAGATCAAGAGCCTTGTAAGCCAACTCCATGGCATGGCTCTGCATGTCATCTGGCATATCTGTTTCCCGCACCTCAGCTTTTCCTTCCAGCATCTTGTCAGCAATGGCGATGAAGATATGGCTTCTCTGTAGAAGCTTCTAAATATCGATATATAGTGCAAACAGTAAAGAAATAAGGATTGGATTAAGTGGTGGAGGTTTAAAGTTCGATGAAATTGAATAAGTTTGCTTTGCTCAATAAATTCACTTTTTGTCACGTAGTATCTGAAGGATGAGAACCAACTATGTAGCATCCTATATCGAGAATTCAAGTATTTTATACGTCATTAGTCCTATCCTTTGTAGGAACTACCCATAATAACGAACTTGTGCTTCAGTAGCCGGGACAAAGGGTCGCAATTGACAATTTGGAAGTTTGTAGAGAAAATATCTGTGTGGGTAGCTCAACTAGTTACTTCCACAAGTGGCAGGCGGCTTCTTGCTTGGTTCATTTTTTTAGCTAGGCTGCAAGTAGATCCATAGAAATGACCAAATTCTTTGAAAATTTGAAATCCCAAAAGGTACATACTAGTAAAAACATGACCTGTAATTGGAGTTTGTTCTTACCTCCGAAGGATTTATATGAAACGGGAACGTCATGTGGAACTATCCAAATCAATCACGCATCTCCATTTCATGTAAGGTTCTCTCCTCACTCGTTTCCTCAGTAATAGTATCCAAACAAAAATAAATTCCGTACTCACTCAAATTCACAGAGAAGGTGCAAAACTGAGAAATGATGTGAAATTTCGTCACGATTTCGATTAATCTGTTGATCACCTCTGAGATGATACGCAATGTACAGTTGATATTGTGGGATTCAGCTAAGCTAGCCCTAAAAAAACCTAATCAATCTGCACAAAAACATAATTACCAACCTCTACGAAAAATAGAATTTCTCTTCCAAGAAAATCCCAAAAATCCCAAATCCTAAAGCTCCAGAAAACACCTAGTTTTCAAATTCCCACTTCATCAATTGATTCAATTTCAAAAGAAAGAAAACTGTGGCCTATGAATCTTTGCTCACGGAATTAAATAACACTGTGGTCTTTGAATCTTTGCTCACAGATTCAAGAGTGCCTGGACCGGAGAAGGAAGACACTGAGTTCTTGACCCGGGCACTGATCCGGGTTAATCAGATGAAACGACTCCGAGTCAGCGCTCCCCACCACGTGCTCGTAATTTGCCCTCATGTACATCACTTCCTGACCCGACTCCGCTTCCGACCCGAGCGCAAACCCAGCCGGCATTACCCCGGCTCCGACCGTCGTCGACTGCATCATCTTCAGCATCAATTTCACCTTCTCGCTCGCTTTTCTTCTCGCCGCGGACCCGAGTTTGCGGCCGTTGCAGTGAACGGTCCAAATGGGGACGGATCGGAGCGGGCAATCAGCGAGCTGGGGCCGGTCGGACTCGTCGCACTCGAGGGTCACGCGGACGAGCCCGAATCGCATCTCGTTGACTAGCTGGTGGGTCGAGACCGAGAGCTCGAGGAGGAGGGTGGGTTTGGTGGAGAGGCGGTCGTGCTGGATGCACAACCACACGTGGCCACGGCGGTGGCCGAAGATTGTACCGATGACCATGGATTTCGAGGGGCGGGTCTGCTGGGGCGGAATCGCCACGCCGTCGTTTTGGGTGGGCGAGGTGGAAGATTGTGAATCTTGGTCCTCGGGGTCTAAGCTTTTGGCGGCGGCGGCGTTGATGTCGTCGCGCAAGGAGGTGCTGAGGCGTTTCTTGGGTGCGGCGGCGGCGGAGTGGGTGGATTTCGCGGAGGAGGTGGACAAGCAGGGGAGGAGAAATCGACGGAGGGTGTCGATCTTGGTCATGGTTTTTGGGTAATTCGGGTCGGATTCTTGGGACTTGGGGTTTTATGGTTTCGAATTCCAAATGTTGAAAGATTGAATCTTTTGGGTTTTAGGAATTTGAGAGGAAGGGGCCTCTGAGAGGTTTTGGAAGTCTGGTGGTGTACAGTTGGTGCAGAGATATATACACACACACAGAGACTGCGCGGGAAAAGTATGGCAGTGAAAATAGCCGTTGCAAGCGAAGCCTCGGAAACATGACACGTAGCCTAGTCAGCCTTTTGCCTCGTGTAAATAAAGAAAATGAGAAATATTTGAGGGAAATAGATTCTATTCTGAGCATCTGCTCCTGATCATATTGACTTACAAATAAGGACCGTTAAATGAAAATTTAACGGTTATAATTATTATAACTTTAAAGAGATTTCTTTGTTTGTAGTCGTTAGATTTTCATTCAACGGTCCTGGTATGTGGATCAGTAGAATTCTGAGCAGATGCTCAGAAGAGAATCCATTTCCATATTTGAGATCAAGTCTGGTTGGCCAAAGTAGTGTAGAGCTACATGACACTCAATGTTGTATAGGTATAGCTACAAAAGTTAAAGTTTCACACTTTTAGTTTGTAATTTAATTTTGACAACTCAATTTTCGTCTAATTTATTTATTTATTTTTTTAGACTCAAATGTTACAAGTGGCACGTGTGTCGTTAACCCTTGTAAGTATAAGTGCAAAACCGACTTTTACTAGGAGAATTTTATTTGGAGGAACACTAATTTTCATTGGTTTAATCAGGTTTCCTAGTTTCCCTTGGATTTTAATTTGTTCTCTATAATTTCATTAATTCAATCAGGTCTAACAGTAACAATTAGTTGTAATTTTTTCTTTAATACAAACTACAAACATTGAATAAACCAATTATACGTTTTTAATTAATTGAGTTATAAACCTGCAAACAATTAAATAAAATTAATAAAGTAAAAATAACCTCATGGAGTCTTGTAGGCCTCACTCCAAAGGATGCAAGCCCGGGCTATAGCTAGCAGTAGTAGCCTCACACTAGTTGGACCAGGGTGGAACATGGGGCCCTATCTCAATGAAGTGCAGGCTCCATCCTCACGGGGAGATGAGCTGTTCCTGTGGTGGCAGCCTAGGTGGCTAAAGCCACTCTGATTTCTGGACCCCTCTATGGATTTCATACACGTAAATTAATAACGATTAATAACAATAACTTGTTTTCGTGTTTCACTTTGGTCATTTAGTTCAGTTTATAATTTCTTAGTACTTTAATCGTATTACATGTTTAACATTAGCCATTCTGTCTCACTTCAAACATGTTACAGCTACACATCATCCGACATTGGAGCCTAAAAAAACATCGTAAAGGCTAAGCTTTCGTTTCGTGTCTGGCATTTCGGTATGAAAACCAACAGCCCATTTCGTCGTATAGTACAATGTCTCTTGTCTACAAGACTACAACCCTTTTCCATTGCCTGAGGAATCACAGTCGGACGGCTTTTCGGAGTGTTGAGCAACGTCGTCGGACAGATAATGGCGCGCGAAGAAATGGAAATACACGAAATTTAAGACCCCGAAGGCGGCTATCGTGTAATAGTAGTAATCAAGTCTGTTTTTGTTGAGGTCATTACCTCCCAACCATGATGAATTTCCGTTCAGTCCGCTCAATTTCTTGACCACGTTAATGAGAATGGTGGTCAGGTAGCTTGCAATGGACAAGCTGAGGAAGAAAACTGCCCCGGCGAAAGTCCTCATGCTCTGAGGCCATTGAGTGGTGAGCAGCTCCATCAAGGCAATTGCAGCAAAGGCTTCAATCAGACCCGATAAGGCGAACTGCGGGACAAGCAACGCAACGGTTATTGGTGACTGGAGGGTCCCGTGTGCCAAAGCTGAGTCGCGGCGCTTCATTTCTGTAAGTCCAGCCACTACCATGCACAGAACTGAGATCACAATACCAATCTTAAACCTCTGCTCCATTGTCAGTCTTCCAGTTTCGTTCTTGCCCCGTTTCTGCATTTGAGGAATGTAGATGCTCTCGTAGATGATGATCCATATCGAAAGTGCAATCATCGGTGTTAGGCCCATCCAGGCTGGTGGAATATGGAATTTGGGGCCAATCGATTTGTTCATTTGAATCGCTTGAAAGATGCCGAATGAATTCATTTGCTGCATGCCTATGAAACAAACAATTCCAGTTATCCAAACAGGCAAAATCCTTACCACAGATTTTAGTTGCTCCACTTGTTGCACACTGCATAATTTCCAACTGTTCTTAGGCTTCCCTTGGCTGTCCAATTCACTCGGGTCTACGATCATAGCAGCCTTATCGAAGAACTTGAGTTTGTTGGTACGCGCTACTGTTTCTCTCTCTGACTCTGATCCAACTAGAGGATCATAGTATGACTGCCCTGAAGTTTCTCCAGCATTAGATTTCGAACCACATTTTCTGCAGGTGGCTACTAGAACCTTGATAATGTCGGCAAAGATGCTTCCTTGGGGCTTTACGCGCACGTACAACCTAGTTCCGAGCAAGAAAATTATAATGGAGAGAGCAAAGCAGCCAGTTGGGACAGCAAAACCCAAAGTCCAGCTGACATTCGTCTGAATGTAAACCACGATGGTGAGAGCGATGAGGAGGGCTAGAGTGAACAAGAGGTACCACCAATTGCAAAAGCTATCGAGCTGCGCTTTTCCCTTCTCCGTTGTGGTGTCAAACTGATCAGCTCCAAAGGCAATGTTGCATGGTCTAAGGCCTCCGGATCCAACAACAAGCAACGCGAGACCCAAATACAGGATCGCTATCTGCCAAGTACTCGGCTGTTGGCATTCTGCAGTTTGTGAAATGCAGGCAGACGGAGTTAGTTTATGTATGCCCGCAGTTAAGGTCAGGGTCCCCATTCCCTGTCAAATTGAAACAAGAAGTGTTTGTAGAATCGTTATAACAATTCACGCAACGAAAATTCTTGTGGTACTGATTTACAGACTCTTACCAGAAGTGATGCTATCGAGCTGAAAAGAAGAGTATAAAACTTTCCCAAATACCTATCAGCAAGAAAAGCACCAAACAGTGGTGCAATGTTGCATGAGCCAGACCATATATTGAACACATTAGCTGAAACCACATTGTCCAAGTTGTACTTTGTGTGCAGATACACCACCAGATTCGCAATCAAACTCATGGAAGCCAACTTCTCGAAAGTCTCGTTCCCTTGGGACGAAAAAAGAAGACGAACCAAAACACATCAGTACTGGCCTAATCCACCACATTGATAAGAAAACTAAGACGATGAACATACCGAGAATGTATCTGACGGCTCTCCATCCTCCGACCGGTCTTTTCTGAGGAAGGGATTGACTCTCTAGCCCTTCAGATGAAGAATGCGCTGCATGCTCCATCGCTTTCCGGTGACTTGTTCTCCTCCTCCCTTGTCTTGCTCTGTCTCGTTCTCAATCTTTGTTGCATCTATGGTGGTGGTCTCTGTAAGTTATGGTTTGTTCGACTGACAACTCAGATCAACACTTATATGTTGCTGCCTGCGAATCCTGCGGGTAATAAATTTTCTATTTATATAAATTTTCTATTTGTAACTGATTTGTTCATGAAATAAAGGAAAATGCACAGACCATGTAATTGATGACTCGTCTTAACAAATTTCTCCTTCAAAAATGGGGGAGTAAACCTGGAACTGCAACACTCACACATAACAAATGAAACCGTACCATGTTATTATTTCCCTCTTAGTTTTTCTCTTTTAACTCTAAGCTCAAGTCGTTAACAACAGTTTTATACGGTTATACCCGTACCGAGGCTCTGCGTTCGATTCCCCCTCCCTAGTATGTATGTCCTATTAAAAACAACGGTCGTCCTTATTTTTTATCTCCAAATAGTGATCTATATTTAAAGAAATTTGGCGGTTCGCTGAACATTTAATTTATCCATCAAACTTTTACAAATAGCCAATTCCATCCTCAGGACTTTCAAATTTTTCATTTATTATTCCGTTCATGTTTGTTACTTGGACAACCCGTAAGCCACTTGAGGCTGAAAACATTTTAAGTTGGGTCTCATCTAAGTGCGGCATAATGACGTTTTTACCCATTTAAGTGGGTCCACGTGACAAATATGGACATAATTTTGTATGAAATGTTGGGCACTCTGAAGGTTGGGAGGTGGTTGTCTATTCATAAAGTTCAAGGAGGTAATTAGCTGAAATAAAATTTTGTGGTGAAAATCGACAATTTATAAGTTCAGAGTGCAAATAAGCCAAAACCTCTTCATAACATGGCATCAATCTAGACAAAGCTGCGTTTTCCTCGAGTGACCTCCGAATCCATGAGCTCTCTTCTTCTTTTTTGCCTAGACTAATGAATTACTTGAGTGAATCCTTGTTACCCTTCTTTAAAAAAATACAAGAAAAGAGGGGGACATAAACTTGACCCCTCTTGGAAAAGAAAATACAAGTAATATTGGAGGACATAAGGAAAATCCCATATGAAATAAAGCCTAAAAGATTACCTGCAAGATAAGCTGCAAAACAAAAAGGAAAAGCCAAAAGGGTTAGGTAAAAAAATAAATTCACACATCAAAGGGAGATAAACCTATAAGCCGTTGTGTCCAAGAAATATGAATGCATAAAAGGAAGAATCTCCAGAGGAGGAGTTGCATGCCGAACAAGAGAAGACGAGAGAAGCCATAAATTGGCTAATTTATCAGCAACGACATTCCATTCTTGAAATGTATGAGAGCAACAAAAAATCATGTGCTGCAACTGAAAATACAGTTTTTCCAACGAGTCTAGAGTGACCAAGGAGGAGAAGAAGATCTAGAAGCAACGTAAGATATCACACCAGAAGAGTCACTTTCAAGCCATAAATTTTGTCAACCTGGCATTAGAGCCAACTCCACAACAAGGATGACAGCACGAAACTCTGCATAGAAAGAAGTATGATGCCCTAAACTTAGGGAGAATTCACCAAGAAAATAACCCCAGAATCTCGAAAAATCCTAACACAAGCCACATGACCCAGGTTAACTTAAGCAAGGCCATCCTTGTTCACTATGGCCCATGGAAATGGAAGGAGATGCTAGAGAACATGAACTATAGAAGGAGCTTTACAAGACTCAGTCAAGATTCCAAGACAGACTAAAAGCTGCTCATCCAAAACACCACGTACATATGACCAGGAGTGAAAACTCCATTCTGCCTAATCCAGGACAAAGTAGAACGACAAAGGCGTGAAAAGGAATGAGGCACATTTTCAAAATTCATTCTATTATGCATCTTCCAAATAGCCATTAATAAGAAAAATTATGATGCTAGCCAGACATTGAGAAGTTGTGGAGAAAATTACTTTGACACAAAATCAAGCCATAAATCCAAGGACCCCGTAAAGCAGAAGAATAGTGCCAAATTGAGTAGCAAGCCAAAACCAAGCATGTTGTGCAAATTCATGACCAAAATATCTTTATCCAACTCTGGAAAAGTAGCAGGAAGAAGAACAATGAATAACCCATTTTCCCCCACGAATAATGTCTGAGACCTTAGTGCGAGATAAAGGAAGAGCAAGCTTAGTAGCACCAACGATCTCTACAATAGGTGTATCCAACCACTTATCAACCTAGAGAGAAGTATTAGAACCATTTCCAATCACCCAACGACAGTTTGAAAACAAGATAGAGGGAATGAATTTAATACCAAGGCACATAGAAGATCGTTTGTAACAAGTAGAGTATAAACGAACATATAGCTGAAATTGCCCTAAAAATACACACTCCATAGAGAATCTAAAGTAATAACAATCCATCCAAGCTTTAAAAGAGCCCTAGGCTTTAGAAAGCAAAGATCACGTAATCCCTAACCATCCTTAGTTTTTAGTGCACAAATCTGAGACAAGGTACTTGCATGGTGCCAATTCGAATCATTCACGTCCAAATTACCTATAAATCCAGCATCATGTTTATCGATAGAAAAGTACAAGACTTTCTACTCGGCATATTCCAAATTACACAAAAACATCGAGGACGAAACTATCCTAAGGGATACTTTTCGAGGGTTGCGCTTGTATAACTGGTAAGCAAAAGCCATATCACCAAAAGAGTTGGAATCTGCTCCACCTCTATGTTTAGAAGATCAACTTATCCCTCTATAGTTACTGCACACCACTCCATCTAGCCCAGTCTACAAACTGCATCCCCCCATAAACATTGTTTGAAAATCGTACTCCGACAGTAAAAGCCATTGCAACAAGCGGGTTCTGTTTCGCCAAAGGTGATGCCTCTACCAAGCGTTCAAGTCCATTGATGATTTGATAGCGGGTGTTGGAAGAGACAGCAAGGAAAACACCTGGTAGTGTGAGGGACAAAAAGAAGACCAAATTATTGAAATGTACTACTCAAGTGACAACAAAAGTAGAGGAAATGCTAACCAGAACCATATGAAATTAAAACATAATGAAACCAAAAATGTTGATAAAAGCTCATGGAAGCAAAACTATCTTAAAATAACAGCAGAGCAGTAAACTCGACAATCTAAAACAAATGTAAACGATGAAGAAATGCATACCCCAAAGAGCTGCACTCTTAATTAGAGGTGGAACAGGTATGTCCTCTTCTGACTTCTTTATGCTCCTGACATTAGGAAAATAATTTGGTTAGCACTGATGCATATTGAAAAAACCTTCTAGTGTTGTGTGAGAGCACACAGATACACACACGAACACACTCAGAGTATGTCTAGATGGAAGCGTACCGCTTGGCAGTCATGATCAAGTTTGCAATTCCTTGGCCTATGATACCACATCCAAAGCCTACTGCTCCATACAAAATGCCCTGAAAACAGAAAGGTAGATAAAAAAATATAATGGACCAAGACATAGAAAATCATTTGATTATGTATGTGTACATTTTACCTTAAAAAAGTAAGTGGCAATTCTCTGCTTTACAGAATATCTACATCCTGGCCTCTCAGCTTCAAATACACTGCATAAGATCAATTAAGAAACATATTAGATGCCCATTATTTTCTAGAGCTGCGAATGAGATTTGACAAGCATGTGTATCATATTACTGGGAAACATAAAAAAAAATTACAAGTGAATTAATATTTAGCTTCAAGTACTATTTTTGGCATGAATTATTCACCTGCTAGGAAGAGCTCCATAAGAATGTTGCAAGCGTCCAAGCAACCCTTTAGATAATGATGGTTTCCCAATACGAGCATAGGGGGCCAACATCCCAACCAAAGCAACATTAACCACCACCCCAACCAAAAGATCTGCAACATACAGCTCAAATTCTGCCCAGAAATCTTTGCCCCTCTTTTGAACTTCCGCAAATGTAGCACAACAAGAATCAATGACTATCTGCATTGCATTGAATGAATTACTATCTTGCATAGAATAAAAAAAATGCAGCAACGGGTCATAGATAATATCAGCCTCAAGCTTATACCAAACCTTTACAATCTATTATGAACACAAGGATGGCTTATCACAGAATGTGAACCAGGTTTATAAATGAGACAACTTATATCCACCGGAATAGAAGATGCATCACACATTAGAGTTGGTACATTGACAAACTGTATCCATGGGAAGCCAGAGTCAAGTAATCACACATTAGAGTTAATAACATCCATGTATTCTTTTTTTATGAACAACTATCGTACTATCTCACATCAGGTAACAAGATGAATTATTTGTGTAAAACTATATGACGACAAGCACAAACCTCTGTTCCAATTTTGAAGAGAAATGATGGATCAGCAAGCATTCGATCGCGAAGCATAGAGCATGACCTCATTAAGAAACCTAGAGGCCAGGCTGACCCCTGAAAATTTAAATGTTCAACTATATTAGGAGAAAGAAATACTAGTGCTCAAGAAGTTAATACACAATTACTGAATAGGAATTAGCACAGCTATACCTGCAAATCCAGATATCTAAGGAGAAGCACTTTGCGAATTCCCACGCTCTTGGCAGCCTCAATCATATCGGAGGGAAGACTAGCCCCTCGAGCCTCAGTCTCTTTCATAATCTCTTCAAATTTCATAATTGGCCCAAACTCTTCTTCTTCTTTATCACCCCCATCACCATCACCACCACCACCACCTCCTCCTCCACCTCTACCGTTCGTATATTTACCATTACCACCACTACCATCAATCATATCCTTATCACTACCATCACTCTCGGTTTTTGATCCACACTCATTCTCCGAAATCCTAATTTCCTTTTCTACAATAACATCCCCTCCCTCATTCGAAACAGCTATTGTGCCTAACTCGGATTGTGATTCAGCCCGAGCCTCGGACATCGACATAACCGTAAATTTCCGGTCTTTCTTCACCGAAAACGAATTCAGCCTATCTCTGAAGCTACTATTCCTATAGAGCACCGGAAAAGCAACCTCCTTTGCATCATTCCTAAACCTTATTCCATAAGAAATCAAATTCTGGCTCAACATCTTCCTCCGAACGACCTCGTTCCGCAAAGTTGCAACATTCGATATCCCAATGCTCGAAGAACAACCCGCCATATATGCCTTTCGAGATCTCAAAAATTTCTAAGTCGATAATGCACGCCCAGAGAAGTCGACGAATTATTACGCAATTGCCACAAACACAAAATCTATGCAATCAAATCAAACAAATTAAAATTATACACACACATACCACAAATCTAAAGAAAATGAAGCACCAATCAGTGAGAAGTTCGTACCTTTAAAGTCTGAGGCGAGAGGTGATTGCGCGGAGAAACGGAGGAAGGTGAGAGAGAAAGTGGGTGGAAGGTAAAATTGTTGTTTGGCTGCCGAGAAAGTTGAGGGTTAGAGGATCCGATTCCGAAGGCGATAGCTGGGATTTGGTGGGAGAGTTAGTGAGTGAGTGAGTGAGGGAAGCGGAAACTCGAAAGAGAGACGACGTGATATTTGGGCGCCTTTTTATCCTTTCCTGGTGGCGGCGTTCTGCGCCGTGGTATATTCGTTGGATTTCCTTGTTGGGGTTTCCTTTTTTCTGCACGTGGGAAATATACCAGAATCTAGGGTTTGAATTGAACACATCACTTGGGTTGCGTTTGGTACCCCGGAAAGGAATTCCTCAAAAATAATTTCTCACGTCTTTCCCTTGAGACAGGCCATGTTCATTATTTAGAAGAAAGACCAAGAGACGCACAGCTTTTGTGTAAAACACTGCGGCACTTTCCATGTCACCCATGAGTTCATCGACCTGCCAGACATACGGGGAAAACCAATTTATAAATGAATGGCATGTCCCCAAATATGAGAAGAGCAACTTACTATTGGGAACATGTTTACCAGTGTCTAATATCCCAATCCAATAAGACAATGTCATTAACTTTTTAGACGAGACGCCACCATCAATGGCGAAGCTGTTAAGGCCCCTCCTCTCACCCGAAAACATGCCCAAAAATTATGGTTTGTTGCCCCATCGGCCCTCTGGTTTCGCCGGATTGCAGCTCACACCATAGTTGCGCAGGGAAGGGAAAACTTCTTATTTAAAAAAAAAATCCAAGATGAAACGACATCGTTTCAGTCCTAAAAAAGTAAGTGAAACGGTGTGTTTGGGCAATTGGGCTTAATTTGAAAAATATATATATATTAAAATATGATGGGAGGACCACTTGTACCCCATTACCTCTCGGCTTCCTCCCCATCCCTAATTCCCAACCTAATGAATAAGATTTTCCAGCATCAAACCCGCGCCGTTCCGTTTGGCCTCTTCTTACTGGTATGTTGGCTTTTTGTTTAATTTTTCGTTGAGATTTAATTGCTATTATTTAAATTCAATTTGTGCTAATGGCCATTGAGTAATTTTTGGGATTGTTCATTGATTTTGATGATTAGGTGGTGATTTTGGTGTGATTTCTGTGATTATTTATGTGCGTCTGTAGATTTAAATATGTTCTAGTATTTGCAATGAATCCATCTGCATTCTCCATTTGATCCTTGAAATTTAGAAAGTTTGGTCCTTTTATTAAGTTGTTGCGATTTTCGAAGTTTTATTTTCTTGGATACCATTTGATCAGTTGGAGGTAATTGGGAGCACCATTAAAATGTTGGAAAACAATGTAAATGCAGTATGGGCTATAGCAGCTTATGATTTAGTCTTTGGGTTTGTAGGTTGTGTTAAAACTTGAAGCATTTTTGGCAGACCTAGTGGCAATGGAACGGTACTATAAAAAACAATGCATAAATCCTCCTTCAAACAATGTAAATATTGTTTAATGCTTATTTTATGATAATTTAAATTCATCTAGGCTCTTGCCTAGATCTTGCCAAGGCACCTAGCTGCTAGGTCCCAGTTTGCTGTTTGACTAGCGCCTAACATTTTTTAAGATCTAATCCTAGCCAATTTAAGCTTCTTACATTGGCTTTAATATTATTGCTTACAACCGTTTTGGTGGAGAGACTATTTTCTGCTATAAATATTGACTCAAAATTTTGCACTTTCCAATGTGAAAGCAAGGCCGGTCCAGAGATTTTTGAGGCCCAGGGCGACGCTAAAAAAAGGCCCTAACTTCATATTATGTATTTTCACACGTAAGACATCGATAAAATTATTCTTAGAAAATCACTTCAAACTCAATAATTTAGAAACACAGAAAGACTAATTTATTTTGTATTGAGAGAAGGAAACCAAAAAACTCTGGGCTTACAAGTAGATAGATGATGAGTTTTGTTTTCCATGTGAACTATGAAAGTGTTTTTGTATAAATCATGAGGTGTTTTTTCTTATTTACTAACCTTGTCAATATGGGACTCAAAAAATAATGTTTTCGAGTCTTTAATTGATATGTATTAGTAATGAATGGGCATTAAATTAAATATTTTGATAACACGTCATATAATTTGTCAATTTGCTCTAAAAATTTGGTCTACGTATTACTCATTGTTGAAGATTAGACTTGAATTGAAATGAATATTTAAAAATAACAACCCACATAGCTACTAGCTAGTAACTAAAAATAAATTAACAATCAAACAAAAATTTGTAAAATTGAAAAAAATAAACATGCACATAGCGTTTCGAACTTAGGACCTCTTGTTAATTTTAAACAACAAAAACAATTACTTCTAATTAAACTTCTTAATCATTTAACCAAATTTTATAAATTTATACTCTTATGAAAAGAAATTTGTAAAAATTAGAAAGTAAGCAAACACATGTGGTGTTTTGAACCCAAGACCTCTTCATTGTTTTTAAATGACCAAACCACCACTTTTAATTAAATTTCTATGTCATTGAGCCAAATTTTATAAATTTATACAGTTATGAAAACATATATAAATAGACCGCCCTAATAATTTTGGTGCCCCCAATTTTTTTGGGCCCCGGACGGTCACCCTGGTTGCACTAGGCCTGGGCCGGCCCTGTGTGAAAGCAACCGCTTCGATTGAACCTTGCACTCTTTTGAATTTCGCCCCTCCCCTCGGTAAATCCTAACTTCACTACTGGCCACCATAGCATGAAGTCGTTAAGAGAAGAGTTGTTTATCCTATATTCATTCATTCTCACATTGACTCATGATTTCTTAAACTCCTAACAAGTAAACCTGTCTAATTTGCACATGATCTCCTCTCACAATCTCCTATTACGTACAATAAATTTGGATGTGTGGCCACCATTGGTTACGTACCAAATGATACAGTTGATATTCTACTTTGCACTAACATAAACGGTAAGAATATAGATTCAAACTAGGATCTGTTAGGAAGCACATTCGCTCTAGCTTATTAGGCAGCAACATTGACAGCACCTGGAGGCACTTTGTCCTCCACATTCTCACCAGTTCAACCAAAATAACAAATCAAAAGATAACAACAAACTAGTTTTGCATATGCGGATTTAATTCCTTAACAATCATAATATAGTTGTTTAACACTGTTATAGGGTTCTCGTGACTCAGCAGTAGTATAAGGAGTTTATGGAGGTCCATGACAGGTTAGGGAAAATTCTTTAGACGAGGAGAGATGGTCTTATGCCAGTCTGAACTATAAGGTATTCTTCTTGCCTTGAGAATGAACTTTAACAGATTTTCTCTTTTAATTATTTTTTTCGCATTTGTTTAGACCATTAGGCTAAATTTTCTTCGAAATCGGAGTAGCTTATAATTATATTTGTGAATAGCTTTGACATCCCAAAGTCTGCCACCTTAGGTTCAAGCTGATCATCTAACAGTATGTTTTGAGGCTTTACATCGCAGTAGAGCACCCACTCGAGGCACTCCTCATGTAAACACGACAAACCCTTTGCAGTGCCTAGCCCAATCTTGTATCTCTGCTCCAATCCTAGTTCCACATCTGAGAACAATCCAATGATCCATTCTCAAGATCTCATATACGAGAAGCTTGTGGTGATTATCCAGGCAGAAACCCCACAGTTTAACCAAGTTCTAGTGATTGATATTCCTTATCAAAGTCATCTCTGCCCAAAACTCTACATCTCCTTGCAAGACATCATCTAGTCTCTTCAGAGCTACCACTCTTTCATCATCTAGAAGCCCTTTATACACTGCTCCAACACCTTCTTTTTTTACCTCTTGCTTGAAATTATTGGTTACTCGTTTTAGTTCTGCGTACGTGAAGTGCTTGAATCCCATGGCCAGTAGTATGTAACCCATGTTCACAAATTCCTTCTTAGCCTACTTTCAGGAAGGCGTACCACCATGTCAAACCAATGCATGTTGCTTTAATTATCGTAAATGAGCTCATGAACCCAATCAGGTAATCCATTTACCAATTTTTATTGCCCTTTTTCCGCTTTAACATCTCTACTTTTGATAGCAACTTGTGCCGCTAAACAATTCAAATCATATGCTTTTAACCTGTTTAGGACTTCATCATTGCTCAGAAAACCTTTCGAAAATTTTGATATGCATGATTTGGCGAGCGTTCGGCATACTAAATCTGTTAAGGAGAAAACTTTTAAGGAAACAATATCCAATTCCATCCAGATTATATCCAAATCCTTTACATCTTGGATCATTTTGGCATGATTTCTGGCATTCTTGAAAAGAACTTTAGGAGAATAAGCCAAGTCATATCCATATTAATCTGTGTTTGAAAGCTCCATGAAATCTGAATTGTTTGAATCATGGCTTAAATTGAACCATGAGGGCAAGCACAAGTAGGTTGTGGTTTATAAGTGCAAATTTCGTATTGACCACATAAGCCGTGAACCAAGCATGCGTAGACACCATCAGGCAACCACCACAGTTCCAAAGGCCCGGTTGATTCATTTAGACTGTACAACCTTGAGATGCCATCATACTCCATTGTTAACGGCATTTTGGACCAACCCCATAATCCGATGCATTGAACATCAAATTGTCACTCAATATAAATTGTCCGACCTCATCCAAAATTGTAAGTCTAGAACTATTGTAAGGTGTTCTACATTGTCGAAAACAGTTAGTTCCGTCTTTGGCCAATAAGCACTTAAAAGTAGAGCGCCACTGTATACGAGATATAGTACAATATCTCGGTGATAAATATGTCCCTTGACCTTTCATGGACACCAAGGTTGTGTTCTTGACAAGTTCCTATGATGGTAGAAGTGTATTGGTGGGAAAATTAAAACTCTGCCATATGACCTTCTTTTCAGATAAAAGTGTTTAGGGTTTGAATTGTATGTTTATTCTTCTCCATATGAGGTAAATATATAGTTGTACAATATCCCACATAACAGGAAATAAGAATCCCAATTATACAAGGACATAAATTATGGGATTACATTCCTAAACTAAATGGTTGACTCACACCAACACTCCCTCTCAAGTTGGTGCATATATCTCCTAAGCTCAACTTGTCAAGTGAGTCTTGAAACACCCTCCCTGAAATCGCATGAGTTAACACATATGCTAATTGTTCTTCAGACGTCATGTATGCAATATCAATCAATTTGACATCTAACTTCTCTTTGATGAAGTGTCTATCTACCTTCACATGCTTTGTACGATCTTGCTAAACGGGATTATTGGCTATTTCTCTCGTAGCTTGATTGTCGCAATATAATAACATAGCTCCCTTAGGCTTGAACCCAATCTCAGTTAGAAGAATCCTGAGCCATAACTAACAATTCACAAATTTCATGTGCCATCTCTCTGTATTCTGCCTCAGCTTTGGATCTAGCCACTACATTTTGCTTCTTGCTTCTCCAAGTTACCAGATTTCCTGCTATGAATGTGAAGTAGCTTGATATGGAGCGACGATCAGTAATGTTTCCCACCTAATCAGCATCAGTATACCCTTTTACCTCCAAATGTCCATGCTTCTTGAAGATCAGTCCTCTACCTAGTGCACATTTCAGATAACTTAGTATACGCATCACTGCTGCCATATAATCCTCACTATGAGCATGCATGAACTGACTTACAACACTAACTGCATATGCAATATCCGAACGTGTAAGTGATAGGTAAATCAATCGTCCTACCAATCTCTGATATCTTTCTTTATTGGTAAGAACTTGATCCTGGTATATCGCCAGGTGATGGTTCTGCACAATGGGGGTATCAACTGGTTTACAAGCCAACATTCCAATTTCAAAGAAAAGATCAAGAACATACTTCTACTGAGACAAGTAAATACCATCACGAGAATGAGTAACTTCAATGCCCAAGAAGTATTCAAGCCTCTTAGATCCTTCATCTTAAATTCTGATGAAAGATACCCATGCAGCCTTTTCATCTCTTATGTGTCATTATCAGTAACTACCATATCATCCACATAGATAATCAACAAAGTAACTTTACCTCCCATGTGTTTGATGAACAAGGTGTGGTCCATATTTCCATGTCTATAACCGTACTTTTTCATTGCTTTAGTGAACCTTCCAAACCATGCTCTGGGTGATTGTTTGAGTCCATAGAGAGCCTTTCGAATTCTACATACTTTCCCTGCTTCATTCGGTGTTTCATATCTTGCTGGAAGATTTATGTTTACTTTTTCTTCCATATCTCCATGTAAGAAAGTATTCTTCACATCACAAAGGCCAGTCCAGGTTGGCTGCTAAAGATAAAAGGATAGTATTCATTTTTACGACCGGGACAAACGTTTCTTGGTAGTTAACTCCAAATGTTTGTGTGTACCCTTTAGCCAAGGTATTAAATATCGATGATATCGGAAATATCGGTAATCTAAAAACACGGAAATATCGATAGAAATATCGGGATATTATTGATATCGATAAAAATTGAATAAAAACCACGGAAATTGTAAGAAAAACTTGGAAATTTTTATTGAAATTTTGCAGGATGTTTATTTAGTCAATTATCTATTAGTTTATCACAAAAAATGGAAGGAAATGCATTGCATGGTGGATTTAATTGATTTAAGTTGATTATATAGCGAGCTGGCAAACATTGTGAGTGTAGAAAATATGTAGTAATTAATGAAAGAAGTTTAAACACACCATAATCATTTATATATAATGCAAATTTTCAAAGTATAATTTGTGAATTAATGTCTAGTTGACGATAAATAGAAAAGACTCTAATATGGAATTAACCTTCACCTTGTCCATTTGTTCTAACGCTTAAAATAAATTACAAATATTAACTTAAAAACAAAAATTTTAACTTGACACAAAAATTAAAAACCTAAAATTTCTTATTTCCCACCCCCAAACTTAAATCACACATTGTCCTCAAGGTGTGGGAAATAAAATAAAGAAAAACAAACAAGAAAATAACAAAACTACGAAATCCTAGGAAATGTAGAAGGACGATCAAAGATAAAACAAAAAAAACTAAGAAAATAAAATAGAAAAGAGAAATAGAAAAACAATAAACGAAAATAAAATAAAACAAAAAACATAAAATAAAAGAAAAGGAAAAAAAAATTGACACACCAAAGATTCGAAGAGAAGAACTATGAGCTTGCCAAGGTGAGCTGACAAAAATGTGGAGGAATAAACCACTACATGACACCTCGGGGCTTTGAACGCAAGACCTGATAGCTAGAAATGGCGAAGATGCGCTGACCAACCCGCACAAGTCCACATGTGTGTCTAATCCTAGAAACAGCTACAATTTAAACTAGTGTAGCAGCTGCATCTGTCATTTGAAAAACCCTAGGTATTCTTGAACACGCATTGGATCCCCTTCCACTCGCCTCGAGCCTAGAGCCAAACGGCTCTCTTCTGTCCATTCCCATGTCAGAACCTAAAGGCTTTCCCTCTCTCATTTGCAAACCACCCCGTGAAGTAAGAAAATTAATAATTAAGATTCCCAATATCCTTCAAACCTTCAACCACTTTCTCTCTAGAATAATAGAATGGTTCTCAGCCTTCTCTCTTTGTAATCTTCGAAAGTGCTCTTATCTCTCCAACCTTTAGTCCAGTGACCTTTATCACACCCCCCGTGACCTCCACCACAGTGGTGCACACTCCAGCGAGCACCATCACCATTTGTGGACCGTTCCTCCTCCCTTTTTCACCTCCTGGCGAGCACCATCAGGCAAAGGGAGGCACAGATCTTGATAGGTATGAGCGTCTGAGTGTGGATCGCTCATTTTGATGGGTCTGAGCGTGGATTGTAGAGAGAGGCGCAGATCTTGGCAATTACGACGACGGAGCCTCAGCTGCAGTTGCAACGCCGACGACAGAGCCTTGGTGATATTATCGATATTATTGATAATATTGCGATATTATGACGATAACTAAGTGTATTAGTGTAAAAATATCCCCATCTAAAAAAAACGATATTATCGGCGATCGATATTTCATACCTTGCCTTTAGTTACCAATCTTGCCTTGTATCTATTAATGGATCCATCCGTCTTATGCTTTATGGTGAACACTCATTTACATCCCATTGGTCTCTTCCCTTGTGGTACTGACACTACATTCCACGTTTCGTTTCTTTGTAAGGCTTCCATTTCTACTATCATGGCTTCTACCCAACGGGGATCTCGCAAAGCCTCTTCCATTTTTGTTGGAATTTTAATCCCAACCATTTGATTCACCATGGCTTGGTACTTGGGTGATAGCCGATGAGCGGACACATACTGTGCAATTGCATATCTCACTTTTCTTTCTGGAGAAAACCTATCAGGTGGTTTCCCACGATTTTGCCTAGGAGGTAAAATATAGGAATTTTCAACAATATCTGGAGTATGAGAACGTACCTCTTGGATATCCACGGGGACATGAGCGTGTACTAGTGGAGGAGAATAAGGGTTATTTTCTGTTTGCATAGTCTCAGTATCACTCACGGACCCATTACCTTTTACTGAATCCATAAATGGTTTAGGCCTACTATTCGACGCTGCATGAGCTATCTCTCGGTCAAAAGTTTCACAGTCAAGATCTACTGGGCATTAGCTTGTTGTGTCGTTTGCCACTACCGGGCTCTGAACTGCTATGTTGTGGCCTACTATTAGGCTTTGAATTGATGTGTCGCGACCCTCTGGTAAGGAGCGGTCAGATAGGTTGCTCATAACACCTAAGTCTTCAGTCTTGGTCTTGCCTGTACTACTGGGACATGCCAACTGTCTCGTTCATATGGAATATCAAACCAACTATAGTATTCATCTTTACTATTTAACTCTTCCTGAAGAGTACAGTGGATTGGATCAGAGATGAAAAATATCTTGGTTTTGGAAAACGTAACATCCATGGTGACATAGAAATGCTTAGTAGGCGAATGGTAACATCGATATCCCTTTTGTTGGCTATTAAACCTCAGAAATACACAACAAATAGCACACGGATCCAATTTACTCTTTTGATTCTTGTGAAGATGCACATAAGCCACACATCCAAATATGCGAGGTGATAATTGAAGAGAAAATGGTAGAGTGACATAATCTGTCAAGACTTCCATGGGAGTTCAGAAGTTATGAACTCTAAGAAGATAAACGAAATACGTAACTGCATCCGCCATGAGGAGCATGAGCCTCAATTAGAAAAGCCCTTGTAGTTTCCAAGATATGTTTGTTCTTACGTTCTGCCACACCATTTTGTTGAGGAGTTTGAGGACAAGTAGTCTCATGAAATATGTCATGCTTTGCAAAAAATGGTGATAGTTCAGAATTAAGATATTATCCACCATTATCGAATCTCAGGACTTTAATAGGAAGAGAAAATTGAGTTTCAATTATCTTATAAAACTATTGGAAAATTTGCCCAACGTCACTCTTTTGTTTCATGGTATAGACCTAAGTCATTCTGGTGCAATCATCTGAAGGAACAAGAAGAGTGTTATGTAGAGATAGAGATAGAGTAAGGGCGATGGAACCCATTCCTGTAACTGGAGCAATTTCACCGTTTGTTGTAATAACATTCTCTTTGGGTGGCACGATTGAGTAGTGAAACAATGATTCATCATATGTCATATGGTCTGTAACTCATAGTCAATTATCCAACCAGAATCTCGTTTAGCAGATGCTGTGAATGCAGTGACAATTTCACTTAAATCATCAAATTGGTATTAAGAATTAATTAAATTTAAAAAGGAGAGCTTCTGGCCCAGACAGTCCGGGTCCAAATTCCGTACATGGCTGCTGTTTGTGGATGGCCCAATTGGGCTTACACACACCTTGTTATTCTTGTCCATATTAGATCGCTGCTTTGTTGGATATTGGGCTCCATGCTCTGCAAGCCCAGCCCTCTGAAGATCATTGTTGCATGGCCTGTTGTATGATTTATTTAAGGGAGGTGCCGAATCTAAGGAGGTAATCAGGGCTTGTTTGTCTGCCATGGAAGAAAACAATCGGTGCTTTAGTGCTTTAGATTTCTAGGCTTTGGGTTTTTTTTTCTTCTTTATGTCACTGTCTCTTACTTCGAGACAATAAGATGGGGATTTCTTCCTTTAGTGGGGTGAGCGGCGTCTTTTGCTTTGAGACATTGCTAGAAATTTTTCCTCTTTTTGTTTTTGGGGTTTCCAGAGATAGTGGAGAAAGAGAAAGGTCGAAACTCGCTCTGATGCCAAAATAAAAGTATTTAGTGTTTGAATTGTATGTTTATTCTTCTCTCTAGGAGGTAAATATATAGTTATACAATATCCCACATAACAGGAAATAAGAATCCCAATTATACAAGGAAATAAATTATAGATTACATTCCTAAACTAAATGGTTGACTCACGCCAACATTTTCTTGGTTGAGTAGCACCAAGTTTCTGGTCTCAAGAAGCCATGTCTCCATGTCTGTGCTAGAGAAAGTGTTGGTTGACAATATAATTAATCCAACCCCATCAGTCAAGACCAGGTTGCCTGACACGCCCCAACCCCAAATATCCTAATGATACCAAGCTGGTATGTGCTAGCCGACACTCGACAAAAGCCATAAAAGATCTATAACGGAAATATATATATATATATATATATATATATATATATATAAATACTAGGAAACAAGGATAACAAGATCAAGGTGAAGACACAAATACAACAGAAGTTCATGGTACAAATTAAGAAACAAAATGCACAATATGTCCAGAACACATAACTAACCAAAAGAGTGAGTGCAAATATGACATCAAATTACAATATCAAAGGAAATCCATACACAACTAGAAGATTGCAAAAATCACTAATAGGGAAAAGCCTCAAAGCTCGAGTTGTATTCCTCGTCACTAACTCCTGAAGGGGGCGCAAAACAGAAAATGTGAGTGGACCATAAATTATAATAATACTAAACATAAATTATAATAATACTAAACATAAATATAATACTACATACTAGGTTTCTGAAAAACTCTAATATGCCATGAAAACCTCCATAAAACATGTATGTAAACCTGAGGCATCAAAACTATATTATCACCGCCCAACGGCAAAACTATAAATCTCAGTAAAATAGTACTCTCTAGGTGTATCATAGTTGCCTGCAAGCAGTACCTGTCCATCACCTAAAGGCGAAGTTGTACGACGCTAGGTTACGTCAGTGAAGAAACATGGTAGGCCTCATCACCCGAATGTGAAGCTGTACGACTTCGGGTAACGCCAGAGAAGAAACTCTATAACATCTCACACCGACACTAGCCGTGACTAGTGAAGCTGTCCGACATTACTTTCGGCAGTGAAGCTGTGGGTATAATATATATCTCACTCCTCCTCATCCCCATGTCTTATGGCCATAGACGTCTAATACCTGTGTTGTGTGGATGTGTTGTATGATAACTCGCTAGATATATATAAAATATCTCAAAATATAACTCAAATCTCAAAGCTCAGATCAACATCTCAAAAGTCAAAAGCTTAAACCTCGTACAATAATTCATAAAACTGTATCATCATAAATCCACTAAAACTCGTATGTATCAATCCATAATTAAAAAACTTTTAATATAATGTAGAACTAAAATATCCATAATATTCACAAAACATTTAATTAACAAATGAAGTATCCCAATACTTAAGGTATGCACTTAAACACCAATAATATTAAATTAAAATAATTGGGCTTAATTGTTTAATTAATACAACCCAAAGTTTGGGTTTAATCCAATTTAAGTCTGAGGTCCAACTAAAACTAAATGGAGCCAGAGGTTAGTCTCCAAAAAGTTATAGAGTTTACGTATTGGTTTTGGGCCCAAGAAATTAGGCTTGGCTCCATATGGGTTTAGGACTATGGACTTGGATCTTGTTAAGGTTTGGGCCGAGTCAAATAAATTGTTGGGCTTAAAAATTTAATATAACAAAATATTTTAATGGGTTGGTTTACAGATGGGTCGGATTGACCCAAATTCTATTGTGAGTCACTAGAGCTCACGAGAGGGAACACCGGAATCTTCGCCAGAATTTCGTCATGATTCCGATCTACACCTAAAACTAACTTAATATAGAAAGTTAAATCATAAAGTTGACGATGAGAGTGAAGGGAAGCAAGATTTTACTACCAATAGACTCAAATGGGGTCGAGATTGGTCCTGGAGCTCACCAGATTTTCATGCCAGGTTCTGGAAAGAAAAAAAACACAAGATGCATGCACAACAAAACAGTAAAGTTTAGCCTTCGATTCAACACACAGAAACACAGCACCAACATACAATCCCAAAAATCCAAGCTCTCGGGGCTAATGGTGAAATGTTTCACAATGGGTCGATGGTGCATGCAAGGACCTAGTGATGCAGAGCGCAGCGAATAAAAACAAAATAAAATGATAGATATGATTGATAGGTAGGGTCCACTATCTCCTAGTGCGAGGAGAGGCCTGAAAACCCTATAAACTTTGGTCTTAGTACCAGCCTAGAACATAGACACTAAAAAGAACAAAGCAGCAGATTCTTAAATAAGAGAAAGGCACATAAAAACGAGTTTGCAACTCAAATATCAATATAATAATTCAAACAACTTCTCCATTCTTCTTTACAAATACAAGTATTTATAGGCTTACAACTTAAAGTGAAAAATATGAAAAGACATAAAAAAAAATTAAAGGCTTACAATATAACTCCTAAAAAAAGCTAAATGATTTTATAAAATGTCATTAATCTAGGAATTCCATAAGCCACAAATTTAAAGCTAGATACATGCATTATAACTCCAAAAATGCAAGTATTATATTATAAAACTTAAATCCCAGCTGTCAGTAATTTTATATAATAACGCCTTTAGTCCTTGGCCTGCAAAGAAGACAGAGTTTACAGATTGGGCAATTGAACCTAACCTTGGGCCGGGCTTTGGGCTTACGAAATTTAAAACTAAACTCGGGCCTTAAGTTATAACCCAAAAGGGCTGGGCCAAATGGAAGTTAGTTCATTTTGGGTAAGGGATATTACACTATGTTTGGATGAAGAAATTTAAGATTCTTAAGGAATTTTAAAATGACGGAAATTGAATTGACGGAATTTTATTTTATAGAATTTGTGAATTTTCTTGTTTGGTTAACCTAAAAGAACAATGGAATTGAATATGGAATTTGTTATTTTTAAGCTCTCAATCATAGAAATTGAGAAATGACACCTATTTACATGGAATTTAAACTTGGGAATTGGAGGTCTCAAATTCTAAGTTTTTTTCCACGCGGAAATTCTAAATTCATATGTTTATGAATCCAAACAAGGGAATTGGTGTATGTCATTTTACAAATTCTGACTTTTATTCAAATTCCAAGTATATTTCCCTCATCCAAACATAGTGTTACATTGCCATTTCTGTGGAAGGTTAGCTTGGATCCTCATACACTGACTGGCCTGTCTCTATTCGCCATCCAAACCACTGTTTTATTGGCTGAATTGATGAACCATATTGAATAACAAGAGGCGTTGGCGCTAACCTGGTAAAATCCAGCAGAAAAGGTTCCGCTCGGTGAAACCAAGAAGTCATTCCATTGTCAAGGAGCTCCCATGCCTTAAGCTTTGCAGCCTTGGTGACCTCGCTTGGCACCAACCAACCAGGGCTGCAAACAACGAAAGAATGAGAAGTACAATGAGAAATTCCATGGCGAAAAGTTTTTGGAAAATGCTTTAGGGCTGCGGGAGATGGTCTTGTACCAATCCGGACTATAAGGTTGCCTTCTTGCCATAAAAACTAAATTCTGCAGAATGTTCATCTCTTTATTTTTTTTTCTTTTTTTCTGTTTTTGAATTGGTATGTAGAATGTTCTTTAATGATGCAATAAAAGTAAATTATTACATCAAATACCTTGCTTCTAGAGCTAACTGCAATTATTTTAAGTTCATTAGTTCGTTTCCATAAAAATATTATAAGTCTACGAGATTCATTGACTCATTCGTTTCCATAAAAAAATAAAATTCAACGATAATTGACGTCAGCTAGCCGCTGGTTTTGAATCTATGGCCTGGCCCAATACTGGCTGGCTGGGCTTATTTGTCTCGTAGGGCCCACAAGCCATTTGGCCTAGCTCTCGGTTGGAGATGGTTTTCAAATTATTTTTGGTTGTCTAACCCTCTAGACCCTTCGGTTGGAGATAGTCTTACTTATACATACAAGAAAGAAAAAACCACAAAAGTGGTATTAATAAACAATCCAAAACAAAGACTAACATGCAAAATAAATGAAGGTGTTCAAAGTCTAGTCTTGCAGTAGTTCAAAGTCTAGTCTTGCAGCAGCTTTAGACTTTTGAACACACGCCCACACCTTACTTATACATACAAGAAAGAAAGAACCACAAAAGTGGTATTAATAAACAATACAAAACAAAGACTAACATGCAAAATAAATGAAGGTGTTCAAAGTCTAGTCTTGCAGCAGCTTTAGACTTTTGAACACACACACACACCATTAATCACGATTGCCGGCTGCCTATTTGAAAATGGGAGGAAAGGAATAATTGACGTTTTTTTTTTCTTTCTAAACTCAGTTTATTCAAGTAGAAGATTGGAATCCTAAATGTTTCGAAAATGATGTTTTGCACAATATGAATAGTAAAAAAATGCACAAGTCTGAGATGTCGTTGATTTTTCTTTTGCGTTAGGCCAGTAGCCATGGCAGTATGTCTGCCTCTCGCACTTCTTTTTCGTAGATTAGAGTAGTTTCGAGCAATTAGAACTATCACTCGTACAAAAAAATTTAGAAATGTAATAGCAGTACTTATTTTTACAAAAGATGCAGTTAAAGTGAACTATTAGAGAAGCAATTATTTACATATTCACCTCTCTGAAGCTTCAATTGCAGTTACTCGTTGGGTGGAGAAGCAACAGCAGATCCACCCTCACATTCTAGTAAAATTTTAACTACTGAATCCATGGTTGGTCTTTTGTTCTTCTCTTCCTCCACACAAGAAATCCCAATCTCAACCATCTTTGCTGCTTGGATCCTGCTGAACTGCCCTTTCAGCCTTGGATCCATCATATCCTCGATCCACAGATTTTTCCCGCATTGAATTTTCCTCTTCGCTACCCTCACGAACCTCGTCAGCTCCGACTCTTGATCATCAGTGTCCTCAACTACCCAACTTGAAAGGCGAATGCCCTTCACTAGCTCTAGAATTACCACTCCAAAACTATAAACATCCACTTTTGCAGTTATCGGAAGGTTCAGAGCCCACTCGGGAGCCATATACCCTTTCGTTCCACGAATTTGAGAAAAAACTGTGCTCAGGTTGCCTCTCTGGGTTAACTTTGCTAGCCCGAAATCTGAAATCTTTGGCTCGAAATTTCCATCCAGGAGTATGTTCTCGGGCTTCACATCACAATGGATAACCCATTCTAGACACTCGTGATGAAGATAGGCTAAACCCTTTGCTATTCCAATCGCAACTTTAAACCTTTCTTGCCATCCAAGTAAGTTTGGGGGGAACAGGTGCTTGTCCAATGAGCCATTTTCGACGTACTCAGAGACGAGGAGTTTGTGCTTTTTATCGGAACAGAATCCCCAAATCCTCACTAGGTTCATGTGATTAATTTTCCCAATTGTGCTGACTTCTGCCCAAAACACTTCTTCACCTTGGTATACGTCCGCCAGTTTCTTCACCGCCACCACTCTTTCGTCTGCCAGAACGCCCTTGTACACAGCACCGGAGGCCCCTCTTCCAAGCTCTTCCTTGAAGTTTTTGGTTGCTTTCTTGAGCTCAGCATAGCGAAACTTTCTAAACTGACTCGAAATTATGTGATATCGATCTTCCGTTGGAGTTGCTGCACCGTGCCTTCGGAAAAGTAGCCACCAGGCCGAAGCTATGAAAAGACATTCAAGTGCACCAATTGCAAAAGCAAACCAATACATATACGCCCATTTTACCCTTCTCGTGGTACTTCCATACGTCGAAGGAACAACCTTTGTCACATTCTTCCGGCACGTATTTGAGGCCTTCAGATTGACAGGCAGCGATGTTTCAACACTCAGAGGCAGTTTTATGTACATAGTCCCCGGAAATTTTGGGGACCTGTACCCATTGAAAAGAGCACTCTTTGTATAACATTTCGCTTCTGTTATCCTATAACTAAATCCTTCGCACCGGAAATCATCCAAGCAGAGATTCGTGCAATTTTCAAACGACGTGGTTTCGGTATAATTGAGATCAAAACCGTAGAAATCTACTCGCTCAATCGGCACGAATTTCACTTGCTGGGACCGCAAATGCGAACGATTAAACATAGGCTTGCAACCCTCTTTCCAGTCACTTGTGTCAGCTACTTCGTAGCCAGGAGTGCACGAGCATTTTGGCTGCGGCGTGTTAATACAAATCCCATTTCTCCCACAGATCCCATGCACCTTACACTGCTCCGTCATGGCTTCCCAGGTGACCACCCACAACCCTGTCACGCTTTCGAGGCTATAAAGCCTGAGGTTTCCATCGTAGTCCATCGTCAACCGCCTTTTTGCACTTGAACCGGCGTCAGAAGCTCCGAATTGCAGTTCATCACTGGACAAAAAATTCCCCAAGTCATCCAAAACAGCAACCCTGCTGCTGTTGTAGTTTGTTCGACCGTTGTCGAAAACGTTGTAATCCGGATCAGGCCAGTACAAGCTCGAAGTGTCAGGGCCGTCGAACATGAGCCTCAAAACATTGTCATTGTCGAAAGAGAAGCTGAAATAGCCGGTCCCAAAAGTGCCTTTTCCCAAAGTAGATATCAGCTTCTTGCTCTTTGTAAAGTGTTGGTTTGGAAGAAGAGTGTTTGTTGGATTATCAAAGCTCTGCCACAGAACTTTACCTTGCTTGTCTCTCAATACAAGGTTGCCGGAATCCAAAAGCACCGCCGTGTCAGCTCTGGAGCTGTTGGAGTTCGTGGGGGTCTCCCAGGCGGTTTTGCCATCGACGTCCGTCAAGACCATGGCGCCGTCTCGGCGGAGAGAGAGTCTGGAGCCTAGGCCGTTGACTGGTGTGTCTCTGTTGGCCGTCCAAACAACAGTTCTGTCTCTGGATTTCGTAAACCATATAGAAAACCAGAAAGCATTTGTCCCTACACCATAGAAACCACACGTGAAGGATTCATCTGGGGAAGTTAGGAGGTCGGAATCGTCTTGGACGGAAAGCGAAGAGCCTCTCGAAAGACGGTTTCGGGTTTTCGGAATTGCAGAAGAAGAGCAGGAGAAGAGAGTGATGAACGCAAAGGTAAGAAAACAGAGAACATTTGGAGATGGAACGAGCTGGTGCTTCATTTTTTTTTTTCAAGTTCAGTGAATAAGAAAACAGAGAAGCTGGGCATCAAGAGATATTTATTATCAAAATACCAATGGGAATCGGTTGTGTTGCGATCGACTTTACATACGACCTCGTGTCAAAGCGTGACTTTATCCTAAAAATATAATACAAAACTTGTAATATTCATTGATATGAAGAAAAAAAATCATTTCTGTTGTTTTCACGAAGAAATTAATGGATTTAAATCCGCTCCGGACTTTAGTGTTTGAATCTTCCTCATTTATAAATTTGGATCGTTGATTGGTTTGCAATTCAAATCAGAATCATTAGTTGTGTTTAATAAGCCAAAATAAATAAATTTAAAAAAACCGTTAAATTCAATTTGTGCGATCTAAATTAATAAATAAAAAAGTTTCTAGACTCTTCAGTCCCCAAGTTAAAGACTCGGAGTCATCGATTCACATCATATTTTGTGACAAGCCAAAAGCACCTTTTGGGCACACAGACTCATCTTGCCGTCAGTGTGCGATTAATTTTCTTCCGTTGTATTTAATTTTAAATAAAATAATTTATGATAGTAAGATGATGGATAAATGAACACGATGGAGTGATTTCTGGATTCTCACAAAGAGAATCCATATAGGATCCTAATCCCTTGAATATGGAAAAGGATCTCCTTCGGATCCATTATGTGGGGATCTTAAGAATTCTTACATTTTAGTCGTTTATCGTGTATCCTGCAATTAGAAATTATTTGACTTTTTTTAATTTAAATTAAACATAAATAGTACTTGACAAAAACTAATCTTATTATAAACGATAAAAATACGTAGAGATCCTTAAGATTCCTACCTAATGGATCTGGAAGAATTTTTTTCCCTTGAATGTGACTACTCACTATTTTTTTATTGACGACTACTGACTATATTAAATAAGACATTTTGAAGGGTAATTAATGTGCGGCGAAGAAGATACCTCAGTTTTCAACAAGGACCTAACACTGTCCCCACAAATGGTGGTTTATGTTGAACGGTCCAACCTAGTACCCCCGAAAATGGTGTTCCAACTACTCCAACTAATACAAGTCAACAGAAGAACACAATGGCGAGATTTTCCTGCATGTCATACGTTATTCTAGCAATATTCCAAGCATATTACACAATATCAGGCATTTAACTTCATTAAATAATAAAACGCTCTTTTTCTATCACAGTATCATTTTGACTATAAGCACATACTTATGATGAAATTTTTTTAAAATAGGCCTAAGTGAAAGACCGATGCAATTTAGGTCGAACCGTAGAGAAAAATCGGATGGGAGCTAGACGGTTCCATTGTTTTTAATTTTTTTTAATTAAGTTCAAACTTTTTCTAAATAACCTACTTAATTAGTTAATTTCAAAATAAGATTTTGGTTTTTTTTTTCTTTTTCTTTCTGCATTTGTCTTCGATGAAGATAGCAATATGGCTTAAGTTTTAACTTTTTTAAATTCTCAATACAAGCATAGGCTCTAGTTTTTAGAGAGTAAATAAACGCTTATATATATGTTATTTAATAAATTTAAGGCCCCCACCCAGCTGCTTAAGCACTAAACCTCAGCCGGCCGCCCAACTAGTGCCTTTTAGAACCTTGATAAGATGTGAGCTAACAATCACTCCATGTTGTAACAAGTAATGCATGGATGGAACAAAACATAAGCCATCACATTTCAATGCGGAGGAACACGAAGAGGTAAACGAATATGCACACTTTCATCCTTCTTTAAATGACAGAAATGAAACAAATCCATGTTACCTAATGAACTGAACGAGTTCCACTAACCTCCCACATCCTTCAATCAAAGAATAGCTGTACAAACAAATTATTATAGAGTGTAGAGTCAATCCAGGCACATTCAAGGAGGGCACTGTTGCTCCTCACATTTCAAAATCGCCATCCGCTGTGACCTCGAGTAACTTTGCCTATTATTGAGTATACCAATGTAAGTTCGAAGCCTATACCGGTCAGAGTTTGTCAGGGAGAACGGCGGGTTGAGAATGAGGGATGGTGCTTCCACTAGAAGAAAGACCAACAGACGCACAGCTTTTGTATAAAACACCGTGGCACTTTCCATGTCACCCATGAGTTCATCGACCTGCCAGACACATACGGGGGAAAACCAATTTACTTCTATCAGATTATGATTCTGCTACTACTTAAAGATTGGCTTGAAGGTAATTTGGTTAAAATATTCATTTTTGGTCGAATGCTTCTAATTGATACGACGGGAAAGAAATAGAATTTAGCAAACCCATCTCAGCTAATGAGTTCTATTTCGCACATTTATACAAGCATGCAGAAATGACAGGAAAGATTTGTGTCAAAGAAACATTGGTTCAAACAAGAAAATGGTTTTCGGAAGCCTTTCAGCTAGTTTAATCCGTAGAAAACTAAATTTAATAAAGAAATGAATGGCACGTCGCCAAATATGGGAATAGAGGAAATAAGATACTTACACCCCCATGTTTCCCAAAAATAAGAGCAGATTGAAATATTGTCTCCATTGCATCTGGCATTTCTGCATGTCCTGTATCCATTAGAAAGTAAACCAGAAGATTATTAGTGGCTGTATAATGAACAAGGTGCCCTTCTTAATATTGTTAGAGAAGATTAACAAATATGTTTTCATGTCGAATGAAGATATCAAGAAGAACCTAGCGTTCTTATTTCACGAAACATGCATGCATAAATAAGACAAGAATGATGCATAACTGGTTTCCAAAAGACACTGGTGAAATACTTTCCACATTATAGGAGCAGAGAAACATTTGGTCTTACTGGTCATAAGTACTTAACCAATGATACATGGCAAAACCAAAAGCGCTCAAGATAACATCTGAAAAGAATACATACCGGGCTCAATAGCCTTCGCAAGTTCTTCCGCATGCTCAACCTCTCGGAGAAATTCCCGCTCAATCTCAGAAGAAATATCTTCGGGTCCTTGAGTGTTAACATCAAGGCTTTTGTCCATATCAGGACTACTTTGCTTCTTGCTGGTGGTCCTAAATCTTGTAATCTCTTGACTGGGACTTCCTTCCATAGCTGAGGCAGCCTGTGTATGGCATATATGAAGAGCTTGCTTCCATATTGCAAGAATTACAAGCTGAATTGAGAATGCTTCTAGATGCTTCCCTGCCTCAGTCTTTTCACAACAAAAAAGAAACACACACAGATACCGTAATTAGTTCAAAGAGATGGGAAATAGAAATAACAAAAATAATGCATGTATAGCAGACAAACCCATCATTCTGTATAGCAAATCAAGAGTCTAGTATAGCAGTATCAAATCTCAGCACCAAAATATTCTATACTATACTGATTTACAGAGGGAACCATAAATTACTTCATACAAGTGGGAATCTCATGAATTACCTTTTCATGAACTAATTCAGTAATAGCAGACACACATTGCTGCAACGAACTAAGCCTTGTCATGCAGTGTGTTGATGGCTGCTCCAAAGCATCTCCCATGTCCGTTGATCCTAGCGATGTCCCTGGAGCAGAACTCTGACTATCTAAGCTTCCTATGCAATGCATGTTACTATTAGCTGCTGCACCCATGATTAGCATTGGGGCACTTGATGAGGTGGTCAAGGATCGAGGGAGACTCTGAGATTTGTAGAAAGAAGGGCTTGGTTTGGAAGCACTAGCTGAGGAAGAAGACACATCAACTGGAGGTCCAGACACAATAACATAATCTTGATCGATCAACTCCAGTGAATCCACAACTGCAAACGCAAATAATATATTAAATGCATGTTGTATTAAGACATATCTGGGTGTAGATAAAAAATATGAAATTAGAGGAGTACAATAGGATACTACCTCTTGATCGAGCATTCACTGGTTTTTTGTGCACAGATCTTAGAGGGTCAGTTGGATTTCTATCTGACGGTCTATGGCCGTCCAACCTAAGACTAGAATTTTCTTTACGTGTCGCACTGCCATAGCTGTACAAAGAGGTAGGTGATGCTTCCCGTCTATCACCTTTTGTATCAAGAGAAAATCCGTAAGTGGACTTCATCGAGGACCTCCTCCTTGAACAGGATGGGCTCCCCTCAGGGCCACTGGAATCATCGTCTAAAGGGAAAGGCAGACAATCTTCTTGAGAACTTTCCTCCATGTTCCTCATTGCATTGCATTCAGATGTAGGAAATCCATCCACCATTCGTGATGCCCTCCTACTCCTGCATGACACAGAGAATCATCTTAATATGAGGAATATATTTTTAGCCAAGCCCATGAAGACTGAACTATTTGCCTCATTTACCTCGAATATGGTGACTGCTGAGATAGAAATGGGTGATTAAAAAACTCTTCAAATGTTAGGCGTTCCACTGTACACACAATAACAGAAAAAGAAAAAAAAATCAGAACTATGGGGTAAAATTAGTTAACAGTACAAAAGCTCATGCAGCACAAAATCTAAACATGTGACTTGCTTCAATCTCTCATGCATGAGAAACTTGGCAACATAAAAATGATTATAAACCCGTTTTAGCATCCAATTATTGTCCATTTTTAGCCTAACGTGGTATTACAGATATGCATATGCAAACTTCACTAAAATATATGACATGAATACTTGGACTGTTGAACCAAAACAAAATTACATGGATTGCGGCGTAACAATTTCTGACACAAGTCCTTGCACTCTGAACTCAAATTATTGCTATCTGAAGGGAACTGCAACTCAGTTGCTTTCATTATGTTCTGAAGCAACTGCACAACACACGAGATAAATTAAATGAAGAGTGAGGAAGAATTACAATTGAAAATTACTGATTTGGTCCATGCCTAATATTAGCTTGAGGTCTGTCCAGAAAAGAAAACGGAAAATGGGAAAGATTTTGCAATTGAACCTGTATTTGATTGTTTCCCGTAAATGGGGTTCTCCCAGTTACGAGTTGAAATAAAATTGCACCAACACTCCAGAGATCTGCCTGCGTATTCAGTTCAATGTTAGTTGGAAAAGGGCTCGTGAAATAATTGCGATTGCCTATCAGTAGTGAGGAGCAAATTTCACCTTTGCATCATACTTTTGAAGTTGCATTATCTCTGGAGCCATGTAAAGTGGTGAACCACACAAGGTTTCAGCAAGGCCTCGAGGTTGCAGAGATCTACCCAGAGAAAAAAAAAAGGAAATTTGGATGAGAATGAATGTGAAGGAGAGTCAACAAACACCACATGCAATCAGTTACTAAAAGATAATTGACATGCTTGAATAGACGGGGTAACAATTTGCCGAAAAAACAAAGGCATAATGACGATGATAGATTTACCTTGCAAATCCAAAATCTGCAATCTTCAAGACACAATTGTTGTCATTGGTGGACAGCAAGAGATTCTGTTCCAAGAATGATAAACATTACAAATGGAATGACATAGCAACGAAACCTTTCTGCAAAGAAAAGATTACTACGTATCAAGCAATAGCTTAAGACATCTCTTATCATCACTAGCTATACATATCATATGTGCAGGAGGCTCTAGTAAGTAGCTAATCTTTAGGCGATAAATCTTTCTTGAGCTGAGATTGAACTGGGGTAACTATTTTAATTATAACACTAACATTTGGAGTGCTAAATCCTAGAATTGATTCTATTAGCTACGTATTCTCCCTCCTTACAAAAGAATGCTTGTGTACATATGTGTATGTATGATGATGGTTTCTTACCAGCCAGTCTAGCATCATGTTATATAGTCGTCTTATCAAAAGTTCAAAACATGTTATATTGCCTAGTATCAAGCAAGAATATTGATCAGATGGAATCGTGTATGATTATACGCTGTCCTGATTTGATAATCAGACAAAGATTATTTTACGAGAGATCACCAGTGTATAAATGGTGATGAACTTGTTGAAACAACATAACCAACCTAAATCATCAATGCACTAATTGAACAATCAAATTTAATTATATTTAGCATTTGAATCAACCAGACCTGTGGCTTGAGATCCCTATGTATGAGATTGTTGTCACGAAGCATTTGCAGACCAGCAACTGTAAGTAACACAATCACTAACATTAGCACATGTATGGCTAATTAAATACGCAAATAGGAAAAAGAAAAATGACTTAAGCACCAAAAAGTTCTGAGGCGAACCTAGCTGCTGCATGAAGTGCTTTGCAAGAGCTTCGGGTACTTTTCCATGGCGTTGTATATACATAGAAAGATCGCCACCTCTGCAATACTCTAAAACAAGATTTATCTTACCAGGAACCTGTTTTAATTGAATGGCAAACAAACATTATGAGAGAAACAAAGAAATCAGGGGTAATTTGAGCAAAAGTGAAATTAGTCTTTTCCCCACCCATAAAAGATAACAAAGCAAAGCAGAGCACCATTTATATCTCTCTACCAATTAGGCAGTTACAAAGGTGTCTTCCATTTACGTGCAACAAAAAGTTATTAAATGCCTAAAATGATAACTTCACATGCCAAACATCCTGGTTCTCCAATTCGGAAAGATTTTTGCCCCATTCGGTTTCGTTGCTGACAAACCTGGGTTGGCATTTTCCTTCAATATGCGACAAGAAAATGCTGGAAGCATTACCCCATAACGTACTCACTTCTCCCAACTAATGCAGAAACCCGTTTTAGCTTTCGATGAGTGAAGCCATTTTCAGTGAAAGTATTCACATTTCTACACGTGTCTTAAACAAAACAAAGCATGAAGAACTTTTTTCCCCACTACAGTTTACATTCTTACTAAATGCAACAAGAAAACGATGGAGGCACTACTCTATAATCTATTCATATTCCATAACTGATGCAGAGAATCGTTTTAGTTTCAATCGAGTGAAGCCATTTTCAGCGAAAGTATCTACATGTGTCATCAACCAAACAAAGCCTAGAGCACTTTTCCGCCCGCTACAGTTTACGTTCTTACTAAATGCGACAACAAAATGCAGTTGTTTCAATGCAGCATACAAATTCCCTGAAACTTTAATGCCTTGTTTTCACAAAGAGAAAATGACAGACTTCGATCAGCTCCTAGAGGAAGAAAGAGACAGACTTTTCTATGCATGAATTTTCCTAACAACACAGCTACACAAAGTAATCAAAGTCTCAAGTAACTCCAAAGCTTTCAGCATCCAGAAAACCCAAAAAATTCAAACAAATCGAAACAACAGAGCTCAATACATTTTTCCCTCCGTCTTCCCCAATTTTCTGAGCAACCAAACAGAACTTAAGCCAAAAATATAAAAAATTACATAAACCCAAAAATTCACCAACCTCTATAATATCGTGCAACCGAATAATATTCGGATGGTTAATCTTCTTCAGTATGAAAATCTCCGACATTAAACTATCCTGCAACTTCTTGTTCAGCCGCCCCGTCGCGATCTCCTTAATCGCCACCTCCGTCCCGTGGACGCGGTGGCGCGCGTGCCAAACCACCGAGAACGAACCCGACCCAATCTGCCGTCCCACCAGATATTTCCCGACGACCCTCCCCCTCCCGGACGCCTGAGCCATTTCAACCCACTCCAACAACCCAAAACCCTAGCGGCTCCGAACCCGAGACCCGAAATTGAAACTCTAGTATTGCCGAACTCGCCGGACCTCGTATATAGATCTCCTCGGGATTCTTTCGATTTCGACGGCTGTTCCGGTCGGATTCTGGCAACGCGATGAGAGAGAAAGAGAGCAAAAAAATGAGAGAGAGAGAGAGAGAGAGAGATGGGGGGGAGGGAGATCAATGGAGGTTTTTTGTTCAATAATACGGAGTGTAAGGTTGAAAAACTTGAAGTGATTAATCCGATTAAAATATTTAATAAACCTCGTGATGATTGCAAATTCGTGATTAGTGATAAATAATTGAGATTATTGGTTTTTTTTTTTTTTTTTGGTGGAGTGATAGAGAAAGCGTGGAGCAACAAGATAACAGTGGAGCGACGACGAGGTTTCCCTGCGGTTGGGTCTACTGTTATCTTGAAGCGACGACGAGCATCTTCTCTTCGAGTCGTGTCGGTCTGTTACAGGTGGCGCGGTTTGGTTGGCGGGAGCTATTTACTTGTTGAGGTTGGTGATGATGGGATTGGACCAGGGACAATAATATCATGTGCTAATGACGTGTCGCGTTGTTATTGATTCGGTGAATGGAGATACTTTTGCTGACGTGGCTAGCTAAATTATCTGAATAAAGCCTCTTTACTGTTGCAGCGGGAAAAAGGCGGTTTAATTACTCTTGCCAACATATTTAGAGTTTGAATTCAACGAATCAACGACGAAATAATTGGTTTTAGTCGTAAATGGAAGTGAAGAAAAATGGGAAAGTAAAGGTGACCACATTTTGTGAACCAATTATGTGGTCAATGGTGTGTCCATCAATAAACTAATCATAAAAAATAATTTTTTTTCCCAACAAAAATCATAATTTATGCGGTAAATTATGTGTTATTTATTGATAATTTTCAGAAACAGTTTATCACTCTCTGCATGTGGCATAATTAAGATTTTGTGGATGGAGAGAATTTTCAAGCATGTTTAATTGTCTTTCATTGCCTTTTATTCACGTTAAATGATTAAGAATGATATTATATTTAAATGACTAAACAGAATATAATCTTGAATGTGATACAATAATGTCAAAAAGAATAATGCAAAGGCAAATATTGTTTCAATACACGGGTACTATTCACTATGCACTGTCCAAGAAAATTATACTATTATGTTCCACAAAGTGGAACAAGTTCATTCCATGGGAGGAGTGTGGTACAAAAATTGAATCAAAATCCATTCCAGGAACAGTTTATCCCACATTATTTTGTTGCGCTAACCGTGAGACGAACAACTTTTATTCCATTAGTTCTCTCCCATCCCTTGTACTAAACGCACCCTTAGAGTCCCATAATCACTTTTGTAAGAGTAACTCCACTATGGGATACTGCCATGTGGATTGGCAACAAATCCAATCCAGTTCCCCCATCTCAAAAAAGTTGGGCCAACCCAAGTAGGGCAATTGGGCTAAGGAGGAGCCCGTGGGAGGTCAAGCTGGAGTTTAAGGCCCGAGTACCTGAGGGGGAAGTGACATCAGCGACGTCTAAAAAAATTTGCGTCAGATGCATAGGGGCGTGTCTCCAACATATTTTCATACAGTGGAACTCTTGTGTCAGCCCCACTTAATTACTATTGAATCTAGACCGTTTGATTTCTAGGCCAATAGTCCACGTTTTCGAATTAAAATTTCTTTTTAAATGTTACAGTGGGCCACGTGTCACAATCTGAACTGTTGGGCTTACAAATTTTTTGTAATCCAACGGTTTAGATTAATTAAGTTAATAAAAAAAATTAAAATTTAAAATCCAAGAAAATTTCAATTTTTTTTTTCTATAAATACCTTACCGTTTTCTCCCGCCTTACACGGCCATTTATGGGGAGCAACAAATGAGTTATATAATATCATTTTATTTTCAACAATTCTAAACAGGTAAGGACAAGTCAAGTGACGTAATTGGTTAAAAATATTATCGAAATCTATCCACAAAAATTGTATTTTCGGATAATAATATGTGACATGACGAGATTGGTTAAAAATCCTATCCGAAATTAAAAATATATTTTTATTACTTTATAAAAAAAATACTAATATTTTAATACGAATTGTCTGGACTATTAAGTATAGGAGTGGAGATGCAATAGAAATTACTATTCATTAAAGATAAATACTATTCACTTGAAAATTTTGAATTACCTATCGTCAAGGAGAGCCTTTACACAATGAAAGTGCTCTAAAAACACATGAGAGGTGAGGATAAAATTAAGGGAAATTTTATTTGAACCCATATAACCTCTCACTACACCCAACTTAAAACTGTAAATGAAAATTGTTTTTTTCCCTATCGCATAATTACCATCAAGCACAATAACATTAAAACTAAAATTTATCAATAAACCCACCCCTAATAATCAAACCCTACCATACCAAATCACCATTTTTACAAAACACTATTAATACTGACAGTAAACATAGACAAAAACACTAAAAAGAACCTTCAAATGGTGGTCCATAAAGGATCTGAACTCTTGAGCAAGTCGAAACTCAAGATGATCGATTTCACGGGCCATGTAGATTTGATGTCCCAACACCAGGCCACTACATAATATACTGAAAGATCAAAGGATGAGTTGAAGACAGAGTTCTTATTGTATGTTGTAGAGAAATAAATGCATCATTTTTGGATCATGGCTATGTGGTCTCGAGAAGAAGCAATTTGATCCGGCCTCTTGAGCTTCGAATTGTGGAGAAGGGAACTTTGAAGAAAATTTTGGAACAGTTCAAGTGAAAAACTGATCAGTTTTTCAAATTATTAATATTCAATAAGCCAATAATATATAGAATATTTTCATATGTACCCAAATTCAAGCTAGTTAGCTATAAGGGGATTTTTTTATTTTTTATTTTTGTTAGATCCAATCTAATTTGAGATTTTATTTTATGAATGGGTGTAAAGATAATTTTACACTTTGAATTGGGTTTGGAATGGTAGTTTGGGTAATAAATTTGAGTTTAAAATATATTAATTCTTTAATTGCAAACAATATGAGGGTAGAGAATAAGTTAAGAGTAGAAAGAAGTTACACGAGTTCAAATAATTTTTTTTTAAAATCACTTGAAATACTTACCGCAACACGTCCCACGTGCTTCTTTATGAGTCAAAGTCGCTTCCTAACTACTACAACAACAAGTAATGAATAACAACGACTGAGAACAAAAGTGTCTGGGTGGTGTAGTCGGTTATCACGCTAGTCTCACACACTAGAGGTCCCCGGTTCGAACCCGGGCTCAGACAATTTTTTTGTTATTTTTAATTTTCGCGGTTGGCCTCTTACTCGCCAATATCCCCAGGCCCTTAACTTAGTCCGGTCTGCTTCCCCAGCATCTATTCATTTCATTTCCCCCAATTCCTCAATTTCCATATCACACACCCACCGCCACCGACCTCCTCCCAATTCGTTCGTTCTCGGCGATCCTCTTTCCTTTCTGTCTCCATTTCTCGCTCGCCTTCTTCCTCAGTCCACACCTTCTTCTCCGTCCGACTCAGTCTTAGCTAGGGTTTCGAACCCGCCACTACAGAAATGGATTGGGGCAACGTCACGGCCGAGGATGTCCTCGACGCCCTCCGCGAAGTCGACTGGTCGTCTCCGCCGCGCCCTCTCTCCGAATTCTTCTCTAGGTTCACCGTCCCCAGATCCTCTTCCAAATGGAATAGCCGCCTCAAATGCAATCTCTACTAGTACGATCCCTCTTCTCTCTCTCTCTCTCGCTCTCTCTCTCTCTCTCTCTCTCTCTCTATATATATATATATATATATATATATCTATCTATCTAAATCTTGTTTCTAAATTCACCATGTTAAATTTGACTGTTGAAGTTCGAATCTATACGGTTCGTATTTGTGGAAGCCCCAATTTTTTTTTTCATGATGAATTCAGTTAAAATTATGAAGTATCTGAGATTGGGTGTTTGAACATTCAATTACTTATGTTTGATCGTTTAATTTGCGATTTTTCAAATTTTGCATGGTTGTGCAGCTACAGGACCAACTACTTCCTTTTGATCGTGTTAGTTCTTGGTGAGTATACAAGGCAGCCTCAATATCTTTCTCTAATTAACCCTCTTATGGCTTCCGTTTACGCGCCTACACATGTTTTTAAATCTCCAATTTCGACTACAGGCTTGGCTTTTCTCCGGAGGCCACTCGCTCTCATCGCGGCTGTTCTTACTGCGCTAAGCATTGCTTTTCTCAATGATAGGTAATACACTCCGATTCTGCTCACATACTCGTGATTACTGAGTGTCAAGTTTTGGATTAATTGGGTGATTCTGTTCTGTGCTTTAATTTAGCATTTCCTTTTTAAATTTCTTGAATGGGCATCAGTTTGTTATTTGGAAATAGCTGCACTGTCCTTGTTGTGGTAATTACCTCGGCGTTTGCTTAAGCATGTTATGGTGTTTCAGTTCTTTGCAGAATAACTTAGTACCTCCAAGTAATTTTTTTTTTTTATCTTATAAAGAGTTTGAGGCATTGGGTTTGGACAAGGTGATATATCTGGAAACTTAGATGAGAAAAAGTAGTTATTTAGATGATGAAGTCATGAAGCAGGGTATTTGAAGTTCAGTTTTAGATGAGTCTACTTATACCATATAGGGGTCGTTTGGTGTCTAGGATTCAATAACTCACTATATTGAAGGTATGTTGAAGGAAGGAATGATATTGTGCCCAACGTGAAGGTAGAAGATGGATTACTCGTTAAGGAAACGTATCCATTCCGATATCTCCAAAAATGCTAGAAGTTTACTTCATATGCAATCCTTTTCCAAGTTACTCAAAATGAACAACCATTTACCTGTACCTTCAATATATCTTGAATATGGTGGGTTATCCTAGAGACTGCAATAGGGTTGCCATTAGTCATGTTCTGCATAGTAAAAGGATTAATGTTTCAATGATATGCACTTCTCAACAGTTAGGGTAATTTTGGTCTTTCTACAAGCATCTTGCATAAGTTATATGATCCCTTATTTCTTGTTTCTTACTGGTTACTATCTATTATTTATTGAAGACATTGTTGTAAGTATCATTGCTACAGCTTTGCAGGTACCTTTAGTGAGAAAGTATCAAGAACTGTGAGACAATTCTCTCCACATTTAGCTGCAAAGATGAGACCTCCTCTTACGTAAGTTTGGTTGCGTATCATTGGACCTACTATGAACCCAGTACAGTTGCTTTATTGATTGTTGAATTATTTCCAGGCCTGTAATTCGTGGACGTCCATCAGCTAAAAGAGCAATATTCATATGTGGACGGCCTCGATGGGTGTTTGTCATGATATTCTCTTCTGGTACGTAAATCTTCTTTCCTATATTTTGTTTTGGAGTAGTCAAAGCAGGCTAGTTTATGACTTCAATATTTATTTTGGTGGTTACTTCTATCAACTAGTAATCATTTCATTGCTTACTAACCATTTGTTTCCTATTTGTAGTGAGTTTCATTCTATGGTTCGTCTCCTGTGGTCTCTTAACTGTATTATGGGCACTTGCTTTTGGACTTCTTGGTATGTTACTTTCCTAAAATATATATTCATTTTACTCACATGCTGTTTGCTTTCTAATGGATTTACTTTCTCTGTCCCTCTGTCTTGCAGCCACTTTGTTGCATGCAAGCTTCAGAACGCCAAACTTGAAGGCACGCCTGAACACTTACCGTGAGGAATTCCGAGCAGTTTGGCGCAACTATAGTGAGCTTTAGCTTTCCTAAGATGTGAGTGAATCCTGCTTTGATTCTTGTTTGACTATGCTTTTGCGCGGGTTTGTTTTGTTTTGTACTCGCTGTCAACCGTGTACTTTTCTAGCTTGCAGTTGCTAATGTATTCACTGAATTGTATTTACATTTTTTTAGTTACAAAGGAATTGATACAGTTTTGTTTAACCTGTTTCTTCTCCAACAGCCTTTTATTTTCCTATTTAGGCATTGTGCTGTTGATTGCGAATCTCATACAAGATATGTGATTCTAAACTTGAGCTTCGCTGTGGCTGCTTTCAAATAATATTTTGGTTGGACTGGAGTTCTCGGAGCTCAGGTAAAAGCCGCCTCTTACATTTGCAAATCACCAGCAGGATGTAAATTGTGGTGAACTTTGTTAATGTAAAGAAAACTGCTTCATTTCACTGCCCGTATTTGTAAGAAACATTAAAGACGGCCTTATTATGTGCAGTAGTTGCTAACATTCATAGAAAATCTATGGGCATGTGTTCTTCATTGCCCTTCTGCTCGTCCTAAACTCTTTGTTGCCGTTAATAGAATGTAGTGATTTAGTTGCCGGAGTTATATTATCTAAAGCTTTTGAAATATACCCATAAATGATATTTCATGTCGGAACTGGTTTTGTTATTAGTTTTCCGTTGCTTGCGGCGGGAGATCCCCTTTTTTTTTCTTTTTTTTTTTCATGCGCCGTGGCCCTTGATCGAATTAAGACTCTTCTTTACATGATTAGACTCTTGTTTGATAACTTTAATTAGTCTAATTGTGTGACGAGATTAGAATTTTTGTTGGATTAGTCTAATCATGTGATGAGTGAAATACAAAAAAGATGGTCATAGGGGTGCGCGTCTGTTCTCGTGGGTAATACTTAAAATCACCTATTTATATGTCACGGCTAAATGATTATACTTATAACTGCGTGTTTATTTAAACGATTAATTATAACTGTAATTGTTAAGTGTAAATAAATAAATAATCGCGGTTGCTAATACCTAGAATATTTTGCCCATCCCTAGTATTGAGTGGTCAACTGGTTTCCTGTTACTTAATTAGCATGGAAAAGTCAGATTATTATTTTAATTATAACAGCTAAACTGGTTTGTTAATCTAACCTAACACCGCCTGCTTTATACAAACGAATTTTGGTGGGAAGAAGGAAAGGAAAAAGCGCCTGGTTACAGATGTATTATGCTATCCAGAGATTATTGCTATATTTATAAGCTTCAACTAAAAGATTTGATTATACTAGTACTTTAGAGAGGGTTCATATTGCACACAAGATCAACAAAAAGAAAACATTAATTAAAGTAGCCAAAATGATTTATTTTCACTCATGCTTAATGATTAAGACTGGCTCATTGTGTAGCATAAACATTTTGCCCTCAGCTAAATATTTCTATATTTACTAAGCGACAGATTAAACAGTTTTGTTGGTAAATGTTTGCATTAAGAGATGATTTCTGCATTCCACTTTATTTCGTCCTTTCATTTTTTATTGGTATAGTCAATTTAATGGCTAGAAATCATACTGGGAGTGAAAGACGTGCTTAATGACTTTTTTAACAGACCCACAAATGGAGAGATTTTACTGAGTGTCTGGAACACGGACACATATGTTATATGTTATCAATGAAGGAACACTTGAAAAATAAAAGTATATCCACTTGCATAATAACATATAACGTATTATGTTGTGTCCGGGACTTCGGACGCATTAGAAAATCTTTCTCACAGATGAAGCAAAAAAAAAAAAAAAACAAAGAATTATTATTATGTGGCTTGAAATAAGGGACGAGGGGGGAGCGGGGGACATTGGGTTGCTGTAAGGCTTGAATCCAGACTGGCCCACGTTATTTTGGCCTTTTTCAAGCTCATCTAGCCTATGTGCACCACTACAATTCCGTCCCCTCCCCCAGATTTCCTTGCTGATTCCTCCACACCAGATCATAATTTGATTCCATTTTTCTTCTCTTTTTTAATTCCCTCCAATAATATATTCAGGATGTATATATTTAGCCGTTTGGCGTGAGAAAACCAGCATAAATATATTACTGTGGCGTGAGAAAACCAGCATGCATGCATGTAAAGTTACAAAGACTACACGACGGCGGAAAGCAACTTGAGCAGAGGAGCGGGAGGAGGAGGAGGAAGAGGAAGAGGAGGAGGACGCCATTTGGAAGAGTGAAGATCATGGAGCATTATCTGTACTGGGCAGAAGCTTTAGCGACGGTTTGGGGTTTCATACTGTTGGTGGGTCTCATATGTTGCTGCCTGGGTTCAAATCCTCGCCAGAATGCCACTGGAAGCACCGGAAACACCAGCTTTAGCTGCGATGCTGGTTATGCCGGTTGTTGAATATTTATCAGCTTGCTTTCTCCTCATAAGTATTCAGTCTCTTCTTTTTCTTCTGTACTTTTAGCTTTATCTATGGTTAGGACCAGCTATACAGCAAACATTTAGTATTTTGTTATGCCTAACTAGGTGGGCCTTCTCATGATTATAAATGATCACATATGATCGGCACCCCCTGCCCTCCTCAGTTATTAAGACGAAAATAAGGCACTCTGTCGATCAATTGATGGTGGCAAGGATTGGGACTTGGGAGACAATGAGGGTTTTCCATGCGACTCTTAATGTAAGAAAAGTAGAAATCAAATTCATCTAGCTACATGCTATAGTCATTTGAGGTGTTACATTATTTAGGCTCGACTGAATCAATCTAGCTACACACTGTAGCACGCTATAGTTGTTCGGATTTCTTCGACGGAAGGTAGATTCGGCACGGGGTGTCGTCTCGGTCGTATGACAACATCTTTGCTTCTTTGCGGAGCGAGATATGCACGTGCTTTTTCACATCCGTCAGGATTTTTCATTGCCATTTCAGGGTTGGTGGTCCGTCGGGTATGTTCGGAAAGGGTAAGGGGGATAAAGTCTCTAGATCGCCATAGTTCCCATCCCACCAGTTTCTGTTCGACTCTCTTCACTCCGAGTACGGTGGTAATTAATCTAAGGCCAAATAAGAAGGATGTGGTCCCATTCATTTCTTAAACAATTACTTTTCTACTTAATTAATGATTTATTTAACAAAATATCAAGCAGATATATGACATTAAACTGTTTTAAAATGATGTATGAATTTGCACTTGCACCCAAACTTGAAGGTGCAAACTGTGATACCATATTTTTAGTTTTTTTTTTTTAAATTTTGAGAAAATTCAAAACAATATTTTTAGTTTAGATACTAATGGAAAAGTCAATTAAAATCATTCTATAACTAGTAATATATTTTGAGAAAATTCAAAACAATATTTTTAGTTTAGATACTAATGGAAAAGTCAATTAAAATCATTCTATAACTAGTAATATATATATATATATATATATATATATATATATATATATATATATATATTAAGAAACTTCGACATAATGAGAGGAATTTTATTGATAATGACAAATAAGTTACACTTAGTCAAGGAGAGATATAAACCTAATCCCTCATAATACAAGAAAAATGGATTAAAAATACATAAAAAAGAAGGGGGGGAAGTAAACCTTATCCTTCTAGAAACGCAAACAATAAGGATACAAGGAAAAGAGGAAGAGGGGGGGGGGGTGGTGGACATGAAACCTAACCCCTCTAAAACCAAGCGTAAAAGTCTAAACCTGCAAAACAGATTAAGCAACATCACAAGGTTAAGAAAAAATAAACAAGAAAGTGATTCAAACATGTATGTCCATATGCAAATTAATTTGAGAAGTAGTAGTCAGGAAAGCCAGCATAGTCTGAAAACAAAATAGCACGAGTCGCCATTGGAGGGGAATCATGTCATATTAGAGTTAGAGAAGACAAGCCTATGTTAGCAAAATTGTTCGCAACAACATTCCTTTGCGATATATGTGAGAGGTGTAGAAAGTCATCTTCTGAATGCGATCCAAACAAATAGACCGTTGCTTGCGAAGATGCCAAGGATGATAAAAAAACAGTCGATTGGATAACAGAAAGAACACCAGAAGAGTCACTTTCTAACCAAAGACAATGTCAACCTAGCTGATATGCAAACTCTACACCAATAATAATTGTTGATAATTTTGCAAATAAAGAGTTGCGATGACCAATCCCTTGGCAGAAGCCACCAAGAAATTGACCATGACAATCCTTGAAAACTCCTCCACAGGCTGTAGGACCTGGATTTCATTTGGACAAACCATATGTATTAAGTTTAATCCAAGGAAACCAAGGAGAAGACTAAAGCACATCAAGGATAGTTAGCGCCTTGCGATGTATAGGCTGGATCCCCAAAGAAGAAATGATATGAGTATCAAAACCTTGAGAATAACCAGGAATAAACTTTCCACCATAAATGATCCCAGAATTGATAGACATGCAAAGAAGATGAAAATATATTGGGCGATCATAAAAAATAAACTTATTTCGAGCTTTCCAAATAGCCAAAATAGTAGAATGACCCATAAAAATCTAGAGATTATGCTATTGTTGGGAAAAGGGCTTATGTACGTAGGCATCTCAAAAAGCAACCAGAGAATCTAAAAAAGACAAAAGGGTACCAAATTGACATGCTAGCCACCTCCAAAGCTGCCTAGATATCTAACAATCGAAGAAAAGATGAACCATAGATTCCTCAGAATTATGACATAAACAACAAATGGACACCAAATAAATACCATGTCGCTAAAGTGCTAAAGTTTGTCATGAAGAAGCCGCCAAGCCAACATAAACAGTCGTGGTGGGATAAAATGTTGCCAAATAACTTTAGCCCAAGCACAATCACTATGTTTTCGTTGAATAAGATGATAGGGAGAAGAAAGGAAAATTTCCCAGTAAATGCAGGCTCCTAGATCAATTTGTCATCCTCTACATTTAAAGGCAAAGGTAAACGTAGAATCTGCTGCACTAATAAATGTACAAAATAATCTAGCAAAGACCAACCTTGAGCTTCAATAACATTTGAAACCCTAGGAAGAACTATAGGTGCAATGATCAAAGATAGTGAAGGGCTAATAATCGGATTATCCAACCATTGGTCAAATCAAAAGGAAACTGATTTTCCATCACTAATAACCCAACGACTATTATTATTCAAAATAGGCAAAGTACGCTTCAACTCGTGCCACACAAAAGACCGTAAATAGATATCTTATTTTTTATAAGGTGCAAGAGGAAAACGCTTACGAGCAAATGAACCTCACAGAGAAGAGGATTATGAAGCATCCTAGCCAAAACTAATTAAAGCCGTCAAGTTCAAAGCAGTTAATTCCTGAAGACCAAGGCCACCTTCATGCTTAGGTCCACACACCATACTCCAATCAACAATTACTAGCTTTCGTGAAGCCAAGTCCCCTGACCATATAAAATTTTGGCACAAACATAAAGATGCTTTAAAAGGCAAATAGGCCATTGATAAACTGAGAAGCTATGAAGAAACAAGCTTTGATTAACAGATTGCACCAATTGGAGTTGTCCAGCCATTGAGAAAAGTATACCCTTCCAACTTGAAAGACGAGCTTTAGCCTTATCCACCAAAGTTTGAAAGTGATTTCTCCTCGGCTTACCATGAAAAGTGGGTACCCCAAGATAAGTGAAAGAAACAACACCCATACGAAAATCAAGATGTCTCAAGACATGAACTTTACGATATGCAGAGGTGGAGCCAAGATAAAAAAAGTACTCTTACTTGCATTAACAAGTTGTCGCGATGCACAACCATACTTATCCAAAAACTTTGGAAGAGAAGGAAGAGATTGAACATTCCCACGATAAAAAATAAAAAGATCATCAGCATATAACACATGAGTTGGAAGGCAACAACCTCGTGGAGCTGAAATAGCAGTGATCTGTCCAGTAGAGAAAAGCAAAGATAAACCTCTACTAAGAGCTTATTCTGCTAAACAAAAAAGTAGTGGAGAAAGAGGGTCTCCTTGACGTACACCTTGGGAACAAGAGAAAAATCCATGTGGTGTGCCATTTACCAAAATAGAAAGACGAGTAGACTGTAGTAAAACATGCACCCAATCCACAAAAATACGAGAAAATCCAAAGCTAGAGATATATTTTAAATAACCACATGATTGCCACTCAATATCAGTAACTTTTCTGGCGACCAGTTGTTGGCCGTTGACTTTGTCATATATTCAGAGAAACGAACCACTGGCCCACTCCTAACCACACTAATATTGTCCCAACTTAACCACCAATTGTTAGGTCATAGTTGTTGGATTTTATCACAAAAAGCCACAGTGTTAATAGGAGTGGAACCATACACTTATATATTCTAAATTATTTTCTTAATTCCCCAATGTGTGACTTACATTCTGTTGGAGTATGCCCGAAAAGCAATTAACGTGACAACATGTAATTGGTCATTCGAGGCAACACAATGTTGAGTCATTGACTACAAAAGCCAAGTGAGAATTCGTCAATCAAGAGCGCGACCTAGTAACGAATTAGGAAAATTCATTATTCATTAGGATGAGTCCAAGGAATAACTTAGTACTAGGATGAGATTGCAAAGATATTCCAATCTAGAGATACGTACCCTACAAATTGCATGCATCATTGCACTGATCAGGAGTGTTCGTAGCGACAGAGGAAACTACGCATCTCAACTACGCACCTCAGGATGAGGTGTGAAGCTAGTTCCCCAGTAAGTAACGTGAATTGCATGAAAGTAAGATGCTCCAAACACCATACAAAAAAAAAAAAAAAAAAAAAAAAAAAAACTTCAGATCTTGTCCCATGTAGTATAATAATACATGTTGCTAGCATAGGACCAATCAAATTAAAATATTCGAGAGCCTTCAGAAAATTTGTCAGGTAACCAATGAAGAATATCACATCAAGGGTCACTCCCAAACCTATTTTAGTCAGCCAACAGAAATTAGTTCATATCAAATACACTGCAGCTGATCAGATCAAGAATTAAATGTGATTGTAGCGCAACGATGCCTTTTGTAACAAACAGGGCCTTAGTTCCTATCAAACACACTGCACCAGATTGCTTGTAGAGCAAAGGTTTGCTGCCCAATTAAACGGCATCGACTCCAGTCAATTTATGAAATTTGATTCCTTTCCGGCATAACCAAACGAGAAATATTCAAGAAAGAAGAAAAATTGTTATTCATTCTGTCAATTCCTCCCAAGAAAACGCAACCTATACATTCTCTCAATTCCTCCCACAGGTTGTGTTGTGGGGGAGAGCCAAGCACAAGTGGGATGGGATAGACCTGCATCTAAAGACGATTTTTGTCCCACGATTTGCAACATATTTTTATTGTGATGGGAACCCTCGTGAAGTTCAAGCGCTGAAAAGATTCATGTCTTCCAAAGATCCCACCATTTTTTTTACTTTGCTTGATGAGAAGCATTGTTTCTTGCAGAAGAAACTTAAGTCACGACTGAACCTTGATTTTGTGTTCATGGTATTCAGTCAGGGACAATTGAATGTTTTTGTGTTATGTGGAAGGAGGATGCAGTTCTCTCTTTATGTTCTTATTCCTAGAAGGCTAGAATCATATTGACTTGGGATCCGATTCACTAGCACATTAAGTTCTCTTATGTGTATCCAGCAGTGATGGATTGACACAAATCGTGGCGGCTATTTGAGATGTTAAGTGCGAACTGATTCCTCTACGTTACCATGGGACGAAATTAAGTGCCGATAAACAGGAAGGGGGCAATATCAGAAGTGAAAAGGCAAATGGGAGGATTTCCATGATGCAGTGGTCAAATGTTGGCTCAAAGACTTGAGCTTCAATGGAAACAAGTTCACCTAATTCACGACACAATGTGGCGAATTATTCAGCTGTGGCGGATGATGGTCTTCACGTATACCATATCACCATCTCTCATTTAATTTTCAAGTTTAGCATTAAGAGCGAGACACAATTTTTTGTTATTATTGCTAAGTGCTAATCCTGGATAAAGGAAGAGGGGGAGGGCGTCAAGTAGTTGATGGCCGGCACTCCGTTCTTATGTTGAATCCTAAACGAAATTGCGTTAAAGTTAGGTTGTCACCCGTAAGTGGAGTGGGATAAGGCTTTGTTGTTGTTGTTGTTATTGCTGAGTGCCAATCAACATCTGCATCCTGACTTCTAAGGAGCATTTGTCCAGGGATTAATCCCATTATGCCAGCTAAACACAGCCATGATCATGTACCATGTTTATATAATCCATGCTTTCAATCTATATATAGACACACTTCACTGCTTAAACATTCCTTCCAATGTATAATGGCATGCACTTAATTTGGCAATATTTTTGGCTGAATAAAATAAGATAAAAAGAGTATTTTCTGATGATTGCAGAAAGAAGAAAAAAAGAGTAAACCACAAGGATATATTAACTGCGACGGACAAAATAATTGATTAACTGTTAAATTGCTTCGAAGAGAAACAAGAAATAAAGCCACACACAATATGCAACTTAAAAACAAAAGATAATTGGAAGCAGAAAAAAAAACACCACAAATTAGTCTTCAAGTGGATTAAGCACCTGATCGATGAATAACACCGTCCCAGTCATTCCATCTCTGATCAAAAATAGGAAAGGCGATCAGCCACAAAGTCTATCGGTTCCTCTATCGGTTTGTATATTGGAGCATAAATGTATATGTATTTGCAGTGATGTTTCCTTTATAAGCAGGTTGTAGGATTGAATGTAAGCCTTTGGATCATATTCTAAATGACATCTAAATTAGATTGTAATGAGTCATAGCTCATGACAAGTGTAAGCATTTTATATGGTGACCAAAAGAATGGATGGCTGTGATTGTTTTTGTAATGTTGTGAGAGAGTAGAGTTGTTTCTCACTCCTCCAACGGTCATTTTTTGTTCTCCGAGTTTCTTGCTTGGTGAGTAGAGGAATACAATGATCTTTGAAGCTCCCATGGCTCTCTAACTTCTTTCCTCTCTGTGCATCTTTATTATTATTTTTATTTATTCATTTTCATTGAAAATCAACCCAGAAATCAAACACTATCACTGTAACCGTAACCACACCCAAGAGTAGAAACAGTAACTGCTAAAGCTTCCGTGCCCTCCTCATTAACTTCAATGAAAGATTTGTGAAATATTTGGGACAAACAAGGGTCCCTATCACCTGCAGCTGGGGATTCCACCGTCTCTGTCAAATTGTCAAAAGGTAACAAGTCCTAAATCCTAGAGAATTTTGGAAGCTTCCAAGGCAAAAGAAAACTTGAACCTTGGGATTCTGAAGTCACCCACGAGAACACTGTCTTTGAGGAACATGGTAATCAAAGCTGGTGGACCATCTATTTCATCCGAAAGAAACAAAAACATGGATAAAAGCCGCGACCCGTCTGACCCCATTTCGCAAGGAAGCTGTTTGGGCTGAAATAACAGATCTAGCTAGCCCGAACAGAAGCTCTAAGACTTTGAAGCCGTCGAAGGCACATACAAATTGTTTCCTAGAGCTTCTCATAAAGGGTGCCTTAACTGATGATCTCCGATTGCCAAGATAGAATTCGTACTTTTAAGTTTAATGGATAAAACTTTTGACCCTCCTGCCAAGCTCCTTTAAAGTATTATGCATTTCCAAGGATGATTTTGGTTAATGACTAAACTGAATTTGGAGGAAGAACCTCTTTGATGAGGCCTTTTTCAGCCCATAAATTGACTTCAATTCTCTGCTTTTCAGCCTTTGTCTTGAAGTTGACTCTATTTCGAGCAGCCTTGTAAAAAGTGTCCAACACCACTTTGAAAGAAGGTTTAAGGGAAATAGACTTGTCGACCCAAAGGCCATTAGCAAGGGACAAACAAGGACCCCAGCCGGGGGATCCATTATTTGAGAAGTCAGAGGTTGATGCTGTTGTAGTTGAGGGAAGAAGGGAGACAGCGGCTATAGAGATTGCAGGCGTACGTTTGGGAGATTTATATAGCTAAGCAGAACCCTAGGGCAGTTTTATATATGGCTAAACAGAACCCTAGGGCAATTTTATATATGGATCGTTATTATCTCTTACTTGCCGCACAAGGACTCTTAAATGCGTTGTTATCTCTTACCTGCCGTATGCATTATTTGTTTTTTATTTTTAGCATTAATGATTTTTAAGTTAAAAATAATTACAATTGATGATAGAATATAATCTCAAAATTTGAGGGGAACTAATTAGGAAGGAATTGTTATTTAATTATCAAATTATATATATATATATAACTAATCATGGTTAAATCAGAGCATGTGGCATGCCCTAGGAGGGTGATAAAACGAGCATTTATCATTAATAGTCAAAATTTAATATTCAATTTCATAAATGTCACTTTTTATAAAAACTTTCAAATATATCATTAAACTTACATAAATAGACCTAAATACTCTCAAAATTCAAGACATATTTACCGAAAAAAGCTAAAACACTTAAATAGATCTCCACCTTCCGAGTTTGAGCAGCAATACATTCTCCCACACCATTTTGAAAAACAATGTAGTTATAAAGAGGCCGCATGTGAGAATTTTTTCCATTACATTACCGACTACATTCCTATGTTTATTTGGTTTTGATTTTGAAGATATTTAAGTATATTTAAGTGAGCTTTTTGTTATTTTTGAAAGATTTTATAAAAAGTGACATTTATGATATTGAGCCATAAATTTTGGTTCTTATTGATAAAACTCTGATAAAACACCCTCATTTGGGTGGAGTATTCTTTGATTGATTTTTCAGACAAATTTTACATCTCCTTCTCACCCAAAACTCAGAAACCATTCCTCTTCATAAGCTCAACATCCAAAACTGCATTAGTAAAAACTAAAAACCAGATGTCCACCGCACACTTGAACAATGACTTCATGTACCGAAGCTGCGGTCTCCAGCATCACCCAGTCCAGGGACTATAAACCTGAAACCAGTGCAAGCGTGACGCAAAATATGTTAAATCGGTCTGCAACATTATACGCATTAGCAGCATTACAGCAATGGGAGCTACGTACTTACCCTTTTTCGTTTACGGTAGGATCTATAATTCCAGTGTATACATGAAGCCTGTAAAGTAAACAAACGCAGAGTTAAGGAATGCTGAGCTTCGTTCCAAACTGTAATTATTGATTGATATTATTACCCTGGAAACTTCTCGCTCAGCTTTTGAAGTGCTGGAGGCGCAGCTACAGCAGATATCTATGCCATGACAGATTATCTTAGGCTTAGAGATGTATGATACAATAAAATCAAATGAAATTAACCAGCTTATCTCACTGGCTGCAAGTTTAGCATTCAATTAACTTCATAACAGTTCATCAAATGTAATAAGCAACCGTAAATTGCCTCAACATAAAACTTCAATACACTGGTTTGACAAATATGTTCACATATTAAGATAACTATATTATATGTAAATATAGGAACAAAGTTTCAAACAAAAATGTGCAATCTATGATACTTACCACTTTGATTTGTTTGTTGTCAACCCCGCGTTCCTTTAAAAGATCCAAAGATGCTACTATTGTGCCACCTGAAATTGAAGATAAAGAAAGAAATTGAGAAATACTACAGAACTAGGGCAAAGCTTAGAGCCTGTTTGGTATTGTATTTGAAAATTTTTATCATTTCTCAAAACATTTCTTAAGAACATTTCTTAAAAACAATTTTCTTTAAGACTCAAAAACTTGATTGGTTTCCAATTTAAAATTTTTAAATCTTACGACTTAAACTTGATTGGATTGAAGTAGAGATGAAAAAAGTAAAAAAAAAAAGGAGAAAGAAAGAAGAAAAGAGAGAGATATTTGGAGTGAAAGGGGAGGGGGAGAGAAAAGAAATGAGTGAGTTTAAGTTTAAAAACTCTAAAAACTCACTTTGTATGTTTTTAAGGAATATACTATATTTTTTAGTTAGTCTTGAGTTCAGTTTTTAAAAATAGTCATACCAAACAAGTTTTTAAGACCTAAAACTTGAAAACTGTTTTTGAGTTTAAAAAGTTGGATTCAAGTACACTACCAAACAGGCCCTTATTTTTTGATATGATTTCTTAGTTGCTCTATGGAAAGAAAAATACGTACAATGACATTTGAAGAGGTACACTAGCCCTAAATACTTAAAAAAGGAAAATTCAGATACTATAATAATAATAATAATAATAATAATAATAATAATAATACCTGTTGCTAGCATAGGATCAACCAGAAATACTCGAGAGCCTTCTGGAAATTTGTCAGGTAACCTAAGAAGAAGATCATATGAAGTGTCACTCCCAAAACAATCATACAGATAGGGTATGGACTTTTCAGCCATAAGATAAGGTAATGACTACAAAATTCACAATTAGTTGGGTGCATCTCATTTGTTCAGACTTTCTCAAAGCGTTTGAAATGCTATTATTAAGTCGCTGCAACTAATAACATAGAGATTTGGAAATTACTCCCGACAGCACCGAAAGCAAGAGGTAAGAATAGGAGCACAAAAACAAGTTTAGGCAAGGAACACTTACTTGTTCAGATATACTGTTGGCAGAAGTGTCTCCTCATCTCTGCTTACCCCTAAATTTGTAAAATTATAAATATAAAGAGATGAGTTCCTAACAATCTCAGTTTGACAAAATTTATTAAACAGATTGTAGAAGATAAGTTTTATGAACTTCAAAAATATAATTAAATAAAAAGCAAAGAAAATTGAGTGCTTACAGCATAACACTAAATGATAACAAAATTTTTACTTAGACTTCATGATCAAAAGATCGTTCAATCATTCATGGCTATAAATTTATCATAATAAGATTTCTAGATACGCCAAACATTCTTGTTTACTTCAACTGCAAAACGAACAATGCACGAACCCTTCTTACCAAGATGGTACGTCTTAGTGGCTGGCAAAATTGACGATGCGTGTTCTGCAAGAGCTAGACCAGCTCTCAAAATTGGAACAACCTGCAAAACTAAAAGAATAAACATCAAATAATACTCCCCTGCACTGCTCTGCTGGGTGAGAGTACCGTGATAAGACCACCACAGAAACAATATAAACAATAATAGCAAATCATAATCAACTAATACGAAAATCCAAAGAGGAACATCACTTATAACCGGTACATCCTGAATAAGTGCACTGAATATTCAACCACCAAATAAAAGTAGATCAATTTTATATAATGTACTATCACAATGCAGCTATACAGGGTGCAACATCTTACATGAAAACTAATACTAAAAACTAACCGAAATAGGCTCCCTTGGATCTACGAATTCAACTGATGCAACACCCATTGGTGACTGAATCTCTCCCGTGACCGTGGGCTGAAATTTAAAGAAACAAAGCAAAATTACTTCATATGATGAAAATAGAATATAATCCTCAAAATCATTGCGGTTGCGAACTTGCGAGTGTAAATTATGAAAAACTAACCAGCCAATCTCTTGAAGCTTCATACATAAGAAGCCTCCCCAACTCAGCCATGGCATTTCCTAAAGCACACGAAGGTCAGTGCATCGTAAGGAACTCAATAACGTTTAACTATTCTAAGCTCAAAAAATAAAAACCAAACACTTAAATAGAGCTTATCAATCAAGCTAGATACTTTGACAATGAATTTATCATCTGAGGCTCTTCAAATCCACTCACATATTCACATTACATTGAACCGAAAAAACTAGTTTGTAACTTACGAAAAATCGGACAAGGGGTTTGCTCATTTCTCAAAACCGAAACCCAATGCTTGATCAACGGGTGCGGCGGCACGAAAACCTGGAAAAAAAACCCAATCAACCCTTTGAATTCAGGATAATATTCAGTTATTCACACACCAAGTCACAGATTCTGACAGCATTATCTATTCCCAGCTCTTAAAATTCACCCAAACTTTGGCAGCAAATTCCAAACACCACACAACGACTTAAAAATTCAAAATTCATAGATTGTTAATAAATCAGAAACCAAACAGAGCAAAAGCTGAGTAATGAATAGTGTACAGTGAACTAACAAGCATTCTGTTCCCGGAAGCCGCTTTCTCCTCCGCAGCCATCTCAGACTTCACCGCAACGAAGCTGCGCCGCCGCGTACCGGAATACAAGATCTGCCGGTACAAAAACCACCCGGTTTGATGCTTAAATTACCAAGGACAAAAAAAAAATAGATGGAGAATATATTGCGGGTTTAATATTCGTGGCTAAAAAGGAAAAAGCGACGACCTTTACCTTTTTGGGATTCGAAGAAGAAGAGGAGGGAGTGAGATTAAGTAGGAGAGGGGAGCTAGGGTTTTGGAGGCGACAAGTGGAACCAAAACGCGGCGTTTCGGAGGAAGGACACCGGAGAGAGAATTTGATACAGCACGCCATTGGGATTGGATACATTGGTGCAGAAGACCTGGACGGACTATAACTAACTCCAAACACAACAAGCAAAGATGATGACATTTGCGACTGAGTGATGTTGTTTTAATATAATATAGTGGCAGACAAGACATTTGCGACACCTACTAAACATGATATCGGATTTACTATCGCTTGTAAGCGTCATAAACTGTCTATGTCGCTTTTAACCGACGTAAACATTTAATGTCGCTTATAACCAACATACATTTTAATAATTTTTAAATAATGGTGTCGCTTTAAAAAAATTAATGTCGCTTTTAAGCAACATAAAGGATAATATTGCAGAGAACCGTGCAAGTGTGTTATGAACCTATCAAAGATGAGAAGAGGAAGACTGCAGAGAGACAACCAGAAGGGAAGGGTTTTAAAAAACACGATTAATCTGTGGTCGCAGGATCTCATCCAATGGACATAATGAAGGCGTCTGGCTGCCACCCCAGTAGCACTTGGATCACCAACGAGGCAAATCCCACTAGTTTGTAACAACCCGGTTTTAAAATTTAGGTGTGGGACCCATCACTGTGTGGTGTTTGTAAACTGGCCCATTGTTTTTCTTCCCACTCCCGTGACGTCTCCCTAGATCACACTCTATCTCTCTAAGTCTCTTCTCAACAATGCTCTGTAGCTTTTTCTCTAGTAACCGAGAACATCATCATCACTACTCTCGAACCCAGCCAAAATTAGAACCTCAAACCACAAATTTAGCGCCACTGTGACCTGGGATTCTGCTCGAGAGCTTGTATGCGTGATCCATGGTCTGGAACATATCGAACTTGAGCTTATGTGCTTTGTGAGTTTTGCAGTGTGTTTCTCGAGAAATCCGACGAACTTACTATTAATCGAGCTGGTGCTTAACTCCTGTTAATCTGAGGTAAAGTTTCCTCCCTCTGCATGTTGGATTTGAGTCAGAATTCGAGGTATAAACCTCTGTAACTTTTATGTGCTTTTTTGAGGTCTTCGATGTGTGTGTCTCTGGCAACCCCGATGAAATCCAAGGGGAACCCCAGTCGCCAATCTCCAACCCTAGGTAAGGTGTTAAATGTTAACCCCTGCAACCCTTTTGTGCAACCTCTTCAGTTCCGGTGATGGAATCCAGCGAGGTCTCCTCAAACTCGAGCTAGTTTTGGCTCAAAATTGTCTATTCTGGTGTTATGGGTAAGCTTATAAGCTTTTAGTAGGAAAATGAGAGACATTTTAAGGATTAAGCCTCTGCATGTATTGGTGTTATTATTCCCAGAAAACCAGCAGGGAAATCTAGCGAAGTCCTGTCGTATCGAAGTGAATAACACCACACACCAAACCACTCCAGACCAAAATTCAAGCCCTGGCGCATCTTAGTTCCCAACAATTCAAATCTGAGACAGATTTTTATTTATTTATAAATATTAATAGTTTGTGGTGTCGTTTTTGAGCGACAGTGTATTGGTTATTTTATATATCAGATTGTCAGTACTTAGTGTCGCATGTAGCCGACGTGATGCTCGATGTCGCTTTTAACCGACGTTACTATCCTTTTTATTTTATATTACTTTACTTCCTGGTGGCGGATTAAGGGAATTAATTGACATTAATACCTTTTTGTGACGGTAGTATTAGTAGCGGTTCTCCAATCTGACATTGCATTATTTAATGTAAGATTTTTTACAAAAATCCGACAATAATTGGGGTTTCTAGTCGGTTTTATACCGTCAGTGATAGCTCCTTTTGTAGTAATGGTGAGAGATCCACACACCGGTAACCACGTGGAGCCAAGGTGACTCACCCTATAAGCAGGGCCAAGGGACCCACCATCTTCGTGCAGGGCCAAGGGACTCACCATCATCGCGCAGGGCCAAGGGGACTCACCCATCACATGGCAGTATGTACGGACCCGCTCCCTGGCTCTGATACCATGTAGAATTATCAGAGAAACAGGCCATACGACCCATTTCCAACAACACTGATATTGTCCCCAACTTGGTAATTACCACCTGCACAATCCGTCAGGTGTGGGGTTTTATCACAAAAGGCATCGGTATTAGTTAGAGCGGGGTTAGAGTATTTAAACTATTACTTATCTTTTACTACGGCCGACGTGGGATTTAACAATATCGATTAAATATTGATATTTTGGAGTGCGTTCGGTACGGTTACCATATCAAAACCCTCGTACCAATTACCGTACCAAACTTTCGTTTTGATAAAATCCAGTACCATTACCATACCAAACTTTCGGTATTGCCAAATGTTCGGTTGACATGGTATGGCAATGGTAATTGCCAATTTGTTTTGGGACAAAATCTGTTTTTGCTTTTTTAACCCAATTCAAGGGCAAAACTTTTTTTATTGTACCTTTATCTCATACATTATAGCCTAAATTCATATATTATTCATCATTCACAATTCACACACACAATAATTCAAATGATGCATTAAGATTCATGATAAAAATTAAGCTTACAATCCAAATAGAAGTTACAAACCAAAACAAATAGAAGTTAACAATCCAAATAGAAGTTAAACTTTCAAACCAAATGAAAATTGAAACTAAACTTCAAAAAGTAAAATTCATTGATCAATTCTTCAAGTTTGAGATGTCGAAACTTTTGGAGGAGGCATTGAACTTGTAAAAGATTGAGTTTGTGTCAAGCCTACATTACAAACAAATAAAACATATTAGTAGCAAGAAGAATTAAAGTTGAAAACCATTTAACAACAAATTTACTAAAAAAATTAAAGCATATCTTACTTCTTTTCACTTCTTCAATTTTCTTGTAAAATTGAAGCATATCTTTCGTTGGTTCCTTGTAGAAGTTTTCTTCATTTGCCCTAAAATGAGAGAGAGAGAGAGAGAGAGAGAGAGAGAGAGAGAGAGAGAGTAGTTTGTGTCTGTAGGGTTTAGTTTCAAAATATTAGAATATTATAAATATGTGTTATATAATTATATATTATATTATATGTTCGGTATGGTACGGTAATATCGTGGTAATGATATCCATTACCAATACTGTACCATGAAATTTCAGTACGGTACAATAAGGTACCATTACTGATTGACACAAAAAATTTGGCACAAAATCGGTATGGCACGGTTGGCACGACAATTTGGCAAAAAAATCCACCCCTATTGATATTTACAGGCCTCCCTCGACCATATCAAAATTAGGGTTTCGTTTTGCTTACCTAAATAGATTTCATCAAGCTTCCTCATTGGCAAAGAAGAATTTCATGATTTTTTTATTATTTTGAAGGCAACCTAAAGCAATGCATGCCATATCCTATAATCATGAAACTTTACTGAAAATAGCTTCAATGGGTCGCCCCATTTCTTCTTCTATTATGTTGAAGGCAACCTAAAGCAATGCATGCCATATCCTATAATAAGTTAAGCAAACCCCACAAAGTAGAATTGTCTCATCACAAATTCAAGCAACTGAAACCAATAACTTTTTGGTAAATAAAGGTTGTGCTAGATTGGGGAAGGGAGGAACGTCATCTTGAAGAATGCACAGTTCGTTCGTAATCTTCTTTGATAATATCATGTCTGTTTACAAGAACCTTTCAATACATTGGCGTTGATTAATTTAGCTGTTGGGGGACTTTTAGGTTGAAGTGGACTTAGGCTTTGAGAACGTCATATTGTCTCCCTTGGTTTGAATTTGTACCAAGTCCCATAATATCTCAAAAGAGTTAGCTTGTCTTAGGAAATACCCGGGTAACATCAATGGCTCAAAGATAGGATGATTGATCAAGATAATGACGTGCTTAAGTGAAGTGTGGTGTGAAAGCTAGAAGATTACTGGTTTAGCATGAGAGAAAATGGGTTTGCATGGTTGCATGGGATTATTTGATGGATTATTTGCGTTTTCCTAGGGTGATAACAAAGCTTCTAATGGTTCGGATCCTTAAAGAGGGCTGTGGGAATTACTAAGATTGTATGTATGATGATTCCTGAGGTTTGGAGTATGTTTCTGGGCTAAATAGAACTCTCTGGGCTTATTTCCTGGGTGGTTCTATCTCTCTGCGTTCTCTTCTATGTCTCTGTGCTGCCTCTCTTTCCAATGGCTTCTCTCCCTCATTTTGTAAGTGAAGGGTTCTCCTCTAGGCTTCAGAGGAATCTCCCTTTATGGCTTGGTCCTCTCTTCCTTTCTCTATAGCCTTCTTACTATTTCCCTTTTGGTGTAATGTAGCTGCACTGTTGAAACCTTCATTCTGCTTTTTTTTCTCGAGACATAGCTTTCCCAGGCCAATCTTTCATAGGCGCTACTTCTGGTAGCGTGCCTCATGGCTTTCGTGTGTTGGTTGTATGTGCAAGTTGGGAAGGGAAGGTCAACATTTAATGTCTGAGTTGTTAGGTTTAACATACATTTAATGAAGGAATCTAGTTTAGTCCTAACTAAGAAAATTAGCTTGCTACGGAAAGAGGTAAACTAGGCTAGTTTTCTCTCAATGTTGCATGCGTGAAATGCAAAGGTATGGGCTTGGATCCCTGGGCCCCAAGCAGCCCAAAGTTTTTCATAACCTCGATTCCGTGTAGGCCCAATAACCTTCCGTAACCATCCACCACAATTCACCTGACAAGCCTCGAATATGTGACTTGGGCTTAGCATGAATATGTGACTCGGCTCCACCATAGTACGATATTGTCTGCTTTGGGCCCCGGCTACGCTCTTATGGTTTTTTTTTCTTCTAGGAACTCACACGAGAATTTCCCAATGGGCTCCCAAAATGCCTTGTGCTATATGGAGGTGGGCATGTACATATAAGGCACATCACCCCCTCTCCATTGGTCGATGTGGGATGCCAGTAAGCTCTCAAAAGGCCTCGTGCTATATGGAGGTGGGCATATACATATAAGGCACATCACCCCCTCTCCATTGGTTGAGGTGAGATGTTACAATCCACCCGCCTTAGGGGCCCGACGTCGTTGTCGGCACACTCGCATCACACGGTAGAGTGGCTCTGATACCGTTCTGTCACATCCTAGACTGGCTCCGCCGTAGCACGATATTGTTTGCTTTGGGCTTACGGCTTTGTCGTAGTATAATATTATCCGTTTTGGGCTTACCATTCCCTCACAGTTTTGTTTTTGGGAACTCAACACGAGAACTTCCCAGTGGGTTACCCATCTTAGGAATGCTCTTGCACAAACTCACTTAACTTCGGAGTTCCCACGGAATCTGAAGCTAATGAGTCCTCAAGAGGCTTCGTACTATAAGGAAGGGAGCATGTACATATAAGGCACATCACCCCCCTCTCTGCTGGTCGATGTGGGATCTCACAATCCACCCTTTTAGGGGCCTAACATCCTCGTCGGCACACTCGCACCGAACGGCAGAGTGACTCTGATACCATTTTGTCACACATCGACCAACGGAGAGGGGGTGATGTGCCTTATATGTACATGCCCACCTCTATATAGCACGAGGCCTTTTGGGGAGCTCACTGGCTTCGGCGTTCATTGGAACTCCGAAGTTAAGCAAGTTCGGGCGAGAACAATCCCAAGATGGGTGACCCACTTGGAAGTTCTCGTGTGGGTTCCCAGAAACAAAACCGTGATGGCGTGGCCGGGTCCCAAAGCGGACAATATCGTGCTACGGCGGAGCCGAGACTGGGATGTGACATAATGGTATCAAAGCCACTATGCCATATGGTGCGAGTGTGCCGACAAGGACGTTGGGCCCTTAAGGGGGTGGATTGTAACATCCCACATCGACCAACGGAGAGGGGTGATGTGCCATATATGTACATGCCGACCTCCATATAGCACGAGACCTTTTAGGAGCTCACTGGCTTCGGAGTTCATCGGAACTCCGAAGTTAAGCGAGTTTGGGCGAGAGCAATCCTAGGATAGGTGACCTACTGGGAAGTTCTCATGTGAGTTCCTAGAAACAAAACCATGAGGGCTTGGTCAGGGCCCAAAGTGGACAATATCATGCTACGACAGAGCCGAGACTGGGATGTGACAATTTACATTAAGGGGGAAGACGGGTAGGCTTTAGCCTCATAATGAGTTAGCAATAATGTGATACAAAAAATATGTAGTCGTGCACGCTTGTAGCAATATTATCTACATTAATTTGGCGTTGTCTTTTGTTTTTTTGAAGAAAATTAGAGCCAGCCTTGAGAGTAGTCGAAGTAGGTGCCTGCAGGGCCCCAATTTTTTTTAATACACATATAAAAAAATTTACAATTTAAATTCAATAAGAAATATCAAATATAAAACCATAATTAATAATGTAATTTTCCACAAAAAAAATTACTATTTTTTTCTTTTCACTCACCCACATGTAATATAATTTTACTCTTTCAAATCTAATTAAATTTAAAAATCAAAATGATAGTCATTTTTCTCGATAAAGCCCCACTTGCTTTCTCGCCTCGTTTTCACCAAAAGTACTGATCTACGCTCTCGGTCTTCACATGGTGAGCATTCTGATATTAATAGGAAAAACTTATTTCTAAAGTTAAGAATTTTAAGATAAACTTTGCCGAATGAAATAATCCAGCAATGGAAGTTTTGAAATATCGGAGACAAATGGATAATTGTTTCCCAAATGCATAGGTTGGTTATAAAATTCTGTTAACCATTCCAGTTACAGTTGCCTTTGCAGAAAGAAGTTTTTCACAAAGTTGATCAAATCTTATCTTCGATCAACTATGTCACAAGAAAGATTGAAAAGATTAACTATTTTATTAATTAAAAAAGAATTGGTTGAAAAATTAGATTTCGTAAACTTCATTAGTATATTTGATTCCAAAAATGCGAGAAATGTAATATTTAAGTAATGCTTGTATATATTAATTTTTAATGATATTTGTTGTAGAATTAACGAATCCTTTATTATACATATCAATGTACAAGTAATCAAAGGTCAAAGAAATCTAGGACTCTCAGGGGGTGTTTGTTTACCCTCACTAGCCCTCATTGGACTAGACTGGATTAACTATTAGTTCAGTTCTGTGTTTGTTGTTCCACCGGACTAATTTTAATGAGACTAGCTGGGATTAGCCTAGACTAAGGACATTGCTAGAGGTTCTTAGCGAGAGTCCTCGGAAACCATGGGACTAGCTAAGACCCCTTTATGCTCTCTGTTTCACAAGATGACAACCACATCGTTCCCACTCTCCCTCTTACACCACCAGTCTACCACCACTCTCCCTCCTCGCCCTGAACCCACAATCACGAGACCTTAGATTCACCCATCCCTGAGATGCTTTATTGCCGAGCTCGTTGTCGAAAGGCAACATTTCTCTGCTTAATTCCTCGGCTTCATCGACTCCCAATCTTGCTCTCCCAAAACCATTTTCAAACACAAATTTAACGGACCTGCAACGCTTCACCAAATAGCTTTTGAATTTGATCTCACCTCATTCGATTTGTTGTGGGCATTTTGGTTATTCACTCATAACTCCACCAATTTGTTCCTGGAGAAGAATCAACTGCCGCCATGTTTCTAATGGATTGCTTTACGAGTTGTGGCAGAAGGAGGCCAAGATTTTATTTCTGGGTTTGGATGGCAATTGGGATGGTCTGGGGACTGGTTTGCATTGGACGGAGAAAAAAGATGGGGAGGGAGAGAGGGAAAATGGAGAATTGTTATGAAAAAAAAAAAGAATGGAGTAAACTAATAATATGAATTAAATAATAATATTAGGATTTGTTAATTATTTTGCTTCTTAGTCCGACACTGCACCAAACGCTTCACTAAGTCAGTCCAGCTTAGTTTAGTCTAAGGCAATCCAGCTTAGTCCCTGAAGCTAATCCAGTCCGTGATAGTCCGGTGCAACAAACGCACCCTCAAATTCTTAGAACCAGCCTGAGGAAAGTGACTTAAGTAAAAGGGTTGTACATATACACTGTATTAGATTATGCTGTAACAATTAGGGAAACTCAATAGTTGTGCCACTTATCGAAGTTTAAATTTGTTTTGAACACTTGATACTTGATAACATTTTTAACTTTTGCAAAAAATAATAAAATATGATACAATCTTTGGTTTGTTTTTGACTTTTTAGTATGTGGTTCAGCATTGTAGCCTGAGTGGTCTCATCGATGTTGGATTATTGAGGCTTCGGGTTGGGAAGATGATCATTTTCGAATCAACTTTGTGGGATTCCCACGTCTTTGTTGTTAATCGTACATTGTGCAATCAGTTTTTGTCAAATATTATTTGTGTTTAAATTATAAAAAAACAATCAAATAATTTTTTGACTACACGATGCATGATGAATAGTTAAGATGTGATGATCCCTAGGATCCCCACAAATCCGTTAGGTTGTTCTGTTTTTGCTTTCTTTTTTGTTTTTTGTTTTTTGTTTTTATAGAAAGCCAATTGGTGGATTCACAACGGCTGTTCATTCCTTTAAGGGTGAGAAAGACTCATGAAACATTTTAACCTTTTGATGACCATCATCGTACGATTCACTAGCCAAAAGAGCATGTTGTATTGAATATAAATCTAAAATTCATTCTTAAGTATTGAGCCACTCTGTAGTGGTTGGTTGTTCTGTTTTTGTTTGAGGAATTGGATCCCCTTCGAGACTTTTGCTCGAGATCATGCTGAGCAAACAACATGGGCCATTGGATTTTTATCAAACGGCTACAAACAGGGGCCCATCTAAAGTTATAATAATTATAGTCGTTGAATCAAAATCCAACAACCATTATTGTTTGCTCAGGAGGATACTGAGAAAAAGCCTCATAGGGGATCCAATTTCTTTGTTTGGTACTTGATCTTTTTACTATTGAATTTTGATGGACAAATAATAATTTATGAGGCTAAAATCTTAAATTCGAGTAATCCAAAATCCCTAGCAATCAAGTGGGTTCCAAGATTTAATTTTAACCAAAGAAAAAAGAAAGAAAGTAGATTTGGGTACCAAGGACCCGGGCAGTTCCCTTAGAGCAACTCCAGTGTAGGAGCCCTCCCCCTAGGCTATTTACTATTCAATCCACCCAGTGAACAGTAACTGTGCTTAATGAATAGTGCATTCTCCTGGCAATTGCCTTTTGCATCTCCACCCCTGCACTTGAATAGCCCTGGCAATTGGCAATAAAATATTAGTATTTTTTATTTATAAAATAATACATAATAATTTTATTTGTAATTTCGGATAAGATTTTTAATCGTTCTTGTTGCGCCACGTGTCATTATCCGAAAAGCCAATAATAATAAAATATTTGTATTTTTTTTATTTATAAAATAATTCAAAATAATTTTATTTGTAATTTCGAATAAAAATTTTAATCGTTCTCGTTGCACCACGTGTCATTATCCGCAAAGACAATTATTGGTGGTGGATTTCCGATAAGATTTTTAATCGTTGTCGTTGCGCCACGTGTCATTATCTGCAAAGACAATTATTGGTGATGAATTTCTGATAAGATTTGCAACCAATCACGTCGTGCCACGTGTCACAATTCAATTACAATCTTTGAGGATAGATTTCCACCAGATTTTTAACGAATGACGGCATGCCACGTGGCATTATCTACAACCTAATCCTTTATGAATCCTCTATATAATCCACCCTTCATCCTCAGAAATCTCACACTAATTTTCTCAAGATCTCTATCATTATTCATAGTTTCTGCTTCATTCTTCACCAAAATCCCTATCATTATTCATAGTTTCTGCTTCCTTCTTCACCAATGTCTTCTTCTTCTTCTTATTCAAAGATGATGTGGGAAATCGATCAAGAAAATGAAGAATTGTTTAACCAATCAGAAGGAATGTTCAATGCCGGGGATTGGGCCCAAAATGAGATGGAAGAGGATGATGAGCGTAGACGGAAAAATGACGAATCAAGAATGATAGGAGCTTCATATTCCCGTCGAGTCATCCAAGCTGTGGCTCAAATCTGCAGGCCCAACCGTGCTGTAAACATTGATAGAAATAGGCAACGACGTGGTCAGGAGCTTTTGGACAATTATTTTGTTCGTAACAGTGCATTCCCTGATATGTACTTCCGACGTCGTTTTAGAATGGAACGACATTTGTTCAACAAAATCATGGGTGCTGTTTGCAACCATGATTCTTACTTTGTGCAAAAGTCGGATGCTTTTGGTGCTATGGGTTTCCTGCCTGAGTAAAAAATTACTACTGCCTTATGGATGCTTGCATATGGAGCAGCTGCAGACCAAATGGATGAGATAATGAGGATGAGAAAATCAATCATTCTTGAGTTCCTGATGAGGTTTTGCTCGGCAATCGAATCTATCTACACCGCATAGTACCTTTGGAGACCTACTTATATGGACTTGGAAAAGCTTCTGAAGAATGGCGAGATGCAAGGTTTTCCAGGGATGATTGGAAGCATTGATTGAATGCACTGGACTTGGAAAAACTGTCCAAGTGCATGACAAGGAGCTTATGGGGACAGAAAAGGATCAAAAAGTATCATTTTGGAGGCGGTGACATCTTTTGATACATGGATTTGGCACTCCTTTTTTGGGGTTCCGGGAGCTCAAAATGATCTCAATGTCCTTGCCCAATCCCCAGTGTTCGACGAAGTCCTACAAGGAAAGGTACCAAAAGTCACATACTGGGTCAACGAACATAAGTACGACGGGCCATACTACCTAGTAGACGACATTTACCCAAGGTGGGAATCGTTTGTCAAAATAGTGCCACGTCCACAAAGCGCAAAGGAAAAATACTTTGCAAGCTGTCAAGAAGGATGCAGGAAGGATGTGGAGCGTTGTTTTGGTATACTCCAAGCTCGCTGGGCTATTGTTAGGGGTGCTGCCAGAATATTTGATGTAGAGTCGCTTCGATCTATCATGATGACGTGCATAATTCTTCACAACATGATTGTGGAAGATGAGTACGATTATGATGCCGTTGATGAATATGAGTCAGACACGATGAACAATTCCAGAATACAAATATATTGTGCTCATGACGCCACTGAAGAACCCGTGCAACACGAGCCAATACAAAGGGATGAACGTTACAATGATAGAGTCATTCAACGATATACTGCACTTCAAAGGCCATATATGCACAATGCCCGCCAAATTGACTTGATAGAACGCCAGTGGAAATTGAGGGGTGTTGAAGATACTTAAGTTCATTAGTATTTGTTTTTATTTGATGTGTTTTATTTATTTTATGTGGTGTGTTTTTTTAGTTCATTTAATGAGTTGAAATGTAATTTTGGTATGTTGATGTAATTTTATTTCGTGTTTGTTTTTATTTGGTATGTTGATGTTATTTTATTTGGTGTGTTTTTTTTGTATGTTTATGTTATTTTATTTGGTATGTTTTGAATAAAGTACTAAATTCAATAAATTGGAAACAACATAAAGTACTAAATTCAATAAATTACCAAATTAAATAAATATACTCTTGGTTTAAATAAAGTACTAAATTCAATAAATTGGAAACAACATAAAGTATACTATTCAATAAATTAGAAATTACAACTCGAATTGATTGGAAAATTATGGGTTCGTGGATGGATAATCATCACCTAACCAATTTGTGGTGCTAGGATGATCTTCTCTTGTCGTGCTAGGACCATCTCCTTTTGCTCTCGCTTCTCTCACTTCTCTTGCACGCCTCCTTTGCACCACGTCCGCTTTCTCCAACTTCCAAACATATTTAGAGTTCGGAGACTTGCCTTCTAAAGGCTCATTCATAATGTCATGATCTCGTTGGGCCTCTCTTTCTTGTCTTCTATGTTTCCTTTCTTGCCGAAGTAGTTCTCTTTCTCTCTCATCAGCTGCAAATTTTTTCTCAAGAGCTGCAGCTTTTGCATCCTCTCTAGCCTTATCAGCCTCAAATTTAGCCATTTCCCGGGCCAAAGTCAATTCACCTTGGTGGGCAAGTTCTTCCATATACTTTGCATAATCATTCTTTGAAGCATTACATTTTCTCTTTGAAGCCTTCTTACCTTGAGGCCTAATTGAAAAACGGGTCGACCCCGACGCTTGTTCAACGGGGGCGTTTCAGGCACTTCTTCTGCATCATCTTCATCATGATCATGCGAGGCATCCTCGGGTGCAGAGGGGTGCTGTTTATGAAAACTTCTGGACCGACATGCACAACTCTGAATTTAGGACAATCTTTGACAATATTCCAACATTCAAATCGGGTGAATGTTTTGTTTTTGCTTTTGGTTTTGGCACCATACCAAGCTTGTGCTTGAAGTTCCTATACAATGCAGGAGAATAAATAATTATAATGAAAATAGGTAACAAATAAATAATACAAACAAATAATTATAACGAAAATAGGTAACAAATAAATAATACAAACAAATAATTATAACGAAAGTAGCTAACAAATAAATTATACAAAGAAATAATTATAATGAAAATAGGTAACAAATAAATAATACAAACAAATAATTATAACGAAAATAGGTAACAAATAAATAATACAAACAAATAATTATAATGAAAGTAGCTAACAAATAAATTATACAAAGAAATAATTATAATGAAAGTAGGTAACAAATAATTATAATGAAAGTAGCTAACAATTAAATAATACAAACAAATAAATAATATATTGTTACCTGATCCGCTAAACTTTCCCCACTTCGAAGATTAGAACTAGCGTGTGTCAAGGCGTCTCTCCACGTACTAAACGATGTATTAAGTAATTTCCAACGACTGGACAACGAATCTTTGGTTCTTTGCCCACCCATTTTCTCAAGATAAGCGGTATGAATAAGGCTCCACATTTCTCGCAACTGCATCTCATTACCCGAAAGCGAATCATGAGTAATTTTAACCCAGCTAGCACACAACGCAACATCTTCAAGAAGCGTCCAATTCGTACCTGCACCAGTAGTCATTTTGTTTGAAAAAAAAATTAGATTCAAACTTCGAGAGAAAGATAGGAATGTGGTTCAAAGTAGTTGAGAAAATATGGAAGTGTGGTGAAGGTAGATGATAATGACAAGGTATTTATAGAAAAGTTAAAAAAAAAATTTAATTTTTAACATTTTTTTATTCGTTTTATACAATTTTTTTAAATTTTTTATTCAACTAATTAATCTCTGCAGTTGGATTAAAAAAAATTGAATTTCAACACTCCAGATTATGCCACGTGTCATAACGGTAACATTTCTGAATTTTAAAACTATTTTTTTTTAAAATTTATAAAGCAGAATAATATCAACCGTTGATCTAAGATCCAATGGTTGATATTAAATAAGATTTTTTTTTATTTTTATTACTGTTGCAAATCGGACGGTCCAATTTAAAGAGCCGTTGAGATCGAACAGATCATGGGAAGCCACGTGGCTTCCCAACAGTAACTTTGGCAGACTGCGCGCGGGTGAGTGGCACGCGCTTGACAGAAAAAATTTTAAAATTGGGTTGACGCCAGGATGACGTCATCCCTGGTGTCAGACCCATTGGGTGGCTTGGGATGTCAATTCCTCACGGGCATGTCCCTTAGGCCTCCACTGTCCCTCGAGCTGCCCACACTGGATCCTCCTACATGGGCTACGTGGCCCTGTTTGGTCCACTGTCCCCCGAGCAGCCCTCCTCGCTAGACTTGCTCTTACCAATTGATATTGCATTGTGTTTAAAAAAAAAAACCTCATTTTAAAGTTTAGGATAGGTAGATTTGAAGTTAGAATTCAATACTTTAGATTCATTTTAAAATACTTTAAGATTCATGTTAAATGTAGTAGGAGTGTGAATAAGACGAGTCAAGGCGAATATCAAGGTACTTAAACTCGGAAAACAATCGTGAGTCAAGGCGAATATCAAGGTACTTAAACTTGAAAAACAATCGTAATCATAAGTTCAAGTTTGGCTAAAATAACTTTTTTTAAGCTCAAGCTTGTTTGTAAATTAACCATGATATTTTAATTGGTTTTGCTTTGCTCATTAGCTTTGTGAGCCGAACATATCCAAGTTCAAGCTCAACTCACTCTTTTAATGAATCTAATATTTTGTTCACGACTCACTTAACTTACTAATTGAGCTTGAACGAAATAAAATTGAGCTGAACACGAGTCAAACTCAAACAATTCTAGCCAATTTACAGTCATGGTTAAATGTTACTTAAATAAGGTCTTAACCATTTAAAATGAAATATTGTAATTATTGGTTTCGACTATTGAGTCTTGGCTAGAAAATCATGTGGTACAACAAGCGCCTTGACGAAAGATTTTCTCCAAATATGTTGAAAGGTAGAAGAATAATAATGTGACATGTTTTTTATTATTTAATACAGGCGATATTATTACTCTAATATATATATTAATGAGAGGGTAATAGTTGAAATTGGGACGTAAACTCACAATAGATTGAAAAGAAATACCCTATCTTAGAGCAATCCATCAGTTACAATAATAATGTGAACTTAGATCATAGCAATAAAACTTAATTGGTTGAAATAATCATCATATAGCATACTTAAACATAACTAAGTTGACTACATCAATTTGTTAGAACTAGTTTGTTGAAATAATATCGCATATCATGTTGTATGTTAGAATATTTGCTCGAATTAAACAGAAAAGGAAAGTGTTATTCACACACTCATTTTTACCTCTCACACATTCCTGTTTATTTTTTGTCATTGATCTTCTTCAATTTATTCGATCCGACGATCGAAAATTGAGAGGGGGCGTGTGAAAAATAAAAATGGGTGTATAAATGGCACTACCCATAGAAAATATCATACAGATACAATGTACTTGAATAAATTTAGGTAAGTTGTTAAAAACAAAACAAAACAAAATAAGAAATGGAATTATAATGATTAAATACAATTCCACATAATGTAATACGATGTATTTGGTAATGAATTTCTTGTATATATTTCCTCATAAATTCTATATTTAGCTGTGTACTGTTAATAACTTGATATTCTATGTACACAATTGAATCATAATAACTTATATTTCCATGTTAGTTTGAAGTTATTTGTTTATTTCAATAACTTATATTCACAATAATCAATTTGCACCAATGATGAGAATGAATTATCTCATGATGTATATGTCATTTATGATTAAAAAATAATATCGGAAAGTTCTAATTCGTGAAGAGACTTGATGAGTGGAGCAGTAGTGGAGCTTGTTTGGAATTAGGGGTGTGATATCTACACACCCCTTTTTACTTCTCACACATTTTTTTAATTTTTGATCGTCGGATTGAATGAATTGAAGAAGATCAATGGACATAAATTAGCAAATGGTGTGTGAGAAGTAAAAGAGGGTGTGTGGATAGCACACTCCTTGGAATTAATGGCTGCTCATGATCTCAACAGCTGTCTAAACTCATGTATATTTGTTGGTAGATTTATCTTTGTTCCCAACTAAGAAGAGAGTGAACAACATTGCATTACAACCTATTGTTGCTTCTTTCTTCTCTACTTTTCATCTTTCTTTCTTATGTCTTCCTTCTCCTTTTTCTTGTATGCAACCCAGTGGTGCGCACCACATGTTCGACGTAATGCAATTCACTCAAAAAGTCTTGACAGGCAGGTCTTGATAGTTTGTTAGCCTGGGCACACCTTGATGGATGCATATGCTAGAAAAACACAGCAGTTAGCAGCTATCAATAGATGTCATCACAAGCTTTTAGCGAATGTTGATAGATTTTGATAGTACCCAACAAATGCTTGATGGAATGGCACACTGAATTTTTTGTCGAAACCATGACCCTATTTGTGTAAAATCCTAACTTCGCCATTATGGAGCATAAATTTTTCGGTGTGGTTTTAGCGTTGCTACATAAAGTCACTAATTCACTCATAAATCATGTAGTTTGGATAAATGATTGGCCAAAACAGTTACAATGTTGCATAAAAGCACCACGTGCCTCGCTGGATTGAAGCCTTTTAATTCATATATCTCCTTCCATCTTTATTACATACCTTAAATTTTGCATAAACTACTATAATCATCTCACTGCTGTGTAGATTAATCATGCAAATTAATAACATTACATGACTCACTTTGTCGCAGTATATACGTTGCGTATCTACTATATATAAAAGTTATAACAGCGCTGCATAGATCAGTCACGTAAATTATATATCTAAATCAGGACTTGACAACAATTAGTGACAAGATTGCAATTTTTTTTCCCTAAAAACATGCGGCAAATTGTCAATTGCCGAACGATCTTCCCTTTACTGGGCTCACGTAAATAACGTCCCGACGCTCTTTTTGGTCTTTTGCCTTCCACAGCTTCACGTGACTCTCCCAAATCCAAACCCACCACCTTCACACAGAGCGCAAAAGAAGTTCGTCCCCAAGCGACCACGAGACGTGGCCGTCTCCTCATATTTCGGCCGAGGCTCCACTCTCCAGCCGATATTTTATATTTTTGTGCACTTTTTTACTCTCTCTCTCTCAAGATTTTTTTTTATTTTACTTTTGTTTTTTTATTTATGGCGCTATCGATTTTTCACAGAGTTTTGTGTTATATTTAAATTAATTTATAAGGGGTCAGCAGTTGTTTCAGGTTGGTTTTGATTCTCTCATTGGTCTCTGGTTTTCTGAGTTTTTCTCTCTCCTCCATCTCCCTCTCTCCTCTCTCTCTGCTTCTTTGATAAGCTGCTGCGAGCTTTCTATTGGCCAACAGTGCAACACCAAAGGACCAAGAAAAACCAGAAGAAAATAAAAGGAAAATCTGGGTTTTGTTTTCTGTGCATATTGGTGAGATCCCATGTCGAGTAAAACTCCATTGGGCAAGCAAACCATGGACTCTGTGGATCCTACGAGAGCTTTTGTCAAGAATGTCAAGCGTATCGTTGTTAAGGTACACGGTACACCATTATTTCTTCATTTTTCAGTCTTTCTTTGCATATATATATATATATATATATATATATATATATGTATGTATACATATAATGTGTAATATGTATATATATAATATGTATTTTTGTGTACATGCAAATCCCAATATGCTCAATGCCATGTAAGTTGAAAGAAAAAGTTTTGGGAAAAAAGAAAAATTGGGTTTGTATAGCATTTTCGTCCTTTATGTGTCTGAAAGACTGAAACTTGGATTTACGACAATTATTGATGATGCTTTTATGATAATATGGCCAATTTGCTTACTTGATTGTTCGAAATTTGAAGGTCGGAACAGCTGTGGTCACTCGTGGTGATGGAAGATTAGCATTGGGAAGACTAGGCGCTCTGTGTGAGCAGGTCTGTTTTTCGTTCTAAAACTACGGCGAGGATTTCCCCTTTGTTGATTCATATATATATATATATATATATATATACACTGTTTCTCTTGTTTAGACTGACACAAAAAATGGTATCGGAGACTAATGAGCGATGACATATTCGAATGGGATATTTGCAGCTTAAAGATATAAATTCCCAGGGATATGAGGTTATTTTGGTGACTTCAGGAGCTGTTGGGCTTGGCCGTCAGAGGCTAAGATTCCGGAGATTGGCAAATAGCAGGTTTAAATGCAATGACATGTACATTTACTATTGTGTGTGAAGTTTTGGCATCGATTTCACGAAACAAAAGTGCCTGAAACAAGTTAATGCCTTGTTTTGCAGCTTTGCTGATCTCCAAAATCCACAAAATGATTTCGATGGGAAGGCTTGTGCCGCTGTTGGGCAGAGTAGCCTCATGGCTCTATATGATACCATGTTCAGCCAGGCAAGACAATAATCTTCTTGCAGTTTCATAAAAGATTACAACACGTGCGCATTTTTCAAGTTTTTTTATGCATAATTTCAGACCTGCCTCCATCGCTTGAACAGTTTTGGCATTCTTTAACTTGCAGCTTGATGTGACTTCTTCGCAACTTCTTGTGACGGATAGCGTGTTTAGGGATGAAGCTTTCCGAAAGCAGCTTTCTGAGACTGTAACGTCGCTGTTAAAACTGAGGGTTGTTCCTATCTTCAATGAAAATGATGCCGTTAGTACTAGGAAAGCTCCATACGAGGTATTCAACTCCGCTTGTTCCTATGCTTTTTCTTCAAATTCGTTTTGATAGGGCTTCTGTTTGACATGGATTTATACTGGCTGTGTTTTTAGTTGTGTGTTGCACAACATTCATGCTTTTGTTACTCTCCCATTCTTTTTCCCTTGAAAACAAATCTCATGAATTGCTCAGGCCCGTTTGGTAAGATTTTTGTTTCTGATTTTTGGTTTTTGTTTTTAATTGAAGATGGAGAAGGGAAAATGTGAGATTAGTGAGAAGAGAGATGATGGATGTAGATTGATGCATAAAATAAAAACTACGAACTAGATACTACGAATAATATTGTGGTTTTATACATTTCCCTTCTTTTCTTCCTCGCCTCTTTCATCTCCCTCCCGGCTTTCTGATATTCATTTTCCTTCCATCTCTTTAGCTTTAAACGAAAAAGTGAAAATTAAAAATAAAAATGTTACTAGACGGGCACTTAATTTTCCTGCATTCAAATATATATCTGTTGCTTCTGAATGGAAGTTATGTTCGCAGGATTCTTCTGGCATATTTTGGGACAATGACAGTTTGGCTGGGCTATTGGCTCTGGAATTAAAAGCTGACCTTCTAGTTTTGTTAAGCGATGTAGAGGGCCTCTATAGCGGCCCTCCTACTGACCCGAAATCAAAGTTAATCCATACTTATGTGAAAGAGAAACATCAGGGAGAAATAACTTTCGGAGACAAGTCAAGGGTGGGCAGAGGCGGTATGACTGCTAAAGTCAATGCTGCTGTATGTGCAGCCTATGGTGGAATCCCTGTTGTTATCACTAGGTAAATTCTATCATCTAATTGTTTTGATATATAACTTCCAGTTTAGATTAAAGAGGATATTTATGTTCTTAACATTTTCTGGCATAATTCAATGGAATTTCTGGCCTATTGCAATAGTTTCTTGTTGCTAAAGTTTTGTATTTTATTACAGCGGTTATGCAGACAACATAAAGAAAGTGCTTCGTGGAGACCGGATAGGCACTGTATTTCATCAAGATGCACATTTGTGGACTCTAGTTAAGGAAGAAGGTGCACGTGACATGGCTGTTGCAGCGCGGGAATCATCTAGACAACTTCGAGTAATCGTCTTCATAAACTTGTTGTTTTCCTTTCAATTGTGACGGTCGAGGTTCTTTGTATAGAGATTAAAGTATTCCTCAAGAACTTGGATATAGAGCAAGTGGTTAAGTAGAGAGATTCAGGATCTAATGTGAATTATTTTCCTTGCAGGCTCTAGGATCTCAAGAGAGGAGGAAAATTTTGCTCGACATAGCTGATGCCTTGGAGGCAAATGAAGGTGAAATTTTAACCGCGAATGAAGCTGATGTTGCTGCTGCACAGGACGATAGATATGAAAAGGCCCTAATATCGCGTTTAGCCCTAAAACCTGGGAAGGTATGCAGTTTAGTACTTGTGTAGTTGAAACTAAACCTGCATCACTCCAGCTTGGATGAAATCTTCTTATTTTGTATCTAATGCTTGTCTATAGATTTCTGCTCTTGCAAAGTCCATACGTAAACTTGCCGACATGGAAGAGCCCATTGGCCGTGTTCTAAAGAAGACCGAGGTCAGGACACTACTCTTGTTGTTCTGTTTCAGTATTAATGAACACGTATGGTACAGGTTTAGACTTTTAATGATTCAATTTACACGGAACCGAATGTTAATCGTAGCCCTTTTGGTAAACTGTTTTCCCTCTCCACTGGATCTCACTTTTGACAATTTTACAATTCTTACATGCAGCTTGCAGAAGGGCTTGTCTTGGAGAAACTGTCTTGTCCCTTGGGTGTTCTCTTAGTTGTGTTTGAGTCTCGACCGGATGCCCTTGTTCAGGTATACAAAATATACACTCCATATATATACTCCTGAATCCTTGAAGCATCTAAGCCTGCAGAATACAGTCTTGTTTTGGTTATTGACATTTTCTTGATTTTGTTCACATGGAAGTTTCTTGACAAGTTAACCAACACTTTTCTCTTCCAAACGATTCAACAGATAGCTTCGTTAGCAATTCAAAGTAGGAACGGTCTTCTGCTTAAAGGTGGGAAAGAAGCCAAGCGATCAAATGCAATCTTGCACAAGGTTTGAGACTCTGGTTATGGCCTTTTATCATTATTTACAAACAAAGTATAAATTCAGGAGCATGGTTTTCTCTGCATTAACATGTTTCTAATTTGCATTCGCTTAATTACTTTCTTCTATTTGCAGGTCATCACCTCAGCAATCCCAGAAACTGTTGGCGGCAAACTTATCGGACTTGTGAATACAAGAGACGAGATTCCTGACCTGCTCAAGGTGTGTACGGAAACTTAAAAATGTATATGGTTTTTCAGTACGATGAATACTAAACAATATGTTTTGCTGCAGCTCGATAATGTGATTGATCTTGTCATCCCTAGAGGCAGCAATAAGCTCGTTTCTCAAATTAAGGAGTCAACTAAGATACCTGTTCTTGGTCATGCCGGTAAGAGAAATAGTATGGGCAATGTAATGCCCTACCACTGCAAACTAGAGTTACTAGTAAATTGCTGCTTTTGATGCACAGATGGGATTTGTCACGTTTATGTTGACAAGTCCGCTAATCTGGATATGGCGAAGCGCATTGTTCTGGATGCGAAAGTAGACTACCCTGCTGCCTGCAATGCAATGGTAATTTTACTTTTTGCTATCCATGGCTGATCTTTTACGCCCATCCAGGAGTCCATTATTATCTGTACCTGAAATTGGAATTCACTGTACTGGTGCCTTAAAATGTTACTCTTTTTCTCAGGAAACACTTCTTGTACACAAGGATTTGTTGAGTGATGATGGCGAGTTTAAGCAGATAATTTCAGAACTCCAGGATTCAGGTATTATACTGCTAGAACGTTTAATGTATCTGTACAGTAACCTCTTTTCTAGTTAAAATTGAGAAAGAAATTTTGATGCCAAACAATGTGATACACTTATTCATAAAGCCGCGCCTAAATTTTTGTTTGTTCCTAATAGGACTTCGGAACTATGGTTCTGTTCCCATTGATACAATCAATTTACATTTTTCATTTCTAAATATTGGTAGCGGCTATCAGTTAATGACAGAAAGTCGGTTGCAGATGTTACCTTATATGGTGGACCTAGGGCAGCAACTGCGTTAAACCTTCCAGAGACAAACTCATTCCATTACGAGTACAGTTCATTGGCTTGCTCAGTTGAAATCGTTGATGATGTAAATGCTGCGATTGACCACATTCATGAACATGGAAGGTATTTATATTTCACATATTTCATCTCTTCTTTTTCCCCTATCGCTGCTGTACTGATATTATTTTCCGGTGATTTCTCTAACTTTATTGCCTCTCCACTCCTCTCCACATCCCCTGTTTTGCAGTGCTCATACTGATTGCATTGTGGCTGAAGATCGTCAAGTTGCTGAAACTTTCCTAACTCAAGTCGACAGGTAAGCATATTTCATGCGTGCACAGCACAGGACAGACTAGAGCATTTTTCATTGGCTTCCCAAAACCTTATTTTCTTCGCGAAAAATATGAATGATATTTTTTCAAACAATGAGAGACGCGCATTCTAATTGGTTTTACGCAAAATTTTCTGAATCGTTCACATCTTGATGGCTATACTACTTGCATTAACAGTGCTGCAGTCTTTCATAACGCGAGTACAAGGTTTTGTGATGGAGCTCGCTTTGGACTCGGTGCAGAAGTAAGTGCTCTCTGATTATAGTTCTGGCATTGATTACCAACATTTTGTTCCTCCCCCTCAATTGTCACTGATCTGGTGCATGAACAGGTCGGGATAAGTACGAGCAGGATTCATGCTCGAGGTCCTGTAGGAGTTGAAGGATTGCTAACAACAAGATGGTATATCAGTCCTGCATTATCTTTATTTCTAAACTTTGAGCATACTGGTTGTTTCTTGTTGCATGATTCCTTCGTCTGCGTAACAAAATGCAGGGTTCTGAGAGGGAACGGGCAGATTGTAGACGCGGATAGAGGGGTCGAGTACACCCACAAGGACCTGCTTAATTCCTAAACGTCTCAATGAAAAGCTTTTGACACATATGGTCATCTGTTAGCCTTAGTTACTACATATATCTTTATCAAATGACAGTGTAGGAGTTCATTGCTCCACAGAAATATTCTACGTATTGTATCGTCGATAAAATCGACGTTTGTCCCCTTGCCAGATTTTGATTACCTGGATTGAGGCGGCTTCATGTAATCATCCTCTTAATCAGAAATTATAGAGGTTTTATTTATTTCAGATTAAGAGAGAAGATGGTTGTTATCTCTCTCCTTCATCTTATCTAATCTTGTTTGATTTTTTTTTTTCATTTAAAAGGATTAACATGATTCATGACTACAATCATATTTAGAATTAGGACTGGTTTGATGAGTAATAGGGTTTCAAAAATATTGGATAACTCATAAAATTAAAGGAAAACTAAGGTTTGAAAACTTTGAGTTTTATCAAAAGGACAAAAAAGTGTTGTAAGTGAATAGTATTATGAGTGACTTTTTAGAATAAAAATGTCTTTAATGTTAAAAGTAGATATTATCTGGAGTATTTCGTTAAGACTCTCTAAAATTAAAGATACATTTAAGTGTTGTTAAATAACCATTTCGTTTTCGGCTTTCAGTTTTTTGTTTTTACTTTTTTGAGAACTAAAAATTTAGTTTGGAAACTAGTTTTCAAAAAATTGAAGCTCAAAACTAAAAAGTGAAAACTCAAGGCTAAATTTTGAAAATTAGAGAAAGTAGTTTTCACTTTTTTGAAAGCTAAAAACTGAAAGTGGCTACCCTTGGTTTTCAAAAAAGTACAAACAATATGAAGAAACGAAATAGTTATCAAACGGTCCATTAGGTAACAAATTAAGGCGGTCCCTTAGTAACAAACAAAGGTAAAGACAACGAATTTTTCATATGGGGATTATAAAGATAAGTTATAAGCTACTCATATCAATTATTTAAAAAAAAAACAATACTATTCATATGCGTCAATTTGGGAGAGATTGAGAAAAGGAATAAAAATGATAAGTTAAGGCTAGCGAGTTAGCTAACTCATTGTGAGACGTAGCCAATTTTCCACCCTCTTGGTTTCACATAATTTTTCAGATGGATTTGAACAGGCACAATTTCTTTGAAAAAGTTTCAAATTCTGAGACCCTTGAGGCCGGAACCGATCTGTTGCACGGTGACGGAGTCCTTCCAAATCCAACAGACAAAGGAGAGTTCTTGGGACAGTGTAGTAAGCAAAGCTGCTTATGAAAACAATCTTTTCCCTCTCATGCAATGCATGCCATTATTCACATTTAATAAATTTAGTCAATAAGAAAGTGGACTATAAAAGCAGATCGCAGACTACAAAATACAGTTTCTTCCATCTGAAATGTGGCAGAGAAAGCAAAAAAATCGACAAACTTCTACGGATCAAATTGAATAAAAAAGGTCATATTTCACCATCCCACAGTTCTTCAACGCTTTTATAAGGACTCAAGCTCTCATGGACTACGAAATCACCCCGTAGGAGCCTTTGCTGCACAACACACAAGCAAGTTGAAGTCAATGGAAACTTTTATGTGATAAAACGTGTCGAGGGATGTATTTAAGCATGAGTTATACAAACCTGGTGGATTCCCGAAATTTTCAAGAAGAGCTCTTGGGGAATGGACCAGTCGAATAAGCTTAGATTTTCCTTGATCCTACTTTCATTTACACTCTTTGGAAGGACGCTGTGTCCACTCTGAATGCCCCAACGAAGACATACTTGCGCGGTTGACTTGTTGAGTTTCTTGGCGATTTCATTCAGTACTGGATCCTTCAGAACTTCCCCCTTCACCAAAACCCCTGGAGAACCCAGAGGAGAATATGCCTGAAAGGAAAGGAAGAGTTTTCTAGGTTAAAAAAAAAAAAAATGCTACTCAGTTTCCTGAAAATTAAAATGGATGTTGAACCTTTGAAGTTGGTATCAGTTGGGCTCCGTGCAAGACGCGTAAAGAAAATCTCACTTCTACTTAATTTTCTTTAACTTTGACCTTTTCTAGACATTTGTTTTGGTGTAGAATTATTGATACAATTCTACTCTCGGAAAAACTGTTTTGATTTTTAGTTTTAAGTATCACATTTCGGGTACTAAAACTTTAAAGGAACCATTCTATACGCTAAATAATCAAGTTATCAACCCAATCAATAAATGAGATTAACACTGAAGAAAATTGAGTAGAACTGAGGGCGGATTCCTCCACAGAAAATTTCTCAAGTTGGCATATAGAATTTACCGACAGATGAATTCCTGCAGATTTGCACAAATTGTGAAGAGCCGGTTGCTGCCAGATAGGGTGGCACTCCACTTGATTTACTGCAGGTGGAACTTTTGCATAAGAAAGGAGGTCCTGCAGCTTCTTAGACGAGTAGTTGCTCACCCCGACTGCTCGTGCCTGACCAGATGCGTACAGGCCCTCCATTGCATTCCAAGTCTCTGGAAGGCACAATGGAACCATGACTTCAGGAGCGAAACCCACTGAGCCCGGCTTTGTACGAAGTGGATAGTGTATCTGCACAAGAATGTTCCACAAAACCACTTAAAATTTTAATTTCTTTGTTATTGGAGTTCCGAATTCAGGCAGAAAAGGTTGGCCTCACAAAATGTCGTGCTTGTACAAAGCACTAGTTGCATACAAGATATAGATCAATATAATCAAGCTGCAGATCTTCTAAAGTCTTGCTCAGTGCCTTAGATACGTCTTCAGGGGCATGGTCGCTGCACCTGTATACGTCACGAAGATTCAGGGGAAACAACATAAGATTCCATTGCACATACATACCAAATACTTGGCTCTAAAGTAGGATCCAACTCTTGTAATTTCATCAAGTTTCCTCGATTGATAACATATATAATTAAGAATATTGTTTCTAAACACTTAGCGAAATGAACTTAGGATTGTGCCGAGATCATATTTATTCAGAAATACGAGACTCGATTGAAGAAACAAAAGAGAATGAACACATACCATAACTTAGATGTAATAAAGAGTTCGCTACGCTGTACTACGCCGGTTGAAAATAGTTCCTTCAGTGCCACCCCTACCTGCAAGATGTCAACAGAAGAAAAGATAACATAGGTCCATCACAATGAAGGATAAGAAAAGAAAATTTGAAGAAATTATAATTAAGGTTCTGTAAGAAATGATTAAAATTCTACCTCCTTTTCGTTACCGTAGACTGATGCACAGTCAATATGCCTGTAGCCATTCTGCATAACCAAGAACACTTCTTGAGCATAAATTTTAACCCTAGACGAAGGCTTTATCTAATCATGTGATAGTTTAAACTTTGAGGAATCAATATGCGGAGAATGAACCTTGACTGCAGCAATGACAGCTTGACCGACCACGCCTGGTTCAGCCTTCCATGTTCCAAGACCAACAGATGGGATCTTAGCTCCCGTATTCAGATCAAAATACAAAGTTTCGGATTTGTTTTCGCCCATCTTCTACGCACTGAACATGCGATCAGAACCAAGAGGAAGCACAAGATTAGCTTATTTGATCAGAAAATATTACATATTCGTCTGGGGAAAAATGACAGAGATGCAAGATTCGGAGCACTCACCAGTGTTATCTATGTCGAATAATTTTTCTAGGAGTACGATGCACAAGATATATGTGTTAGACAGATTTTGACGGCAAAAAATTAGGATCTTTCATGACTCCCTAACCGTAAAACAAAGAAAATTGACCTCAAATTAGAAGAAAATTGCATTTTGTGTATATATTTTGAAACACTACAAAGTGCCATGTGGTGCAAATAGCATCCGCGTAGAGGGGAGAGTGTTTGGCGAGGCTGCGGCACTACGGTCGTAGACACAAAGGGTAGGTACCACGAATCAGCGTGGGAGATGTGAAAATGGGAGTGACATCGAGGGTGTTTTGTGTGCGCGGCCAAACAACATGTGAAGTTCAGACAGTCGTAGTGAAGTTTTTCTCCAAAGTAGAGATTAATTTCTAAATCAATAGGTCCATCACTGGATAATTTAGTCTTAGAAATTGGAAGATCCTGAGAGATAAGACCGGTTAAAAGACAATAATAACCAAAAAAACACAAATTATGTGTGTAATGAGAGAAACTTAAATGAAATTGATTCACTGCCATCGTTTTACAGAAGTCCTTGTGTGTGACACATGACTAAAGATCAGTGACAATTTATGGACAATTACATTCCATAAAAAAAAAATTAAAAAAAAAAAAACCGTTAACCAATTCTGCTTTGACAATTTATAGACTTCTGTCAACAAAAAATTGTGTGCCACGAAAATCACCAGATAGATACGCCGGGAAATCGTGGAAATACCAGCAGTCGCCGAGGATTGTGTTGCCTCGATTCGTGTACTCCGGTAATTGAGTGAAGTGGGGAACGGATGGCCCTTGACAAACGGCTTACTATCTATGAACAGCGTCGGCGTTGGTGGCGGGACAGAGGCTCGCTGATTGCCGACTTTTGGCGTGCAGAGAGAGTGAGAGAGAGAGAGTGAGAGAAATGGCGTGGGAATGGTTCGACTCTGAAGTCGACTATTTCAAGGTGCAAAGGATGACAGGGGCAGTGCTTTCTAAAATGATTTTGCGCCAGCCAAAATAAGGAAATTTTTTAATTGTGACGAGAATATATGTGGTACATTACGTATTTTTATGTAAGTAGTGAAAAATTTTCTCCCAAAATAGGCCTTTTTCTGATTTGACAATGTTTTCATACTCCAATCAAATTGAAAGTAAAGCGAGCAATGTGGAAGTTTGTATTATTAATTAGAGTAAACGTTAGAATTAGATTTAACAAATCGTTCTTAATTGGTTCGTGTCGTTAACTAAACAATAAGTATATAAGAACAAGGAATTGGATCCTCTTCGAGGCAAAGTCTTAGAATTCTGCTGAGCAAACAACACGATCCGTTAGATTTTGATCCAACAGCTACAATTATTATAACTTTTAAAGAGACCTCCTGTTTGTAGCTGTTAGATCAAAATCCAACAGTATGTGTTGTTTGCTCAGCAGGATCATGAGGCTTTGCCTCGAAGGGGATCCAATTCCTAAGAACAAAACTTTCATTATCGCGAATAACATATCTTTCTCGTTCAATTTTTAATTTTTATTGTGAGATTATTTTTACTCAAAAAATTATTCGAATTGAAGATTATTTAGTCATCCAATGTATGGACAAATCGACAGTGTGAGTACCAGGTAATATGTTCATGATGAGCCATCCAATTATTTGATACATTGGAATAAAAAATCGTTTAATTATCCAAAGTATAAAATAAATTAACGGTTCATTATGAATATGTTATTCGATTAGTCCACATAATTTGATGTCTAAATAATTTCAAATTCGAATGATTTCTATTGTATAGATGATCTTCAGATGAAGATTAAAAGATTAAAAGATGTCGATTATAGAACTTATATATTGAAAATATGGTGCATTGCCCATCAAGAATGCAAGTGTTATCTAATACATAATTAACAGAACTTGACACTCAATATTACGATCTGGTGGTATTTCTCTTCACTTGTAAGTGAGAGGTCTCAGATTCGATTCTCGTTGATAGCTAATTTGATACCAAATTAGGTTACCCATTATGTAACTTAACCGAACTCTCTCTCTCCTTAGTGTAAAATATCTTGTTGCACTAAAAAAAATTTAACGTAACCTAATGAAGGAGCTTTACAAAATAAATTATTAGTGAACTTCTCTTCAAAATAAAAAATAAAATAAAAAATTATTAGTGAACAATATTTATAAGCAACAGAGGAGCGGGGGCAATGACAATGAGTGAGGATCTCGAGAATCCTCAAATCACATTCGTTTATCGTACATCGTGCGGTCAGAAATTATTGTAAATTTTTTTATTTAAAATTGAATATAAACAGTATCTGATGAAAACTGACAATATAATATACGATAAACAAATGTGATTGGAAGATTTCTGAAATCTTCACAAAAAATTCTGCGAGGATCCTCTCTCAATAACAATGAGACGTTGCCACGGTAATGCGCATGCCCACCATGTAAGCCAAAGTGTCTAAATTAATAATGAGACGCTGCCAAAGTGTCTTAATTATAATTTCCATGAGACCAATGAACTTTAAATAATAAATAGGAATAGGGGCAAAAATACAGGAGCTGTGGCAATGTCTTAATTATATTATAAAAAAAACTAATGAAAATGGTTTGAAATTTTTGAGTTTTAACGACAAAGACAAAATAAAGGATAAAATAAATAGTACTAGGATTGACTTTTTAGTGTAAAAATATGGTTTTTCGTTAAAGTAAACAGTACTTAGAGTTTTTCGTTAGAGTTTCCTATATTAAATTGGGTTGCAGTGGCAGTATTGTAATTAAATTGAAGTTAGTGCGTTGTCAACTATTTCTTCATTGATTTTTCGGCAACTAATTCTTCATAAATTAGCTGCTAAATTCAATATAGGACGATATTGTCACCGCCTCTTGTCTTATGATTAAAAAGAGTTAATTATGTGTTTTTAGATAAAAAAAATGTTTGTGAGACATTTTTCATTAAATTGTTTTTATCAAACTATAGATTTTGTTAGATAAATATTATATTAGCCACTGATGGAGTTTGAATCCACGCTGTCACGTAAGGACTCAATACTTTTTCACTACTGTTATATAGGGCCACTTGCCACTTTCATTAGTTTGCAATATGAATAAAAGAATAAGGATCAAGTACTTTAAACCCCTCAACATTTTAGTGTCATTCCAAATTGGTCTCAACTTTTTTTATCATTCTAAACAAGTACCCAACATATTGAAAATGTCACATCTGTTAATTTCCAATTAAATTTGTTAAATTAAATAGGAGTTACTTTGTCAAGATATACTTAACTTTTCTTACCCCTTTTTCTTGGAGTTCTTGTCATCGTGGTCGGATTCATATAGGGATCCAGATGATCCTAGGACCCTTCAAAGGCCGGAAAAAAATGCATGTGAAGGTCCTCCAAGGACCTTCCAAATGTCTAATACAGGACCCTTTTGTGCCTATCAAATGTTTAGTGAAAATGCCTTCTAGTAGTATCTCGGCAACATTTGGCAGGATGCTTTGACAACTCTCGGAATATTGCTTTGGCATTTGTTGATATGAATGCAAAAGATGATAGGCAAACCAAGTGCTAGACAAATTTCATCATTGAAAATTTTTGCCTGCTACGCGAACTGTTTCTGTCTAAATGAACTTAATGTTTCACTTACAGTGGATCCCCCAAGATTAAATTTTTAAGAAATCCATTAATCTCAAGTACCTAACCTATATTGTTCTCTGAGATTATGTGCTTTACGGTTCTTAGAATGTAACAGTACTCGGACATGAAAACAATATCACCTCTCCAGTAAATTTTTGTGATGCAAAAAGGAGGCCTCGAAATTGACAGAAAACAAGAAATGAGAAAGTAAAATGCAGCTTTGCCAACGCATGCTAAATTCGTAGAACATTAATGACATTTCATTAACAGATCTAAAGTTAAATATGAATTGTAGCTGACCACGGAATTCTCATTAGAAATCAATTGAAACGTGAAGAAAAAAAAATGTGGAACAAATAGATGAATAAGTGAGAATCGGAACTACATATGTATTACTATTTAGATGCAGAAAGCACATTGTTTTGTTATAAAAGCTAACTGCATGAAAACCTCTCGCTTCCTGACAGTCAAAAGCACTTTTGATTGCATTTAATAGAAAAACTTAAAAGTGCCTCTGACTTATGAAAGCACTTCCTATAGAAGCACCTGTCAAATGTTTTTTTAAGAAACACTTTCAAGTGCTTTTTCATTAAGCGCTTTTCAAGTGCTTTTATGTTCATTTGGAATACATCAGGTTATCTCTGGTCATAGTGTAACAACATGTCCCAAATAACTTTACAGGTTTTAGAACGGAAGAGTATTTTGATAATTTCATTGGGATTGGGCTAGATATTTTGAAAGGGTTACTTTTGGTCTTAATTGGTGAGCCACGTAGGGCCCACCCGTTGGTTTTTTGTCCTCCGGCCCAAACACTTCATTCTCTTTCTTCCCTTTCCCATGACAAACCTCACAGCTCCCTCTCTCTTCACTCTCTCTCCCTCTCGCAAGTCTTTCTCTTTTTACTCACCTCACCTCTCCGACCCACAGGCACCCACACAACCACGACAACGACGGCAACACCACCACCATCACCTCACTCTTTGCCTCTTCCCTTTCTCCTTCTCTGTGAAGCACAGAGACACAAAACTTAGCACACCCAGTTCCCCGACGATGGACCACGACTTTACTTGGATTTCTCGACCACTTCTCAGCCACGACTGAGCCAAAAAGTGGTATGATCCTCTTCCTCTCCCTCGTAGCTTCTTTTCCATGGTTTAAACGTTGAAAATGGTGTAGTTTGGAGCTCGAGAAGTTTTTCCAGATTCCTACCAACCAGACCGAAAAACAGGTTAAAACTAACCCACAACCCTAGCCGGCCCAAAGTTATTGGGCCATATGACCCGGTCCAAACTCTTGACCCAATCTATAATTGTGACTTATTGAACCCAGCTCAGTTACAAGCCCAAACCCAAATGAGACCCAGCCTAACCCTTTATCCTGGGCCTAACCTAACAAGCTAGGCCTAAAGCCAGCTACCTTAAGCCCAAACCTAAGGAAAACTAGCCTAGATCCCAGTCGGGGGGTGAGTCCACTCGTAGGCCTGAGCGTGGGCGCGCGTCAGTGCCTATCTTGGACCAGATGTAATGTGCTCCGACGACTTTTTCGGCGATCCAAATAGACGCTTGGCGGCGCATGTGGCGGTGCGTATGGGTACCCGAGGTCCCTCTTTATGTTTTTTGACATCCTAAATCTGTTTATGACGTCCGTTTTTTGAAATTCAATCGTTATGATAGAGTTTTATTAATTGTTGTGCTTACGTACAATTGTTTATGGCATTTTTCGTTTTGTCTCAAATTCTTTCTCTTCCAATGGTTATCCTTCTTGGGTTGTTGAGGAACCACTAAGGATGTGAATGGAGGTGGGTGAGTGTCACCATAGATTTCCTGTACAAACCACCTAGTACACGTGGAGACCATGATGACGTTTCCGTACTTGGTGGTCAACTCACTCATCGTATTATCTACCAATCTGCAAGGACTATACTTTTAACCACTTTGCAGAATTCTTCATCCTAGACTTTGTTTGATTGACATCTCAATTTACATCGGTTGTGACCGTAATCCCAGATTCACCTCATGGTCCTAGAGCATTTTAGTCAACCTTGGATTCGTGTTTACCCTAAAACACTTGTATCATTTCCAAACTGAAGAGACTATTCAGGAGAACCACTCAGGTTTGAAAGTTTTACCCGGAACCATCAGACATTTAATCACCCATTAATATCCTATCGAGCGAATTATTACCACTGGTGTTTGAATATCTCTGAGATTATCGTTGTAACAAGTTGTTGTGAATATTAGAATGGGGAAAAAGTTAGAGTTCCCGTCTATTAGATTACTTTAGACTACCACCTGAGTTGAGTCCGCACTCAACCATCTCGACTTGCCACCACAAAAATTAAGTTAGGTACTTGCACGTATTTTTGCATCAAAGCTACACATTCACTCCAGTTATCATATACTTTAGATTTGTTGGACTTGTTTTGACCCTTAAATTTGTGGGTGTTCACTTAGCCTTCTTGGCATAGCTGTTCGTTAAATTCGAGAGAAATTTTCAATGAATCAGCTTGCCTAGGCATTATGAGTCACATTGTTCTGGTTCTTAATGCATCGTCACTTTTGTACCTCATTGTGATGCGCGTTTCACTTCTAAGTTTTGTGAAGTTTTCATGAAGACCTTGAGTATTAAGTTGTTTGTCTTGTATCGCATTTTATTTTCTGATTGTTGGACAATATGAACGAACTGTCTAGAACTTGAAAGACGAGTTTCATTTTGTTGATTTGTGGTTTTTGAATGATTAGATTTTGCACCGATCTCTGTTGGAGTAGTTACGACGATAGTTTTTATTTTCAGTTTGAGTATGGCACTATTTGAGACTTGGTATGATAGATTCTATTGGCAGCACTGGTTAGACAGTAGAGTTTTGCAAATTAGTCATCGGATGTTTGAATTTACTATATGAGAAACTATGTGCTTCTGTTGTTGTTGACTTGGTGTTGGACAAACTGGTATGTTTGCACCCTTAGGAAATCACTACATGCTTATCGAAACAACAATATATTGTCAATATCGTGAGCGGCCGACTGTAATATCAATGGCATATTTGTTGGGTTCGTTAAGCAAGTAGGTAGGTAGGCCTATCTTCAATAGTTGTTACTATTTAGTTATTGTTGGGGTCCGACCCAAAGACACACACTTGTTCTCGGAGTATGTGATGTTATGAATGCTTGGGCGAGAACCACTTTTCACTTTTGACTTTAATTTTCAGTAAAAGTATTTTAACATACCTTATATTAGTTATATATTTGTATTTTTGACGTTACAAATGTTTGGTCGAGTCATCTCCACTTTCAGATTTAAATTCAGTACGAGTTTTCAACTCCTATGTTAATACATATCTATTTTGATGTTACCATATTTTACTTACATACTTTTGACCTTACGCTATTTTATATTTTCGACTTTATATCCTTTATAGTATCTTTCTACTTTTACACTAATGGGGGAAGAAGGTATGAGCCTGAAGGCATCAAGACGAACCATTGCAACTTGCTCACGACGGTGTAGAATATTCTCTTTGATGCAACCGCTCTGACTTGATTTCTTCTTTACATATATATATTCTTCTTCTTATCTTAGAGTATTTGCTTTTAGTAAGTTATTTTAAATTTCGGGACGAAATTTTCTTAACGGGGGTAGATTGTAACAACCCGTCCCGAATAACTTTACGGATTTTAGAACGAAAGGGTATTTTGGTAATTTCATTGGCATTGGGCTAGATATTTTGAAAAGGTTACTTTTGGTCTTAATTGGTGAGCCACGTGGGGCCCACCCTTTGGTTTTTTGTCCCCAAAACCAAACACTTCATTCTCTTTCTTCCTTCCCTCTCACGTGACAAACCTCACAGCTCTCTCTTCACTCACCTATCCTCTTCGAGCCATAGGCACCAAAACAACCACGACAATGACGACAACATCACCACCATCACCTTCACTCTTTGCCTCTTCGCTCTTTCATTCTCTGTGAAGCACAGAGACACGGAACTTAGCACACCCAGTTCCCTAGCGATGGACCGCAACTGTACTTAGATTTCCTAGCCACTTCCCCGCCACGGCTGGGCCAAAAAATGGTATGATCTTATTCCTCTCCCTTGTAGCTTCTTTTCCATAGTTTAAACATTGAAAATGGTGTAGTTTGGAGCTCGAATGGAGCTTAGGAAGTTTTCCTAGATTCTGGCTAACCCGACCTAAAAAACGGGTTAAACCCAACCCACAACCTTAGCCGACCTAAAGTTAATGGGCCATAGAACCCGGCCCAAACTCTCGGCCTGATCCATAATTGTGACCCATTGAACCCAGCCCAGTTACAAGCCCAAACCTAAATGAGACCCAACCTAACCCAACCCTTTAGCATAAGCCCAACCCAACAAGCTAGGCCCAAGCCCAGCTACCTCAGGCAACCAGCCCAAACCAAGAACCCAAAATCCAAGGAGAACCGTAAGACACGAAAAACTTATCCAACTAAAGATCAGATTGGTTTTCTATATTCTTGAAAATTCCCACAATCTATGGATTAGTGTGCCTGCAAGTAATCACAATTCTAAAAGGAAACAATATCTTATGCTAGATATCATGGATGATTCTCTTGGTTTAATATATATTATATCTTAAAAAGACTCTCTCCCCGACTAGTATAAATACACCCACCAAGGGCGTATCACTGGTAACGCGTACTTTGTTCTCTAGCCCTTGCTTAAGTTCTAATATCTTCTACTAACTTGACCATCGGAGAACTTTTGGCTGGTACCCACACCAATGCCTTAGGTTGTTCACTGTAGTTTTTTCTTTATTTGTAAGTGACCATTCTTGCACAACTCAACCATCCACGGTTCCAACAGATAGGTCGAGGGCAAAGTAGAGGAAAGCAAGGGTTGATAATTTTGGCAATTCTGTTGTATGGTAAGTAATGTGAACGAGAAGTAGGCTTGGCAATTCCTGACACGACCCGATAACACGACACGACACGAAATTAACAGGTGTTCGGGTCGACACGATAACGAATCGGGTCGTTATCGGGTAACCCGATAGCACCTGTTAAGATAACGGGTTGATACGGGTATACACGTGGGTAAACACGATACACGATAAGCAGAATATTAATTTTATAATTTTATAACCCTAAAAAATACTATTATAATTATATATATTAATTTAACAATTTTATACCCCTAAAAACTATAATAAATATATAGTTATATATATATATATATTAAATTAAGTTAATTAACTATAATAATTATATATATTTATACCCTTAAAAACTATAATATATATATATATATATATATTAAATTAAGTTAATTAACTATAATAATTATAATAATTATATATATATATATTAAATTTTATAAAACTATAATAATTAATAATTAATAATATGCATGAATCCATGAGCATGATGCATGCATCCAAGTCCAACCATAATCGGACAGTCCATTATTCATGATTCATTTCATTCCATTTTAACTTTCAAGTGCCGCCCTTTTTGAAGAAAAAGGGAGGGAAAATGAAAATGATAGAACAAGTTGAAAATGAAACAAAAAAGAGAGGGAATTAGGGAAAGATGGGTAGGCTACCGAAGGGAAAAGTGAAAACTATAATAAAAGTTGAAAAGGAAACAAAAAAAAGAGGGAAAAATGAAAATTAATAAATAAATAGATTTAAATCTACTTAATAAATATATATATATATATATACAATACACACTATTGATTCATTGAACTTGATGAGATACGAATTCTCCGAAACTAATTTCAATGATCCCAACAGGAAAAAATCACAAAAAAACAAACATTCGGAGATGAAGTAACGAACAAAGTTTTTCGACGGTTATAAACAAAAAATCATGATTTAATGGTTATTTTAACTCCGATTTTGATGATTTTTTTACAACTACACTCCTTGACCTTATATGAATACAATGAGTGAATTTGATCTTCAATTTAAAATATTTAGACAAGTGGATACCACAAAATCTTATGTTATACTTAATGAAAGTATAAATAAACTCTTCAAGTGTTAGTGAATCTATCGTTTTAATGAGATACGAATTTTTCGAAACTAATTTCAACGATCCCAACCGTCAAACTTGTTTGTATATGCTTCGAGATCACATCAGCAAAAAATCACAAAAACAAAACATTCAGAGATCAAGTAACGGGACAAAGCTTTTCGACGGTTATAAACAAAAAATTACAATTTAACGGTTATTTTAACTCCCATCTTGATGATTTTTTACAGTGACACTCCTTGATCCTATATGAATACAATGATAGAATTTGATCTTCAATTTAAAATATTTATACAAGTGGATACCACAAAATCTTATGGTATACTTAATGAAAGTATAAATAAACTCTAAGTGTTAGTGAATGTATCATTTTAATGGGATACGAATTCTCTGAAACTAATTTCAACGATCCCAACCATCAAAATTGTTTTTATATGCTTCGAGATCACATCAGCAAAAAATCACAAAAAACAAACATTCAGAGATCAAGTAACGGGACAAAGCTTTTCGACAGTTATAAACGAAAAATCACGATTTAACGGTTATTTTAACTCCGATTTTGATGATTTTTTACAGCTACACTCCTTGACCCTATATGAATACAATGAATTAATTCGATCTTCAATTTAAAATATATACACAAGTGGATACCACAAAATCTTATGTTATACTTAATGAAAGTATAAATAAACTCTAAGTGTTAGTGAATCTATCGTTTTAATGGGATACAAATTCTATGAAACTAATTTCAACTATCCCAACCGTCAAACTTGTTTGTATATGCTTCGAGATCACATCAGCAAAAAATTACAAAAAACAAACATTCAGAGATCAAGTAACGGGACAAAGTTTTTCGACGGTTATAAACGAAAAAATCACGATTTAACGGTTATTTTAACTTCGATTTTGATGATTTTTTACAGCTACACTCCTTGACCCTATATGAATACAATGAATGAATTTGATCTTCAATTTAAAATATTTATACAAGTGGATACCACAAAATCTTATGTTATACTTAATGAAAGTATAAATAAACTCTTTAGTGTTAGTGAATCTATCGTGTTAATGGGATACAAATTTTTCGAAACTAATTTCAACGATCCCAACCGTCAAACTTGTTTGTATATGCTTCGAGATCACATCAGCAAAAAATCACAAAAAATAAACATTCAGAGATCAAGTAACGGGACAAAGCTTTTCGACGGTTATAAACAACAAATCACGATTTAACGGTTATTTTAACTCCGATTTTGATGATTTTTTACATCTACACTCCTTGACCCTATATGAATACAATGATAGAATTCGATCTCCAATTTAAAATATTTATACAAGTGGATACCACAAAATCTTATGTTATACTTAATGAAAGTATAAATAAACTCTAAGTGTTAGTGAATCTATCGTTTTAATGGGATACGAATTCTCTAAAACTAATTTCAACGATCCCAACCGTCAAAATTGTTTGTATATGCTTCGAGATCATATCAGCAAAAAATTACAAAAAACAAACATTCAGAGATCAAGTAATGGGACAAAGCTTTTCGACGGTTATAAACGAAAAATCACTATTTAACGGTTATTTTAACTCCGATTTTGATGATTTTTTACAGCTACACTCCTTGACCCTATATGAATATAATGAATGAATTCGATCTTCAATTTAAAATATATACACAAGTGGATACCACAAAATCTTATGTTATACTTAATGAAAGTATAAATAAACTCTTAGTGTTAGTGAATCTATCGTTTTAATGGGATACAAATTCTCTGAAACTAATTTCAACGATCCCAACCGTAAAACTTGTTTGTATATGCTTCGAGATCACATCAGTAAAAAATCACAAAAAACAAACATTCAGAGATCAAGTAACGGACAAAGTTTTTCGACGGCTGTAAACGAAAAATCACGATTTAACGGTTATTTTAACTCCAATTTTGATGATTTTTTACTGCTACACTCTTTGACCCTATATGAATACAATGAATGAATTCGATCTTCAATTTAAAATATTTACACTAGTGGATGTGGATATCACAAAATCTTATGTTATATACTTAATAAAAGTATGAATCAACTATAATAATTATATATATTAATTTAACAATTTTATACCCCTAAAAAACTATAATAATTATATATATTAAATTAAATTTTAAAGATTGATGACCATTGGATCGTCTGAGATTTAATCTCAGCCATCCATTTCATTATTATTTTATTTCTTTTCATAATTATTTTGTTAAACTTCTCATAATTTGAATGATTTTAATGTTTGATTTTTCTATACTTAGTTTATGCGGAAGAGAGTTCTGACGTGGAAAACCTTACTGAAAACATCATCAACATAACTCTTGAAGGCAATAGATCAAGCCAAAGTTTCAATACAATTTCATGATGATCGATGTAATTTGAAGATTTTGTAAATTGAGGTTTAAACTTTTGAAAAAGACTTACAACTTTGAAAACAAAAACTCTTTTATTTTGCATATCCTTACACATTTAATATTTGTAATAAATTAGTAGTGTATGTATTATTTTTTTATTAGGAGCTTATTTTCGAGTGTAGATATAGTACTTAAACAACAAATGTTTTAATGTTTTGAAGTAATATTTATGTGGCAATATGTGGTATGTGCAAATTAAAAAAAAATATATTTTTCTTAACGGGTCATAACGGGTCGGGTCACTTTACCCGTTGGGTAAAGTGACACGACCTTTTAAGGACCCATTAAGATAACGGGTGTGACACGACACGACCAGTTAAAATAACAGGTGTTACACGAAAACGACATGAACACGACAGACACGACCCGTTTGCCAGGCCTAACGAGAAGTACCATGAGAAATGCCTTGAGAAAACACTAAGTACTTCTACAATCTATTAATTCTTTTTTTTATAACATTGTGAAAACCAAAAGCGCTTTTAATAATTCTAAAAACACTTCCAAATAGCATCTTAGAACTCGTTTCGATGTAATTTTAAAATAAACGAAAGCGCTTTTGGTAAAAATATTTTGGGAATCAATCCTTAGTGAAAATGCAAGTAAATCCTGAAAAAACACTTAAGGTGCTTCCTAGAAGAAGCACATAACTGATGCTTCCTGCAGAAAGCACTTAAAGTGCTTTTGGTATCCAAAAACAACCATTTTAAAAGCAAATCCAAACGAGCCCTTAGTAGGCAATGTATTTGTAATCGATTCATTTAACACGTAACTCTTAGTACGTATGGAAACACCATCTTCTGCTGATTAAACATTAGAAGTAAACAATATTTGACCTAGTTCTAAACTACATATAATAAGCTCCAGCTCAGCATTGCCCTAATGTTCTCAATCTACTATACTTAAACTAGTTATTTAACTAGTAGTATAAACAAGAGGTTCTCAAACTAATACAGCTCCACGACACGGCTCCGTTTCTTTTCGTTTAGTGCTGAACAAAACCCTTGGCATTCTTCAACCACATCAGGTACTCTTTCTTGTCTTTGTTCTCCATGTAATCATACAAGAAGTCAGACATGGTGCGCTCGATCCCTCGACCCTCGAGATACTTGTAGAAAGCATTCGGCAACTCCTCGTCCAAGTCACTGACGGAAAAAAAAACAGCACATATCAGTACAAAAAAGAAACCATCATCAGAATCTATCCAGTGCATAATAGATGCAAACAAAAGGTATGATCCATTGAGATAAAGCTTACTGAAATTCAGGTCCATCATAAGCATAATCAAGGTCTTTGGAACAACGCTCAGGCTGCCTGACCGACAAGCTATCGATCAAAATCTCAGTTGCAAAAGCAGAAACACCAAGTTCCAATTGCAGTCCATTTGGTTTGGAAATGCTCACAACCATAGGAATCCCGGGGTCTCCACACTTCCAATCGTCTTCACCTGTGGAAACACTAGGAATATCGACACACACTTGGATGGTTTCGCCTTCAAATTCTCTTTTGAGCAGAATGGTTTGTTCTCCAGGATTGTCTACTATTTCAAAAGGAAACTTCTCTGGGACCTCCTAATGTGTGAAAATCATACAAATAAAAAATTACCCCACAATTTTCACCAAAAAATTAAAAATTACCCAACATTGGATTACTGAAAAAATTGCCCGTTCGGTATTCAATTTAAATACAGTTTTTATAACTTTAAAATAAGTTTTAAATTTTTGTTTGGCCTGTTTTTAAATTTTCAAAAATTAAATTTAAGAATAATTTAAAAACAATGCGTATTTGATAAAGGGATTTTTTTTGCACTAAAAAAATCTCATTTTATTTTAAACTTTCTATAAATAAAAAGAAAAATACATAAGGAGTGTAATAAGATTTTTGAAGTGCTAATAACAATTCTCTTGATAAAATTGCAAAAGTATATTTTTAAAGTTTTAAACACATTCATCTCTAACCACTTAATATTTTAGTCTAGTAGTATTTTTCTATTTGTTTTTACTTGTAAGTGAGAGATTTCATATTCGATTATCGTCAAAAACAAATTTGAACCTTACTCATTGTGAAGCTAAGCACAATCCTCTTCCTTTAGTTTATATAATATCGTTCGTTAAAAAAATAAAATAAAACACAATCTCCAAACACAAAACTCTACGGCCCGACCCTCACCCCATTCTCTCTCTCCTCTCCGTCTTCTCTCTCATCTCCCTCTTCGTGATCTTCGTTGCCAGCGTTGATCGGGTCCGCCCTCCGCCGGGCGTCGCTTCGTCCATTGCCAGCATTGTTTCGACTCCGCCGTAGCTCCAATTAGTTAATGCTACGCGGAAAAGGTTAAGGGAATTGCCAGCCTTGGATGGTGCCAACAACACGGTCAGGAAGGAGATGGGAAAGGTAGTTGCCAATGAGATCCTAACTTAAACCAGTACGATGAAATAGTTTCTGAGTTCAATGGCAAACAAACTTTTGGATTTATAAAAAATAAAAAATAAAAAATAAAATCTATTTTCAAGAGAAGTTCCTTTAAATTGTTTTTAAAAATGACTAAGACCATCTCCAATCCTTATGCTAAAAGCTAAATTTTTTTAGCCTGAAAAATTTAATTTTTAACTTAGAAACAATTTCTCTACTCTAATCATTCTGACCTAAATTTTTTAGCTCGAGCTTATTAAAGAATAAATTTAGACTAATTTTTTCTTTTAAAGTAATTAAAAAAAACATATGTACACTATTATAATTTAATTTATGAACATTTTAACTTAAAAATATTTAAATTCTAATAAATATTAAAAATTACTAAATTTGAGTGAATTTTGAATTAAATAAAATTTTAATTATTTTAACGGTTGGATTTAAATTTAGGCCATTAGATTTTATTTTTTTTACCGTTAGATTTGATTATATTTGATCTCAACCGTTAGATTCAATAAATCTTGATAAACATGCGCATGTAAATGAAGTCCTACTAGTGGTGCCCACACCATTTTCTGGGCTAAATTCCAAAGAGAATTTAGCGTACGTTTAACATTTAGCATTTAGTTCAAAAATTTTCCTTGGTTGGGTTGGATTTGGAAGAAAATTTGATAAATAGCCTAGTGTTGGAGGAAATCTAAAGGTCTTGCGTTTAATATCAAGTCACCCAAAAACAAAACAAAAAACGCAACTTTAATATTAAAAAACAACAATTTGAGAGAGAGGCAGATTGTCTGCTCTTTTATTTTGGTGTCATTTCCATGCCCTTTTATTTTTTACAATCACGAATAAGTCTCTTCAATATTTTATATTTTTTTTTATAAAAATAATAAAACAAAAATTAATAGGAATATAAAATGTTGATATGACTTCAATGTGACTGCAAAAATAAGAGAGCATTAAGAGGGCACCATATCAGAAGGCAGACAATCTGCCTCCGTTTGAGAGTAAAAGTTGGAAACTAAAAGTTATACGCTTACAGCTTCTTTGGGTTTCACGTCTTGGGCACACTTGATCTCGGACTCAAGGAATTCGACTAGACTTTGTTCGCTGATCGGCTCTACGGCGGTGGCAGTGGCGGTGGAGAATCGATGAATTACAAAGCTTCTCCGGATGAGCTGAGGGCTGAAAGAAGGGACGGTGGAGATCACGCGGTGAAAGATGGGTGCTGACCCGACGGCGAGGATGGAGCGGACGGCGAGGGATAGGGCGGAGTAGGACGGCCTGCGGAGCATCGAGAAGAGAGACATTTGAGGTCCGGCTATGGCTGAAAATTCAGATTGTTTAGGGTTTTCGAATTGGATCAGGGTTTTGTCCTTTTGCTTGGGGTAGGTACATGAAATAAAATATTTAGTATTGGGCTTATCATCTATGGGCCTATTGCTTTGAGGTTGGAAAAGTGCCCAATTTGGTGACTCTGTAAAAGAGGAGACGTGGGTAATCCTAGGAAATCATATTTTTTATTTTTTTAATAAATGATAATATTTACACTAAAAGAGTGGAAGAGTAGTTTGTCATAATAATGTGATTCAACTTCGCCCTTTTAGTGAGTACTATCATGTGATATGTGGGTCTCCTTGGCCCCGCACGATGATTGTGGATCCTGTGGCCCTGCGTATAGGGTGGGTCCTCTTTGCTCCATGTGGTTACCGATGTGTAGATTTCCATGCAAAGAGGCGTGTTAAAATATTCCATATCGACCGTAGCTCTGAGAAAGAAGAGTTTAAATATTCTAATTTCACTTCAACTAATATCGAGATTTTTTTTTGTGATAAAATGTTTAAATATTCTAACATCACTTCAACTAATACTGAAGCTTTTTGTGAGAAAATCTCACACCTAAAGGATTTGTGCAGGTGGTAATTATCAAGTTGAAAACAATATCGGTGTTGTTGGAAGTGGGCATTTGGCCCTTCTCTCTAATAATTCGACAAATTTTTCTCTAATTTTAATTAAAAATTAAGCTATATTAAGTCCATCAAATAATTAAGAAAAAACACGAATGATTATACACGATTGAAAGCTTTGGAATGACGTGTTATTTGATTATGCCCATGAGTGAGCTAAAATGTCTTTAACCTTTTCAGGTTCCGATTAGTCCTACCATTTAGGGAAATTGCAATTGTATATTGACTACTATTGAAAAATTGATCATTTTTCTCAAAAAAAATTACTAATAAAAAAGAAAAAAAAATATAAGTGGGATACTCAACAAAATCAATTGGTCACAAGTGCAAAGGTTTTTATGCTAGACTTTGGTCGTGAGATACTCAACAAAATCCAAAAACTAAGAACAAATGAATTACCAAACACAAATACCATCAAGCCAAAGCTGAGCAACAGGCAAAGGCAATCAAGAAAAACAAAATGCTGAAAGTTGCAAGTGGCATAATCAACTAATCGCTGTTTAAGACATCAACCGTCATACTAATCATAAAAAATGCTCCCAGAATCTCTTCCACATAAGCATTCATGATTCATGAGACTCCCTATAATCTAGATTTCACCATCCCAGAACTCCTCATAACTCCTGTAGGAACCAAATGTATCATGAACGAATGAGGTCCCTCTGATCAGTCTTGCCTGCATAATTGGAAATCAATGTAGTTAGTTAGGAGAAAAGACTACATAGCAATTGCTACTGCATGATTCACTCGGGATACCGCAGTAATGGCATCCTCCTTGTAGGTAAGTTCGGGTGCTGATAGCACTGAGAATAAGAATCATTTCCAGTGACGACTTGTTACCTGCTCGATTTCAGAAAACTTGGCGAACAAGTCATCTGGGATAGACCAGCCAAACACATCAAGGTTCTCCTTGATCCTCGCTTCATTAGCACTCTTGGGAAGAACACTATGACCCTTTTGCAGCCCCCATCGAAGAGCAACTTGTGCAGGAGTTTTGCCTAATTTTTCAGCAACTGTCTGAAGAATCGGATTCTTAAGGACTTCAAGTTTGACCCATGTTGTTCCAGGAGAGCCCGGTGGTGAATATCCCTGAAAGAAAAATATATGTTACTTTTGTAACTGCTCAGGACACAGACAATGTGATAGTATTGCATACTCACAGAAAGGTGAAATCCCTTAGATTTACACAAGGAACGTAGCTTGTCCTACTGCAACACAGGATGGCACTCCACTTGGTCAACAGCAGGAGGAACACGTGCCACATCCAGCAAATCTGACAGCTTCTTTGTGGAGAAATTGCACACACCAATAGCTCGAGCCTTGCCTGAATCATAGAGCGTTTCCATTGCTCTCCAAGTTCCAAGGATATCAGAATCGATAAGGTTTTCAGGCTTAAAACCCGCAGACCCTTTCTTCATCCGAACTGGCCAGTGTATCTTCGAAATTTCCAGCAGGCTCATTAGTTGCAGCCAAATAATGCTCACAAAATGACATAACAATATTTGATTTCAACCTGAGATTTAGAGCAAGATGCAGGTAATATAGCCAGACTCAAAGGGATCAATGCCTTTGAAAGTAATTAACTTATATAATCTAATTTTGGATTTCGGAAAACACGCGATGATTCCATTACTTATAAAGAGCCTCTTCTATATGTAAATTATTAAAACGAACACAGGCATAACTTGAGAACAAGATTGGGACAGGAAATACCTACAAGGTACAAGTCAACATAATCCAATTGCAAGTCTCTCAAAATCCTGTCCAATGCCTCTGGTACATCTTCGGGAGCATGACCAGTACACCTGCGGATAAACAACCAAACAAGGGTCACAGCACTATCACTTAGCATAAATAACCAGCGGTTACTCTAATTAATTCTTAGTGTGCTCAGTGAAATTACTCAAAATATCTCACTACTTAGTTAAATTAGCATGAACAAACCAGAATTTCAAATTTTATCCAAAATTGGAATGTAAAGAGATGACCGCATAGTAATTAAATTATAAAGGTAATTAAAGGCAATCAATTAGCTCAACATAAAATATAAAAATTTGACAGCTAAACATAATGATAGTAGTTACTGGGTGCAATTTTCTTAACATGAACGAACACATAAAGACGAATGTCAACCATGAATGAAATTTACAACAAATGTTCAGGGCTCATTTGATAATCACTTTATGTTCAATTTTTAGCTTTCATTTTTCGTTATAGATAGATCCCTCCATCATTATCCATCCTGCTTTTCCCCATACACTTACCGTCTATCTCTCGCGCAATACACAAACAATAAAGGGAGCTTTAATGAAAAGGGCTTGGATAAAGTTTAATTTAACCAAAAACCACCCTATATTATTATTTAATCAAAAGGGCTTCATATTTAATTATAAGGACAAAACTAATCTATTTCAGGCCCACAACCATTAAACCCACATGGAATAAATTAAAAGCCCAAAACGAAATAATTTTTTTTTCCAGCCCTTGCCCCTAACAGAAATCCCATTCTGTCAGCCAATCTGGTAGAATTAAACTTCTTTTTATTTACAAGTATGCCACTTCCTCATTAATCCACCAAACAGATATTAATAGGTTTGTCATTCAAAATCTGCCTACCTCCTCCAACGAACCAGCTTCCTCTCACCTTGCGATTTCTTCCGACTTTAGTCGGTTGGAATGAGATAGTGATTTGGAAGAAAGATTGGGCGGCCGAAGAGATTATGTTGGAGGATCAGGTGGCGAACCTTCTGCAGAGGTACTTGGGGAACTATGTTAGGGGGCTCAACAAGGAGGCCCTCGAGAACAGTGTCTGACAAGTTCAGAAGGCATTGCTAAAAAAATTCTGGAAATCAAATACGAGGACGAGAAAACTAGAGAAGGTTGACTTACCAGATGCCAATCTTTTGTTTGTGTGGGGGGGGGGGGGGGGGGGAGAAAACCACCATGTTCAGATTCAATATTCTTCATGAAATCGGAGAGAAGCCGTTTGTGGAGTTGATGGGCAAGAACAACCACGCTTCCAGATACAGCAAAAACAGCCATGAACCCTACACCAATAGAGTTCTCCATCTCTCTCTCTCTCTCTCTCTCTAGAATCAAAATGTCTAATTTGGATCAAACACTATCATGAGTTTTTTTTTGTATCAACAAGGACATGAACAAAACCCAAGAAATTCATAGTAAAACAATTACAAAAATGAGAAAAATAAGAAACTGGTGAGGAACGAAAGTTGGTGGGAGATTGTATATATAGTGCGAGAGAAAGAGAAAAAAAGCGGTTTAGAATTGACGATGTATACAAGAAAACATGACATTGACCATGCTAATGAGGAATGTGCCTAAAATTGTAAGACCCAGTAAAAAAAAGACGGCTTAACTGATTTCATTGGTTAAAACTTGAATTAATTTTTTTTGTTTTTTTTTGGAAATTAAAACTTGAATTAATTAAGTGTTGTTAATAGTTAATTGTTTTTTTATTTTCTGCCTGTATTTATCCTCTGCCTTTAAGTGCTAACGTTAATTGGCAACAAGTAACAAACGTGCTGTTTTTATCTGGATTCTTGGTGTTAAAACCGCAAATCAAACTTGGTGAGTTGCCTTATGAGTCAGTTACTACTTTTAATTATAATTTTGGTGACCAGGAAAGTAATAGATTCAATTCTTTATAAGGCACAAAGTCTTAAAATAAAACGAATTTATTAGGTAAAAAAATGTCTTAAAATAAATTTTGGTTTACGAAACGGTCAGTGTTTAGTTTACGAAACAGTGATAGTACTAGTGTTCGTTTGATAAATATTCAGTGTTTAATTTACGAAACAGTGATAGTACTAGTGTTCCGTTTAAGAAATAATCAGTGTTTAGTTTACGAAACAATGATAGTACTAGTGTTAACAGTGATAATACTAGTGTTCAGTTTAAGAAATAGTCAGTGTTTAGTTTACGAAACAGTGATAGTACTAGTATTCATTTGATAAATAGTCAGTGTTTAGTTTACGAAACAGTGATAGTACTAGTGTTCGTTTAAGAAATAGTCAGTGTTTAGTTTACGAAACACTAGTGATAGTACTAGTGTTCGGTTTAAGAAATAGTCAGTGTTTAGTTTACGAAACAGTGATAGTACTAGTATTCGTTTGATAAATAGTCAGTGTTTAGTTTACGAAACAATGATAGTACTAGTGTTCGTTTAAGAAATAATTAGTGTTTAGTTTACGAAACAGTGATAGTACTAGTGTTTCGTTTGATAAATAGTTAGTGTTTAGTTTACGAAACAGTTATAGTACTAGTGTTCGTTTTACGAAATAGTCAGTGTTTAGTTTACGAAACAGTGATAGTACTAGTGTTCGGTTTAAGAAATAGTCAGTGTTTAGTTTACGAAACAGTGATAGTACTAGTATTCGTTTGATAAATAGTCAGTGTTTAGTTTACAAAACAGTGATAGTACTAGTGTTTGTTTAAGAAATAGTAAGTGTTTAGTTTACGAAACACTAGTGATAGTACTAGTGTTCGGTTTAAGAAATAGTCAGTGTTTAGTTTACGAAACAGTGATAGTACTAGTATTCGTTTGATAAATAGTCAGTGTTTAGTTTACGAAACAGTGATAGTACTAGTGTTCCGTTTAAGAAATAGTCAGTGTTTAGTTTACGAAACACTGATAGTACTAGTGTTCGTTTAAGAAATAATTAGTGTTTAGTTTACGAAACAGTGATAGTACTAGTGTTTCGTTTGATAAATAGTTAGTGTTTAGTTTACGAAACAGTGATAGTCCTAGTGTTCGATTTACGAAATAGTCAGTGTTTAGTTTACGAAACAGTGATAGTACTAGTGTTCGGTTTAAGAAATAGTCAGTGTTTAGTTTACGAAACAATGATAGTAATAGTATTCGTTTGATAAATAGTCAGTGTTTAGTTTACAAAACAATGATAGTACTAGTGTTCGTTTAAGAAATAATTAGTGTTTAGTTTACGAAACAGTGATAGTACTAGTGTTTGGTTTGGCATGTTCACTAGTAAGTAGATCCCACTAAACATCCAAACCCATCTTTTTTTTTCAGTTCTTTAATTTATGCAAAGTTAAGACAACCAACTTGCAACAATGTTATAAAAATTGGGGAACTAGACCTTACACATTAACTAAAGGGTCAAATTACTATAAAAATTCGACACAGGGAACAAGATAGTGTTGTCAAATGCCAATTAAAAAATTACAACTTGAATTTTGGACTGAGCGTGAGTGGAAATCCAGATTTCCAAAGGGGAGGGGACATAAGGAACACAGTTCAAGAACTTGAAATCAAATTGGTAATTTGATACAGCGTGTGTCATTCCCTTCTTTCTCCTCCTCAGCAATGTCGCTTCTTTAAAGGCCACAAATCTCTCTGTCCACACACACGAAGGCCCCGGTAGTGTCGAAGACCACATGGGAATAGCAGCCAAGTCCCACCACTTGGAGTGGTCTATTGGTATCCCAAATTGCTTGGGAAGATCTAGTAGCAAGAGGAAGAAACCCAATGACAAATTACACACGGCAGTTATGCGGTAGTTATAGAAACATTCAGACTATTGTAATCAACATTCATACCAATTCATTTGGGATTTGATACCCCAATGACAAATTACATCAATCAAAGCCGATACCAACCTTGTATAATATATTAAATTAGAGCCAATTCTCTATGGGCATCTTCTTCTCCACAAGAGCATTTTCAAGGTCATTGTCCGTACACTGCCTTTCTGGTGCTGAGACATCCCCAATATCATAGAAAGCATGATCTGAAAACAAACAATTGAGCAAAGCTGTTTTTCTCAGCATCGATCCGAACATCTAATTCACGATCCGAAACTATATTTCTTGATTCCTCAATTAGCTTAATTAAATAAGACCTTCGAAAGCATACCACGACAACATCGCTGTAGGGGGAGACAGTGAATTTCTGAACGGAGCTGTAGTCCTTGGAACATATATGTGCTTCCTAATTCACCATCAGAATTCTCACCAACGTATATATCTACAACAATTCCCCACCTTAAAAGACAAAAGAACAACGAAATTTATTTTTTATTTTTTTTTGCATTAATTTGTGGTTTTTATTTTCAACAGTGACGCTTTGGAAGATAATTTCAAAGGGTTGCGAGGATTTTAAAAGGTTTGTAAAAGGCAGTGTCAAAAAGCTTGGGAGTTGAAGAATGCTACACAGAGAAAGCTTTTATTTCCCATCTTAATTAATCTCAATTTTCTCATCAATCAAACAAAAGATAGAAAATCAAGTTGCATATCTGTCTACCCAAAAGTATCCTGGAAATTGATGGGGTCAGGAGGGATGTCCTTGCAGTCAGAAGACGCAGGTAAGCGTCTGAACGCCCAGAAGCCGCCCTTTGCAATTCTTGCACCTTAGGAACGGCGGCCATGATCCAACTCCGCAAGGTTTCTTCGGCGGAAGGTAGATTCGGCAAGGGCTTGTCATCTAGGTCGTACAACGACATATCCGCTTCTTTCCGAAGCGCGATCTGCATCTGTTCATCACATGCATCAGGTTTCCACTGCCATTTTTCAGAGTTGGTGGTTGTTGATACATGTGTTGGAATTGGAGAGGGAAGACAGAGAGGAGTTGAATCTTAATTTAGTTGGAAGAGAAAATTACCTGGTCAGTTGGATAACCAAAGAATCAAGTAAAATGGGAGCTCGTTGATTTGACGGAGCAGAAGATCTATAGACAGCACAGAAAATTACAGACATCACAGAGAAATAAATTTGAGATCTATACACCTTTCATCTCTCGCGAAACGGACCAAATAACGGGAAAGCCATGACGTCAGGGACAAAATTGGAAGTTCGATAAATTACATTTTTTGGGCTAATTTTGTTGGGCTGATTTGATATTGGGTTTTGTCCTAACCATTAAATAAAGTTATTAGGTGGTTTTTGGTTAAAATTTAAAGTTTTGAAGCCCTTTTCATTAGTTTTCCTAACAATGGAACTAAAAACAAAGTAGTTGTCGAATATGCCCTCGAATAAGTAATTTAGCGTAAAAGAAACTGCAGTTACCTCCTTCTCATTGCCGTAGAATTGAGCACAATCAATATGCCCATAACCCGCCTACAATTAGTAAAACAACAAATTCATCTTATATAATAAATTTTAGCAAAACCAAACGGTTAATTGTTGAGAATGAATCACACATTAATAGAAGGAGTGATATTTGTAAGAAGCTGAGTCATTTTTCATATTGTCAATTGATTTTATGGTATAAAACTAATTTTGTTCATAGTATCACGGCAGGTTATAGTAAAGCTCGACAGCCACACCTGCTCTATGCTTTTTCTTTTGTGTTGTTCATGCGTTATGTTGGGAAAAATTTAGAGTACACAACTCTAGCACAAGTGTTGGAGAGACAAAACAAGTAAACAAATTACTTGTATTACACTCACAAAATATTACAACACTCAAAAACTCTCAAGGACACACTTTAGAAGCAATGACACTCACTCTTACTTTCTAGAGACAAACTCTAGATCACCCACACTCCTACAAGACTACTCTTACTTCTCACTCTCACTTGGTTGCTTGCTTGCTCACTTGCTTGTTGCTTATTGGTTGATGATTACATGCTTACACACACACCTATTTATAGGTGTGGTTGCCAACATAAATAATGCTAGAATTTTCTAGCATATACTTACACACATAATTGGAGTTAAGTTCTCCTAGCTTCTAGCACACTCCTTAGCTTAGATATTTAGGTATTGCTGGAATTTTCCCAAGATTGCTAGATCTTTCTAGCATTTGCATGCATTGGTTTTGGATTGGATCACTTATCTTGGGCCACACCAATTGGGCTGGTGTTGATTTTCAACACTCCCTTTCAACACCAGCTCATTCTTTCCTCCATGCCGAGTTGACGACGAAACTTTTCAAACTTGCCGGTACTCAATCCTTTAGTGAACAAGTCCGCAACTTGTTCATCTGTATTGATTTGTCTCATCTCAATCTCTTCTTGCAAGACCTTCTCTCTAATGAAATGATAGTGTACCTCCACATGTTTAGTTCTTGCATGAAAAACTGGATTTTCCGCTAAGCGAATTGCCGATTGGTTATCACAGTACAACGCTACTGGATAATCTACTGGTTGATGTAGATCACTCATCAACTGTACCAGCCATGCATTCTCTTGAGCTGCCATTGCTGCTGCTCTATACTCTGCTTCTGTGGTTGACAAAGATACCGTCGACTGTCTCTTGCTACACCAAGAAATTGTTCCGGAACCAAGCTTAAACACATACCCAGTTGTTGATCTCCTGGTGTCATGATCTCCTGCATAGTCAGCATCATAGTAACCAACTAACTTGCAGTCTTCACCTTTCTTGTACAAAAGACCATAGTCAATTGTACTCTTCACATATCTCAGTATTCGTCGAACTGCTTCCAAGTGAGGCTTCTTTGGATTTTGCATGTATCGACTCATCACACCAACTGCATAAGAGATGTCAGGTCGAGTCAAGGTTAAGTAGATCAGACTACCTACCAATTGTCGATACTCGTCGCATCTTCCAAATATCTGCCTTCATGTGCACACATCTTGGCATTAGGTTCCACTAGTGTTGAGATTGGCTTGCATTCAAGCATCCCGAACCTCTTCAACAAATCTTTGGCATACTTCTGTTGACAGAGAAATATTCCTTCTTGTGTGCGATCAACCTCTAGACCAAGGAAATGCTTGAGTTGACCAAGTTCCTTCATCTGGAAACGGACTGATAAATTCTCCTTCGTCCGAAGAATTTCTGCCTCATCATCACCAGTTATGATTAAGTCATCCACATACACTAGCACTATAGCTAGCTTTCCTTCATTGGCTTTGACAAACAAGCTGGAATCTGCAGGTGTTACTGAATAACCACTTTGTGTTAGAAATTCAGCAATCTTACCATACCACGCTCTGGGTGCTTGTTTCAATCCATAAAGTGCTTTCCGCAGTTTACACACATATTCAGGATGATCTTGGCTCTGAAATCCCATTGGTTGGACCATGTAGATCTCCCGATCCAGCTCTCCATGAAGAAAAGCATTCTTCACATCCATCTGCCACAGATTCCAGTCTTTGTTGGCTGCAAGTGCAAGTAGGACTCGTACTGTTGTAAGTTTCGCCACTGGACTAAACGTTTCATCATAGTCTAGTCCGTACTGTTGAGAGAAACCACGAGTTACCAATCGTGCCTTGTACCTCTCGATTGACCCATCTGGACAACGCTTTATCTTGTAAACCCACTTGCAGGATATGGGTTTCACATCTTTTGGCTTTGGCACGAGATCCCAAGTCTGATTTTGCTGAAGTGCATCGATCTCTTCTTTCATAGCTGTCATCCACTCAGAACTCTGCGATGCTTCTTCGAACGTCTCAGGCTCTGTTGCTTCTTCAATTATGGTTGCATTGGCGTATTTAGGATTTGGCCTTCGTGTTCTTGTTGACCTTCGGAGTTGAGATTGTGGAGTTGATTCTTCTGCTTCACTAAGCCCACCTTCTTCGTTTGGTTGTTGATACACGCCAGTTTGCCAAGGATTCTGATCCACTCTTTGTTCGACATCATCGCTACTTGGATCTCCTGATTCATCTGAACTTGATTGGAGTTGGATAGTATGCTCATCCATCTTCTCTTGCAGCTTTTCTCCAAATTCTCTAGAGTCTGGTAGCACCTCCTTCTCTGAGGACCACCAAGAAGACGCTTCATCAAACACCACATCTCGTGAAGTGTAACATCTTCCACTTGTTGGATCGCAACATTTCCACCCTTTTCTTTGGCTGTCGTATCCCACCAAGATACATCTAACAGCTTTCTTGTCAAACTTACTCCGTAAATGATTAGGAACAAATACATAACATACACAGCCAAATACTCGAAAATAGCTAACTGTAGGTTTCATGTTCCACAGTTTCTCAAAGGGCGAAACAAATTCTAAC